>JAFMOC010000005.1:125000-727500 GCA_019802505.1 Corydoras sp. C115
AAATTGAAACACAATTTCATTTACATTTCAAGTACCACATTACAGAAATGACGAAGTCAGACAAATGACAACTGCAGGAATCCCATCTGTGACAGACAATGGTTTGCTTATAGAATTCTGATTCATACCAATAGTTTTAATCATCGTCTATATCAGCTCTTGATTCAAGGCAGTTAAAACCATCCACATGTCTTTACTTACGTATTTACAAACCACTTCTTTACATACTCCACGTTCTGGCCAACTACATTTCCATTATTCCACGAAGCTGAAAGCACAAGCTTCTTCTTAAATGTTTGCCACTCAGGATTATAAGCCACTCAAAAACCCTGATTACCCTTGTCCCTGACCTTTATTAAAGCTGTAACATAGAACTTGCAAAAATGTATAAAAATCTGTATTGTATAATGAAAGAAGACCTAAAACAAAATCCAGTTAAACATTTGGAAAAAGGTGGATTAACCTCCAACATGCACTACTGCTATTTTTCATTCATTATCTTCCGCTTTATCCTCTACTATGGTCGCGGGGAGTCCCCCCCATGCCCATCCAGGGGAGAATATTTCGGGCTCTGGGCAGATACACCCAGGACAGGGCACCAATCTATCGCTGGGCACACACTCACTCGCACTGACACACACACACAAACACACACTGTATGGGGCAATTTGGAGAATTCAATTGACTTTGACCCATGTTTTTGGACTGTGGGAGGTAACTGGAGGACCCGTAGGAAACCCACGCGGACACGGGGAGAACATGAAAACTCCAACCAGATTAGGATTCGAATCGGGAATCCCTAGCGCTGAGAGGCGAACATGTTAACCACTAAGCCACCGTGCTGCACCTACTGCTATTTTTTTAAATTAAATAAGTTTAGACCCATATTGTGTGCTCCATTTTAATATGAGGAATGGTGCATCTAAAAGCATGTTCTCCTTGTTTATAATATCAGTTGACCAGTTCAAATAGTCTATTAAATCAAATTTACACCCACATCACATGACAAGTACATAACTGGCACCATTGGTAGATCAGAAGCATGATAAAATTTATTTTAGATCAAAACATCTGCTAGGTGTTCAATGGCGTAAGGCATGTAAAGGACAAACTAAAAATCACAGAGATTACTGAAATCACATGCCGGCTACATCTTTTAATGTTCAATAAAATTCAATCACTTTGATACCTCTTCAAGTACCCAACTTCCCACATGGCGTATTTGGAAAAAGGTTGCTGATCTAGATGTTTACCTACTTTTCCAAGACCCAACCTAATTTTTTTTAATCACAAGAACTTGCTTCAAGTCCCTTTCAAAACAGCAATCTTAAAACGACAGTATGAATTTGTCCATAGGTGGTCTCCTAATTCAGTACATTTTATCTTTGCAGTAGAGTAAAATCAGTGATTGGACCAAACACTGCAGAGTGATTACATGGCGTGGGTGTTGAGATCACGTTGACACTACAAACACTGAACAGAGAAGAAAAAAAAAAAAAACAAAAAAAAAAAAAAAAAAAAAAAAAAAAAAAAATTTCACCAACAGCACTGATATCTGCTTTACCCTCCTGTTAGATCTTCCTCAAAGAATCTCAGTTCCTCTGTTTCCCAAAACACGATGACCACGGAGGCCGCCATTTTTACAGCGCAACACAAAACCCTACTTCAGTCGAGAAGTGCACAAGTAAAGAGTCCAAAGCAAAGTCTACGGTCGCAGCAGTTAGGGATGTCAACAGTCCCGTAAAATACAGAATCGTCCCATATTTGGAAAGTCAATGTTGCGACCCGGACTGAACCAATAAACATGTTTGTCGCACATATCAGCACTAAATCAACATTAAATCCCCCCCACCCCGGTTTCACTGAGTATTCTCTTCCAAACACAGGTGCAACACCAAATTCTGTGACCTTAGAGGGTGCCGTTGCAAATTCAGAGCCAAAATAACACACACGCAAGAATTCATTACAATCTCATTAAATAAAACTCTGAAGCTTATTTTAAGAGAATACTGATTATTTAGTATGTTTTGTTTTTAAAGTGGAATGATCATTTATTTAACATACGTTATGTATAAACATTTACAGGAACTAAATCATACTAATGGATTTACAGTCTTAATAAATTATTACATTTATATAAAAAAACATATTCTTAAATAAATCAATGTGGCGGTTAGCACGTTCTCCTCTCAGCACTAGGGATTCCCGGTTCGAATCCCAGTCTGGGTGGAGTTTCCATGTTCTCATCGTGTCTGCGTGGGTTTCTTCCGGGTTCTCCGGTTTCCTCCCACAGTCCAAAAACATGGATCAAGATAAATTGAATTCTCCAAATTGCCCCATATAAAGTGTGTCTGTGTGTGTTTATGTGAGTGATAGATTGACACCCTGTCCTGGTTGTATCTCCCTAGTGCCCGAACCGTTCTCCCCTGGATGTGCATGTGGAACCCTCCTCCCCCCGCGACCCTAGTACAGGATAAAGTGGAAGATAATGGTGTGTGTGTACACAATGTCCTTATTTTCATTTTCATTCATTCATTCATTATCTTCCGCTTTATCCTATATTAGGGTCGCGGGGAGAACGCCCCGGGCGCCGGGCAGACACACCCAAGACAGGGCGCCAATCCATCGCTGGGCACACACTCACACACTCTATATAGGGCAATTTGGAGAACTCAATTGACTTGATCCATGTTTTTGGAAACCGGAGAACCCAGAGGAAACCCACGCAGACACGGGGAGAACATGGAAACTCCACCCAAATGGGGATTCGAACCGGGAATCCTAGTGCTGAGAGGCGAACGTGCTAACCACTAAGCCACCGTGCCGCCATGTTCTTAATTTAATTTATTGTTGCACACTCCACACAAACAGAAAATTATTATGATTTAATTAGCACTAATTGCTTTCTTGATCAGCTTTAACTAAAAACAGAGGGCATGGTAGCTCAGTGGTTAGGGCGTTGGGCTATCGATCACAAGGTTCAAAGCCATGTCCACTAAAGTTACCAACGTGGGTCCTTGAGCAAGACCCTTAACCCCCCCATTGCTCCAAAGATGCTGCGGTCAACCCTGTGCTCGCTTTAGATAAAACTGTCTGCTCAATGTCAATAACATTACAAAATCCACCTTCTTTTTCTCAATAAACATAACATGCCTGTCATTCATTCTCTTTTTCTGCTGCTCAAACACTAATCCATGCATTCATCACATCAAGAATGGACAACTGCAACAGTATTTTATATGGTACCTCTAAAAGAGTTCTAAGAAATCTTCAGTATGTTCAGAAATCAGCTGCACGTCTTTTAACTCGCACTCAATTGGCTTTCTGTTTCCCCAACACATTTATTACAAAATGATTTTACTCAAGACTCTCCACAGTCAGACCCCCTCCTATCTCACTGACCTCCTTCAACTTCATCCCCATCAAGTAGCCTTGGCTCTTCTGATGCAAATCTTCTGGCCGTCAGCATTAGAACCAAGCACCTAACCTGGGGTGATGAAGCCTTTTCTGTCACTTTGGAACTTGGACATGTGTCCCTTATTTATATTCCTGAAAGGATGGCAACCCCAGCAGCAGTGGTTGTGGGTGTGGAGTTAATTCTCAATGATGGCAGTTTCAGAGAGGAGGATGCTGTCTAAACTGAAGGCCATCGCGGGCAATGCCTCACATCCACTGTACAACACAGTGGTCAGACACAGGCGCACATTAAGCTTAAGACTTCTTCCCTCAAAATACACCATGGAGCCACAGGAGGTCATTCATACCAGTTGCCATCAAACTATATAATCAGTCGGTGCAATATCATAATGATGATTAATTATGTTTCAAATGTGCAATATTAACCACCTACCTGACCAAAAGTGCAACGTACTTTTAATATATAGAACTTACTTACACGGGCGACACGGTGGCTTAGTGTTTAGCACGTTCACCTCTCAGCGCTGGGGATTACAGACTGAACCTAATCTGGGTGGAGTTTCCATGTTCTCCCTGTATATCCCTGGGTTTCCTCCGGGTTCTCCGGTTTTCTCCCACAGTCCAAATAGATGCATCCAAGGTAAAGTGAAAGCTCTAAATTGCCCCATATAGTGTGTGTTTGTGTCTGTGTGAGCTAGTGTGAACCCAGTGATGGATTACCACCCTGTCCTGAGTTTATCTGCCCAGTGGCCGAAACATTCTTACCTGGATGGGCATGGGGAACCCCCCCACGACCCTAGTAGAGGACTAATCTATAAAACTCAGCTGCAAGGGTTTTAACTCATAACAGATCCTGAGTACAGGATAGATAATGAATCTATCCTTTAAAGTTAGATAAGGTATGAACTTACCACTTTACTTTTTACTTCCTTATGTATTAATTTATTGCATTAGATTTATTATATTTACTGTATTTATTGTTAATAGGGGCAGTCATGGGCTCCTGATTAAGGAACCGGTCTAGGGGAATCAAAGCCCAAGCACTATTCCTGAAGTGCCCTTGGACAAGGCACCTGACCCCAATTGCTCCCAGGGCACTGTATTCAAGGCTGCCCACCACTCGGGGCACGTGTGCTCACTTCCCCATTGTGTGTGTTTCATTGCATGGATTGGTTACATGTGGAGGAATGAATTCAAAGGCAAAATAAATCACTTGGGGCGGCACGGTGGCTTAGTGTTTAGCACGTTCGCCTCTCAGCGCTAGGGATTCCCGGTTCGAATTCCCATCTGGGTGGAGTTTCCATGTTCTCCCCGTGTCCGTGTGGGTTTCCTCCGGGTTCTTCAGTTTCCTCCCACAGTCCAAAAACATGGATCAAGTTAAGTGAGTTCTCCAAATTGCCCCATATAGAGTGTGTTTGTGTGAGTGAGTGTGTGCCCAGCGATGGATTGGCACCCTGTCCTGGGTCTATCTGCCCAGCGCCCGAGACGTTCTCCCCTGGATGGGCATGGGGAACCCCACCGCGACCCTGATAGAGGATAAAGCGGAAGATAATGAATGAATGAATAAATCACTTGATCACTTCAATCTTTACTCTTCTTCTGAAAAGAACATGACAAATGGAGCACCTCTGAAAAATGTCATTTCCCTCCGATTTCAAAAACATTCTGATTTTGATGGAGCTGGTGGATGAAGCGAGATGTCAGAGTGAAAGTTTAGATCACAGCGACCATCAGAACCTGATCCTGCTGTCAGTGACTGACTGACAGACAGACCGACAGAGCCTCTGATGTATAAAGCGAGCTTTAGCATCAAGCTACGAACCCTGTAATCCAACCCTGCCATCAGGACAAGTTAGAGAAGTGGATGGCTCTGAGATTTAGACAAACAAACACATCCAAGGGCGGCACGGTGGCTTAGTGGTTAGCACGTTCTCCTCTCAGCACTAGGGTTTCCCGGTTCGAATCCCAATCTGGGTGGAGTTTCCATGTCCTCCCCGTGTCCACGTGGGTTTCCTCGGGTTCTCCAGTTTCCTTCCATAGTCCAAAAACATGGATCAAGGTCAATTGAATTCTCCAAATTGCCCCATATAGAGTGTGTTTGTGTGTGTGTAAGCGAGTGTGCCCAGCAACCTGTTCTGGGTGTATCTGCCCAGCACCCAAAACGTTCTGCCAAGGATGGGGATAGGGAACCCCCTCACAACCCTAATAGAGGATAAAGCGGAAGATAGATGTTTATTTCAGTTTCTGGGCGGGGGGTTCCAGGTTCGAATCCCAATCTGGGTGGAGTTTCCATGTTCTCCCCATGTCCGGGTGGGTTTCCTCTGGGTTCTCCGGTTTTCTCCCACAGTCCAAAAACATGGATCAAGGTCAATTGACTTCTCCGAATTGCCCCATATAGAGTGTTTGTGTGTGCCCGGCGATAGATTGACGCCCTGTCCGGGGTCTATCTGCCCAGCGCACGAGATGTTCTCCCCTGGATGTTCATGGGGAACCCCCCCGCCACCCTAATAGAGGATAAAGCGGAAGATAATGGATAGATGTTTATTTCAGTTTCTGGGCGGGGGGTTCCAGGTTCGAATCCCAATCTGGGTGGAGTTTCCATGTTCTCCCCATGTCCGGGTGGGTTTCCTCTGGGTTCTCCGGTTTTCTCCCACAGTCCAAAAACATGGATCAAGGTCAATTGACTTCTCCGAATTGCCCCATATAGAGTGTTTGTGGGTGCCCAGCGATAGATTGACGCCCTGTCCGGGGTCTATCTGCCCAGCGCACGAGATGGTTCTCCCCTGGATGTTCATGGGGAACCCCCTCTAATAGAGGATAAAGCGGAAGATAATGGATAGATGTTTATTTCAGTTTCTGGGCGGGGGGTTCCAGGTTCGAATCCCAATCTGGGTGGAGTTTCCATGTTCTCCCCATGTCCGGGTGGGTTTCCTCTGGGTTCTCCGGTTTTCTCCCACAGTCCAAAAACATGGATCAAGGTCAATTGACTTCTCCGAATTGCCCCATATAGAGTGTTTGTGTGTGCCCGGCGATAGATTGACGCCCTGTCTGGGGTCTATCTGCCCAGCGCACGAGATGTTCTCCCCTGGATGGGCATGGGGAACCCCACCGCGACCCTAATAGAGAATAAAGCGGAAGATAATGGATAGATGTTTATTTCAGTTTCTGGGCGGGGGGTTCCAGGTTCGAATCCCAATCTGGGTGGAGTTTCCATGTTCTCCCCATGTCCGGGTGGGTTTCCTCTGGGTTCTCCGGTTTTCTCCCACAGTCCAAAAACATGGATCAAGGTCAATTGACTTCTCCGAATTGCCCCATATAGAGTGTTTGTGTGTGCCCAGCGATAGATTGACGCCCTGTCCGGGGTCTATCTGCCCAGCGCACGAGATGTTCTCCCCTGGATGTTCATGGGGAACCCCCCCGCGACCCTAATAGAGGATAAAGCGGAAGATAATGGATGGATGGACGAACAAACACATGAGCAGCTCCATCTCTGCTGCGTTCACCCTCTTGTTTACTGGCGCCATAGCTAACACGCTAGCTAGCTAAACTGGCTAACCGAGGCGGCTGCTCGTAAAGCGATGCCGCGGCGTCTGTTACCTGAGTTCAAGTCGGCAGAGCGCGGAGGCCAAACAGCGTGAGGGGTGTGGGACGCGGTGGAGACTCTGCTGAACTCCGGGTTAAACGGCCTGAACGCCCTGCTCGCCTCCCTCCTGTCGCTCCTCTTCAACTTCCCCTGCGAACCAAAACACCAGCGAGGACTTCCGCCCTTCTTTGCCACGTCAGATGCCGCGCCTGCGCAGTTACGACGCGCTCCCTGCACCGCTTCACCGGTTTAGAAAACCGAGTCATTTTCCTGAGTCGACTCGTTTGAACAGTTTCACTGATTCGGTCTCGAATGTGGTAATGCCTGTGTCTGCCTGGGTTTATCATCATCATCATCAGAATCATTATCATCATCATCATCATTCATTCATTATCTCCCGCTTTATCCTCTATTAGGGTCGCGGTGGGGTTCCCCATGTCCATCCAGGGGAGAACGTTTCGGGCGCTGGGCAGATAGACCCAGGACAGGGCGCCAATCCATCGCTGGACACACACTCACTCACACAGTCACACTCTATATGGGGCAATTTGGAGAACTCAATTGACTTGATCCTTGTTTTTGGACTGTGGGAGGAAACCGGAGAACCCGGAGGAAACCCACGTGGACACGGGGAGAACATGGAAACTCCACCCAGATGGGGATTCGAACCGGGAATCCCTAGCGCTGAGAGGCGAACGTGCTAACCACTAAGCCACCGTGCCTCCCACAGTCCAAAGACATGGATCAAGGTCAATTGAGTTCTCCAAATTGCCCCATATAGAGTGTGTCTGTGTGAGTGTGTGCCCATAGATTGGCACCCTGTCCTGGGTGTATCTGCCCAGCGCCCCAAACGTGGAACCCCCCCGCGACCCTAATATAGGATAAAGTGGAAGATAATGAATGAACAAGGAGGTGTGTCCAAACTTTTGACTGATACTGTACATTTGTAATGAACAGTGAGTACGGGGGAACTTTCTGTGATGAACTACATAATGTGTTAGAATCAAGATTTTTCAGAATTTAAACAAATCTTTACACTAGCTGACACATTAAATAATGCACAATGCATTTGAAATATAACCTGGATGTGGTTTAAAAGTCTACCAATTCATTGAATTGTAGTGTAAAATTGTAAAGTTATTGCATCACAAAAAAAATCAACGTTACTCAGTTTTTCAAACTGAGTAATAATTCTCATTATATATACATATATCAGGTATATTAAAGTTTTTAATTAAATCTACAATTTTGTAATTTAAATATTGGTGACATTTTTATGTGCTAAATTACAGAACACAAAAAAAGAAAAGTAACTAGAAAAAATATTTTACCAAAAAAATTGTGGCGAAAAATAATTTAGATTAGCATCTGTGGCTTAGTGGTTAGCACTTTCGCCTCTCAGCATTAGGGATTCCTGGTTCGAATCCCAATTTGGTTCCCAAAAGTCCCAAAACATGGATTCAAACATGGATTTTAAATTGCCCCATGTAGTGTGTGTGTGTGGGGGGGGGGGGGGTGCGTGTGCCCAGCAATAGTTTTCGTCCTGGGTGTATCTGCCCAGCGCCCAAAATTTTCTCCCCTGGATGGGCTTGGGGAACCCCCCCCCCCCCCCACGACCTAGTAGTGGATTAAGCAGAAGAGAATGGATGAATGAATTAATAAATCAATACTCACACACATTGATATGACCCCTCCTGCAAGACAGCATGACCACCTTACTTCTTTAGCTTTGTTTCACTCTCATATACAGATTTGATACTGAGGTGTTGTAGTCATTTTTTACATGAAAACTCAAAAGCAAGTAATTTAAATATAAGAACAATCGGTTGCTATCTTCATGTAACAACATATTAAAACCTGTTTCGAGTACATTTGCGCTGATGGTGTTCTGTCTGTTTATGAATTTTTGTCCAGGTTTTCATTAACAACTCAAAATCTGATTGCACTTATCTGTATCTGCTGATGACAAAGAACATTGGGCAATTTAAAACGCACTTTATTTAACATTACGTTCAACAAGTCCAATCAGGGTGGCACGGTGGCTTATGGGTTTACATGTTCCCCTCTCAGCACTGGAGATTCAGGTTCGAATCCCAATCTGGGAATCTCATGTTCTCCCCGTGTCCACGTGGGTTTCCTCCTGGTTCTACGGTTTCCTCCCACTGTCCAAAACCATGGATTCAAGGTAAATTGAATGCTGTAAATTGCCCCTTATAGTATGTGTGTGTGTCAGTGTGAGTGAGTGTGTACCCAGCGATAGATTGCCACCCTGTCCTGGGTGCTGGGTCCTGTTTGCCGAGCACTTAAACATTCTCCACTGGATGGGTATGTGGAACCCCCCCCCCCCTCTCAGCATGACCCTAATAGAGGATTAAGTGGAAGATAATGAATTAATAAAAATCCATTAATTAATTAATTCATTCACTCATTCATTATCTCCCGCTTTATCCTCTATTAGGGTCACGGTGGGGTTCCCCATGCCCATCCAGGGGAGAACGTCTCGGGCACTGGGCAGATAGACCCAGGACAGGGCGCCAATTCATCGCTGGGCACACACTCACTCACACACACACACACTCTATATGGGGCAATTTGGAGAATTCAATTGACTTAATCCATGTTTTTGGACTGTGGGAGGAAACCGGAGAACCCGGAGGAAACCCACGCAGACATGGGGAGAACATGGAAACTCCACCCAGATGGGGACTCGAACCGGGAATCCCTAGCGCTGAGAGGCGAACGTGCTAACCACTAAGCCACCGTGCCGCCCAATAAAAATCCAATCAGAGCTTAATACACTTGCTTAGTACACTTTATAAGGGCCCTGTGCTAAGACTGAGTTTTACAATAATTTTATTGGATTTCTCTGTATTTATTGTATTTCTCAACATTTTTTTGATTATGTCAATGGACTAATCATACTTCTTCTGAAAACACAGACAAATTTCCTTCTGCATATTTACATTTTCAATCTTTAACCCAGTATAGGGGTGTTAATTTCTGTTTTGTGTTTGTTCCTGTTTATGTTGAGGAGCTCTGTACGTGGCATGTCTTTGTTCCTTTTTATTTGTAGCGGGTTAGTTACTTAGATGAAAAGTGATTATGGTTTTATTTTATAAACCGTTGATACATTTGTCACATTTCTGTTTACTGAGAGTTTTGATTTGTATTGTTTGAGTTCATTTCTGTTCATTTTCTTGACTTGTTGATTTTCTTTCTCGTCTCTTCTTGCTTTTTGCATGGTCATTGCTAATGTTAAGCAAAAACAGGAAGTGTCTAGACTGAATTGGTCCATCTTCACTGTGTGCAATCTAGACAGGCTTTTAACAGCTGTTCAAATACATTTTAGAGAGAAAAAAGTTTTAACAAGCTGTACACATAGCAGCATGCATGCATTATGATTACAATGTCAGGCAACGCAAAAATGTACTTCAAACTTTTGTGTTCATAGTCCGATGCCAGACACAGAGCCCATTCGTCACCCAGCATTAATAAAATAATAAAGATTGTATAGTTTCTCCATCTTGGCGATGGAGAACATTTTAGAAATAACTCCTTTAATATTAAAAGCAGACTTTTTAACCTTGGTGTCTTATTATCCAAGTTGCTTAAAAACAGCGATCGAACATCTTAAAAATTGTCTGCATGTTTTAACCCTGCAGATTATCATTAAAGTGATCATATCAGATCTGTGAAGCATTCATTATCTTCCACTTTATCCTCTACTAGGGTCGAGGGGGGGTTCCCCATACCCATCCAGGGGAGAAAGTTTCGGGCGCTGAGCAGATACAAGCAGGACAGGGCGCCAATCCATCGCTGAGCACATACTCACACACACAGACATACACACGCTATATGGGGCAATTTGCAGAATTCAATGAAACTTGATCCATGTTTTTGGATTGTGGGAGGAAACCGGAGAACTGGGAGCAAACCCACGTGGACACGGGGAGAACATGGAAACTCCACCCAGATTGGGATTCGAACCAGGAATCCCCGGCACTGAGAGGGAAACGTGCTAACCACCAAGCCACCGTGCTGCGTGTGAAGCATTCACTGTAAATAAAATCATGTAGATGCAAATCACGTAGCAAATGTTAGCATGTTCACCTCTCAGCGCTGGGGATTCAGGTTTGAATCCCGATCTGGTTGGAGTTTCCATGTTCTCCTTGTGTCTGGGTATTTACCGGGTTCTCTGGCTTCCTCCGACATTCCAAAAACATGGATTCAAGGTGAACTGAATGCTCCAAATTGCCCCATTTAGTGTGTGTGTGTGTGTGTTTGTATGTGACTCAGGAAGGGCCCCCAAGGAAAAAAAGCAAATTTACCACAGTTATAGTTTATAAAATCACTCCACAATGCATCTAAAGTTTAAGGACACTTATCCACCAGGTAGTTCAAGTCGCATTGAAAAAGTTGAAGAGTTGAAAGCTTTGCTAAAAGCTCAACAGTCGTTCTTTACCAGGCCATTGGGAAAGGAAAACGCCAACACAGAGGCTTCTTTTCATGTTGGCCATTTGCTAGCAAAGCACAAAATAACATTTAGGAATGGAATGTTTTTCAAAGAGGTAATGATGGTAGCTGCAGATTCATCATTCAGAGACATTAAAAATAAAGATGAAATCCGAACAGCCATAAGTAACATAAGTAAGTAAGTATGTCGCTTGGACCAACAACTGTAGAAAGAAGCGTGGAGTCACCATCAGAAGACATTTCCAAACAGGTAATGGGATCTTTTTGTGAATTTTGGCCAGCAATTAGTTGAAAACGAAAGTTCATTCATTCATTCATTATCTCCCGCATTATCCTCTATTAGGGTCGCGGTGGGGTTCCCCATGCCCATCCAGGGGAGAACGTCTCGGGCGCTGGGCAGATAGACCCAGGACAGGGCGCCAATCCATCGCTGGGTACACAATCACACACTCAAACACACTCTATATGGGGCAATTTAGAGAACTCAATTAACTTGATCCATGTTTTTGGACTGTGGGAGGAAACCGGAGAACCCGGAGGAAACCCACGCGGACACGGGGAGAACATGGAAACTCCACCCAGATGGGGATTCGAACTGGGAATCCCTAGCGCTGAGAGGCGAACGTGCTAACCACTAAGCCACCGTGCCGCCGAAAACGAAAGTTAACAGTGATATTTGATGTTATTGGAGACTATGGGAACATGCATGCTGTGTTATTTTAAGTAGCATAGGGCTATATATATATATATATATATATATATATATATATATATATATATATATATATATATAGAGAGAGAGAGAGAGAGAGAGAGAGAGAGGGGGGGGGGGGCATGGTAGCTCAGTGGTTAGGGTGTTGGGCTGTCAATCTGAAGGTTGGGGGTTTCAATCCCAGGTCCACTAAAGTTACCCTGTGCTCACCTTGTAAGTCACTTTGGATAAAAGCGTCTGCTAAATGACCAAATGTAAATAAATATATATATATATATATATATATATATATATATATATATATATATATATATATATATATATATACAGTATATATATATATATATATATATATATATATATATATATATATATATATATATATATATATATATATATATATATTGATTTAGTTAGATTTGAAAGATGATCTTGTACCAGAAAAGGTTGGTGCCCGCTGATCTAGAGCAATTCATTAATGTTTCCACATAGTTCGGTCATTGCTTAAAGTTTTTCGTTACTCCAAATATGTTGTGCAAAGGCAACAAAATATCTCGCAATTTATCAGCGGGTCACGTGCAACATTCTTTTGCACTGGAACCAATTCCTTGTGAAACAGCGAATGTTTTCTAATAAAGTAAATCTTTTTGTACTGTGGTACAAAGGAAACTGCAAACCATGTAACTAAATTCATTCATTCATTATCTTCCGCTTAATCCTCTACTAGAGTCGCTTGGGGGGGCATTTCGAGCGCTGGTCAGATACACCCAGGACATGATGACAATCGATCACTGAGCACACTGATTCAAACAAATAAAGTCTCCACGGGGCAATTTCATTCATTCATTATCTCCCGCTTTATCCTCTATTAGGGTCGCGGTGGGGTTCCCCATGCCCATCCAGGGGAGAACGTCTCGGGCGCTGGGCAGATAGACCCAGGACAGGGCGCCAATCCATCGCTGGGCACACACTCACTCACACACACACACTCTATATGGGGCAATTTGGAGAACTCAATTGACTTCATCCATGTTTTTGGACTGTAGGAGGAAACCGGAGAACCCGGAGGAAACCCACGCAGACACGGGGAGAACATGGAAACTCCACCCAGATGGGGATTCGAACCGGGAATCCCTAGCGCTGAGAGGCGAATGTGCTAACCACTAAGACGGGGCAATTTAGAACATTCAATTTACCTTGAATCCATGTCTTTGGACTGTGATAGGAAACCATAGAACCCAGAGGAAACCCAAGTGGACACAGGCAGAACATGAAAACTCCACCGAAATTGGGATTCGAACCTGGATCTCCAGCATTGAGAGGTGAATGTGCAACCACTAAGTCACCGAGCCACACGTAACTAAATTGGAATACCATATAAACTGACCAGGCATTATGACCCCCCTTCTAATATTGTTTTGGTCCCACTTTCACTACCCAAACAGCCCAGAGGCATAGACTTCATTACCTCCTAAAGGTGTGCTGTGGTACAATATCTCACAACAAGATTTTAAACTCCTCTATGTTGAGAGGTGCCATTTCCATGGATTGAACTTGTTTGTGCAGCACGTCCCACAAATGCTTGATTGGATTGAGATTTGGGGAATTTAAGGTTCTGCTTAAACTATTCCTGAACCATTTTTGCTTTGTGGTAGAGAGAATTATCCTGCTGGAAAAGGCCACAGCCATCAGGGATATCATTTCCATGAAAATGTTAACGTGAGCCACAACATTGCTTAGTTATGTAGATGGTAGGTATCAAAGTAACATACACATGGTTGATAGGACTTAAAATTTCTTTTCCATAGTTTCTTTCGTAGTGCATAGTGCCATGAGTTTTTCAGATACGCAACACACACACACACACACACACACACACACACACACACACACACACACACACACACACACACACACACACACACACACACACACACACCTGGCCATCCATGTGATGAAAAAAAAAAGTGATTCTTCAGATCAGGTCTTCAAATCATGGCATAGAATCATGTCCAAAAAGTGCATTGCTGAGGCTGATCCACTGTTCAAAGAGCTAAAGAGCAGGAAAAAAACGTAGAGCTCATCAAATACACAATAAATGTGTCTTGATTGTGCAGATGCATTATTGTTGTTCTATGTTTTTATTTAAAGAAGCATTGTAAATGTATAATTTGCAGTTTAAATGTATGAAAACTTACCCATCACATAGCTATTGATACACACATTTTATATGGAATTTTTGTGTTTATTATTTAATTAAATCCGTACTTTATTCATTTTTAAGGGACTCTGCTTGTGATGCGTGTCACTGGGCAGCAGGGGGCGCCCGCACATCGTATTCATCTTGAAACGCTGTTGTCTATTTGACTCTTAAGTAGCGTACTTATTCAGAAGCAAATGGGAATCACAAAAATTAAAACATTGATGTGAAAATTGCTAAATAAATGTTGTACATATACCATAAGCTATGTTTGACTTTAATTACATCTGTTATTTTTTTGGAAAGGTGGCACAGTGGCTTAGTGGTTAGCACGTTTGCCTCTCAGCACTAGGGATTCCCAGTTCGAATCCCAATCTGGGTAGAGTTTCCATGTTCTCCCCGTGTCCGTGTGGGTTTCCTCCGGGTTCTCCGGTTTATGGAATTTTTATGGATTTTGGCACCGCAATTAAAAATAATTTTACTACCTAAAAATTATTTGTTTTAGTAAATTATTAGCTATTAGTAGCACACCTAATGCACAATTTGTTACAGACCTGTAAGTTTAACTTACAAATATCCATTCATTCATTGTCTTCCCCACCATCTTATACTAAGTTTGTGGGAAGGTTCCCCATGCCAATGTTTTAGGCTCTGGGCAGATCCACCCAGGACCGGGCGCCAATCTATAGCTGGGCACAATCACATAGTTGCTCACACACAGTATAATGGGGCAATTAAGAGCAACCAGTTTACCTTGAATCCATGTTTACCTTGAGTCCACCGTTGGAGGAAACCGGAGGAAACCCACACGGACATGGGGAAAACATGGAAAATGGATTGGTATTCAAACCTGGCGCCTCAGTGCTGAGAGGTGAACGTGCTAACCACCAAGTCACCATGCCGCCCTTGTAACGAATATTTTAATAAATGGAGTTAATAAATAGTCTTGTTTTTAACTTTCAATTATGGCTGACATTGCCTTAAAGCTTATTGAAAAAGAACCGTAATCAAGTTCACATCTCTGGTTGTTATAAAGTAAAACTAAAAAATGATAATTTCAGAAGATAAGATGTTTAACCGGGTGGCACGGTGGCTTAGTGGTTAGCATGTTCACTTCTCAGCACTAGAGATTCCCGGTTCGAATCCCAATCTGGGTGGTGTTTCCATGTTCTCCCTGTGTCCGCGTGGGTTTTCTTCAGGTTCTCCGGTTTCTTCCCACAGTCCAAAAAGATGGATCAAGTCAATTTAATTCTCCAAATTGCCCCATATAGAGTGTGTCTGTGTGAGTGTATATACATCCAGGGGAGAAAGTTTCGGGTGCTGGACAGATACACCCAGGACAGGTTGCCAAACTATCACTGTACACACACTGAATCACACAAACTTACATTATATGGCGCAATTTATAACATTCAATTGACCTTGAATGCATGTTTTTTGAGTGTGGGAAGAAACTGGAGAACCTGGAAAAAACCCACATGTACAAGGGGAGAACATGGAAACTCCACCCATATTGGGATTTGAACCTGGAAGCCCAGTTCTAAGAGGCGTACATGCTAAACACTAAGCCACCATGCCGCCTCTTATTATTATTATTTTTTTTATTATTCATTCATTATCTTCCGCTTTATCCTCTATTAGGGTCGCAGTGGGGTTCCCCATGCCCACCCAGGGGAGAACGTCTCGGGCGCTGGGCAGATACACCCAGGACAGGGCGTCAATCTATCGCTGGGCACACACTCACTCACACAAACACATTCTATATGGGGCAATTTGTAGAACTCAATTGACTTGATCCATGTTTTTGGACTGTGGGTGGAAACCGGAGAACCCGGCGGAAACCCACGCGGACACGGGGAGAACATGGAAACTCCACTCAGATTGGAATTCGAACCGGGAATCCCTAGTGCTGAGAGGAGAACGTGCTAACCATTAAGCCCCCGTGCCGCCCTATTATTATTATTTATAAGTACAAGGGCAGAACAGTGGCTTAGTGGTTAGCATGTACACCGTGTTTGCATGGGTTTCCATGTCCGCATGGGTTTCCTTCGGAATCCCCCCCCCCCCCCGCGCGCAACCCTAGCAGAGGATAAAGCGGAAGATAATGGATGGATGGATTTATAAGTACAAATGTCTTTTAATGTTTATAATTAAACCAGCAGCTCATCTGTCATTCCCATCCTTGTGTTCACAGGTTGCAGACTTGCAGACTACAAAAGTATGTGCTTTATTGTTTGGGTATTTTTTTTTTACCACTTGTACCACAGTATCAATATACTGGACTTATTCTGAGTTTTGTGTATTGTGGCAAATGCAACTATGAAAATACAAGCCATTTGGAACCTTCACATTGTGTACAGCCCCAGTGAGGTTTCAGTGAACTATGTACGTTGTTAATGTGGTGATGAATGAGGACATGCTTTGTGTGACAGAGGAAGACAAGTCGAAATGAAGATGAACGATCTGCTGTAGCGACCTCTAAAGGGAGCAGCCAAAAGCCAAAGAAGAAGATTCAAGTCATAAATATAAACCTGGGTTGAGCAGTTTGGTGACAAGTCAGTTATATAAATACCTCCCTTCCTTTGTGTTCTTTCTGGGCATTTTGTTGAGGTATGTATTCCGCTTATCTCCACCAGCCAGGATGGAGTAGCTCATCAAAGCCATTATTTATATTGTAAACTGCTTTCTAAATGTTTTTCTTAGTAAAGAAGCAGAAATGACAGAAGGGAACCTTCAAATTTCTGCCCAGCAAGCAAATGGGCTTCATGTGATCTGCTTATTGAAGTGCCTATAATAGCATCAAGATGAGCATGTGAGATGCTCTCCAAGCAGTTTTAACACAGATGATTCATTTAGTCAGCTAATTACAGAAGCTTTCATGGGCAGATTTTAGTGTCCTGCATGGAACCTAGTGAGCTACTCATCTGTGCCAGCCTGTAGAGCTAAAGTATTAAACTCTGAAACCCCAAAACATAGTGAAATACCTTTAAATATCTTTCAAATTAGTTGTTTTAGTGGTCTGTTTTTACTTTTACACATGTCAGAAAAATATAATAATAAAGTAAAAAAACACAAAAAAAGGGCGGCACAGGGGCTTAGTGGTTAGCATGTTCAACTCTCAGCACTAGGAATTCCCAGTTCGAATCCCAATCTGAGTGGAGTTTCCATGTTGTCCGCCTGGGTTTCCTCTGGGTTCTCCGGTTTCCTCCCACAGTCCAAAAACATGGATCAAGTCAATTGAATTCTCCAAATTGCCCCATATACAGTAGAGTGTGTCTGTGTGCCCAGCGATAGATTGGTGCCCTGTCCTGGGTGCCTGGGTGTATCTGCCCAGCGCCCGAGACGTTCTCCATTGGATGGGAATGGGGAACCCCTTCGCGACCCTAATAGAGGATAAAGCGGGAGATAATGAATGAATAAAACACAAAAAAGTTACATACTTAATTTTTTTTTGTTGATCATAGCACACACATTAGTGTTGCCCTTGTTTCCATAAGCTTCGGCAATGTCAAAAAGTTTATTTCTATCCAAAGTTGCATTAATATTTTTACTCGAGATTTTGTATTAATAATGGGAGAATTGGTAGAGTGCATCAGCACATCCCAAAAACTGTCAATAAGGGTTCTGGTCTGGAAATGAATATGATATCTGAGTAAGTCTGACAAAGACCAAATTGTGATGACTGAACGGTTAGGTCAGAACATCTGCAAAACTGAAGCTTATGTGACCCAGTCTGCAGTGGCCAGGACCAACAGTAGGGTGCAAAGATTGAATTAATTAGTCTGACACAAAGGACAAGCTATTGTAGCTCAAACAGCTAAAGATTATGCTGGTTCTGATAGAAAGGAGTGCGAAAACACAGTGCTGGGCTGGCCTGCTAACTCGCCAGACCTTAACCCCATTGAGAATCTATGGGGTATTCTTTGTTGTTGGGTCTGGTGCCCCTCATTTTCCTCTTGAGAATACCTCATAGATTCTCAAAGAGGTTTAGGTCGGGTGAGATGGTCGAGCACTGTGATGGCATGGGCATCAAAGCAGATTTTGGTGCTTCTGGTGGCATGGGCAGGGGGCAGGTCCCGCTGGAAGATGAATCCTGCATCTCCATACAGATCCTCAGCAGAAGGAATCAAGAAATAAACATCTAGATCATTCTGGTAGACTGTTGTTGTTGACATTCAAGAAAGCAGAGTTTCCCGTTTCCCCAACACCTGCACCGGACATCCATTATCTTCCACTTTATCCTGTACTAGGGTCACGATGGGTTTCCCCATGCCCATCTGGGGAGAACATTTCGGGCACTGGAGCACTGGGGCAGATACACCCAGGTCAGGATGCCAATCTATCACTGGGCACACACACACACAGACACACACTCTGTATGGGGCAATTTTTGAGAATACAACTGACCTTGATCCATGTTTTTGGACTGTGGGAGGAAACCCATGCAGACACAGGGAGAACATGGAAACTCCACCCAGATTGGGTATTCGAACTGAGAATCCCTAGTGCTGAGAGGCAAACGTGCTAACCACTAAGCCAACGTGCCACCCCCTGCACCGGACCAAATCATGACTGACTGGAGATTTCACACTGAACCTCAAGCAGTTTGGATTCTGTTCCTCACCTCTACTGTTTAGTAGATGATTAGTGTCTCACACTCTGTTTAAAACATTCACGCAGCAAAATTTGGGCTGACTTCTCCACAGTATTCAAATTCTTTTAATTCCTGTTTTTGTAGGGCCCTGAATCTATAATCTGAGAAAGTTTTTGAATGGAATTATGGACGTCAATCAAATTTTCCATGATATTCTGTATTTTTAGAAAGGGTCTGGAAGTTAAGTATGTAACTTCATAGCTGCAGACCGGTCAGGGTGTCCATGCTGAGCCCTGTCCACTGCCGAAGGCTCCAAAAATGGGAACATGAGCATCAGAAGCAGACCATGGTTTCTAGTGAAAGCCATGTCTTGATGGGTCAGAGCTGTTTTACCAGCAAATGACAACCTAACCTAAATAATATATGGAAGGTGGTCATTATGTGATGGGTTACACCCAGTCTGTGTGTACAGTGCAGTAACATACACTGAAACACCAGATAGCAATACAAATACAGAGTACTTCATTAAACATTATTTTCCATTAATTATCATGCACTTAATCCACTCTATATAGGACAATTAGAGTATTACATTTACCTTGAAATCCATGTCTTTGGACTGTGGGACATGTGCAAGATGGAAATTCCACCCAGATTGGGATTCGACCATGAGTCCCTACTGCTGAGCAGTGAACATGCTAAGTCACTGTGCCTCCATTAAAAATTATATAAACATTTAAAATTATATACAGAATAGGGCTTGAATATAAATTAACAACCTCTGGTCTGACAGTGCTCTAAGGTTAGTTATAAATATTAAAGAAACAGAGATGTGACCATTACACCTAAACAAGCGGGGCTAAACCAAGGCTGATGGCTAATTAACTTAATTAAGGAAACTGAGGAGCCAGTTAACTCTCTAATTATTAATTAACTAACTGAGACTCCTCTGGTTTCCTCCGGGTTCTCCGGTTTCCTCCCACAGTCCAAAAACATGGATCAAGTCAATTGAATTCTCAAAATTGCCCCATATAGAGTGTGTCTGTGTGAGTGAGTGTGTGCCCAGGGCATGGGGAACCCCACCGCGACCCTAATAGAGGATAAAGCGGGAGATAATGAATGAATGAATGAATGAACTGAGACTCAGGAACCACACCAAACTCTTCAGACACAATAACAGAGCACCAGGTGAGGTGCTGACGGCACCTGTGACATTATGCCTGGTTGATGTATATATTAAATATCTTCTATTTTTTACATTCTTAATGCTGCAAAAACTATTTATTTCTGGAATTTTTGTGATTAAAAACACAAGCTGAAGTTTGATTGTCACATGCCATGGTCAGACATGTCACTTGTTTGCAATGTATATATCTCTCACACTGGGTGGCACGGATGGCTTAGTGGTTAGCGCTTTCGCCTCTCAGCACGGGGGATTCCAGGACCGAATCCCAATCTGGGTGGGGTTTCCATGTTCTCCCCGTGTCTGCATTGTTTCCCTCTGGGTTCTTCTGTTTCCTCCCTACAATTTAAGAATATGGAGAGAAGGTTATTTGAATGCTCTAAATTGCCCCATGTAGTGTGCTTTGTGTGTGTATCTGTGTCCAGCGATAGATTGGCGCCCTGTCCTGGGTGTATCTGCCCAGCACCTGAAACGTTCTCCCCTGGATGCGCAACCCTAATAGAGGATAAAGCGGAAGATAATGAATGAATAATGAATGAAGTTCTCTCACACGAGCAGTATTTTAGTGTCCCTAAGTACTTTAGATGCCATTCTAAAATGTGAGAAAATAATGTAATGTATAAAATTAGGACTAAAATTAGATGCATAAATAGCACATTTGAGTGTCTGATGCCAAAGTAAATCCCAGCAAAGGTTATTGAACTTTATAAATATATATATACAACATATTCATTCATTCATTATCTCCCGCTTTTATCCTCTATTAGGGTCGCAGTGGGGTTCCCCATGCCCATCCAGGGGAGAACGTTTCGGGCGCTGGGCAGATAGACCCAGGACAGGGCGCCAATCCATCGCTGGGCACACACTCACTCACACAGACACACTCTATATGGGGCAATTTGGAGAATTCAATTGACTTGATCCATGTTTTTGGACTGTGGGAGGGAACCGGAGAACCCGGAGGAAACCCACGCGGACACGGGGAGAACATGGAAACTCCACCCAGATGGGGATTCGAACCGGGAACCCTTAGTGCTGAGGGGCGAACGTGCAAACCACTAAGCCACCGTGCCGCCTATATATATATATATATATATATATATAT
Organism: Corydoras sp. C115; assembly: GCA_019802505.1. Lineage (NCBI taxonomy): Eukaryota > Metazoa > Chordata > Actinopteri > Siluriformes > Callichthyidae > Corydoras > Corydoras sp. C115. The sequence goes on from JAFMOC010000005.1 coordinate 146,268, forward strand.
ATATATATATATATATATATATATATATCTATATATATATATATATATAATATATATTCATATTCTCGCACTACCTGCTAGTTTATGTTACTGTATATGTGAGGCTGATCGTACAAGTCATTTATCACCACCAATAATGCAGACCCAACAGATTCTCACACCTGAGGGATGGAATTCAATCTCTAAAACCCTATGTTATTCTAGATAGTTTGTCCTTGGGGACGAGGATGTATGACAAATGGTGGCATAGTAACCTTTTTAAAGGTAACAACATTAAATGCTATATAACACTGGAGCAGCAGGATAGAAAACTTGCTTATGTATCTTTCATCTGTAATAAATAGCCCTATTTAAAAAGATATTCTGTATATGAATAATCTTTGTGTTTATTTGGCATGATCAGAGAAGTATTTGCTCAAGAAATGTTACATTAAAAAGCAAAGAGGCTAACATACATGTGTGAGATGGAGGAAGCTGCATTAGGAATTGTAGAATCAGAACGAGGCACTGCATCTGGGTCAGGGCTATCAGACATCAGCGTATCCTGCTATTGGACACACATTTCTCTCACCTTTTATTCCTCATTTCTCCTTACCTTGCCTTTTGGCAGCACTTCTCCATTCATTCTGCCTTACAGTAAGTTGTAACCATGGCAACTTGTCAACACGTTTTATTGTCCTCAGCTTTAGTGACAGGGAGAATCACACAAACCCAACAACCTCAACGTCTGGCATGCGTCTGTTGTCACGCACCGTTACGCTCCCTCAACAGTTCAGTATCACGCACAAGTGATGAAAACCAGAAAACAAGCCAAGCTAAACGTGATGACAAATAAGACATCGAGCAGATTTACAGTATAGCTGAAGATCATGTGGTACCACAGAGTAGATGGTAAAAGATGTTTTGTACATTTCTCAAACAGGCTTTCTGATTGATACTTATCTTAGGTTCATGTTTAAAAAAAATTTAATCAAAAATGAACATGAAAATACACTGTATGGGGCAATTTAAAGCATTTAATTTACCTTGTGGGCAGCACGGTGGCTTAGTGGTTAGCATGTTCACCTCTCAATGCTAGGGATTCAGGTTCGAATCGCAATCCAGGTGTACTTTCCATGTTCTCCCCATTGGTTTAATCTGGGTTTAATCTCTGGTTTCTGCCCACATTTCAAAAATATGGATCAAGGTCAATTGAATTCTTCAATTGCCCCATATAGACTGTGTATGTGTGTGTGTTTGTGTGAGTGAGTGTGTGCCCAGCGATAGATTGGCGCCCTATCCTGGATGTATCTGCCCAGCGCCCGAAATGTTCTCCCCCCCCACGACCCTAGTAGCGGAGATAAAGCGGAAGATAATGGATGGATGAAATTGGCCTTGTAACCATATTTTTGGACTGAGGGAAGAAACCTGAGAACCTGAAGGAAGTCCAGGCAGACATGGAAAGATTGGTGAGGTGGAATCACCAGAAGACATTCATCACTAGAGCAAAGTGAACGAGTTGGAGTGTATTTTGGAAATATAGAGTGAAGATAAGAGGGGCAGATACAGAGATTGTCCTCTAGGTCAGAGTCAGTGTCTTGTACTGAATGCAGCAGCTACAGGGAGTCAATGGAGAGAGAGGAGCAGTGAAGTGACATGAGTTCACTTGAGCGGGTTGAATACAAGTCGGCCTGCAGAGCTTTGAATCAGCTGTAGAGGTCTGATTGTGCAAGCTGGGAGACCACCAAGCAGTGCGTTACAATAATCGAGCCGGGATAGGATGAGGGCTTGGATTAACAGCTGAGTAGCATGTTCCGTTAAGAAAGGTCTGATCTTCCTGATGTGGTACAGAAAGAATGTCCAGGAAAAGTACCAAAATGTTAGTACCTGTTCAATGTCTGGCAAGTGGTTGTAAGTGCATCTAATAATAACCAAAGCCATTTAACCTTCCATCCATCCATCCACTAGCTTCCACTTTATTCGTTCGGTCACTGGGAAGATACACCCAATCTATTGCTGGACACGGGGGGGGGGGGGGGGGGTTCGGTCACTGGGAAGATACACCCAATCTATTGCTGGACACACTTACTCACATGGACACAAACACAAACCCACTCTATATGGGACAATTTAGAGAATTCAATTTACCTTGATCCATGTTTTTTTTTTTGGACTGTTGGAGGAAACACGGGGAAAACATGGAAACTTCACCCAGATTGGGAACCTGCTGACCACTAAGCCACCGTGCCGCCCAGCCACTTAACCTGCACATATGAATTTAACTTACTAAATACTTGCTTACTTCTGGCTATACAACCATTTATTTGGTTCTAGGCAGTAGTTCCTCCACTCTGTGATCGCCAACACATCTATCAGCACAGTAGTAAACCTAACAACAACCAAATTCATAATTATACTATAAGCCAGTCTATTAGTAGATTAGCATTTTATTGTATGTTAAGGGCGGCATGGTAGCTTAGTGGTTAGCACATTTGCCTCTTAGTGCTTGAGGTTTGAATCCCAATCTTGGTGGAGTTCTCTCCGTGTGCATGTGGGTTTCTTCCGTATTATCCGTTTTCCCTCCACAGTCCAAAAACATGGATTCAAGGTAAATTGAGTGCTCTAAATTGCCCCAAAATAGTGTTTGTTTGTGTCTGTGTGAGTGAGTGTGTCCAGTGATTGGTACCCTGTCCCGGGTGTATCTGTCCAGCACCCGAAACGTTTTCCCCCGGATGGGCATGGGAACCCCCCCCGCGAACTGAGTAGAGGACGAAGTGGAATAATGAATGAAATGCATGTTGACCTTTTTATATATTACTTGTCAAAGACTGGGAGGCAGAAAGATATTAAATAAACTAAAATTCAAACTGTTGTTAGTATCAGGGAGCTTTGGAAACTGCTTTATTATTTTTAAAGTTTTACATGCACTGGGTTCTTAGAGGTGAAAACTGTATCTTAGTTACGCATGAAGGAGATAAGAAGAGTCGGATAATAAAACACCAAATCAAGTTAACAGCATTAGCCTTTTATTAACTTAATAAGCTTTTGTTAATCAATAAAGAACCCGTTGAATTTAATCAGGAACATTCCAGTATGGCAGATACTCAGCTAAAAGAAGTGCGGCTATAGCACTGAGATCCTAAATGTAACAGTATTGTCTCTCAGCCACAACACACAAGCCCATCTCCTGGATTCAAAGCCAGTTCCTGGATCTCCGCGATACAAAAATAAATCTTTTCATAATTATACATTCCTACAAATATAAAACACCCCATGCTTAGGAAACAGAGCATTATGTCCTCGTTTTACTGATTAAAATATTTAGAAAAGAGATTCTGGCTATTAAAGGAAGCAATGCTATATTTAAGTTCCTTTAAGCCACTCATGTCATTCAGCATTGTTCAGTCCATAAAGAGGGAGCATGTGCGATTTTTGCACCAAGCTCTACAACATGAAATAGTATTGCATTATACATTAACAGTTTTGCAACATACAGAATAAATGAGTTAGTAAATCCATACATTTTAAGGAAGATTACGAGTGTAACATGCAGACAAACGGGCAGACGGAGAGAAAGAGGCAAAGCAGGTGGCCGGTGTACGTATCGGAGGTGACAAATGACAGCAAGGACTGCATAGCCATCGGCAATCAGCCTCCCAGGACCATGGCTAAAGATCATGCTACCATTTATTCATTCCACTAGTAGGTCTCTCAGTTTTTAAGCCCAAAATTCAACCCAATCACATACCAGTAGAAACAATATAGTGAAATTCGTATACCCCTGTTTTGTCAAGAAGAGACTTGGCATAGGAAACCCTACAATGTCAAGGAGATCTTCATGCATCTAACATGCCTATTAAAAAGCTACTGTATATGCAGCCTCATTAATCTAGTCCTATGTTATTTAAATGCATTTCAACATAACAGGCCGAAACGCGAGATATCATTGTAAATGCATTCAGTAACAGGCGGTAGATTCTAAACTTGCACTTACCAAAAAAAAAAAAAAAAAAAAAATGTAGATTTTGTTGTGGGAGTTCAAAATGTTCAGAGGACACACTTTTCAGTTTGTGAATTTAGTAAAAGGTAATATTCCAGTGGTATCAGTATCTAACCGTGAAGGTCAGTTGAATGTAAAAGCTCTTGATGTCTCCTAATCGCAGGACAAGTGTCACTGGGTTTATGTGCAGGGATGCATTTCATACAAAACTCTTTGAACTTCTCATTCTCAATTGAAATTTGGCCCTTATACCCTCCCCCTCCTCTCCCCGAAGCCTTTGAACACAGATTTTTCTCTGCGCCTAGCATTAGGCACATTAGTCTTTGAAGACCTGAGGATTGGCTAAATGAGTTTAGTGACGCTTTGGTGGAAGTGTTAACACTGGTACAACCTAGAGATCGGTTTAGGTCCAAATCAAATTAAATTTTTTTGGATCTTTGTAAATGAATATGATCAAGTGTATATTCTATATTATATTATATTACATGTATTCATTGTTGTATATTCTATTATATTTTACATATCTATATACTGAATTTTTATCCCATTTTCTTCTTTAAAATTTAAATTTAAATTCTAACTTTAAAAGAACAGGGTAATCGGGGTCCGTGACACATTATTACGTTTTTGTCTTATGTAATACATGTGATATTAATGATAATAAATTTTTCTTGAATCTTGAAATATTGGTGATGCATCACTGTGATAGTGAATTGCTGAACTTTTATCTTAAAAAAACATTTATATCTTCAATTAAATGTGCCATTAATGAAATATCAAAAAACACTTAATACGGGCCTTCCTTCATCCACAGGGTTCACACAGAGATCCTGCGCACCATCGTCTCATAATCTTACTATGGGGTTATGCAGAGTCTCTTTCCAATACAGTTGTAGTGCTACAAACCTTGGTGGCTAGAATCGGTCCCGTGTCCCAATGATGACTGTCCAGCACGGGGTAAAGTTACAGGCATGAATGAAGGTTGAATTTGGTTAAAAGATGGAGATTCCAGGCTCTGGGACCTGACTTTTAAGGTACTAGGTCTTTTGAGAGATGACTGGGACAGCAGAGGTGTGTTTGAAATATCCATAAGCCACGATTCATTTAGTGTATCAACATAGGAAACGGTTGACGCAGAGGTACAAGGAATTAGAGGAGAAGAGCAATCCAATTGCAGTTCATGGGCTGTGATGGTTGATAGATTAGCTGGACATATCCCAGTTTGCATCTGTGAAGGAGGGGGGCAACTAATCCAGGGTCTGACCTGGTTTATGTGAGGGGTGATCTGTGACAGCTGTTCTGGGGTGTAGATAGGGGTGTACATGTTGGGTGATTGTGAGGAGGAAATTATTGATTCCATTAAAAAGATCAGGCTTCGCATTAGCCTACCCAGTTCAGCCACTTCGTGCCCAAGGGAACTCACCTGCAACACATAATAAACCATTATTTATACCTTATAAAACCAATATTCTGTTAAACCAACTATGTTGTGTTTAATATGTAGAATCAAATGCAGAACAAATGTAAAAAATAACAGAACTGGACAAAACATTGTTTTTTGTTACCTTGTATATATATATATATATATATATATATATATATATATATATATATATATATATATATATATATATATATATTACTGTGTACGTCTGTAGTGACCCCTAAATATTAAAGTGTATTATTTATATATATATATATATATATATATATATATATATATATATATATATATATATATATATATATATTTTTTTTTTTTTTTTTTTTTTTTTTTTTTTTTTTATATACTTTTATTAAAATCCTTAAAGCCATAGTCTAGAGGTTGCAAAAACACATATTAGTAAAGTAATTTCCTGGTATAGGCATAAAAAAATAATAGTTGGCTCATTACTGTTACGGGAAGGGGGAAGAAGAATTCTAACATTTATAACCATGCACTTATTTTCCCACTTGTGGCTCACACCACTAGAGGGCCACCTGCTCTGTTACCTCCCATTTACCTTCTGTTTACTGTTTACTGCCCTGTATATTGTTTGTTGCACTGGTTTGCACGGTGGCTTAGTGGTTAGCATGTTCCCCTCTCAGCACTGAGGATTCCCGGTTCGAATCCCGCTCTGGGTGGAATTTCAATGTTCTCCCCGTGTCCACGTTCCTCCATGTTCTCCAGTTTCCTCCCACAGTCCAAAAACGTGGATTTAAGATGAATCGGCTGTTATAAATTATCCCTATAGTCTGTGTGTCCCCTGGTCTGGTAGAGGGTGGGGTTGTGTCAGGAAGGGCATCTGGCATAAAACACTTGCCAAGTCTTAAATGCGAGTTCATCGCTGTAGTGACCCCTAAATATTAAAGTGTAAAGACGCCAAAAGAAAAAGAAGAAGATATTGTCTGTTGCACTGTTCCCTCCCATTACTTAAATGTTTTTTATTTGTACTTTATTTATAGTAATTCTTGTTTTGCACAAGCTATTTGCACACATGCACTTTTCGTTGTGTTGTGTAGTTGCTGTTCTGTACAGCACCTTGTTCCTGGAGAACGCTGTTTCATTCCACTGTATAATTGTAATAATATTGTTGGAATGACAAATAAAATACATGAATACTTCTAGCTGATCAGTGGGTTTTAACACACACACACTGGTGCCCTGTCCTGGGTGTATCTTCCCAGCGCCCAGAACGTTCTCCCCTGGACGGGGTCCCACGTGATCCTAGTAGAGGATTAAGCGGAAGATAATGAATGGATAGATTATATTAAGTAATGGTTAAGTAAACCACCAACGTGTATTATTTTAGTTTAGTTCACTCATTATCTTTCACTTAATGGAAGTCGCGAGGGTTCCTCATGGTCATCCAGGGGACGACATTTTGGGCGCTGGGCAGATACACCCAGGACACGGCGCCAATCTATTGCTGGGCACACACTCACTCACACACCCACACACTGTATATAGGGGCAATTTAGAGCATTCAATTTACCTTGAATTCATGTTTTTGGACTGTGGGAGGAAACATGGGGATGTCAGAGAAAACCCACACAGACACGGCGAGAACATGGAAACTCCACCCAGATTCCGATTCGAACCTGGATCCTCAATGCTGAGAGGTGAACATACTAACCATTAAACCAATTAGGTTTGATTTTTCCAGAAGTTTTGTCTGACTGTGTACACTTGTTATATTTCTTTAATTTAATTAATTCTGTGCCTATTATTGCATATATTATGTGAGATATCAGAACATAAATTGATGTGAATATCAATAATTGTTGTTCTTATTTGCTTATCGCTGGTTTTTCATGTTTACTACTATATTACCAACATGGACCCTGCTATCTAAATGAGAGAGAGAGAAATTAAATGTAGATGATCATGACTTGCCAACTAAAGTGTTATACACCATCGTACACCATAAAATACGGTAATTTTTGCCCTTCTTGAAAACAATACAACCCATAAGTTTAATTATGCAAGCTTAAGGTAATTGTGTGAACTTTTAAGGGACAAAATATTTGCAAAGTGTAAGGAAGGTCTCAGCTGCAGCTCATAATTCTGCAAAACCATATAGTGTTTGGTATTTTCTCTGCGTCTGTTGTTTCACATGCCAGCCAAAATGTTGAACTTTAATAATAAAAGCTGTATTTGGGTCTGGCACATCTTTTCCCTGCTCATCATTGTGCTATCTGTGCAATCTTGCTACTCAAACGTCAGATGCAGTGGATGTATTTCACTATTACAGGATTTAATTTTTGTTGAGCTGAATTCTTTGTTTACTTTCTTACATTTAATTTAATACACACAATGTAGATTCAGATGCATGTTATAAATCCTATATTTAAGAAACTGCTGTGAAAAGTTAGATCTTAAATCTCAATACCATCATTACATTTATCCTTTAAAAACACTATTTAACCAACGAGAGCTGCATGTGTGTAACACAATATAGTGCTACGTATGGCACAGATGATTTTGGCTCAGATATACATGTGGCCTTGGCAGGATCATAGCTCATCCTGCCAAAACCGGTAATGACAAATAATAAGTCATAATTGGGTGATGATCCATAAATGGCAATGAAGACATTAAAAATATATTAGATCACAGCAATACACAGGATCATATCTTTATGTGGCCTGTCCAAACATGGATTACAATGAAACCCTGCTGAGGCACAGTCTGTCAAACAGATAGGGAAAAGACAAAGGGACACAGAAAGAAGGAGAGATAGATGAATAAGTTTTTACAGTTAATAAGTTTTACAAGGAAACCAAGATTTACAACAGTATTTCTACCTATTTTACTATTGCACATTGTTTAAATTATGCCAAAGATAGTAATTACATGATTATAATTAACTGTTATAACATATACAGTACTATACTATGTATAATAACTATATATAGTTATTACATTTATACTTATATTTATACAATACCAAAAGCTTTTTTTTTTAAGTTTCACATTTATAACATGAATTAATTGAATATGAATGAGGAATGAATGTAAATTTAACATGAATTTATATAATATACATACAAAAAAAAAAAATAATATAATATAATATATAAAAAAAAATATATATATAATATATATATATATATATATATATATATATATATATATATATATATATATATATATATATATATATATTATTTTTATATATTATTTTTTTATTATTTTTTCTTATTTTTATATATTTAAATTGTACTACAGATTTTGTTATTTATTATACTATTATAAATAGCGGTTATATGTATCATGTTTAGGAGAGGGTTCTTATTTCCCTAATGACCAAGGTAACTGAGTATGTCACTAAAGGAATTTTAGGCATTATCTAAAGTTAAATGATAGCACAAAAGAAGAGACATGACAGAAGGTTCAAGGGCACTGTACAACATTCTTCATTCCCAACATGAAGCCAGGCCCACTTTCCTTTTTTGGCAACTTTTTTGACCTTTGGAATTTGAAAAACAGCCCCCTGATCCTTACTTTATCTCTTGATGGGCTTTGCCATATGGTGTGTGAGCACCTAGACACCAGGAGCTCACCTGAAGTGTGCTGATTTCAGCAGAGCTCATTATTAACAGAATGCAGTGCATCCAGGCACCATGCACGCACACTAATGGGGCTCTGTGTGGGTATGGGTAGTAGGCTTGCAAAAAAAATACGAATTTGATGATAAAGCACATTTCTTTAAATAGAGAAACACAACACAAATCTTGATAAAGTCAACAGCAACAAAAATCATCCAAAAAAAATTGCAAACAAATATTTAAGCAAATGTTTTAATAGCAATCGTGCAGGATTATGGTTCAATTTCAGACAAATCATTTTTATGATTCAAAATTATAATGTCCTTTTGTTGTGGAATGCCTTTTGATAGTTAATGCCTATTTTCAAAGAAAACAAGTAATATCATTTCAGATCTGTTATTTAATGTGTTAACATGTGCTTATTTTTCATTTTGTATTTATAGGTTTCATATGCAAAACTGCTTTTCCTTTAAACCTGATCAGACAATAACCATTAGAGAGCATCATTTTTGTTTAGTCCAATTAGGTAACTTTTGCCAGACTGTTTGTGTACACTTAAAAATTAATCTCTCTCTAAATTTAATGTACACGATTACTGCAATAAGCCTATTATTTTACATATAAATGATATATATATATATACTATATATATATACAGTAGTGTGAAAAAAGTGTTTGCCCACCCCCCTTCTCTCATTTCCTGTTTTTTTGCATGTTTGTCACACTTAAGAGTTTCAGAACATCAAACCAATTTAAACAATAGTCAAGGACAACACAAGTAAACACAAAATGCAATTTGTAAATGAAGGTGTTTATTATTAAAGGAGAAAAAAAATCCAAACCATCATGGCCCTGTGTGAAAAAGTGATTGCCCCCTTGTTAAAACATACTACAACTGTGGTTTTTAACACCTGAGTTCAATTTCTCTAGCCGCACCCAGGCCTGATTATTGCCACACCTGTTCTCGATCAAGGCATAACTTAAATACCAGCTGCCTGACTCAGTAAAGTCCACCAAAAGATCCTTAAAAGCTACACATCATGCCGAGATTTAAAGAAATTCAGGAACAATTGAGAAATAAAGTAATTGAGATCTATCAGTCTGGAAAGGGTTATAAAGCCATTTCCAAAGCTTTGGGAATCCAGTGAACCACAGTGAGAGCCATTATCCACAAATGGCGAAGACATGGAACAGTGGTGAACCTTCCCAGGAGTGGCCGGCCGCCAAAAATTACCCCAAGAGCGCAGCGACGACTCATCCAAGAGGTCACAAAAGACCCCACAACAATGTCTAAAGAACTGCAGGCCTCACTTGCCTCAGTTAAGGTCAGCGTTCATGCCTCCACCATCAGAAAAAGACTGGGCAAAAATGGCCTGCATGGCAGAGTTCCATGAAGAAAACCACTGCTGAGCAAAAAGAACATTAAAGCTCGTCTCAATTTTTCCAAAACACATCTTGATGATCCCCAACACTTTTGGGAAAACATTCTGTGGACCGATGAGACAAAAGTGGAACTCTTTGGAAGGTGTGTGTCCCATTACATCTGGCGTAAAAGGAACACTGCATTTCAGAAAAAGAACATTATACCAACAGTAAAATATGGCGGTGGTAGTGTGATGGTCTGGGGCTGTTTTGCGGCGGCAGGAACTGGAAGACTTTTTTGCTGTGATAAATGGAACTATGAATTCTGCTGTCTACCAAAAGATCCTGAAGGAGAATGTCCGACCATCTGTTCGTGAACTCAAGCTGAAACGAACTTGGGTTCTGCAGCAGGACAATGATCCAAAACACACAGCAAGTCCACCTCTGAATGGCTGAAGAAAAACAAAATGAAGACTTTGGAGTGGCCTAGCCAAAGTCCTGACCTGAATCCTATTGAGATGTTGTGGTATGACCTTAAAAAGGCCGTTCATGCTCGAAAACCCTCTAATGTAACTGAATTAGAACAATTCTGCAAAGATGAGTGGGCCAAAATTACTCCAGAACGCTGTAAAAGACTCATTGCAAGTTATCGCAAACGCTTGTTTGCAGTTGTTTGCTGCTAAGGGTGGCCCAACCAGTTATAAGTTTTTAGGGGGGCAATCACTTTTTCACACAGGGCCATGATGGTTTGGATTTTTTTCTCCTAAATAATAATAAACACCTTCATTTACAAAATTGCATTTTGTGTTTACTTGTGTTTTTTGTCCTTGACTATTGTTTAAATTGGTTTGATGTTCCGAAACACTTAAGTGTGACAAACATGCAAAAAAACAGGAAATGAGGAAGGGGGCAAAACACTTTTTTACACCACTTTATATATATATATATATATATATATATATATATATATATATATATATATATATATATACATAGGGTATGAATGATCCATAAATGCTCTCATGCTCATCCAGGGGAGAAAGTTTTGGGTGCTGGGAAGATACACCCAGGACAGGGCGCCAATCTATCACTGCACACCCACTCACTCACTCACTCACTCACTCACACAAACACACACATCGACAGACAGACAGACAGATACGCAGGCAGACAGACAGGCAGACAGACAAACAGACAGACAGATAGATAGATAGATAGATAGAGAGAGAGAAATAGATAGAATACTTTATTTATCCCGACTTACACTATATAGGGCAATTTATAAAAATAGGGCATAGGGCTATTTAGAGCATTCAATTTACTATTAATTCCATGTTTTTAAACTGTGGGAGGAAACCTGAGGTAACCCATGTGGATACGGGGAGAACATGGAAACTCCATCCAAATCAGTATTCGACTCTGGAATCCTTAGTGCTGAGAGGCGAACATGCTAACCACTAAGCCACCCCAATATCTTAATATTACGTTTCGGTGCCCTAAATTTCCCTTTGGGAACAATAATGTATCCATCTATCTATTTTACCCCACAGAGCACCTTGCAGTCAATAAACTGATCCTGAACGTCTCTGTACTTCAAAACATTCTTCAAAACGAGTCCAGCCATCTATACCAAAGCTAAAGCCTGCCTTAACACATCATCAAATCTGCAAGGGAACAGCTAAGAATTCAACAATTGCCCAGACCTCAACCCTTGTAGTTAAGGATTAAGGGTACCTCTTGTTGTAAAGAAGAGGCAGGAACAATTCATCTAATGATGAAAGAAGGACGCAAGAGAACGATGAAGTCATACAGAAACAATAAACTTCAGTTATTCTTATTGCTATACAGGTGGTTTTACAAGCTATTCATTCATTTTACCTGTTGTAAAAAAAAGGGGGGGGGGCAGCTTCGAATAACAATCAGGTTTGATGAACTTACAGTATAGTTGGTTTTCTCCATGGCTTCTGATTGTAAGTTGCTTTGGATAAAAGCGTCTGCTAAATGACTAAATGTAAATGTAATGTAAATGTAATGTTGTGATTTTTGCTTTTGACTTGCAAAACACCTTTTAATTTGCCAATAAACTAAATGATAAGTTACTGATTTGGTTATATTCCTATTTTGTTTTGTATTCCCAATATTCACATTTTTCTATTTTAAAGTATAGTACATCTGTGCATATTTGCTATGATAGCTCACAGGTATAAATGGTGATTAAAATGTACCTCTTGGTCTAAATGCTGTAATTGTTTTCTGGTTTCTTCTGATTTTGTTGCTAGCTCAGCAGCATTGATCTGTAGAATGTCTAGATATAAAAAAACAGGAAAATTAGGGTTAATAACTTTTGAGTAGACAGTTATTACAGTTTGTGTTAGGTAAAAAATAAAGAATTATAAAACATGAACAATAATCAATCATTTAATAACTGTAAAGAATAAGTGTGGAGATGCATTGGTGCGGGGAGTAGAGACGGAGCCGACGCACTGATCAGGGGCATTGATTAAGGCATCTGATCCAGTTCGTCCGATGGCGTATACAGTTTTATATGCTGTGACATCATATTTTTAGTACTCTGTAATGAAGCCCATTCCTGTCGGGAGAAATCCTGTCTCCGGTCCTCGTTCGTGCCCACCCCTCATACTCCTGCTCTGCTAATATACGAAAAATTGTTTTAAGCACTGCTAAAAGCAAAGGAAGAAGCCTGATGCCAGCGCTGTTGTCTATCTCAAGATGTTGGAGCAATTTGTTGCAGAACTGTTGAAGAGAACAGCAAAAAAAAAGGTTTGCGGCGGGCGGTCAGGGCTGGGTTTAGCAACGTTATGGGCCCAAATAACGAGGTCAGCTGACAATCTGAATATACTGAATAACCAGGTAATTCCATTAATGGATTTTTTACTTCCCTAGTGGCACGGACATATTTCAAAATGACAATGCCAAGAATCATCAGATTTAAACTGGGAAAGAGTGAATCAGGAAGGAAGACATTTTCACACATGGATTGGCCGTCCAGACCTGAACATTCAAACACCCAAAGTCCAGACCTGAACATTCATTTAGAAACTTTAGGATGTGCCGGTGAAGACTTTGTGCAGTGGTCCAAATCTCTCATCATTAATACAAAGTCCTCACTCAATAATACAACTTTTATGTGCATTATTATTATTATTATTATTATTATTATTATTATTATTATTATTATTATTATGTTTAATTATGATTCAAATGTGCAAATTACACTGCTAACTGACCAACAGTGCAACATACAGTATCTAGGGGAGAATGTTTCGGGCGCAGGGCAGATGCACCCAGGACATGACACCAATCTTTCACTGGGCACACACTCACACAGACACACACACTCTACAGTATATGGGGCAATTTGGAAATTTGCAATTTGTAGAATTCCCTATGTCCATTCAGGGGAAAATGCTTCAGGCGCTGGGCAGATACACCCAGGACAGGGTGCCAATTGATCGCTGGGCACACTCACTCACACACACACACACACAAACACACTCTATATGGGGCAATTTGGAGCATTCAAATGACCTTGATCCATGTTTTTGGACTGTGGGAGGAAACCAGAGAACCCGGAGGAAACCCACGTGGACAAGAGGAGAACATGAAAACTCCACCCAGATTGGGATTCGAACTTGGAATTCCTAGTGCTGAGAGACAGATGTGCTGACCACTAAGCCACCGTGCCGCCTTCTTCACAGATTAATAAAGTAATTCTGAAGGAGTTGGGCGGAAAAAATCATGTGACATTGCAGAATCTTGTGAAATCAATGCCACAGCGAATGCCTTAATCAAGCATAAAGGTAGTCCAACCAAATATTAGTGTGTGTGGCATTTTCATTAATCAGGCAGTGTATTTTTGACACATAATTCTGCTGAAAGTTGCAAAGATAACCAATTTCATTTTACTTTTAGTTAAAATTTAGTGTTTAATATAATCAAAGTTTATCCATCCATCCATTATCCATGGGATTTCCCATGCAAATCCAGAGGAGAACATTAGAATTTGAACCGGGAATCCCTAGCGCTGAGAGGCGAACGTGTTAACCACTAAGCCACCGTACTGCCGGAATCGAAGTTTAATTATCCTTTCATTTTGACATTTGTTTACATTTGTAGTTTAATGAAAGGATATTTTTTAACCTGACAATCCAAATAATCTATTGCCATAAAAATGATGACTGATGGGAATATCTAGACTGAGCCAACATGCTTCAGTAATTGTACTTTGTTGTAATTGTAAAATAGTGATCCTTGGAGATTTTTTGCCTCTTTGACCTTTCTCTTCATTGTGCATGGGGGCAAAATAAATGCTCACCCAGGCAAGTTTGGTGCACATGAACTTTAGATAATAACTGTAAAACCAAATGCGGTTTTTTTCCCGAGCTGCATGTTGATACATGCAGGACCCAACAGAAGATATCACATACATTTTCTAAGCTGCCAGCTGCAAAGATCAGTAAATAATGCAGAGAATGCACAAAAAACGTTCACAATGATAACACAGCATAACCTGGATATATTTCATTCAAAAACAACCAAATTGCTAGAGGCGCAGGAATCAGACTTCAGTTTTGGTTTCGTCTCGTTCGTCTGCACCTCAGTGTAATTAGCCTGTTAATTCATTAATCATTTCTTGTCGATTTGCTGTGGGTGGCACGGTGGCTTAGTGGTTAGCACGTTCGCCTCTCAGCTCTGGGGATTCCAGGTCCGAATCCCAAACTAGGTGGAGTTTCCATGTTCTCCCCGTGTCCGTGTGGGTTTCCTCTCGGTTCTCCAGTTTCCTCCCACAGTCCAAAATCATGGATTCAAGGTAAACTGAATGCTCTTAATTGTCCCATATAGAGTGTGTTTGTGTGTGGTTCTGTGCCAGTGAGTGTGATAGATTGGCGCCCTGTCCTGGATGGGCATGGGGATGGCTTAGTGGTTAGCACATTCACCTCTCAGCACCGGGGATCCAGGTTCGAATCCCAATCCGAGTGGAGTTTCCATGGTCTAGCCATGTCCGCATGGGTCTCCTCTGGGTTCTCTGGTTTCCTCCCATATTCCAAAGACAAGGATTGCCTGAATGCTCTAAATTGCCCCATCTAGTGTGTTTGTGAATCTGTCTGTGTGAGTGAGTGTGTTCCCAGCGATAGATCTGTCCTGGGTGGGCATGGGGAACCCCCTCACAACTGCAGTAGAGAATAAGCGAAAGATAATGAATAAATGAATAAATGAATGTTCATTAGCTCATTTATCATGATACGTGATGAGGTATGTTTTCATCATGTGTTCTCCTCACACCTATTTAAACTCACCTTAGCTGTTTATTTCCATCCAGTCATCAATTGATTTACATCCTGTTTGCTTGCTTGATGTTTCCTGAATTTAAAAACCTTTCTTCTAATAAATGGACTTTGTTTAATCGATCATCAATTCATCAGTCGTTTTAAAATTAGTTTTTCGGCATCCATCCATCCATCATCTTCCGCATTATCCTCAAGTAGGGTCGCGGTGGGGTTCCCCATGCCCATCCAGGGGAGAACGTCTCGGGCGCTGGGCAGATGCAACCAGGACAGAGCGCCAATCCATCGCTGGGCACACACTCACTCAAACAGACACACTCTATATGGAGCAATTTTTGGAGAATTCAATTGACTTGATCCATGTTTTTGGACTGTGGGAGGAAACCAGAGAACCCGGAGGAAACCCACACGGACACAGGGAGAACATGGAAACTCCACCCAGATGGGGATTCGATCTGGGAACCCCTAGTGCTGAGAGGCGAACGTGCTAACCACTAAACCACCGTGCCGCCCTTGGTTTTTGGCATTTATCAGGTAAAGTTTCGCAATTTCTTCTTTTCTCCAGTGTCAGTTTCACACAAAGCACATATTAGTCTGATTAACACACCTTTGCACTTCTGCACTTCTGTAAATATCCCAGTCTTTCACACATAAGCTGAACCAAAAGGACAGTAGACCTGGTACTATTAGGTCACCAGGATCAGGTCTCGTTACATTGCTTATCAACTTAACATAGTGTAAACTATGAATAAAAATAATGTTTCAGTTTCATTTTGTTTCAAAGAATTTAGTAAGGTGCCAATATCTATAGTGTAATTGGAGAAAAAAAGTTGGATATATTTTTAAATACATTTAAATTAATTAAATATGGATTTTAAAAAGTATGTGATGATTATGTTAATTCATCAAACCATGACATGTTTCCAGGGGCGACAACAATTGTAAAAGGTACTTTAGATATGTTTTCCACTTAAAACACTGACCTGCTTTGGTTGTAGTTGTGTTGGCAGAATCAGCTGTTGTGTTCTGATGACCAGGAGAGAATGTGAATGCTGAAGAGCTCTCTTCTCCTTCATTAGCCTCTGTACCATCAACAAACCTGAAAACACACCACTATATACATAAATTCATATTATTTTCAATAGATTTGCATTTCAAGTTATTTTCAGTTCCAAGTATTTAAAGTAATATATATAAAACATATGAAAAATGAAGATGAATAAATTACAGTGCCTTATAACCTTGTATTCCCAGCAGCTTGCAATGTAAATTCCATATGAATGCTGTTTAAAATGTGTTTTTAAAGACACATTTCCCAGCATTAATTGGTCAATTATGCATATTGATTTGGGACGTGTCAGTGTGTTTTTACTATTGTGCCACCTTGCGAGACTAAAGACATGTATTAGTTCTCCTAATTACGGGTGTGGTTAGGGTGTAACATGCAATAAGTCATTCAGTGTGTCACTTGCCATTTTCTATAAGAGCCAGGTGCGGTCTGACTTTGGCGGATTGCTATTTCAATGGTGCAGCTACCTGGACATGCGTTGACCCATGACTTAGCTTTACCTTTACTTAGAATTGAAAATACACAGTATAGTGTGATTATATATATATATATATATATATATATATATATATATATATATATATATATATATATATATATATATAGGGTGGCACGGTGGCATAGTGGTTAGCATGTTCGCCTCTCAGCACTAGGGATTCCCGGTTCGAATCCCCATCTGGGTGGAGTTTTTCCATGTTCTCCCCATGTCCGCGTGGGTTTCCTCCCACAGTCCAAAAACATAGATCAAGTCAATTGAGTTCTCCAAATTGCCCCATATAGAGTGTGTCTGAGTGAGTGAGTGTGTGCCCAGCGATGGATTGGCGACCTGCCCTGGATGTATCTGCCTGGGTGTATCTGTATATATATATATTCATTCATTCATTATCTCCCGCTTTATCCTCTATTAGGGTTGCGGTGGGGTTCCCCATGCCCATCCAGGGGAGAACATCTCAGGCGCTGGGCAGATAGACCCAGGACAGGGCGCCAATCCATCGCTGGGCACACACTCACTCACTCAAACAGACACACTCTATATGGGGCAATTTTTTGAGAATTCAATTGACTTGATCCATGTTTTTGGACTGTGGGAGGAAACCGGAGAACCCGGAGGAAACCCACGCAGACACGGGGAGAACATGGAAACTCCACCCAGATGGGGATTCGAACCGGGAATCCCTAGCGCTGAGAGGAGAACGTGCTAACCACTAGCCACCGTGACGCCCTAATATATATATATATATATATATATATATATATATATATATATATATATATATATATATATATATATATATATATTTTTTTTTTTTTTTTTTTTTTTTGCTGGACATGGCATTAAGCTTCGAAAACTTCCAGTGGCATTGGGCACACTCCTGTGATAGCAATATGGCAGAAATTTACACAAACACATTTCATTTCGAGACCACCAGGTACATATATTTGCAGGAGCTGTTGCCATTTAAACGTTGTTGGCAGAAGGCATGAAAATACACTGTTGCACTTTCTGCAAGGTATAAAATAGGGTCCAGGGACTTGAATTGGTTTAAAGGGTAGCACCATCTCTTCAAAGTCAGATTGTTCAGGGATTGATAACCAAGGGGGTGGCTGAGGTCCCTTCTGTATGATGTTCGCAATATTTTCCCCTTTGTCTGTGTGAGTGGAGATATGGAGTTATTATATCACTTCTATACATGAATGTGTCTGTCCAAGCTCTGCTTCAGGCTTTTATGGAGT
Source organism: Corydoras sp. C115 (assembly GCA_019802505.1). Lineage (NCBI taxonomy): Eukaryota > Metazoa > Chordata > Actinopteri > Siluriformes > Callichthyidae > Corydoras > Corydoras sp. C115. The sequence goes on from JAFMOC010000005.1 coordinate 164,749, forward strand.
GGGTATTAGGTTTCAATAACGTCCTTGAAATTAGAAGAGTAGCCTAGTAACTGAATGAATCCTACTAATAAGCATTCATAAAAGCCTAATAGTAAAAAATCTAAGAATGTGCATAATAGTATGACAGAGGGTAGGTTTGCTTTTTAAAGTTCTGTGTTTGTAGGTGTACCTGGGACTCAGATTAAAGGGGTCAGGCTTGGTAACTGCAGTGTGCTGAATGCAAAGCTTCTTTTCGTTTTGATTCGTAAGAAGAGAGTGTGAGATTCCACTTTTTTTATCCACAGTATTTAAACACTCCAGCTGATCATCGTCTTCCTCTTGCAGCTCTGCTATTGGTGAGTAGCATCGGATCAGATCTCCATTACCTTTTCCAGCCTATAATATGCCAGAAAAAGAATTAATTAATTGAATATAACAATAAGAGGCACACAGTTTATTACTCCTTAAGCTAACATTTGCAAACATATCAGCACCATTCAATACAATTCTGTATAAGCAAACAGATGATGCTCATATAAATAGGATCTCAGCACTACTTTATAGATAAACATCACAATCGTTTACTTTACTTAATAAACTAAAGTTCTCTTGAATCTTTTCCCAGATAAGTGGAGTTGTAATTGTAAATACTTATGACAATGTGGCGTCCGTCCCTACTTAGAGCTGTGCACTACCGCGCATGAGTGAGGCACTCGAACGCGCCTATGTGGAGTCAGGCAACCAGGTAAGCGTAAATAGGCTTTTATTAAAGCAAAAAGGCATTAAAAACACAGGAACGGGCAACGCATGACGAAAGTAAATATAATGCTGGACTGCTGACAAACGAAAAATCAGAAGCATAAAGAACTCAAGTCAGAGCACATGACCACGAAGGGAACCAATAAAGTAAAACAGTTAATTAACCAAATGAGGGACCCATGAGGGATGTGAAACATTAATCAACTAAAATCAGCAAAGAAACAAAAAAAGTGAAGAATGGCCTGGCACTCCTAACAATACTTTATATTTCTAAAAGATTTTGTCGCTTCAAAAATACTGTGGCAGGATCGCCGTGGCATGAATCTGTCGTTGACTGTGTTTTTGAATGTACGCATGTTGTGTCAACAATAAAGCCTGATCGGTGGGGAGAAATCCCGCCTCCGGTCCTCATTCCTTCCACCCCTGTTAAATTTGGTGCCGAATCCCAGAACGAATGAGGACCGGAGACTGGATTTGACCCCATCAAACTGGTTAAATTGTTGACATAACACGTGTATATTCAAAAACACCGGGCTTTTACAGCATTATCCTCCCGCACTCATGCCTGTGTCAGATGCATTCATTAATCGTAATAAAAGTCCATCAACGATGGCTCTGCCTTCTCATCCATGCAATGGCGATCCTGACACAAATACATATACCTTATTAAGGGTAACTGTGATGTTCAAGATAATTACTGTAATATAGCACTTTTTACAAAAACACACTGTCTTAAATCCAGATTTCCAGTATTCTACACACACACAGACATACACACATGCTATATATACTTTTTGTCACCTATGCTCTGTAGTGTTCAGAACCTGAACAAAATCACCACAAAGCAGTTATTATTCGGGTGGTGTAGAAACACCTGACATGATGATGGGGTGTTCGTGTTTGGTGTGCTGGTTTGTGCAAATCAAACAGTACCATTGCGGAAATATTTTTGAAGGTCTGTGAGACACTTTTATGTCTATGATTATTTTACTGATCAAAAATGTCCATCCATCAGTTTTCTGTTGGAATCATCCAGTGAACATTAATTATGGATAAGTGCAGGGTTTCTAAAATGGTGGGTCTCGATCCAGAAGTGGGTCACAGAGATGTTCTGGGTGGGTCACGGTCGGACAGCTTGTAAAAGATATTTGTTTTAGACAGTTTAACGGCCATGGGACACAACTCATTTTACCTGTTAAGTTTCCCTCAAGAAGTGAAAGTAACATTAACGCTGTACTTTTAGCTTCATCGTGTAACCAAGAAAAAAAAATTCCTAGACTCACGGCCCATCAAACAAAAAGAGCAGAAACATAATCAAGTTGAAGAAGGAAATAATAAAAAAAAACAAAAGAGGCATTAAGATCACTGAGATCCACAATAAGTTTCATTGTGGTGAAAAAAGGAGCAATATAGAAGTTAATGTAGCGAAAGGCTTTAATGTGTTTACAATACAGAGATTAAAGACATAGAAAAGTTATTATTAATTTAAATCAATAAGTATGCCTTATATTTTTTTATGCTGTATATTTTTATTTTAGTTTAGTTTTACTTCAATTTATTCATACATAGTATTATATTGCTTTTTATTTTGCTCATGTTTCTTTCATACTAGCACCTTTGGAGTTGCACCCAAATTTCATTGTAATGAAAATAAGGCGATTCTGATTCTGAAGATGGTGAGAAATATGAATGCTGTTTAGTTTAGTATATATATATATATATATATATATATATATATTGTACAATTTAAAAAAAACTAATAAAAATAATGCTCATCTAAATTTGTACTGGAGGGCACGTTCTTCTCTCAGCGCTAGGGATTCCCGGTTCGAAACCCAATCTGGGTGGAGTTTCCATGTTCTCCCGTGTCCCGTGGGTTTCCTCCAGGTTCTACGGTTTTCTCCCTCAGTCCAAAAAACATGGATCAAGGTTAATTGAATTCTCCAAATTGCCCCATATAGAGTGTGTTTGTGTGAGTGAGTGTGTGCCCAGCGATAGATTGGCGCCCTGTCCTGGGTGTATCTGCCCAGCGGCTGAAATGTACTGCCCTGAATGGGCATGGGGAACCCCCCCACGACCCTAATAGAGGATAAAGCGGATGATAATGGATGGATGGATGGATATTTGTACTGGCATTTTACCTTGAAAAAAAAAAGGCAGAGAGAGGTTTGTGTCAGGCAGTACAGTGTTGTCGTTGCTATGGTAACGCCGGTTACTCTTCTCTTTAAATTCTCATTTCCTTAAAGTAATTGCTCCTAAATTCAGGTTGCATGCATGTGTGTGATTAAAGGTGTTTTTGAAGGCTATTTTTCCTAAATAAATTTGTTTGGTTTGTATTCTTTGGGAGGTCAGGACTTAATGACCATGATGCAGAGGGTGACTGGCATCATCCATAATGTCCAGTAGTTTGTCCAGAGAAAAGGACTATGGTCATCGTCATCACCAACCGGAGGGGTCTGTTAAGTGACACACTGCTTCCTCCAAATGCAGGAACAACAGATGTATAAACTCTTTTGTCCCTCATGCCATCAGACTGTACAACCTCTCTCTAGGGGGGAGGAGGTGTAACAGAACGACAGACGGGGGCAGTAGCCTGACCAACATGACTATAACATAAACCGGACTTTGTGCAATAACTGGAATTTTGGTGCAATAACATATTATATTATTTTATATTATAATATTTACTGTATATATTTGTAATGTATCCCTCTTCATTATTTCTATTCCTTTCTACTGGTTCCTTAATTAATAAGGGAAATCTTATCTTATGAAAAAATGTCGGCGGCATGGTGGCTTAGTGGTTAGCACTTTCGCCTCTGAGCGCTGGGGATCCAGGTTCGAATCCCCATCTGGGTAGAGTTTTCATGTTCTCCCTGTGTCTGTGTGGCTTTCCTCCGGGTTCTCCAGTGTCCTCCCACAGTCCAAAAACATGGATGAAGGTCATTTGAATGCTCCAAATTGCCCCATATAGAGTGTGTTTGTGTGTGTGTCTGTGTGAGTGAGTGTGCCCAGTGATCAATTGGCACCCTGTCCTGGGTGTATCTGCCCAGTGCCCAAGGCAATCTCCCCTGAAAAAACATGGAAGAAGGTCAATTGAATTCTCCAAATTGCCCATATGGAGTGTGTGTGTCTGTGTGAGTGAGTGTGTGCCCTGCGATCGATTGGTGCCCTGACATGGGCATATTTGCCCAGCGCCTGGATAAGCATGGGGAACCCCCCCCTGCGACCCTAGTAGAGGATAAATTGGAAGATGACGGATGGATGGATGAAAACTGGGTCCTGTGCTGAGACCAGTTCCCTGGATTAGAGGATGACTAACAAACTCATCAACAAGCATCAAGAGATTTTCTCAGATTTTACATTTAAAATGTGATGCAATAAGGTAGATGTTAGGATTTTGAGTCAGCCTCTGTGTGTGAAACATTTTTGGATATTTTAACAGCCAAAATGACACATCCTCTAATGGCCACCTTGCCTCTACCTGTCGCTATTCAACTACAATTTTACCAGAAATGCTTGTGTATAGTTGCACATATGGGTCAAGAGGGTTGTTTTTCTGTCTATGAAACGCCGCCAGAATAAACCTTGTTTGAAGAAACCTGATTAAACCGTGACTGTCTGTCTGTCTGTCTGTTTTCTCTCCGAGCTCGAAACTGAACAACTCAGAGGCTGAAGCTGCAGTACTAGAACCTGATAGAGACCTGCACTGCAGGACATGTAAGCTGACATAATTTCACTAATCTGCATCATTGTTTTTGATATTTATATTCAAACAATTCAGTAGATAAGCAGGATTTTCCAAGTACTACACAGTCAGGTTGCAAGAATACAAACACTGAAGGGTTTTGTCTAATCGAGTGGACTCTGAAAACAGGTGTCATGAAATCAAATCAGACCATTACTTCCATTTGTAATCAAACCTACTTTTCATCCATCCATCCATTATATTCTGTTTTATCCTCCATTAGGGTCGCGGGGGGATTCCCTATGCCCATCCAGCGGAGAACGTCTCGGGCGCTGGGCAGGCCAGGACAGGGTGCCAATCTATCACTAATCGAGTGCACAATGAAGTTAAAAACTTCACACGATAAAAACGTCAGCAGCACTGCAGTGTCTCATCCAATCAATAATACTTACTCTGTGGTGGTTCTCTTTAGGTTGTAACCATTACAGAACAGAGTAAGAGAGACGAATGGACTACTAGCAAGAAAAGTGCTTAGAAAGTGAAGACCTATTGAGCAGTAGCTCAGTGGTTAGGGCATTGGGCTATCATTCTGAAGGTTGGCAGTTCAAATCCCAGGTCCACTGAAGTTACCAATGTGGGTCCTTGAGCAAGGCTCTTAACCCTCATTGCTCCAGGGATGTTGTGATTAACCCTGTGCTCACCTTGTAAGTCGCTTTGGATAAAAGCGTCTGCTAAATGACCAAATGTAATGTATGTATGTATGTATGTACCTATTGCATCTGTCCTCACCCGGAAGCAGATAACTCTGCAACTTGTTTTAAATTCATGTTAAGGCTATATAAAATTATTTATGCATGCGTTTATCTCATCTCATTATCTAATGCTTAAATCCCCATCTAGGGTCTTGGGGGGGGGGGGGGGGTTCCATGGCCATCCAGGGGAGAATGCGACGGCCACTGGGTAGGCACACCCAGAACAGTGTGCCAACCCATGTTTTTGGACTGTGGGAGGAAACCGAGTAAAACCCATGCGAACGCGGGGAGAACATGGAAAAGCTACTCAGATTAGAATTTGAAACCAGCGCTGAGAGACAAACAAGCTAAACACTAAGCCACTGTGCCGCCCAGTGTTCATATGAACATTTCATTCATTCATTCATTCATTATCTTCCGCTTAATCCCCTACAAGAGTCAAGGGTATGGAGGGTGGGTAGTGTTCCCATACCCATCCAGGGGAGAACCTTTCGGGTGCTGGGAAGATACACCCAGGAGAGGGCGTCAATCTATTACACTACACTTATTAAACACACACTATATGGGGCAATTCGGCGCATTCAATTTACCTTGAATCCATGTCTTTGTGCTGTGGATGGAAATCAGAGAACCCGGAGAAAACCCACGCGGACACGGGGAGAACATGGAAACTCCACTCAGATCAGAACCCTGATCCCCAGTGCTGAGAGGCAAACGTGCTAACACTGTGATTATGTGTGTCTGTGTGAGTGAGTGTGTGCCCAGTGATAGATTGGCACCCTGTCATGGGTCTATCTGCCCAGATCCTGAAACGTTCTCCCCTGGATGGACATGGGGAACCCCCCGCGACCCTAGTAGAGGATAAAGCGGAAGATAATGGATAATGACTGGTGTTACTTCATGTCAATTCATGTGATATTTAGGGAGAAATGTTTGTACAGATTTATTGTGGGCTGAGTTTTTTAAAAAACATTTTCTGTCTGGGTTTAATATGTGTTCATTTAATAACTTTAGGCTAAAAAGAGCATAATATTTAACAATTCCCTCCTTCCTTCAGTACAGTCATAACTGATTAATTACACTGTATAATATTTTTATGGATTAATTTGGTCATTTTCCGTGTTGAATAATTAAAGCTCTTTCACACTGTAATTAAAAGTGGCGGTTTTTCCAAAGAAGTCAGTCAACTAGAACTTCAATTAGTCTTCGGTCTCCTCCTGTCTATCTTGGTCATGCAATAAACCAACTATCCTTTTCCTCCTTCAATGTTCCCCACATCATTATGCCTTCAGTCTAAAAAGAGCCCTCTCTATCTCTATCAGTTGCTCGTTTGCTTTTTTTTTTCAGTTGGTTTGGTGCTGTAGTGCTCTTAGCTACCCCTCGTTATACAAATGAGGCGAGAAATGGACCATCATTAAGGAAATGAGCCCAGAGCTATTAATGTTGATGCAGTATTGTTACAGGCAAAGTGTAGCGTGAGTGACGGAGTATGGAAAGATGCACCTCTGTCTCCAAGGATTTGTTGGAGTGTCGGGAAATCACCTGGAAAAAAAAAAAGACAGATGATAAGACAAGATAAAACATCTTTAAGTTGTTGGTGTAAATTTGTAGTAATGCCTTAATTATTTTATCACGTATTAATTGCAGTGATATCTTAAATGGTGTAAATAAATGTCATAAAAGATCTCAGTTGCGTTTCATCCATCCATCCACCTATTATCTGCCGCTTTATCCTCTACTAGGGTCGTGGGGGGGTTCCCTATGCCCATCGAGGGGAGAAAGTTTCAGGCCCAGGACAAGGCGCCAATCTATCGCTGGGCACACACTCGCTCACACAGACACACACACACACATAAACACACTCTATATGGGGTATTTTGAAGAATTTAATTGACCTGATCCATGTTTTTCCATGGTGGGAGGAACCCGGAGAACGGGGCACGGGGAGAACATGGAACCTCCACTCAGATTGGGATTCGAACCGGGAATCCCTAGCACTGAGAGCACTGAAAGAATGTGTTTCTTTTTAGGTCCTATTATTTCACACATAAAAGTGATATATATAAATTGAAAATAAACAATGCCAGACTCGAATCCCAATCTGGGTGGAGTTTCCATGTTCTCCCCATGTCCGTGTGGGTTTCCTTTGGGTTCTCCGGTTCCCTCCCACAGTCCAAAAACATTGATTCAATGTTTGAGTGTGTATGTAAGTGAGTGTAATAAATTGATGCACTGTTCTGTGTGTGTAACAGGTGCCTAGGGCACCTGTCACCTGTTTTGTGTTTCGTTCCGTTTGTTTAAGTTAATTAACGTTCACTGCTCATTAGTTTCGTTAATTAACTCTGTATTATCATTGGTTTGTCTTGTGCACGTGGTCGGGTGTCTTTTTGTATTTATGTCCATTGTTTCTTCTCTTTGGTGCTGGTCGTTTGTTTTATGTCACATAGTTTTCCGTACCTCATGTTTTTTGGTGCACTGCACCTTTAAATAAACCTGTTATCAGCTACCTGCGTGCCTGGCTCCCTTCAGCGCGTGTATACGCGGCGGTCTGCGCTTCCTACGCGCCACCGCTTCAGCCCGAGGTAGACTAACGTGACAGTGTGTATCTGCCCAGCTACCGAACCGCCGCCCCTGGAACCCCCGTGACCCTAGTAAAGGATTAAGCAGGTGATATTGAATATTGGGAGGACAGTGGGAGGAAACCCACGCAGACACTGGGAAAACATGGAAACACTATCTAGATTGGGATTCAAACGGGAATCCCTAGTGCTGAGAGACAAACGTGCTAACCACTAAGCCACCATGCCACCCTCATTATTACATATTAACATAATTATCACCTGCAGATCAAAACCTTACCAAGGGTGCTCAATTTTTTTTAAATCAGTGAATTACTTGTAATAAAATGTGGCTTATGGTGGAGCCAATGCAAATGTTTTCCAGGCTCATTGCAGTCACCACTTCATTAAGAGGAATCAAACCCAGGACCCTTGCTGTCAGGTGACAGTGCTACCTAGTGAGCCACTATGACAACTTTTACTACAGTGTAGTTTAACATGCTGTTGGACTTACATGACTTTCTTGTCCCTCTCTAAGGTTGTAGGTGAGGTCATGTGTGATGTCCTGGACAAAGCGGTGGGAATATTCAGGGTACAGGTCCAGCACCTCATACAGACCTCGTAGATTAATACACTGCAGATCACAGTATGTTAGTGCTTTCACATCTGCATTGGTCTTGATCACCAGATTTTCAACAGAGACACTCGCGCCAATCAGGTCCCCTTTACCTGTAAAACAAATAGGAATAAATAAAATGACTGTTGAGCTATTGTAACAGTTTTGAGATCAAGAACATTATTAAATATTAGGAAAAAGTTATGATGTACCACGAGCATAAGGAATACATATCTGTTAATTAATTATAGTCAGATTACGGCAAATATTCATATGCAATTCATTATTCAGTGAATGCAATAACTAACGTGGATAGCACTGTGGGCAGCTCTGGAGATGCCCCGAGGTATAAATTAATATTTGCTGCTGGGCAAAAAAAAAAAAAAATTGAATTGGGCAACTCATCTTTTCTATATCATTTCTATAGTACATTTTATGTTAGCATTATTGTACAGTTTGACAAAAATTAGGCATTAAAAAAAAACTTTATGTATAGGAGCCGAACATGTTACATATGTACATTTCTGTTCCTTAAATCTCATTGGCTGAGCTTTTTGTTTAGCTGTGACATCATGGACAAGACACACCCTTTCTAAAAACTTTGAATATCATGGAAAAGTTGATTCATTTCCATAATTCCATTTAACCCCGGACCCAGGGGGGTTAAGTAATCAATGAATAAATGAATCATCTTTTTCATCATATTCAACATTTTAAAAAAAAGGGTCTGTTTACATATAAATACGTACTTACATATATACACACACACACACACACACACACACACACACACACACACACACACACACAAATACACTCTATTTGGGGCAATTTGGAGAATTCAATTCACCTTGATCCATGCTTTTGGACTGTGGGAGGAAAGTGGACAACCTGGAGGAAACCTACGCAGACACGGGGAGAACATGGAAACTCCACCAAACCGGGAATCCCTTAGTGCTGAGAGGCAAACATGCTGAATATGTGTGTGTGTGTGTATATATATATATATATATATATATATATATATATATATATATATATATATATATATAGATATATATTGTAACAGATGCCTGCGGCACCTGTCCCTCATTTGGTTTTTCATTATCTCACTTGGGTGATTGGTTGGGTTTGTGCACGTGTTTAGTTGGGTTTGTATGTAGTCTTCGTTTCCCCTCGGTTCTGTGCACGTCTTTGGTTTGTGGTTACCTTACCCTATGTTACGTTGTTCGTTTACCCCCTTTTTGTTGGTGCTCCGGCACCATGTTTTAATAAATTCCGTTTTGGTTTTTATCCCGGTGCTTCCAGTTTTTTTCTCCTTCCGCATTTCTGCCACGGTGTGTCGCTGCGCACTTGTTCCGCGCAGGTCGCACTTGTGGGAGCGTTTCCCTCTGTCTGGACCGGCTGACGCAGTGGCTCACGCGCAGCCGGTGCCCGGGAAACGCTCACTATATATATATATATGACGTGTGTGTGTGAGTGAGTGTGTGCCATGCGATGGATTGGTGTCCTGTCCTGGGTGTTTCTGCCCAGCGCCCGAAACGTTCTCCACTGGATGGGCATGGGGAACCCCCCATGATATACACCCTAATATACGATAAAAGCAGAAGATAATGAATGAAAAAATGAATTTATATATATATATATATATATATATATATATATATATATATATATATATATATATATATATACAGTACATACATACTTACATACATACAGACATATAATGTGTGTGGCTTAAGTCAGCTAAACAATTGCAAATTTGTTGGCTTGGAAATCAGAAAGATCACAGCAGTGTATTTTACTTTCTAAAGTCCTGTAAAGATGCATTTCTCAAATGCAATGCATCTAAAAATAAAACTGTATTCAGTAAATCCAACTGCAGGCTGATAAATTGGCCTCCTTTCTTACTCTTTGCATAGTCCTATTATTGCTATGCCTGCAACACTGAGTTATTATACTGACAGTGGTTTTGACCCTTGCTTTGTGCTACTGTAATTGAGAACTGCATTGTGGATATCTGATTACACTGATTATTATTATTACTGTTTGTCTGTTTGTGCAAATAAAGAGCTGTGCTTTATGTATTTTCTGTTTGAGTTCTGTTAGGGTACCACTTTTGCTACGTTTAGAGTCCGGAGACCTTAGAAAACACTTCACTATTGTGAATCACCATTCACCATGTTAGTTTAATAAAGCATGGGCTTCGTTTTACTGTGGAAGCAAAAAACAAAACAAAACAGAGAAGATAAAATGTTATGATGCAGACATCCATTTTTACTTCCTGATTGGGTCTTATCGGTCACGGCACATCCTGCTTCTCCACTGTTTAATTTTTGTAACTAAGCAACCAGCTAAAAAGTGGGTTGATTTGATTTCTTTTTACCCTGTATGTGCATGTCCAGTCTAAATTGTCCCAGAAACTTAAAAATTGCTTCCCAGAAACTTAAAAATAAAAATATTAGTATGAATGTAAATGATACACTATATCTCCAAAAGTATTTGCTCACCTGACCTGACTCAGATACAAGCTTAAGTGACATCCCATTCCTAATCCATTGGGTTCAATATGATGGCAGTCCACCCTTTACAGCTAGAACAGCTTCAGCTCTTCTGGGAAAGCTGTCCACAAGGTTTGGGAGTGTGTTTATGGGAATTTTATATCATTTTTTCAGAAGTGCATTTGTGAGGTCATGCACTGATGTTGGATGAGAAGGCCTGGCTCTCAGTCTCCACTCTAATTCATCCCAAAGATGTTCTGTCAGGTTAAGGTCAGCACTCTGTGCAGGCCAGTCAGAATCTGTCCTCCAAGTCTTTATGGACCTTGCACTGGTGCACTTTCATGAGGAACAGGAAGGTGGCAGCTCCAAACTGTTCCCACAAAGTTGGGAGCATAGAATTGTTCAAAATGTCTTGGTATGCTGAAGCAATCAGATTTCCTTTCACTGGAACTAAGTGGGCCAAGCCCAGCTCCTGAGAAGCAACCCCACACCATAACCCCCCCTCCACCAAACTTTAGACTTGGCACAATGCAGTCAGACAAGTACCATTCTCCTGGCAACTGCCAAACCCAGACTCGGCCATCAGATTGCCAGATGGAGAAATTCAATCTGTCACTCCAGAGAACACACAGTCTTTACTGCTCTAAAGTCTAGTGGCGTTGTGCTTTACACCACTCCATCCAAAGCTTTTCATTGCACTTGGTAATATATATATATATATATATATATATATATATATATATATATATATATATATATATACAGTGGTGTGAAAAAGTTTTTGGCCACTTCCTCATTGTGTTTCGGAACATCAAACCAATTTAAACAATAGTCAAGGACAACACAAGTAAACACAAAATGCAATTTGTAAATGAATGTGTTTATTATTAAAGGAGAAAAAAAATCCAAACCATCATGGCCCTGTGTGAAAAAGTGATTGCCCCCTTGTTAAAACATACTATAACTGTGGTTTTTAACACCTGAGTTCAATTTCTCTAGCCACACCAAGGCCTGATTATTGCCACACCTGTTCTCAATCAAGACATCACTTAAATAGGAGCTGCCTGACACATCATGCCGAGATCCAAAGAAATTCAGGAACAATTGAGAAATAAAGTAATTGAGATCTATCAGTCTGGAAAGGGTTATAAAGCCATTTCCAAAGCTTTGGGAATCCAGCGAACCACAGTGAGGGCCATTATCCACAAATGGCGAAGACATGGAACAGTGGTGAACCTTCCCAGGAGTGGCCGGCCGCCCAAAGTTACCCCAAGAGCGCAGCAACGACTCATCCAAGAGGTCACAAAAGACCCCACAACAACGTCCAAAGAACTGCAGGCTCACTTGCCTCAGTTAAGGTCAGCGTTCATGCCTCCACCATCAGAAAAAGACTGGGCAAAAATGACCTGCATGGCAGAGTTCCAAGAAGAAAACCACTGCTGAGCAAAAAGAACATTAAAGCTCGTCTCATTTTTCCAAAACACATCTTGATGATCCCCAACACTTTTGGGAAAACATTCTGTGGACCGATGAGACAAAAGTGGAACTCTTTGAAAGGTGTGTGTCCCATTACATCTGGCGTAAAAGGAACACTGCATTTCAGAAAATGCTGTGCTGTGATAAATGGAACTATGAATTCTGCTGTCTACCAAAAGATCCTGAAGGAGAATGTCCGACCATCTGTTCGTGAACTCAAGCTGAAACGAACTTGGGTTCTGCAGCAGGACAATGATCCAAAACACACCAGCAAGTCCACCTCTGAATGGCTGAAGAAAAACAAAATGAAGACTTTGGAGTGGCCTAGCCAAAGTCCTGACCTGAATCCTATTGAGATGTTGTGGTATGACCTTAAAAAGGCCGTTCATGCTCGAAAACCCTCTAATGTAACTGAATTAGAACAATTCTGCAAAGATGAGTGGGACAAAATTCCTCCAGAACGCTGTAAAAGACTCATTGCAAGTTATCGCAAATGCTTGTTTGCAGTTGTTGCTGCTAAGGGTGGCCCAACCAGTTATTAGGTTTAGGGGGGCAATCACTTTTTCACACAGGGCCATGATGGTTTGGATTTTTTTCTCCTTTAATAATAAACACCTTCATTTACAAATTGCATTTTGTGTTTACTTGTGTTGTCCTTGACTATTGTTTAACTGGTTTGATGTTCCGAAACACTTAAGTGTGACAAACATGCAAAAAAACTGGAAATGAGGAAGGGGGCAAACACTTTTTCACACCACTGTACATATATTCATATATTTCATATTTCAAACCATCAATGATGGCTCCACCTTTCCTCCCTGCACCATGGCAATAGTGAAATATACTATTTGATACTATATATATATATATATATATATATACTGAGCTGTGAACTCGGCATACATTTGCTGTTGAATCATTTGCCACAAGCTTCTACAATGTCATCACATTTATTTCTGTCCACCGCTGCAGTCTAAAATTCTTAATAGGGTTTAGGTCTGGACTGAGGTGGCCAATCCATGTGTACATGTGGCCATGTCTCATGCTTCCTTAGCCACTCTTTCACAATTCAACCTTGATGATAATGTACTATTGTAAAAAGCACTATATAAATTTTAAAAACTTAAAAAACTTTTTTTTTTGCCAGGAACTGTAAATGCAAATGCAGAAAATGTTAATTTCAATAGTTTATAACACTGACTCATTAATATGTCTCAATGCTCCAACACCAATCAAAATAGACAATGTGTCAGCCTGAGTTTGATGCATCATATATAATGTTTTTAATGCATCATATGACTTGTGCTTGTATATAACATGCATGACTAACCAAGAATAGCGAGCACCATGCCGTCTTTAAGCACCTCCATGGAGCCAGAGCAGACAAAGAACAGCGCCTGGAGAGCATCACCTTGCCGCAGCAGAAATTCTCCTGGTGCACAGAATGATGTCTTGATGTGCAGAGACAGAGAGCGAAGGCAGCCACGACTCAAAGAAGAGAACACAGCCAGTTCCAGGATCTCCTTATTCAAGTGCATAGCGATGTCGGAGCGCAATTCATCAGGAAACTCTTTCAAGAGCTAGAGCAAAAAAACAATAAAAATGTAACCATAAAATCCCCAGAACCAAGAACTTTACAGAGCTGAGTGTGTAAAACAAAAAATGAAACACAGGACCAAAAAAAACAAACACTTTTTTAACATTATGTATACCAGTTAGTCAGAAGATTAATACCTGTGTACAGTTTTAATGCTGTGGTAAAGAAAAAAAAAATATATATATATTATACAGTAAGGTGCAAGTGTCAGGTTCCTAGAATACCTTCCATCCATCCATCCATTATCTTCCGCTTTATCCTCTACTAAGGTGGCGGGGGGCTTCCACATGCCCATCCAAGGGAAAACGTTTCAGCGCTGGGCAGATACACCCAGGACTGGGTGCCAATCTATCGCTGGGCACATACTCACTCACACAGACACTCTATATGGGGCAATTTGGAGAACTCAATTGACCTTGATCCATGTTTTTGGACTGTGGGAGAACCCGGAGGAAACCCACGCGGACACGAGGAGAACATGGAAACTCCACCCAGATTGGGATTTTAACCAGGAATCCCTAGTGCTGAGAGGCGAACGTGTCGCCCGTTCCTAGAATATCATATTTGAAAAACAGCTTATTTGGGCAGAATGTTTAATAAATGAATAGGTTTTTAATATATAGTGGAGGAAATGTTGATTAGTGTTAATTAAAGTGGGACATCTTTATAAACTGAAAACTGAAAAAGATCTGTGATCTATTTAGGAGGGGGTGGCACCGTGGCTTAGTGGTTAGCACGTTCGCCTCTCAGCGCTAGGGGTTCCCGGTTCGAATCCGCATCTGGGTGGAGTTTCCATGTTCTTCCCGTGTCCGCGTGGGTTTCCTCCGGGTTCTCCGGTTTCCTCCCACAGTCCAAAAACATGGATCAAGTTAATTGAGTTCTCTAAATTGCATCATATAGAGTGTGTTTGAGTGTGTGAGTGTGTACCCAGCGATGGATTGGCGCCCTGTCCTGGGTGTATCTTCCCAGCGCCCGAGACATTCTCCCCTGGATGGGCATGGGGAACCCCCCCGCGACCCTAATAGAGGATAAAGCGGGAGATAATGAATGAATGAATGTTCATCTCTCAGATCCAGGTTCGAATCCCAATCTGACATCATGAATTTGCAATAAATAACAGATCAGAGGTGGTTTTTACGGGAAGGTGAAGTCTGAAAATCGAGTGAGATTTCTCACCTGCTTTGTGTACTGTTGCATCTGTACAGAAAGATAACGAGGGGTATAAAGAGGTTTTCATGGAGAACGAGATGAGAGACATGAGAGACCATTTTTGCGACCTTTTAACCTTTTAAGTTTCCATTGAAAAGTAAATGGGGCAGCACGGTGGCTTAGTGGTTAGCAGGTTCGCCTGTCAGCACTGGGGATTCAGGTTCGAATCCCAACAATCCAAAACCTAGTTGGAGTTTCCATGTTTGCTCCGTGTCCGCGTGGGTTTCCTCCGGGTTCTCCGGTGCCCTCCCACAGTCCAAAAACATGGATTTAAGGTAAAATGAATGCTCTAAATTGCCTCATATTGAATGTGTAAGTGGGTGTACCCAGTGATAGATTGGCACCCTGTCCTGGGGCCCAAAACTTTCTCCCCTGAATGGGCATGGGCCCCCTATGTGATCTTAGGATTTAAGTGGAAGATAATGAATGAATAAAAAGTAGGTTGGGTGGCACGGTGGCTTAGTGGTTAGCACGTTCGCCTCTCAGTGCTAGGGATTCCCAGTTCGAATCCCAATCTGGGTGGAGTTTCCGTGTTCTCCTCGTGTCCACATGAGTTTCCTCCCACAGTCTAAAAAAATGGATCAAGTCAATTGAATTCTCCAAATTGCCCCATATAGAGTGTGTTTGTGTGTGTGTCTGTGTGTGTGAATGTGTGCCCAGTGATAGATTGGTGCCCTGTCCTGGCTGCATCTGCCCAGCGCCCGAACGTTCTCCCCTGCATGGGCATGGAGAACCCCTGCGACCATAATAGAGGATAAAGCGAAAGATAATGGATGGATGGATGAAAAGTAGGTTTAAATACAAATGGAAGTAAAGGTCTGATTTGGTTTCATGACACCTGTTTTCAGAATCCACATTCCTTTACAAATTTAGTTGAAATTAATAGCGCTGTCCTTAGGTCAAGTTTACATTATGTAATGATGTAATGGTGTGTATTTACCCCTCAAATAGACACAGGTAGAGTCTTATTTATCTTAGCAGACATCCTGACCCTCTAGCTTTAGTTTTCAGTTTTATCAGGTTTACAAGTATCAGCATTGAAGTATGTAGTAGGTCATAGCTTGTGTAAGGCAGTATCCAAATGTTGATGATAAGACTTTACTCCCCCTCTCCCAATTCATTCAAAAGTGACATCTGTCACTTTCTTATTCATACCGAGGACACTCATCCCTCTGCTTTTCTCTCTTTCGCCCTCCCTCTAATTCATTCTGATACTTCCTTCCTGTCAGCTACACCATCTATTATTCATATATCTGTGATGTAGCTAGAGGTAGTTTAAATTCCATTTTATTTTCCTATACTGCTGTTGCTTTTAGAGTAGAGTGTCTGGGCACAGTACAGACTGTTAAAAGTCTATCTTCTGCTTCAGCTGTCAATAACACTAACACAAGCAATACCTTTTACTCATTAGTGGCAGTTCATGTCAACAGTTCAAACTTAAATGAGGTAGGATTTAACAATATCACATAATAGGGGTCTCATCCTGTCCCATCATATAATAGAGTCAGAGCTTGTCAAAGCCAAAGTAACTGATTAAAGTGTATAGATAAATGTTTACTTCAGTAAATCAACAATTAATTCAAGTAAAGTTTGAGTGGAGTAGAGGCAGCAGTACAGGAAGTTTTACGCACTTTAGTGACACTGTTGGACTAAAAATATTCTAAAAACCAAAAATGTCCAGCCACTAACATTCTTAACGCTGCCTTCTGTGAGACCGGATCATGATATAAAGGCTTTAAAGGAAGATTACATTTACAAGTTGGAGTAGTAATGTGGAGAGCTGTAGTGGACCAAGTATTAAACCTCAGCAGCACTGCTGTGTCTGATCCATTCAGCACAGTGCACTAACAATAACATAACACATCACCAGCACGTCAGTGTCGTTGCAATACTTGGGTTCATGCAGTATATAAATACACAACTCTACACACAAAATGTCGTATCAGAGAATAGTGTATATCTATACAAATAAAAGGCAAAGCTCTCACTTACTGACTAACTCTTCACTAATTTTCCAGTTTCCCGTGTAGGTAGAAGGCTGAAATTTGGCGAGCTCATACCTCAAAGTTTACTTACAAAAGTTAAGCAGGTTTCATTTCGAAATTCAACCCGGAACCATTCTACTTTTGGGGCCATCTTTACGTGATTTGGTACGCGGCTTCCCTGTACTAACTGAAACTGATGTACTTATTGATACTGCTGTTGTCCGCCATAATAATCTTTCAAATGGCGCCGTTCCAGCCGCAATGATGAACTTTCTTATTTATAGTATACAACGGGATCTGGTGCTGCAGGTTCCCAGAGCTAACTGATTTATATTTACGTACATAAAAGAGGATATGGCATTTTCATATGGGGATTACATGGCCAACTGTATGTTGCATGTTCAAGAGTAAGCTCAGCCACCGGAGGGCCAAACTGAAAATGTGGTATACAAAGAGGTCCATCCATTAACTTCTGCTTTGTCCTGTACTAGAGTCGCCCATCCAGGGGAGAACATTTCGGGTAGATACACACAGGATAGTGGGTCAATCTATCTCACTCACACAGACACACAAACACTCCATATGGGGCAATTTGGAGAATTCAGTTGATCTTGATCCATGTTTTTAGGAGTGTGGGGGAAAACCGGAGAACCCAGAGGAAACCCACGTAGACACGGGAAGAACATCAGAACTCCACCCAGATTGGGATTTCCAGGAATCCCTAGTGCTGAGAGATGAATGTGCTAACCACTAAGCCACCATGCCGCCCTTACAAAGAAATCCATAACAAGTAAATATTGGTATATTTTCACTCAGTTTAATTTACTTTTGTCCTTAATAAACATGTTCATGCAGTACTTCTTTGATGTGATGGGAACCAGTGATGGGGCAGTCATGGGCTTGTGGTTAAGGAACCAGCTTTGTGACCTGAAATTCCTTGGTTCAATTCCTGATCCCACCAAGCACTATGGCTGAAGTGCCCTTGGGCAAGGCACCTAACCCCAATTACTCCCCGGGCTCCATATTCAAGGCCGCCCACCACTCGGGGCACATGTGCTCACTTCACCAGTGTGTGTATATGTGTGTATTTCACTGCATGGATGGGTTAAATGTGGAGAACAAATTCCTCTGTGTGTACACACAGTAGACAAAATGAATCACTTTATCACAATGACGATTACAATGACAATATACAATTGAAGTTGAAAGGTTACCTCATTTGATTCTATTCCGTTGTTGACAGACCAGGTGGTCTGAAAGTATTCAAGCATGCGTTGCTTGAGACTCTGGGGCAGATGGTGCACTCTTATGAAGTCCTTCAGGTCTTTGGTGCGTGTGTGGTACGATGACCAGCGTGAGTACATGCGCTGAATGATGGCCGTCACGTTACCAAAAACAAGAGCATGCATAAGTGCTGGAGGGAAACAAAATTACAGCAAATATATACAAAAATAGTAAGTTATTTCTGCAAAAATCTATTTACAATATGTAAGTTTTATTTAATCAGCACATTATTTCAAATTAGACACTGACACATTGCCTACCATTCTGAAAGTGAAAACAGAAAGTAGAAGAAACCTAAATACAGACACCGAAGTGTATTCAGGTAGCAGTCATTATATGAATAAGAAATGGAAGTTAACAAGAACCACCTACAGAGTTTAAACTAATTTCTGAAAATTTGAATAAAAAAAAAACCTTCCAACAAAACTGTTAATAGGACTGAATTGTTCTACTTTTCCATGACATCAGCACAAATGTGACCTTTCAAAATGAATCACTAGAAAAAAAAATGTTCTTGCATTGAAACTGAAAAAAAACCTGAAACTGAAAAAAAATCTGAAACTAAAAAAAGGTTGGGAAAACTAATGAAGTTAAAATGTTATTTTAAGTTTAGAAAAAAAGTTATTAATCAATTAATTGATTTTTTATCAATAAAAATTTTATTGGGGGCGGCACGGTGGCTTAGTAATTAGCACGTCCGCCTCTCAGCATTGGGGATTCAGATTCGAATCTGGGTGGCGTCTCCGTGTGCTCCCCATGTCCACGTGGGTTATCTTCGGGTTCCCAGGTTTCCTCCCACAGCGCAAAAAAATGGATTCAATTTAAATTGAATGCTCTAGATTGCCCCATATAGTGTGTGTTTGTGTGTGTGTGTGAGTGAGTGTACCCAGCAAAGGATGGGCACCCTGTCCTGGGTGTATATGCCCAGTGTCTGAAACGTTCCCTGGATAGGCATCCTCGCCATGACCCTAATAGAGGATTAGGTGGAAGATAATGAATAATTGAATGAATCCTTTTAGATTACCCCAGATAGAGTGTGTTTGTGTGTCTGTGTGAGTGAGTGTGTGCCCTGTCCTGGGTGTATTTGCCCAGCGCCCAAAACGTTCTCCCCTGGATGGGCATGGGGAACCCCCCGCGACCCTAGTAGAGGATCGCTGGGCACACACTCACTTACGCACACAAACACACTCTATATGGGGTAATTTGGAGAACTCAATTAACTTAATCCATGTTTTTGGACTGTGGGAGGAAACCGGAGAACCCGGAAGAAACCCACGCGAACACGGTGGATGGATATTATATTTTATAATATATTTTTCAAATTTACCAGTTTTTCCAAAAATTCTTAAACTAAATATAAATTTATAAAAGCTTGAGTCCAACTAAAATACGGAGAGAATAACATTCTCTTAAGATGATTTGCAGTATTTATCCTTTATATCATGATGAAATTACTCAATTCAGTGCACCTATGGTTCAAATAACATTTTCCCAACCCTTTCCACAAGTCTAGAAATGGAGAAAAAGCTATGTCTCTATTAACTCTTTTGCTCCTTGACAGAAAGCTATCATGTACCAAGACACTAATAAAAATTGAAAAAATAAGCAGTAATTTTATCCTCATCATCTATTTTCTGCAGTAGCATTACCCAAGCAACCAATAATCATGATGAATAATCATAACATCATTTCCAATCAGCCTTTAAAATAAGTAAAATCTATGGAAAAGACTTTCATGAAACATGGTAATGTTTTATTTAAAAATAAGCATCTTGTAGGTTGGATTCATTAATAGATTCTTAAGAAACATTACATTATACACTGATAATATGCAAAGCAGTGGTGCCCCATTACCAACATCACACTTTTGATCATGGCTAATTGACTTAAGGAGTGAATAAAACATGAGAGAAGAAATTTGTCAAATTTGTGGCAGATTCTTACAAATCTTTCAAAACAGCTCGAAATTAAATGTCAGTTTGCACATAATATCGGGGTACATGGATAAAAAGGCCATGTCTGCCCTCAGGCATAGGTTGACATTTTTGCCGAACAAATGCTATGAATTATCATGCCACTGTATGCCAACAGTTGACGTGACATCAGGTTAACACATTTCCTACTTTAACAAATCAGCAAACAACACATAAAAAGGTGCCACGTGACACAGATATACAACCCATTTTCTCGCTTAAGTAAAAGATTAGGTTGTGTTGGCACTTATCGAGTTGGCTCTTTAGCATAGCATAGTGTAGTGATGGCACGAAAGCAGTTTATTGTTTAGCAATCCAATGAATCACTGAGCATTGAGGTTGTCTTTGTATATTTAATGGTTTGTCTCCAAAGTTTCCCAGTAACCTATAAATCCCTTTCTGCTTTGTAACTGCCCCAGTTAATTATACAGATTTCATTTAGCAACAAAACAAGGGCATTGTTAGAGAAGTCATTCTTAATAGCAGATTGAATTCATGTACCTGTGTCTTTTAAGCTGATTTTCCTCCACAATAACTTTACCCAAACCCACATTTACATATCAATAGAAATTGTAATCCTGGTTCAAAGACTAAGCATTCTAATTGGAAAAACATACAAACACACAAGCAGAATTAAAAATTAAGAGACTTATCTTTTACAGTCTGTTGCAATAACCTGCGATTGACAGAATTTTTTTTAAATGCAGTTCAATTTTTGTTGTTTTTTTTGTAGGTGCTGCTATATTTTGTTGTCAAATGACAAAATAAATATGTATTGATTTACTGATTAGGCACGGTGGCTTAGTGGTTAGCACGTTCGCCTCTTAGCGCTAGGGAAAAATCCCAATCTGGGTTCGAATCCCAATCTGGGTGGAGTTTCCATGTTCTCCTCGTGTATGCGTGGGTTTCCTCCGGGTTCTCTGGTTTCCTCCCATAGTCCAAAAACATGGATCAAGTCAATTCATTTATTCATTATCTTCCGCTACATCCTATATCAGGGTCGCGGGGGGATTCCCCATGCCCATCCAGGGGAGAACGTTTCGGGCGCTGGGCAGATACAACCAGGACAGGCAGATACACCCAGGGCGCCAATCTATCGCTGGCCACTCTCTCACTCACACAGACACTCACACACTCTATATGGGGCAATTTGGAGAACTCAATTGACTTGATCCATGTTTTTGGACTGTGGGAGGAAACCAGAGAACCCGGAGGAAACCCACACAGACACGGGGAGAACATGGAAACTCCACCCGGATGGGGATTCGAACCAGGAATCCCTAGCGCTGAGAGGCGAACGTGCTAACCGCTAAGCCGGATCAAGTCAATTGAGTTCTCCAAATTGCCCCATATAGAGTGTGTCTGTGTGAGTGAGTGTGCCCAGTGATAGATTGTCCTGGGTGTATCTGCCCAGCGCCCGAAACATTCTCCCCTGGATGGGCATGGGGAACCCCCCCTGACCCTAATATAGGATAAAGCAGAAGATAATGGATGGATGGATTTATTGATTATTTGTTCCACTGTAATCAGCACTGACACAAGGCCATCATTAAGTGGAATTAGTTTTTTTTGAGGTTTTCAAACAGCAACGTCATTTTAGACACGGCATTGTTTCTATAAATGATTCACTCATTATACAACAGATTGCATTGCGCAAACTTATTTGCCCTGGAATTGACACCCAATGACACAGTGTAATGCAAAAACATATATTAGAACAAACCAAAATCACTACCTCCAATGAGCATTGTGCAGATCGAGAATATCTTCTCTGCATCTGTGTTGGCAGAGACATTGCCGAAGCCCACACTGGTAAGACTGCTGAGAGTGAAATAAAGGGACGCAATGTAGATACTCCGAAGTGATGGCCCATCGGTGGCTGAGCTGTTCAGTGCAGAGTAAGGCAGCTCTAAACGTTTGCCCAGTTCATGCAGCCAACCTAAGTCAGTGGGAAGGACAGAAAAACAGAATATTTGTGTGACATTTCAGAGGACAGAGTGCTGCTCCTAATACTATTTCATCAAACAAACAAAAAAGTATTTCATCAAAAATTTTTAACATTTTAAAACTTATAACATGGGCAGCACGGTGGCTTAGTGGTTAGCCTGTTTGCGTCTCAGCACTGAGGATTCCTGGTTAGAATCCCGATCTGGTTTCATGTTCTCCCAGTGTCCACGTGGGTTTCCTCTCGGTTTTCTGGTTTCCTCCAATAGTAGATGGATTTAAGGTGAATCGGCTGCTGTAAATTGTCCCTATAATCTGTGTGTCCCCAGGCCCAGTAGAGGGTGAGGGCTGTGTCAGGAAGGGCATCTGGCGTAAAACACTGACCTAGTCTAAAATGCGAGTTCATTGTGGTGGCAACCCTGAATAATAAATGGTAAAAATGCTGAAAGAAGATGAAAACTTATATATTGTTTACAACACTAAAATCTCAAAATCAGCTTGCAAATGTTATTAAGAAAAATATAAAATTACACAACGTTTAAGAAAAATACATGGTGACAACCCACCACTTAAAATAGTTTGAATATTTGCAATGAGTGTGTGTGTCGTTTATAACTTGAAACATTGCCACGGGGAAAGAGATCTGGCAAAAAGCTGAAGGATGCGGGCGCGCATGTCATTTCCACCGGGATGGGGGGGGGTCCTCATGCCCATCCAGGGGAGAACGTTTCGGGCACTGGACAGATACACCTAGGACATTCACTCACACAGACACCTTACACGAACACACAATATATGGGGCAATTTAATTTACCTTGAATTTATGTTTTTGGACTGTGGGAGGGTTGGACTGTGGGAAGGACAAGAGGAGAACATGGAAATTCAACTCAGATTGGGATTCGAACCTAGATCCCCAGTGCTGAGGACAGACCTAACCACTAAGACACCATGCCGCCCCCAAATCAAATTGAAATGGTTACATTTCACCAGTATACAAAGTATTTCACCAATCTCACAGTATATTACTGAAAAATCCCAAACATAAGCAAAAAGTTACTGTTTAATAAATGATGTTTTCCCCTTCAATTTACAAAATCAGCCAATCGTTTTTGTTCATCTAGTAAAATTAATATTATAAAAAATTCTATCAACATCACATCAATTTTAATTCACCGACTGGGAGTCCATAACCTGAGTTGTATTAGACTACACTACTAAATAAACAACCAATCAGTCTGGGAACATTTAAGAACGTAATAAAAAAAACATTTAAAATTTAATGAAAAGCTAAAACATAGAACAAATAATAGTAATTGTGTTCTAGAGGATGTCACTATCTCTACTGATAGAGCCATAGCAAATGTTAGGGACACAGTAGGCTATGAATAGGTTCCCAAAGAATATTGGTGTTGCTGGGAGTTGAATGAATTTTCTGCTAGTTCATTTTCCAATTCATTGTGAGGCATGAGTAGAAGAATACAGGGTGACACTTGGGCCAAAGGGGCAATAGAGTCTAAATTAGATAGCAACAGAATAGATCCCAAATGAAGGTCTCTGTAAAAGTGAATGTACAAGAAAAGAGTCTGATCAGCAGTTTCTTTGTGAGCTCCCTGAAATATATCCCTAAAGGTCTGACCTATCTCCCAAGAGCTACAAAGATAAAAAAGGCTTCATCCAACCATGTTCATGTTGGGGTCATTGTGGGCACCAGACAGCTGTAGTTACAGTATTATAGATTCGCACTATGTAATCCAGCATTTCTTAAAGTGCAGTGAGTGTAAATGTTCATATATTCATGTTACGTGAGAGCACACATACAAGAAGATTCCTTTCCACCTGCTCTCACTCTCTATTTTGCTCTCCCTCTCTTTCTCTATAGGTGCAGGAGTATATCAATCTTCATAGACACTGTTGGCCTTTCAGACATCCTCAGCCAATCAACTGCCGCCACAGCAGCCTAAGGCCCTAAATGGGAGGGCTCTAAGACTTATTTGATGATCCGGAAATCTGCATGGCAGCCATCTTACGGGGTCCATTGTTTGAGTGTTGGGTGGTGCTTGCGCCTTATAGTAACTGATTGATTGATTGATTGATTGATTGATTGGTTGGTTGGTTGATTGATACCTAGTTCTTGTGTGTATCTGGTGTATGTTGATTCTTTTGTTTCTGCGGTTGTAGTCTTGTCCCTAGTTTATTAGTCTTAACTACTTGTGAGGAAGTCTTTGTCTATTTGGTCTTTTGATGATTTGTGTACTTCAACGTACATGTTTGTATTTCTTCTCTAGGAGAGGCAGAACAGATTAGAAGTCTGCGCACATACATTGTACTCACGTAGGTATTTCCTTTATATTAGACACTCTAGCTTAGAGGGCAAGTATCACACCATGTATTTTTCTGTAGCATTAGCTTAGGATATTTAAATACAGAATAGATTATATCTCCCTCCTCAGGTTTGTTTTGCTTGTTTTTGTTTTTTTTTTTACGTTATACTGATGCATTTTGTTGTATATACACCTTGTTTGCTCGCTGTATTGTTTACACTGAATAAATTATTGTATTCACTGGCATGAAGTGCTTTTGTGTACTGACACTGAATTCTCCTCCTACCTGTACACCCCTTAGTTACAGTCCTTAGATGTAGTGCAAAAAAAGGAATGTAAAATTTCATATATATATATATATATTCTGAGAAAACTGAGGCAAATATGGGGCGAAACATAAAAAATCCTCCCAGTTCAGGATTCGAACCTGGATCAACTGCACTTAGAGGTGGACGTGCTAACCACCAACAACAGCACATAAAAGAAAATGTTTTTCTTTATTTAACTACTACATATGTGATTTATTTCACATTTCTATATAAAATATTAGTACCCAGCAAGATTATAAAATAATTTAAGATATTCAATGAGGAAGCACGGTGACTTCTTTAGCATGTTCGCCTCTCAGCGCTGGGGTTCCAGGTTCGAATTCCAATCTGAGTGGAGTTTCCATGTTCTCCCTGTGTCCACGTGGGTTTTCTCCCACAGTCCAAAAACTTGGATTCGAGGTAAATTAAATGCTGTAAATTGCCTCATATAGAGTGTGTATGTCTGTGTAAGTGTGTTCAAAACATTCTCTCCCGAATGGGCATGCTCCCCCTCGGCAACTCTAGTAAAGGATTAAGTGGAAGATAATGAATGAAAAAATGAATGAAAGATATAAAATATCAGAAGATTTAGGTTTAAAAAGAAAAATATGCTTTATCCCAAAAAAATTATTATTCAAACAAATTACACTGCAATATGTAAATTACATTATTTATGTAACAAAACAAGAACCACAATGCAGATGTAGTGTGTGGGAAAAAAAGTCATCAGCAATAACCAATAACATCCAAGACTTTAATTATGTGCGAGTTATGGCTTGTTCAGAATCATAATTAGTTAAGACCAGCTGATACACATGTCATAGCTTTATAAACAATTCTTTAAGCTTTGCCCCAGTGATTAACACGCATGAGCTTCTGTATGCAGCTGTCTAACACTCTGAAAATGAAACTCACTCACACCCATTAACCATTAACCCATTTCTGTATTTTGGGGGATTTTGGGATTTTGTAGTAGTTAGTGGCACAGTGACACAGTAAGGTACCAACACATATGCTGGAGTGTGAGGCAAGCATCAAATTACATTTTAAAATAACATTTTAAATACAGGGCAGCACAGTGGCTTAGTGGTTAGCATGTTCACCTCTCAGCACTGGGGGTTCCAGGTTCGAATCTCAATCTGGGTAGAGTTTCAATGTTTCCCCCCGTGTCCGAGTGAGTTTCCTTCACAGTCCAAAAAATTGGACTCAAGGTGAATTGAATGCTCCAAATTGCCCCATATACTGTGTGCCTGTGTAAGTGTGTGTCTAGCAACAGATTGGCACCCTGTGCTGGGTGTCTGGCCCACTCTCTCCCTTATGGGCATGAGGAACCCCTGTGACCTAGTTGATGATTAAGCAAATGAATGATTAAACCATCCATCCATCCATTATCTTCCATTTTATCCTCTACTAGTCTCGCAGGGTGGTTCCCCATGCCCATCCAACATTTCTGGTGCTGTGCAGATGCACCCAGGGCAGGCTACCAATCTATTGCTGGACACACATTCACTCACACAGACACTCACATTCTATATGGGGCAATTTGGAGAAGTTTGGAGACCTCGATCCATGTTTTTGGACTGTGGGAGGAAACACAAGATGGAAACTCCACCCAGATTGTTATTTGAACCGGGAATCCTTAACGCTGAGAGGAGAACGTGCTAACCATGATTAAACTAAATTAACTTAAAATGAACACATAACAGATTTTTGTTTTATTTTACAAAACATTCCTTTTTTTGAAAGTAGAGATTTAGAACCTCAAGGTATAATGTACTCATGTGTTTTTTCTCATAAGTTGTAATCTATATATCTATAATTATATACTAGTTTGCATCAGAAAACTATTTTTGTTATTTTGACACAGAGGTTAATTAAGCAAATATCTTGCATCTGTATCTTGCAAAACTATTAAGCATTGCATTAGCAGCTGTATGCCTTTTAACACATAATCAGCTTTGCACATCTGGATCCTCCTCTGATTCTTCCTGGGTAATCTGCTAAGTCAAATTGTTTGAAGACTAATGGCAAACATAATTTGATAAACCTGTTACAAATTTAATCAGATTAAAGTCTGGCTTTTGGCTTGGTCAGTCTATTATTATAAGAGTTTGCCAATGCTTGGGGTGTTGGAGCAATATCAAAATCTGTTGTTCTTCTGTAAAACAATTAAAGTAGAATCACAGCGTTTTTACTTCTAAACTTCACGTTTTGGATTATGCTGAACAGAATATTGTGGTGGGTGGGGAGGAAAGGCGGACCCAATCAGGGATTGATTTGTACACCTGATCCGGCTCCGTCTGATGGCGTGTGCAGCTTTATAAGCTGTGACATCATATGCCGGGGCGACACGGTGGCTTAGTGGTTAGCATGTTCTCCTCTCAGCACTAGGGATTCCCGGTTCGAATCCCAATCTGGGAGGAGTTTCCATGTTCTCCCCGTGTCCACGTGGGTTTCCTCTGGGTTCTCCGGGTTCCTCCCACAGTCCAAAGGTCAATTGAATTCTCCAAATTGCCCAGAGGGTGTCTGAGTGTGTGTGAGTGTGAGCCCAGCGATAGATTGGCACCTTGTCCTGGGTGTATCTGCCCGGTGCCAGAAACGTTCTCTCCTGGATGGCCATGGGGAACCCCCCACCCCACGACCCAAGTAGAGGATAAAGCGGAAGATAATGGATGGATGGATGTGATGAAATCCTCTCTCCAGTCCTCATTCGTGCCCACTCCTCGTTACAAATATTAAAAAATGTAGGTTATATTTGTTAATGACCTTGTGGCAGATCACAATGAATGTAGACAGGCGATATTAAAAATAAAAAAAGACCTTAATTATCCAAAAACTTTTCAATCAATCAATAGTTTTATCAAAACTATTGATAAAACATTCTGTTCATGTCTTGTTTGCTTTCATCTGTTCTCTCACCGCCAAACAAAAGAAACAGACCTTTAGCCACTCAAAGTGCAGACATCCTTTACCTAACATGATTTCCTAATTTTGCTTCCTAATTACATTCAAACTAAGTATAATCCCCTAGTGTCACATTTCCCCATTGCAAGTTCCAGATTGGGAACTATCAGAGCACCAACAGCATCATCCCCATCACCCTGGAGCAAGT
Source organism: Corydoras sp. C115 (assembly GCA_019802505.1). Classification (NCBI taxonomy): domain Eukaryota; kingdom Metazoa; phylum Chordata; class Actinopteri; order Siluriformes; family Callichthyidae; genus Corydoras; species Corydoras sp. C115. The sequence goes on from JAFMOC010000005.1 coordinate 192,814, forward strand.
AAAGATCAGCAGATCTGAGGGCCACATTCCACCGATTGATCCTTGCATTAGTATCCTTAATGCAGTTGAGCCACTAGAGGAGCCATGATCTGGGCTGAGGTTTAAAGCTTTCTCCAGTATGTAGTAATGGACGTGAGGACTACCCACTTATTTGCCAGGCACTTTTCTCACTGTACTATTTTCAATTTGAGGGCTTGTGGCTGGTGTACCTAAACTGAGCGGTCCACTCTCTAAATTACTTGGGATAAAAATGCTCGCAGTCTTCTGTCTGACACGTATATCATAAATTAAAGGTGAATGGCGAAGTCAGAAGAATGCAGAACTGGGCCACTAGATATTGCAGATTTTATGTTGTAAAAAGCCTACTGGCACTGCTCGGTCCAGTGGAGTGGATGTCACTCTTTCTCATGAGGTTGCTTGTTACAGGCCTATAATAATGCCCAGCCAGACGAAAGAATTACTTCACTTTCTTTCTAGTCCATGGGCTTAGGCAGGTTACATTCACTGCAGTCTAATCAATTGGGGACATGCCCCAGGTGGAACCCAGATACTGCCCTCCTATCCTGCTCACTCCTTTGGGTTCTTGGCAAATCTGTGTCCAAACCTTTGTCATGTAAAGATGGAGAAATTTGTCCATCAGAATCTGAAATGTCATGGGTGCAGAATGTCAAATTGGTGTAATGGAAAGTGTGTGGACATCGCCGACACGCCATATCAACTTGATGTGGTGGTCCTTGCCGCTTGATAATTCATTTGGAGGTTGATTTGTGCAGTAAACCAAAAAACATCATGTCCAAGGAAAAAATTCCCTAAACTAAGTACCCCTATTTTGCAGACAGGCTTGTCATTCTTCAATTCTCTTGGGTGATGTTCACTTCATATAAAGCATGACGCAATGTCTCATTTCTATGCTTCTTTAACAAGAAATTCCCAAGAGGATCCCCTGATGTAGAGCTGACATAGATGGACCAGGATCAGCTTCCCCATTCATTACAGAGCAGGTCTATTGTATTCTGCGTATGGTATTCTGAGTTTATATCTTTCGGCATTTAATAAAAATTTAAAAAATCTTACCAAAATCAGTGGATCACTAAATTGTTTAAAGATCACCCACAACACCTCAACCATCTTTTTTAACGTTCCATGTATTGATTTAAAGAAACCTTTGCTGGATTGCAGTCTGATATTAGGGTTCTAGGATCCTCTCGCACAAAGCTCTGCCGCCAAGTGCCATTGACGTTACAGAACGTTCGTGTGAAGTTCTTTTATCCAGGAGACCCTAATCAGGGCTAATGTGCACCAGCTGCAGCTTCCTTATTTAAGGAGCTGCTCAGACTTGATTTTGCGACAGTGTGGCTCACACTATTGACAGTAGGGTTGGTATGGCTGGCCCCATTTATGGAGGGGGAGGTCAGTCAGGTATTTCAGCTCTGTTCTAAATAAAGTATATTACTAATGTTTTTATGTCTACATAATATTGCCATATATGCAGTCACCCAATATTTAAACAATTTTGTTATTGTATACATATTTTTGATTCTATTTTGCCATAGTACAGTATGTAAAAACATGTAAGGTGTGAATAATACATGTGAGTCAAAATAAATAAAATAAAATGTGTGGTGTACCAGAATCAGTATATCAGAATGACATTCCATTTACTAAAATTTTGTGAGGAATATATTAAATCTATCCATCCATTTTCTTCTGCTTTATCCTCTACTAGGGTCGTGGGTTGGTTCCCCATGCCCATCCAGAGGAGAGTGCCTTGGGCGCTGGGCAGTTACACCCAGGACAGGGCACCAATCCATCGCTGTGCAGACTCACTCACACAAACACTCTATATGGGGCAATTTGGAGAATTCAATTTGCCTTGATCCATGTTTTTGGACTGTGGGAGGAAACCACACGTGGACATGAGGAGAACATGAAAACTCCACCCATATTGGGATTTAAACCTGGATCCTCAACGCTGAGGGGCGAACGTGCTATCTACTAAGCCACCGTACCCCCAAGTATATTAAAGTATTAAAATTATATATTAAAAACATATATTCATATATATTGTGAACTTCACCATTGTGGGACAAATAAAGGTCTATATTATCTTAAGTATATTAAATATATTAAAACAAATTTTTTTCTATTTTCTGATTGAAAAGAGCTTTCCAAAATAAGAATGTGAGTGTCTCTTAATGGCGTTTTATAATCTTGTCAGCACTCTGCAGTTACTTTTTTTAAGCAGTTACTGCCTAATTACAAGATCAGTCACCAGGAGGCTGATTAAGATTTATCTATTACTTCTCACTAAGATGTGCACAAAATCGTGCAAGCAATTGTAAAGGAAGCCTCTTATTTAAACCACTTGTCCTCATTACAGTTCCAATACAGAAAAAGATGCGGCTATAGTACTGAATCCGTGGAGCTATGTTTCTCACTGTCTGCTCACTCTTGCGTAAGTGCTTTTTCAATTCGTCATTTTCATGTCTTTTCCTTTCATCTGGCTCTTACTGTTCCATCCTCTCTCTTTGAATTTTTACACATCTTCATCATTGTGTGAGCACTTCACTACTTACTCTGCTCTGTTATAGCAAAGTCTCTCTTTAGAAAATTCAATCATTCAGAAATGTAAATTATTATATTTTAACAAACGGGCAGCATGGTGGCTTAGTGGTTAGCACGTTCACCTCTCCGCACTGGGGAACCAGGTTAAAATCCCAATCTGGGTGGAGTTTCCATGTTCTCCCCGGGGTGCATGGGTTTCCACGGGTTCTCCGGTGTCCTCCCACAGCCCAAAAACTTCAAGTTCAAATTCAAGGTTAATTGAATGCTCTAAATTGCCACATATAATGTGTGTCTCTGTGCCCAGCGATATATTCACTCATTATCTTCCACTTAATCTTTTACTAGGGTCGCAGAGGGTTCCCCTTGCCCATCCAGGGGAGAGCATTTTAGGGCGCAAGTGCAGATACACCTAGAACATGCACCAATCTATCCCTGGGCACACTCACTCACACAGACACACAAACACACTATATAGGGCAATTTACAGCATTCAATTTACTTTGAATCTCATGTTTTTGGACTGTGGGAGCAAACCGGGGAACCCGTAGGACATGGGGAGAACATGCAAACTCCACCCAGATTGGGATTCGAAACTCTGGATCCCCAGCACTGAGAAGCGAACGTGCTAACCACTAAGCCACTAAAAATGTTTATAAAACCATTAAAATAGATAAAGTACATGGTCATAAATTACAAAATGTAATCTTACATTATTATAACCTTAATGTTATTCTTTATGATTATCATATCATAATCCTTATTAATTATTTACTTTCTTGAATATTTTAAAATTATGATAAAATATTTCTTGAATATTTCTAAAATTGCTTCTCGGAAATTTTGCGTCATTGTAAAATTCAAGGGCATTCAAGGGATGAACACAGTGCACAGTTCTATTTCATGTCACGTCTATACAGAACTATTGTATTTTTTATTATTATTTAATTAAAATTAATTTTAGTATATTTCTTTCAAATGTTTAGCCTTTATTCTAATTGATATATTTTGTAACACCTTTTATTTACTTCTTATACTGCAATACTGTTCCTTTTCTTCTGTCAACAAAGCAAATTTCCCCATGGTGAGATCAATAAAGATATATCGAACCATATATTATCTTATCTTATCTAAAATGTGTTCACAGACTTAAGTACACCACTTTATGTCTTGTGAATGGGCAAGCGCAAGTGTGAAAGCGATATATCTGTGCATGTTTCACTCTGAGCACAAATATCTCACCTATGTCCCAAGAGCTGTTGGTGTTGCTGTCCATCTCTTGTTTTCCAATGATGTACCAGATGCAAGCCATCCAGTGAGCCAGCAGGGCGAACATGGACATGAGCAGGGTGAGCACCACAGTGCTGTGCTGAGAGTAGCGGTCCATCTTTTGCAGCAGGCGCAGAAGGCGGAGCAAACGTACCGTCTTTAACAAATGCACCACTGACACCTGTTTTAAGAAAGTCATAATCATTTTCACTCTCAGCCTTATGCTTATGTAAGGTTTTTGTTCAACTTTGTAATGTTTTTTACATTTGTAATGATATTTAGTAATTCACAATACTAAAGTTGAACAACTGCTGAATTACTACAGAGAATAGATGGAGTGGCTATTTGCGGGATGAGCGTGTATAATTGTAGGAATGTCCAGGTGTGGGATGAGCATGGGAAAGGGTAGGAATGTCCGCTCACAGGGTGACCTGTCAAAATATAGACTTAGGGGGCAGGTAACATTTGTTAAATGTATTAGTGAGACTGGGGGTTCAGGAAGTCCCCACCATATATGGAAGGTCCATTCACAGTCCCCCACACAGAAGAAGGACAGCCCACCTAAGGATTATATACCGAAGCAGGATCTTTGAGACCTTAGAGCTCTCTCATCAATCGTGGTTGCCCGCCATTGATGATTTTTTTCTGTACACTTCTGTTACTAATCAGTAAAACGCATTAAATTATTTTGGAATGGAACCGCTGACTTCTGACCCTTTATTGGAACACAACAGTTACCAGTGCCGTAAGAATGTACACAATAATAATGTCACTATATAAAAATATTTACCTATTGAGACACCTGCACGGAAAACATAATGCTCAGAATTAATTACCGTATTTTCCGGCTATAAGGCGCACCTAAAAGCCTAAAATTTCCCCAGAAATCGGACGTGCGCCTTATAATCCGGTGCGCCCACGCAGACACAGGGAGAACATGGAAACTCCACCCAGATTAGGATTCGAACCAGGAATCCCCAGTGCTGAGAGGTGAACGTGCTAACCACTAAGCCACCGTGCCACCCTGTGTGTGTTGTTTAACATCTAAAGTGTACGGAGTTCCAAAATCCATAAAAGTATTGTTGTGCGACCGGGTGGTTTTTTCCACACATCACCGTCCTGCTGATTTGTGGCTCCATGCGCGCTCATCTCACAGAAAAGCAGAGTGAAGAAAAGTAATTCGGAGCTCGCCGTCATTCCGGGAGGATTAAATAAAGAACTCCGACCGCTGGACATTGGCATAAACAGGGCGTTTAAAATAAAGTTGCGGGCGGCGTGGGAGCGATGGATGATAGACGGCGAACACACGTTTACTAAAACTCGGAGGCAGCGGCGGGCGAGTTACGCCACCGTCTGTGAATGGATTGTGGATGCCTGGGCTAAGGTTTATGCTGTAACTGTTGTCCGAGCTTTCGCGAAAGCCGGCATCGTTGCTGAACAGCCGACTGGCGACGAGACTGACTCAGACATTGATGAGGGGGAACCCGGAGTGAAGCTTTTTAATTCAGACACAGAAGATGAGGACTTTGATGGATTTGTGGGAGAAGAGTGATTAAAAATAATGTGCTTTTTGTCAAGTAGTAGAATAAACTAATAAATCACCGTTTTGCATCCTTTACTTTTCTTGTAGATCGTATGTTTTAGCAAGTGCCTTATAATACGCTGCCGTACAGAATAAGTACCGTACAGAAATAGAGTCCGTAATTGAGACTGCGCCTTATAGTACGGTGCGCCTTATACGTGGGTCAAATACAGAAATAGACCCCATAATTCAGACTGCGCCTTATAATACGGTGTGCCTTATGGTCCGGAAAATACAGTATGCTTCTTATTTGTTTTAATCATGATTTTCAGGAGGAAAAGCTTTCACCTTAAATGGCCTGTTTTTTTAAAAGCACGCTAAAAATTCCATTGTCTACACTCTGGTTCTGTCATAAAGTTCAACAGTAATTGTCAGAGCCGGTGGTTCTCAAAGTGTGGTACGCGTACCACTGGTGGTATGCAAAGTAGCACAGGGTGGAACACCAGATAATGGTATAGATTTACAATGTATTATTTCCCCAATGTATTTTATAAACCAGGTCCTGTAATTGTTAGTGGACCCAGAAATGTTACTAAAAAAATGTACTAGGTGACGTTGCTAAAGTCTAGTTTAGCAATTTTGCTTTATCCTCTACTAGGGTCGCGGGTGGGGTTCCCCATGCCAATCCAGGGGAGAGCATCTTGGGTGCTGGGCAGATACATCCAGGACAGGTCGCCAATCTATCACTGTGCACACACTCACTCACACAAACAGACTCTATATGGGGCAATTTGGAGAATTCAATTGACTTGATCCATGTTTTTGGATTGTGGATAAAGATAAAGCAGATAAAGAAGATAAAGAGAGGATAAAGCAGAACATAATGGATGGATGGACAACACACACACTTAAAATTTGGATTAGGTGTTGCCCTGGTATATCATGAAGTTAAAAGTGTTTGGTCAGCTGTCCAGCATTCCTTTAAGATTCCCAATATGAATGATGTGATCGGCAGGGCCATTGGAACTAAGATTGTGACTATTAATCGCTACATGGAGACCATCTTGGAGAAGATTTCCAGATTGAGGGATTCATGTTAAAATTCTGTGAGCCTTCGTCAAAACAAAAGTCACATCTGCTTTTTCAGCCCCGTTTTATCAGAAATTAGCCTTCAGGGGAGAGTTGTAGATAGTGAAATCTTCCCCAGAAGAACCGGTGCTATGAATTCCAGGATACCAAAAACTGTTCCAAAGACACTGCTGTGTCGAACTGAAAACACATACTCTCTCCATCCATCCCTCCCCACCCAACCAGGACTTCACTACTTACTTACACGGTCCGGCAAGATGGACCTGAGCGCTGCATTAAAAATTGCAGCTGGTCCAAAATCCGTGACCATGTCTGTGTCAATGTTGTTATATATGCTGTGTGCTAAAGGTGTTTGTTTTTTTCGGGTTACTAAATTGTGCTTCTTTAGGAGTATAATCTGGGCTCGTTTTTTTATCACCTGTCTTTTATTTTCCCAATGTATTACATAAGATAAGATAAGATAAGATAATCCTTTATTGATCCCACAGTAGAGGAAATACTCATATCTCAGCAGCAGAGGTGACAGTCATTAGTAAAGTTATAGATACATCTAATGTATCTATTACAAGTAGTACTTTAAAAAAGAAAAATAATTTAATAAAAATAGAAATCAGTATATATAAAAATAAAAATAGAATAGAATAAAAAACTACTCAATTATGTACATGGCATATAATACAGAGGTGATCTGATCTTTCTCACTTTTTGGAATTCCCCATTGCGGGATTAATAAAGGTATCATCATCATCAAATTTCATTCCTCCATTTTCTAAGCCATTGTTTTTAATTACAGGTTCTAAATGTAATGGAGTCTAGTTCAGTACTCAGAGAAATAACTCCCAGGAATCCAACTCTGACCTTTTGCTGTAAGGCTACACACTGTGTCATCATGCTGCCACGAACAACTTAACTAGTTTATCGTTTGTGGACTGTATCTCTGAGTATCATAATGTGGAACTGTGAAATCTTCGATGGATGGAATTGAGACACTAGAAATGGCAAGCATACAGTACGTCCAATCAGCTTGTTTGCACTTTATAAGTGGCAACTAACCAACACACAAACTCATACTGTCTGCTACCTTGTTATTCTGGTGCCTCAGGCAGAGTCTGTAACATTCATTATATTTTACATTATTATAGTCTGAGATGGCCTGCATTATTATATTCAGTAGTAAATTCACCTCAACATTCATTCATAATCCTCAGCATTACAGGCATTATTCTTCTTTATACATATTTAATTTTATAAATATTTAATTTTCACTTTTTCTTATGCCAGCAGGACATCAGTGAAGGATTTAGTAATAAACATGTTATTCATATTAACTTTTAAAAACAAATGCATAGTTGTTGGCACTGACCGATCATACCTTGTTATCACAAAACTGCAAAATATGTAATCAGTATTCTTCCTGGCTACAAATAACTTTGTAATAATTGCATGAAATACAGTTTAATGTGAACATCATCTGTTAGCTCAAAAGAACTGTTTCAAAATCAAGGACGAAGCCTCGGGGCAAATTCAATTACAGATTCACTAAATAATAATCCAAAAATCCAAATAAAAAGAAAAGATTTTTTTCAGAAGTAGAGGATAATTTTCTTTTTAAATACAAAATTATGGGGGGCATGGTTAGCATGTCTGCCTCTCAGCGCTGATTCAGGTTTGAATCCCAATCTGGGTGGAGTTTCCATGTTCTCCTCGTGTCTGTGTTTTTTGATTATATATCAATGTGATCCCTTAAACATCCTCATATTAGTAAGATTTTATTTTCCCACTTAAGTAATATCTTAATTTGTTTAAAATTCATGCAACCTCAATGTGAGATTATGGTAATAGTCAATTCTAATAAATCACTGCATAAACTCCAAATGGATAATACAATCATGTTTACAATGACGTTTCTTTTAAACTGGTCTGGCTGCAGAACATGTAAGTGATCTTATTGATGTATAAAGTCCAATATGTTGACTTTAAAATGCAGGGTTTGTTTTTCCGTACAAAAACGGGGTCACTGCTTGGGAAACAGCATTCTTTCAGTGGGCTCCTTAGCTTTGAAATAGCTTTCTCACCTCTGGATTCTGAAACACTATCTTTAAATCTCAATTGAAAACTCCTTTAAGAGCACAATTCTTACACGACAGGTTGTGTAAACATTCAGTTGATGTTGATCTTGGTCTTCTTTTAAACCTGATTACCTGATACATAAGTATCACTTATGATTGATTGTTCAATTTTTTTGGTTTTCAATTCTGATTTGAACACAAGTAGAAAAATTCATTCATTAGCTTCTGCTTAATCCTTTACTAGGGAGGAAGTTCTCCATGCCCATCCAGGGGAGAAAATTTTGGGCCCTGAGCAGATACACCCAGGAAACACACACAAACACACACACTATATGGGGAAATCCATGAGGACACAGGAGGAACATGGAATCTCCACCAAGATTAAGATTCAAACCTGAATCCCCAGGGCTGAGAGGCGAACGTGCTAACCACAAAGGCACCATGCCGCTCGAAATTTATTAATTGTTTATCTTCCGCTTAGAACTCTGCTAAGGCGGGTTCCCCATGCCCAACCAGGGGTGAACGTTTTGAGAGCTGGGCAGATACACCCAGGACAGGGTGCCAATCTATCGCTGAGCACACATTCACTCACACAGACACACACACACACACACACACACACACACACACACACACACACACACTAAATAGGGCAATTTAAAGCATTCAATTTACATTGAATCCATGTGTTTGGACTGTGGGAGGAAACCGGAGAACCCAGAGGAAACCCTCAAGGACATGGGGAAAACATGGAATCTCCACCCAGATTAGGATTTAAACCTGATTCCCCAGGATATCTTTTGATTAAAAATATTTATCAATTGCCAATCACTTGGCACACTCACACAGACACACACACAAACACACACTATATGGGGCAATTTAAAGCATTCAGTTTACCTAGAATCCATCTTTTTGGACTGTGGGAGGAAACCGGAGAACCCGGAGGAAACCCACGCAGACACGGGGAGAACATGGAAACTCCACCCAGATTGGGATTTGAACACGAATCCCCAGCACTGAGAGTGCTAACCATTAAGCCACCATGCCGCCCCCAGAGTGTCAATAATATTTAAAAATTAGATCAGTAAACATTAAGATCATTTTAGCACTGACATTCTATATTTTAGGTACTTACAGTTGTGATCAAATTTATTCAACCCCCACTGAAATAAAGTGTTTTGGCCAGTTTGACATTGATTTGGATCATTTCAGTCTTCTTATTTACAATTATATCAAAGAGGCACTTATAAATTAGACAAATGATATAACATAATATTTATGATGGAATAACCACAAATGTCTTTACAGTGGGGTGCTCACATCATTATCAGTTTTATTCAACCCCCTAGTGACATTATTTTTCAGTACTTAGTACAACATCCTTTTCCAGTTATGACAGCTTTCAAGCGTGAAGCATAGCTTGACACAAGTGTCTTGCAGCGACCTATGGGTATCTTAGCCCATTCTTCATGGGCAAAAGCCTCCAGTTCAGTCACATTCTTAGGCTTGCGCACTGCAACTGCCTTCTTTAGGTCCCACCAGAGGTTCTCAATTGGATTTAAGTCTGGTGATTGCGATGGCCACTCTAGAATGTTCCAGCCTTTCATGTTCAACCATGCTCTAGTGGACTTGGATGTGTGCTTCGGATCATTGTCCTGTTGGAAGGTCCAACGTCTCCCAAGCCGCAGGTTTGTGACTGACTCCATCACATTTTCCTCCAAGATCTCCTGGTACTGAAGGGAATTCATGGTACCCTGCACACGTTGAAGCTTTCCTGTACCATTAGAAGCAAAACAGCCCCAAAGCATAATTGACCCCCCGCCATGCTTCACAGTAGGCAAGGTGTTCTTTTGTTCATAAGCCTGGTTCTTCCTCCTCCAAACATAGCGCTGGTCCATTGCCCAAACATTTTCTAATTTAGTTTCATCTGACCACAGTACACTGTCCCAAAACCTTTGTGGCTTGTCCACATGACTTTTGGCATACTGCAGTCGACTTTTCTTGTTCTTTGGAGTCAGCAAGGGGGTGCGCCTGGGAGTTCTGGCATGGAGGTCTTCATTATGCAGTGCGCGCCTTATTGTCTGAGCTGAAACTTCAGTGCCCACATCTGACAGGTCTTTTTTCAGTTCCTTAGCAGTCACGCGGGGATTTTTCTCCACATTACGCTTCAGGTAGCGCACAGCAGTCGCGGTCAGGATCTTCTTTCTGCCACGACCAGGTAACGTTTCCAATGTGCCCTTTAACTTGAACTTGCGAATGATACTTCCGATAGTGTCTCTTGGGATATTTAACAACTTCGCAATCTTTTTATATCCATTGCCATTCTTGTGAAGAGCAATAACCTCTTCTCTTGTCTTCTGGGACCATTCTCTTGCCTTCACCATGCTTGTAAACACACCAGTAGATGTCTAGAAGGAGCTGAGTATCACAGTCCTTTTAAATCTGCCTAATTGGTGCTTATCATGCTTGATTGCTGCTCGTTGACATCCACAGGTGTTTTCAATACCTGATTGAAAACACTGGAATGAACCTCTGTTCTTATGAGTGGTAGTTCTAAAGGGGTTGAATAATTGTGTCAATGAAGAAATCACAAAAAGGCCATTTAATACTTTATGACAAAAACAATTGATGCTATCTTAGTTGCATTTAGTTCTTTAACAAGTCCTTGTAAGATTTCATTATGAACACAATTACAAATGTGCACTGAATTCCATAAAACCCTTCGCAGCATTGGGGGTTGAATAAATTTGATCACAACTGTATCTAACAATGAATCACATTATTTAAAACTAAATCTATAATTTGAACACTGCTGGTTAAATTGTATGTTATGTTTCATGCATTCTCTGTGCACAGTGAAGAGCAGACAGTAACTGCTGCAACACAGAGCAGCAGGGTAACTGGATAAAATCTTTAATTGGTACAAAAGAAAATATTTCAAAGGTTTATATGGTTCATAAGTCTGTTTATAACTTCATTCTGTCTGCATGTCTGTACTGCCACACAGTTACGTCTAGTGCTAATAAGTCACATTGCAACTAAAATCCTGTTGAATTCCTCTTTAGTTAACAAAAGGTTCTTTATTTGATGTGCACAGATCAACCAGCCTTAACTAATCTGAAAGCCCGTCTGTTTTTTTCTGTCTTGTTCTGTCTGGCTTTCCAAATGTATGATCCCAGGAATCAGCAAGCTCTTTATTTTGAAAAAAAAAAACTTTATAATATAGTAATGATAATAATATTTTATAATCATTTATAATGCAGTGGCTTATATAGAGTGTTTGTGTGTGTCTGTGTGTATGAGTGTGTGCCCAGTGATAGATTGGTGCCATGTACTGGGTGTATCTGCCCAGCGCCCGAAACATTCCCGCTGAATGGGCAATGGGGAACCCACCCGCGACCCGAGTAGAACATAAAGCCGAAGATAATGAATGGATGGAATAATTTATAATGTAGGTGGCATGGTGGCTTAGTGGCACGTTGGCATCTCAGCGCAGGGGACTCCAAGTTTGAATCTCAATCTGGGTGGAGTTTTTATGTTCTCCCCGTGTCCGTGTGGGTTTCCTCCGGTTTCATCCCACAGTCCAAAAACATGGATTCAAGGTAAATTGGGTTCTCTAAATTGCCCTATGTAGAATGTGTTTGTGTGTGTGCCAAGTATTAGACTGGCACCCTGTCCTGGGTGTATCTGGCCATTTCCCAAAATGTTCTCCCCTAGATGGGCATGGGGAACCCCCCTGCGATCCTAGAAGATAAAGTGGAAGATAATGAATGAATTTCTAATGTTTAGGAAATCATGATAGATAAATGTAAAATGGTTAATACACAGCTAAAGAAAAAATAATATATAAAATATATTTATATTATGTTTTTGAAACCTCACCTGACATTATATAATTTAATTGATTAAATTCATTTTTTTTTACATTAAAACAGAAGCAAGAATGGTTATGATTCCTGCGCAGGGAGGAGAGGGTCCTTTCTGTTTTCATGTGTTGTGGTCAATTCTTTGCAATTCTGTGGAGATTCACAGGGAACAACTCTGCTACTACTGAAATGCTTGGAAACAAAATCTTTATTCTACAAGACATACAGCATTGGTCGAGCTTTCTATAGCCAGCTTGAAAAAGTGTAGCCTAAGTCCTCTGAGGTTACAGCATAAAACCCTTCTTTATTCAGAGGGATGCTCCTATAATGATTGAAAAACTACTTCTGGGAAATGTCATATTCTGTCAGGAACCAGGGGAGGCAGGAAACAATACAGAGGGGACAGGCCCACGTCTCACAAGGCTACACCTTGTAGACAATAGAGGGTCTGTCCATATTACATCCCAAACCAGAGATGCCTTGATTAAGCATTTGTCATATTCAAAGTCCTCCCTGTCATATGTTCTGCATGGGTTTTCTCGGGGTGTGCTAGATTTCTCCCACAAAGTAAGATTAATCAGAGTAAAGAAACCACCACTTCAGTGTGAATGTTGGTGTGAACCCCTAAAGTGCTGGCACAGATTGCCCACCCCCACCCCAACAAATGGAACTGAGTTAGATATGTAGATTATCCTACAACACTGCCCTCTCCCAATACATATATGGAACAGTATATGTGTTTATGATTTTATGAAGCAGTTCAAAAAGTATACATAAAAACGTTGGGCTTTTACAGCACTGAGTCTCAAAACAATAACTAGAAATGAATACTGAGCTCAGGTGACTATAAATATATATTTTTTAAATGTGGCTTAGTGGTTATCATGTTCACCTCTCAGCACTGGGGATCCAGGTTTGAACCCCAATCTGGGTTGAGTTTCCATGATCTCCCCGTATCTGCATGAGTTTCCTCCGGGTTCTCCGGTTTCCTCCCACAGTCCAAAAACTTGGTGTCTCACCTGTTCCCCCTAGTGTTACTCCTGATACGTCTGGTGGTGAGTCGCTCCAAATCACCGGCATATTGACCACTTGTGTTTCTGGAGTATTGTTTCATCACTCACTTCCTTCCCCTCTATATTAGTTCATGCTTTGCAGGCGTTCTTCGCATTGGTTGGCATTACTTACCCTCTGAGCTCTATTCCTGTTTTAGGATTAATCTGCTGTTCCTTTGCGTGTTTAACTACATGGCGGCGTTGGCAATAGTCTTTTTCATCTGCTGGCGTCCTCCCAGTTTACCTCTTCTGTTTACAGTTGTGATCAAATTTATTCAACCCCCAATGCTGCGAAGGGTTTTATGGAATTCAGTGCACATTTGTAATTGTGTTCATAATGAAATCTTACAAGGACTTGTTAAAGAACTAAATGCAACTAAGATAGCATCAATTGTTTTTGTCATAAAGTATTAAATGGCCTTTTTGTGATTTCTTCATTGACACAATTATTCAACCCCTTTACAACTACCACTCATAAGAACAGAGGTTCATTCCAGTGTTTTCAATCAGGTATTGAAAACACCTGTGGATGTCAACGAGCAGCAATCAAGCATGATAAGCACCAATTAGGCAGATTTTAAAGGACTGTGATACTCAGCTCCTTCTAGACATCTACTGGTGTGTTTACAAGCATGGTGAAGGCAAGAGAATGGTCCCAGAAGACAAGAGAAGAGGTTATTGCTCTTCACAAGAATGGCAATGGATATAAAAAGATTGCGAAGTTGTTAAATATTCCAAGAGACACTATCGGAAGTATCATTCGCAAGTTCAAGTTAAAGGGCACAGTGGAAACGTTACCTGGTCGTGGCAGAAAGAAGATCCTGACCGCGACTGCTGTGCGCTACCTGAAGCGTAATGTGGAGAAAAATCCCCGCGTGACTGCTAAGGAACTGAAAAAAGACCTGTCAGATGTGGGCACTGAAGTTTCAGCTCAGACAATAAGGCGCGCACTGCATAACGAAGACCTCCATGCCAGAACTCCCAGGCGCACCCCCTTGCTGACTCCAAAGAACAAGAAAAGTCGACTGCAGTATGCCAAAAGTCATGTGGACAAGCCACAAAGGTTTTGGGACAGTGTACTGTGGTCAGATGAAACTAAATTAGAACTGTTTGGGACAATGGACCAGCGCTATGTTTGGAGGAGGAAGAACCAGGCTTATGAACAAAAGAACACCTTGCCTACTGTGAAGCATGGCGGGGGGTCAATTATGCTTTGGGGCTGTTTTGCTTCTAATGGTACAGGAAAGCTTCAACGTGTGCAGGGTACCATGAATTCCCTTCAGTACCAGGAGATCTTGGAGGAAAATGTGATGGAGTCAGTCACAAACCTGCGGCTTGGGAGACGTTGGACCTTCCAACAGGACAATGATCCGAAGCACACATCCAAGTCCACTAGAGCATGGTTGAACATGAAAGGCTGGAACATTCTAGAGTGGCCATCGCAATCACCAGACTTAAATCCAATTGAGAACCTCTGGTGGGACCTAAAGAAGGCAGTTGCAGTGCGCAAGCCTAAGAATGTGACTGAACTGGAGGCTTTTGCCCATGAAGAATGGGCTAAGATACCCATAGGTCGCTGCAAGACACTTGTGTCAAGCTATGCTTCACGCTTGAAAGCTGTCATAACTGGAAAAGGATGTTGTACTAAGTACTAAAAAATAATGTCACTAGGGGGTTGAATAAAACTGATAATGATGTGAGCACAGTAAAGACATTTGTGGTTATTCCATCATAAATATTATGTTATATTTGTCTAATTTATAAGTGCCTCTTTGATATAATTGTAAATAAGATGACTGAAATGATCCAAATCAATGTCAAACTGGCCAAAACACTTTATTTCAGTGGGGGTTGAATAAATTTGATCACAACTGTATATTTCATTCATTCTGGACATTTACTGTATCCTTTTGGAGGACATTTATCCTTTTGGATTCATGGTAAATTGAATGCTCTAAATCCCCCCATATAGATGGTATTTGTGTATGTGTGTGTCTGAGTGAGTCACTGGGTCCAGTGATGGAGTGTATCTGCCCAGTGCCTGAAATGTTCTCCCCTGGATGGCCATGGGGAACCCCCACTACGACCCTAGTACAGGATTAAGCGGAAGATAATGGATGCCTGAAATGCCCAAATATTAATGCCACACCTCATATTCATCTTATTCAAATTCAACACTTCTAGTAAAGGACAACTTGTTGATTATGTGGAAAAGCCATCATGACTGCACTGTAAGACAATAAGGTCAAACTGAATATAAGAGTTGTTTTAAAAAGTAAAAAAGGTACCAAACAATGAAAAAGAAATACTATAAGCCAAAATTATGGGTGGCACGGTGGCTTAGTGGTTAGCACGTTTTCCTCCCCCAGCACTAGGGATTCCCGGTTCAAATCCCAATCTGGGTGGAGTTTTCATGTTCTCCCCGTGTCTGCGTGGGTTTCCTCCAGGTTCTCCGGTTTCCTCCCACAGTCCAAAAACAGTGTACCCAGTGATAGATTGGCACCCTGTCCTGGGTGTATCTGCCTAGCACCCGAGCTTTTCTCAACCCTAGTAGAGGATAAAGCAGAAGATAATGGATGGATGAATGATATAAGCCAAAAATGTTTACTTACCACACTGACATTAAAGGCATAGAGTAGGTCGAAGGGTAGTGCAGCCACCAGATCAATAATGAACCAGGTGGTCATGTAGTGAATGCAGATCTGCCGTGCATCGAATATTACCTGGCCAGACTTGCTGACGTATGTGGTGCGGAAATTGAGCACAATATCTACAGAAAAGATCCAGAAAACAAGATAAAGGAACGGCACAATCTGAATATAATCAACATAATATTTACTGTTCACTACAGAAATGCTGGCAGGTCTACAAAAAACATTAACAAAATGTTCTCATAACTCTATGGGCCTTATTTTACACATTGCACAAGGAGCATCACAATGTTTATTGCCATCTTACACCCTCCCAACAGTCTAGTTTCTTGGTTTCCACTTGCATTGTATAAATAACAATGGTTCTTGTGAAAATACACTATATTGCCAAAGTATTTGCTCACCCATCCAAATGATCAGAATCAGGTGTTCCAATTACTTCCAATGACCACAGATGTGTAAAATCAAGCATCTAGGCATGCAGGCTGTTACAGACATTTGTGTTAGAATAGGTCGCTCTCAGGAGCTCAGTGAATTCCAGTGTGGAACTGTAATAGGACGCCACCTGTGCAACAAATCCAGCCGTGGAATTTCCTCGCTCCTAAATATTCCACAGTCAACTGTCAGCTGGATTATAAGAAAATGGAAGTGTATGGGAATGACAGCAACTCAGCCACAAAGTGGTAGGTGTAAACTGAAAGAGCGGGGTCAGAGGATGCTGACACACATAGCACGAAGAGGTCGCCAAGTTTCTGCAGAGTAAATCACTTCAGAACTCTAAACTTCATGTGGTCTTCAGATTAGCTCAAGAACAATGCGCAGAGAGCTTCATGGAGTGGGTTTCATGGTCGAGCAGCTGCATCCAAGCCATACATTACCAAGTGCAATGCAAAGAGTGTTCTAGAGCATGGCGCCACAAGACTCTAGAGCAGTGAAGACAAGTTCTCTGGAGTGACAAATCACACTTCTCCACCGGCAATCTGATGGCCGAGACAGGGTTTTGGCAGTTGCCAGGAGAACAGTACTTGTCTGACTGCATTGTGCCAAGTGTAAAGTTTGGTGGGGGGTGGAATTATGGTGTGGGGCTGTTTTTCAGGAGCTGGGCTTGGCCCCTTAGTTCCAGTGAAAGGAACTCTGAATGCATACCAAGACAGCATACCAAGACATTTTAGACAATTCCATGCTCCCAACTTTGTGGGAACAGTTTGGCGCTGGCTTCTTCCACTTCCAACATGACTGTGCACCAGTGCACAAAGCAAGGTCCATAAAGACATGGAGGACAGATTCTGGTGTGGATGAACTTGACTGGCCTGCACAGAGTCCTGACCTTAACCTGACAGAACATCTTTGGGATGAATTAGAGCGGAGACTGAGAGCCAGGCCTTCTCATCCAACCTCAGTGTGTGATGTCATAAATACCCTTCTGGAAGAATGTTAAAAAAAAATTTCATAAACATACTCCTAAACTTTTGGACAGCCTCCCAGAACACTCCCAGAAGAGTTGAAGACATTCAAGCTGTAAAGCGTGGACCAACGTCATATTGAACCCTATTGATTATAGATATGAAATGGGATGCCATTGTGAGTCAAGGCAGGTGAGCAAATACTTTTTTATTGTATAGTGTATATATTATACATATAGTGTATGTATTAACATGAAAACAGACCCATTTTAACCCACATCCTTCTTACCAATTATAAAGAGTATTTCCACGGCAATGTCACTAACTGTTGTGCTGCGTGTCAGGTCCTCGTCACCAATAAAGCAAACATTGTAGGGTACAGTGACAGCCACATAGAATGTGGCCAGCAGGATTAGCCAGTCCCAGCCAGCCTTGAAAGTGCTGAAGTGGAGGAGGATGAACTTTGACTTCTTGGCATCTGCAACTTTGTATTCAGGCAGAGCTGGTGAATCGCCAAATACATTCTGTTACCCATAAGAACAAGGAACCGAGGTGAGCTCAAATTAGAACTGCTGACTTTATACATCTGCATTGTGTTACTCAGTATAGATCATTTCAAAAAGGTAACACGTTACCTAAATCCATTATACCTAATGCATTATATACCTAAACACAAGCTTTATAAAGTATTCATAATGCCTCAAAATACTTGTCATAAGCCTTTAGTAAAGTCAATAGATGTACATAACCACACTCATAAAGAGTTATAAGAACACAAAGTGGCATAATGCATTATTAATTATATATTTTGACTCATTAACTCAGAGACCAGCGACATAAAGCCTTATAACGTTTGTGTTTAATGAATGCTTTCCTCAAAAAATGTCTTTATAAAATCTCATAACTCTTCATTAAAACATACAGTATAAGCTCTTGTTACAGGCCTAAAATAAAGTGTTGTCATTAATTACCTCTTTGAAAAAGACTGCAGACATAGTAGTACATAATGACTTATAAACACTTATAAATGCTCTTTACTGACCTAAATTGTAAATCATCGTTAATGTCTGAACATCCAAAGAATCAGAAGTAAATAAGTTCATATTATAATGCATTATGTCAAAATTTTAAAACAACTAATAACTTATTTACTATGATTATGAACATCTAGGTACATTATCAGAGGCTTATGACAAACGTTACAAAGCATCCTGGATACCTCATAAAGCTTTATAAATGTGCTTATAATGCATTATGAATACCAGATTCATCAAAAGTGTTACCAAATGTTTTTTTTTTAAGTATTTAATATAAAAGATGGATTCAAGTTTCCAGTATTACAGCTACATTTTAAATTACTTAGTCTAACATGGGTTACTGAAGAAGATTGTTTAAAGCAATAAATATTCTATTTTAACCCAAACAATACAGTAATAACACATTCAATTGTAAAACTCTTTAAATCTAATTAACACACAACAATATTACATCACTCTTTAGAACATATTACATCACAGCAATGTTTCTGTCAACTTGTGACATGCATTGTATGATTATTTACTAAATTCTGTTTGCCATTGTAGTTTATGTGAAAAACGAGGTGTGACATGTCAACCTCACATTCAATGCAATGAAATATTGCAGCATGTAATATGGTGTTCCAATCATGCCTCTCTGTCTTATAATACCATGAACAAGTCTGGGTTTGGTGGTTGACAGGAGAACAGTACTTGTCTGACTGCATTGTGCCAAGTGTAAATTTGGTGGAGGGGCTTATTTATTTGCCCCTTAGTTTTAGTAGTCATTTTAAGGAACTCTTAATCATTTAGCATACTAAGACTATTTCAGACTATTGGACTATGTCATGCTCCCATCTGTGTGTGAACAGTATGGATATGACCCCTTCTTGTTCCAACAAGACTGTCGGTACACAAAGCAAGGTCTATAAAGACATGGTTGGGGGAGCTTGGTATGAATGAACTTGACTGTCCTGACCTCAACCCGACATAACACCTTTAGAATGAATTAAAGTTGAGACTGTGCCTCTCGTCCACCTTCAGTAGGGTTTCCACCCATCCCGTAAACTACGGAATTATCCCATATTTGGCAAGAAATTTTGTGTCCCATACTGAACCAATACAGGACACGATTTGTTCTGCATTTCCATAAATGTCCAATAAAAATGTATGTTGGGCAACATCAAAGCTAACTCTGTCTAATATAAATATTAAACCAGCTCCATGTCTCCAAACCTAGATGTAATACCAAATTCTGTGATCTTAGAGAACGCTTTGCCAATTATATTTGAGAGAGAGAGAGAGAGAGAGATAGATAGATTTACACACATATACATATATGTATATATATGTATGTATATATATATATATATATATATATATATATATATATATATATATATATATATATATACACACATGTGCATATACAGTGGTGTGAAAAAGTGTTTGCCCCCTTCCTCATTTCCTGTTTTTTTGCATGTTTGTCACACTTAAGTGTTTCAGAACATCAAACCAATTTAAACAATAGTCAAGGACAACACAAGTAAACACAAAATGCAATTTGTAAATGAAGGTGTTTATTATTAAAGGAGAAAAAAAATCCAAGCCATCATGGCCCTGTGTGAAAAAGTGATTGCCCCCTTGTTAAAACATACTATAACTGTGGTTTTTAACACCTGAGTTCAGTTTCTCTAGCCACACCCAGGCCTGATTATTGCCACACCTGTTCTCAATCAAGACATCACTTAAATAGGAGCTGCCTGACACAGTAAAGTCCACCAAAAGATCCTTAAAAGCTACACATCATGCCGAGATCCAAAGAAATTCAGGAACAATTGAGAAATAAAGTAATTGAGATCTATCAGTCTGGAAAAATGAAAAAAGCCATTTCCAAAGCTTTGGGAATCCAGCGAACCACAGTGAGGGCCATTATCCACAAATGGCGAAGACATGAAACAGTGGTGAACCTTCCCAGGAGTGGCCGGCCGCCCAAAATTACCCCAAGAGCGCAACGATGACTCATCCAAGAGGTCACAAAAGACCCCACAACAACGTCCAAAGAACTGCAGGCCTCACTTGCCTCAGTTAAGGTCAGCGTTCATGCCTCCACCATCAGAAAAAGACTGGGCAAAAATGGCCTGCATGGCAGAGTTCCAAGAAGAAAACCACTGCTGAGCAAAAAGAACATTAAAGCTCATTTCAATTTTTCCAAAATACATTAACACTTTTGGGAAAACATTCTGTGGACAGATCAGACAAAAGTGGAACTCTTTGGAAGGTGTGTGTCCCATTACATCTGGCGTAAAAGGAACACTGCATTTCAGAAAAAGAACATTATACCAACAGTAAAATATGGTGGTGGTAGTGTGATGGTCTGGGGCTGTTTTGCTGCGGCAGGACCTGGAAGACTTGCTGTGATAAATGGAACTATGAATTCTGCTGTCTACCAAAAGATCCTGAAAGAGAATGTCCGACCATCTGTTCGTGAACTCAAGCTGAAACGAACTTGGGTTCTGCAGCAGGACAATGATCCTAAACACACCAGCAAGTCCACCTCTGAATGGCTGAAGAAAAACAAAATGAAGACTTTGGAGTGGCCTAGCCAAAGTCCTGACCTGAATCCTATTGAGATGTTGTGGTATGACCTTAAAAAGGCCGTTCATGCTCGAAAACCCTCTATTGTAACTGAATTAGAACAATTCTGCAAAGATGAGTGGACCAAAATTCCTCCAGAATGCTGTAAAAGACTCATTGCAAGTTATCGCAAACGCTTGTTTGCAGTTGTTGCTGCTAAGGGTGGCCCAACCAGTTATTAGGTTTAGGGGGGCAATCACTTTTTCACACAGGGCCATGATGGTTTGGATTTTTTTCTCCTTTAATAATAAACACCTTCATTTACAAATTGCATTTTGTGTTTACTTGTGTTGACTATTGTTTAAATTGGTTTGATGTTCCGAAACACTTAAGTGTGACAAGCACGCAAAAAAACAGGAAATGAGGAAGGGGGCAAACACTTTTTCACGCCACTGTATGTGTGTGTGTGTGTATATATATATATATACATATATACACACAAAATTCTACTATATATTTTATGTCACAATGTTTATATTTGTGAGCAATACAGTGTTCAGTATTTATTCCAATAAATTTAATCGTTAATGTGGTTCAACTGTTTTTATTAGTTCTTAATTTATTTAGTTTCTATTTTAAAAGTTCATTGTTGTACACTCCACATAAAAAGGTTTCATTTACGATTTTATTAACTGCACTTTATACGAAAATGTGCTCGTTGATAAAGTTTTTTAAGCTTTTAGTAGAATTAATTGCTTTCAAATAGTTCTTAACTAACAAGACGGCACACAAGACCTTGTTGGTCATGGCCCAGTGGAGCTGTGGTGGGCGTCATCTTGTTTTAATTTCTGAAAGGTGGCAAGTCTAGTCATCAGTGTCTAATCTCACATTTGCACTTTTGAGAGAATAGTCAAAAGTTCCAATAGGTACTCCTCAACCTTGTAAAAAGCCTTATGAGAACAGCTATTACAGTTGCGAAGGATGGGACATTATATGTGACTGTTTGGATTAAGAATGGGATGTCACTCAAGTTTGAGTGGGAAGACAGACAAATATCCATTATTTTCTGCTTTATCCTCTATTAGGGTCGTGGGGGGGTTCCCCATGCCCATCCAGGGGAGAACGTTTCGGGCGCTGGGCAGATACACCCAGGACAGGGCGACAATCTATCACTGGGCACACACTCACACAGACACGCACACTAACACACTCTATATGGGGCAATTTGGAGAATTCAATTCTATGTTTGTGGACTGTGGGAGGAAACCGGAGAACCCGGAGTAAACACATGCGGATACGGGGAGAACATGGAAACTCCACCCAGATGGGGATTCGAACCGGGAATCCCTAGTGCTGAGAGACGAACGTGCTAACCGCTAAGCCACTCTGCCACCCGGCAGACATATACTTTGATCAAAATAGTGTATACTGCAGAACTATTCAAAATGTTTATTATTTTCCAAGGGCATTTGCATTCTAATGTCTGAAGCAGTTCAGCATTGCTCAGTGATGAAAATGAAATCAAACTTACTGCAGACAGTGCACGGATTCACGGAAAGTGAATGCAATAAATGCATTTATTGACAAAAACATAAAGTGTAATGGGACATGCAACTGAGACAGGTAACACAGAATACATGCACAGCAGAGTAAAAGAGGGAAAACAGAATTAGCTGCAGGACACTATGTAAAGCGGGTAATCAAACGAAAGCAGATGGACACGGTGAGCATTACTACAAAGAAATGTAAACAAAAGCATGTGGAGCTTGTGGAGTTCACACAGATGGAAGGAGGGAAGAGACTGCTACGTGACACATTATAAACTTTATTATTATTGAACCGCAGCATGACAGATGAAGTTTATAGATTTTTCAGCCAAAAGGAAAGGCTTGCATATACTGGTGTAATTTAACCATGACTATGACAATAATTTACCATATGGACAAATGTAGTAGAGCTACACTACACATTACATTAGCAGGAGATTTTTTGACATCCCATTCTTATTGATTCCTTAATTGTGAACAATGTTTTGTAAACAGCTTGCATTTTTCTGGAAAGGCTTGATCAATGTCTGGATTTTTTTTTGCCTAATTATTAGGAATTGCATTTGTGATGTAAGACACTAGTCTTGTATTGGCTTGTAAACCCCATACCAGATCACCTTAAAGGTGTTTAATGGGGTTGATGTCGGGACTCCATGCAGGCCAATCAAGTTCTACTAAATCAAATTCATCTATTTATTGATTTGCTTTGTGCACTGGGGTACAGTCATGATAGAAGTGAAAAGAGACTTCTCCAAATAGTTGTAACCAAACATATGCATGCCACTTCACCTGGGGTAATGTGACATGAGACATAACGAAAGACCTCATTTGTTTTATCTATGTAGTGTATATTATGTTTTATTATGTGCTTGTTATCGCTAAGATTTCCTTTCTTTGTTGGAGCATGTTGTCACACCTACAGCTCCCATACCTCCTCCGCTGTCTCCACCTCCTCGCTCTCCTAAATTCTGATTCTGCACCCTGCCCTGCTAATTGAGTTAATTAGCCTAATTGGTTTTAAATACTTCAAGTCTTATTTACAGGGCACGTGTGCTGGTTCTCCTTGCGTTTCCTCACTTATGTTACACGCACCAATGGGACACCATCACTGTTCTCTTTTTCTCGCTCCTTCCAGTGAGTCACCTGTGGCGACATGTCGGCCTCCTGTCACCCGTCAGCGTGGGATCTTCCCAACCTGTGGAGCCTGGAGCTCGGTTTTTGTTACAGTTTTATGTGCTAGCGACATGTACTTTTAGTTGCTTTATCTGAAGTAAAAGGTGAGTCAACTTCGTCCTGTCGTTGCTTCTTTCGAGTGTGTGACATGTATTTAATTTTAGATTAGTTAAAAGTTAGAGGTTATTAAAATTTAATTATTATATAATTAAAATTTATATTTAATAATTCATTCATTCATTATCTCCCGCTTTATCCTCTATTAGGGTTGCGGTGGGGTTCCCCATGCCCATCCAGGGGAGAACATCTCGGGCGCTGGGCAGATACACCCAGGACAGGGCGCCAATCCATCGCTGGGCACACACTCACTCACACAGACACACTCTATATGGGGCAATTTTGAGAATTCAATTGACTTGATCCATGTTTTTGGACTGTAGGAGGAAACCGGAGAACCCGGAGGAAACCCACGCAGACACGGGGAGAACATGGAAACTCCACCCAGATGGGGATTCGAACCGGGAATCCCTAGCACTGAGAGGCGAACGTGCTAACCACTAAGCCACCGTGTCGCCCTATATTTAATAACATTTAATATATTTAATGCTTAATGTTTATATTTAATTTATTCCATGTTTTTGGACTGTGGGAGGAAACCGGAGAACCCGGAGGAAACCCACGCAGACACGGGGAGAACATGGAAACTCCACCCAGATGGGGATTCGAACCGGGAATCCCTAGCGCTGAGAGGCGAACGTGCTAACCACTAAGCCACCGTGCCGCCCTATATTTCATAACATTTAATATATTTAAACTTATAATTAAAATTTAATTATTATACAATTTTAAAGTTATTAAAATTTCTTGCTTTACTCATAAATCAGAAAGGTGCATTTTGTAAGCATACCTGACAACTACAAGTGTGTTTAAGTGTATAAGTGTACTATTTAATTTTCTATTATGCTTCATTGCATAAACCTGTAAGATTTATTTTTAGGTTTTAACTCTGCTCTAAGGTCAGATTCATATATATATATATATATATATATATATATATATATATATATATATATATATATATATATATATATATATATATATATATATATATATATATATATAGAACCATGAATGTGCAAGTGGATGTACAGTATTTAAATCCATTCATTCATTATATTCCACTTAATACTCTACTTAATGGGGTAATGGGGTGTTCCTATCTATCTATCGCTGGGCACACTCACACAGACACACACACAATTATATGGGGGCAATTTAGACCATCCAATTCACCTTGAATCCATGTCTGTGAACTGTGAGAGGAAACTGTAGAACCCAGAGGGAAACCCATATGGAGACAGGGAAAACATAAAATCTCCACCCAGATTGGGATCTGAACCTAGATCTGAGCTGAGAGCTGACAGGCTAACTAAGCCAGTTACTACGTCTGCATGTGAATTGTCACTGTTGTTGGATAGTTTTGATTAGACTCCAGCATATGTCAGAAAGCACATTTCACTTGTAGTACTCCATCTGTGAGGACACTTTTACAAAGTTAGACAGCTTGAAGTGCAGTTGAGACACTAAGTGCACATGCTGCAGCACCAGTGCACTTTTATTTCCATTTCATCCACACACCAACTTTGTTGTAACAATATCGACAGTGTCCAACAAACATCATTTTCCTCTTATAAAATTAGGCAGAGGAATATAACACATTTAAAATTGTAATTTAAGTGCAACGTTAATTTCTAACGTTACAACGTTTACATTTATATTTACATTTAGTCATTTAGCAGACGCTTTTATCCAAAGCGACTTACAAATGAGAACATGACAAGTCAGAAGTTATGCAGAAAACCAATATATTACTATAATACTGTAAATTCATCAAACCTGATTGTTATTTGATGCTATGGGCCCCTGCCCCCCCCCCCCCCCCCTTTTTTTTTTTTTTTTTTTTTTTTTTTCTACAACAGGTATTTGTTAACGAGATGTGTCTTAAGTAGTTTCTTAAAACTGTTTAGTGATTCTGCCTTACGGACAGAGTTGGGAAGATCGTTCCACCATTTTGCAGTGGTGAACGCCACGGAGTGAGAATTAGCTCCTCGGTGAGGTGGAATCGCCAGGCGGCAATCATCACTGGAGTGAAGTGATGAACGTTAAAATAAACATAGCATTAAAAATGTTGTGTGGGAACCTAGAAAGTTATACTGTTCTATATAACTACTTGTTTTTTTATTTATTAACTCTGTATGTTCTCATGGGCTGGGAATTCAGGTTTGAATCTTAATCTGGGTGAAATTTCCATGTTCTCACCGTGTCCGCGTGGGCTTCATCTGGCTTCTCTGGTTTCCTTCCACAGTCCAAAAACATGGATCAAGGTAAAATGAACGCTCCAACTTGCCCCATATAGAGTGTGTGTCTGTGAGTGAGTTCCCCAGCGATAGATAGGCGGTCTGTATCTGGATAGTCCTGGGTGTATCTGTAAATGTATGCTCTCACCTTGTTGAGTTTGATTTTTCTCTGTTTCTGTCGGTTGTGGAGGTGTCCTGAAATCTGATAGAGGACAGTGCTGGAGCGCATGCGTGTTGAGCCAAATGGTGAGTCTGTTCTGACCCTGTGCTGGAGTTCTGCAAAGTGAAAAATATTGTTAACAAGTATAGTACATTTGCATTTAGCAGACGCATTTATCCAAAACGACTTACAAGGTGAGCACAGGGTTAATCACAACATCCCTGGACTAATGAGGGTTAAGCGCCTTGCTCAAGGACCCACACTGGTAAATTCAGTGGACCTGGGATTTGAGCCCACAACCTTCAGATTGATAGCCCAATGCCCTAACCACTGAGATACCACTTCCTACACTGTACACTGCTTTCTTTTACCTCAAAGAACCTGGCTGTTTCTTTAAGGTGTAGTCAGCTCTTTATTCATGGCACTGCCAGAACACTGTGGCTATGATGATTACTGGATTGAACTTGGATTTCTGTTGGACTGGTGGCATTGCAGTCCTGCAGGATGCCCTCAATGGACTTGTATAGTTTTATAATTGTTAAAAATCTGATTACTACAAAATATGTACATTAGTGGTCTACACTGTTGATGCTGCCCAGCCACTCAAGGAGGATGAGTACTCCACTGAGCCTTGGTCCTCACAAGGTTTCTTACTTAAAAAAAAAAAGCAACACAACAGGGGATTTTTTTTCCACTGTCGCTTCAGCCTGCTCTTTTGGAGTTCAGGCTCAGAACCCTGTAAAGCTGCTTTGTTACAATGTACTATTATAAAAAGAGCTACATAAATAAACTAGTTGAACTTGATATTACTTTTGTAAAAGTCTACGAAAACAAACATTAATACTAACAAATTTAATTTTTAAACATATGGCAATGCAGTTAGAAATACATTTATTTGGATAACATATTCAACAATAGAAAGCCTTTACATAAGTGTCCATAAACATGGATCAAGGTCAATTGAATACTCCAAATCTGTGTGAGTGAGTGTGTGCCCAGTGATAGATTTGCGCCCTGTCCTGGGTGTATCTGCTCAGTGCTCTCCCCTGGATGGGCATGGGGAATCCCCCTCCCCAAAGGTGTTCCTTTGTCCCTGTCTCTTTAGTTAATTGACTGCCATCTTGTGTTAATTTAGCTTGTTTAGGTTAATTAATCATGCCATTTCCTTTTCAGACCTCTGTAAGCCAAATGTCATTCACGGTTGAGCCCAGGGCTATGCGAGTTCTGTTTGCTGTATGTTTTTGGTTATTTAATAAACGTATTGTGTTTTTGACTGCTACCTGGTATCGGTGTATGTTTGTGCACTGCACTCACAGACCCAATGTCACAATTAGTTGGTGCAGTAATTTCCAACCTGTTTTTGCCTTGCATGTTCTGTTTTTTCTGTTTAATCTTTATAAAAGAACTTTTTCACTCTTCACCCACTTTAAATGCAGAACATTGTAATGATGTCTTGACTTTCCTCTAGTGCTTTGTTTTAGTAAAATGGTAGGAACTTTACCTGTATTGCAGACCAATTTTTACACCAACTTCAAACCAAAACACAAATATGAGGAGTAAACATATGCACCATTGTTTAAATCATATACATCAGTCCTTAACCAGCACATCTGCTAGTTTAACAGTTTGAAAAAAGCTGTTGATGGAGATAGGATGGGATTTTTTTTTTTTGCATGCAGTGCAAAAATCTAGCTTTTTGTAGTGTTTTAGTGTATTAACCTTATTGAATTTATACAGGTACTGATTAACACATCTGTTAAAAGAACAAAACCTCTAAAACAACTTTGTCACACTTGCTAAGAATTTTATTGCATTATCCTTACCCTTTGCTGAAAACCTCTTGGATTTAAGTTTTTTTTTAATCGCCGTTACTGCCACCCATCTTTTTATATTGTTATTTTGATCTTGCCGGCACAAACACCACAGTATATGGGCAAAGTTGGGCAAACACCACTTAATCATTAAAATCTTATTATTTTCCATTTAATGCTCTATTAGATTTGTGGGGGAGTTCCCAATGCCCATTCAAGGGCGTGCCA
Organism: Corydoras sp. C115; assembly: GCA_019802505.1. Classification (NCBI taxonomy): domain Eukaryota; kingdom Metazoa; phylum Chordata; class Actinopteri; order Siluriformes; family Callichthyidae; genus Corydoras; species Corydoras sp. C115. Next base: position 221,169 of record JAFMOC010000005.1, read on the forward strand.
ATCCATCCAACAGGGTGCCAATCCATTGCAGGACATACACTCACTATCACAGACACACACTGTATAGGGGCAATTGTAATAAAGAAAATTACTGTTTTGGACTGTGGAACGAAATTGGAGAACCGAAGAAAACACATATGGAGAACATGTAAACTCCACCCAGATCTGGATTTAAAACCTGGATCCCTAGTGTATGTCCTGTCATATCCGTCCGTGAGAGGATAGAGACTGCATAGTGTACACAACAGGACATGAAAGGAAAGATGGTTGATGTGAGAGATAGCAAAAGTGCTAACAGGAGGGGGATGGTCTAGATTGATGACTTTTAACAAGGTGTGGAAAAGAAAAAAACATGCTGCAAGTGCCACTAGGTGTAAAAAGGAGAGACCAAAACTCATCCATAAAAAGGCTCAGCCTGCAGGGAGTCTTACAGTGTAATGCTTATAATAGACACTAATGATGCCATCCCCCAATATACTACTACAAAGAGAAAGGCATAGGACAAAAAGGACCTGCTCAATAAGAGAGACGAATATTGTATCTCCTATGAATGTCTTTTCTTTATACTGTTTAATGACCCAAGAATGAAATTAAAGGGCAGTATATACATACATGCGCACATATACATACATACACAGACACACATTCACACATACATACCCACACACAACGTACATACACACATGCATACCCACACACAACGTACATACACACATGCATACCCACACACAACGTACATACGCGCATAAATATGTAAATACATACATATGTAAATACACACACATGCATAAAGTGATTTATTTCGTCTACTGTGCATGCACACACAGGAATTTGTGCTCCATATTTAACCCATCCATGCAGTGAAACACACATACTGTATGTACACACACTGGTGAAGTCCGGACAGGTGGGCAAACTTGTGCCCGGGGAGCAATTGGGGTCAGGTGCCTTGCCCAAGGGCACTACAGCCATAGTACTTTGTGGGACCGGGAATCGAACCGGAGACCTTCAGTTCACAAGGCTGGTTCCTTAACCACAAGCCCATGGCTGCCCATGACACACTCACATACATACATACATACACACAAACACACACTCTCTCCGTTTCGCTAGACACTTTCTCAGTGCCCTTTGCTCTGTTCCCTGATTTTCAGGATCCCCCCGAAGGACACTGCTTTCCTGGGACACTGTGTGTAGTACTAATATGATCCAATAACTACATTTAAAATCAGTCATTTTACAGATGCTTTTATGCAGAGCGACATAAGTATTCCAACTTGACCACAGCATCTGCCATGATACAGCCCCCATTCAGCAATTAAGTATTACGAACCTTTCCCAAGGACTTACACTGGTAAACTTTAGTGGATTTAAGACTGATAGCTCAACACCTTCACCATGGGGCTACTTTACCACTGAGAGTTTGAAAGGGAAGCATGGCAGTATCAGACATCTCAAATGAATTGCAGATAAGAAGTATGGGAATGAACATGGACATATTGGGTTCACATGGAGTGTCATTTGGTGCAGTCATCGGAAGACACAATGTTTAAAAGGTGGCATGAACCAGAAATTCAAACCAGCAAAGACAAAATATTACATTTTATTTAAAATTGGCAAAAACGGTGAAAGAGACGCCAGGGGTCTGACATCAACAAGCAACTTCGGACATGATCAAGCATGTGAAAGCCATTCTAGCAATTTGACGAATGATAAAATGTGTATTAACATGTACAAAGTACAACTGTGAAGTCATTATTCATGACAATTTGGTAAATACAAAATTTTTGGACCTTAGTCAGCCTTCTTTGAGTATGTGAACGTTTTTGCAACAGCAATGACACGTCTTTTATTGGCAAGATTAAAAGCGGCTGCTAAGTGACTAAATGTAAACATCTTTTATGGATCCATTGTCACAGGACATCAGTTTGATACAGAATAAAGGAGGCAGGTAATGTGTAACAGGTGCCTAGGGTACATTTTCCTTATTTTTTAGGTTAATTAACGTGTTTGCGTTCGGCATTTTAGTTAATTAAATGGGTTTGTTCATTGGTTTGGTTTGTTCATTTAGTGTCTGTGTTCCCCTTCCTCAGTGCACGTCGATATTTTTGTCAGCTTGCATTACCGCTCTGCTTTGTATCTACACCTTTAATAAAACCTGTTTCTCCGCTACCTGTAGTGCACAGCCAGGTAGGCAAGCGTGACATAATGAATAATGGTAATCTCTTTTGCCACAAACCCAAAATCAAAAGGTCAAGCCAATCCAGATCACATTTTTCAGCCAAAATGAAATCATTCATAAAGAATTTGTTCTTGTTGGTCAAACCACAAATGCTGCATTGAACCTGGAAGTGCTTTTTTATTTATTTGGCCATTTAGCAAACAATTTTATCCAAAGCACCTTACAAAGTGAGCACAAGGTTGGTACAGCATCCCTGAAGTAATTAGGCTTAAGGGCTTTGCACAAGGACCCACATTGGTACCTTCATTGAACCTGGGATTTGAACCCACAACTTTCACACTAACCACTGAGCTACCACACCCACGCATTCTTAAAATCCCCCCCAGCATTGTACAGTTTAATTTTGCCACTGCAGGTTGATTTCCCATCATGATTATGAACATAATGAACAAAGAAAAAGTCAAGTAATGATTACTGTTGACAGAAACTCTTAATCAGACACAAGGGTTTACCTTCTTTTTTCTCTTCAGAAATAGATTTTCCCTTCGTGTCTGTGATGTCTTTGAATGATGCGAGGAAAAGAACAACATCCCCTTTCTCATTCTTGATGGGTACAATGTCTAAAAGACACCAGAACACACCACCTGTTTGGGACAAAGAGATATATATGATCACACGCCCACCCGTACACACACACACACACAAACACAGAAAAAAAACTATTTGTGAGAAATTCGTGTGTGTGTGTTTGACTCTCAAGGGAAATTCTATCTGATTACACACAGCTGGTGAGATTATTGTCAAATATCTTGTTTCAGCATGAAAGCGTCTCACCCTTATCAAAAATAGAAAATGTTAAGGAGAAATTGGGATGAAAGATATTGTTTAAAGCCGTGGTCATAACCCTGTTTCTATCAGTATCTCCAACCTCAATGTACCTCACTTAATCAGCACTCAATCATTGCCCCAGGAGATTTTTAAAAAAGGTTTAATAGGATATGCTTGTCAAAAATCGGAAACTACACATTATCTGAAAGACTTTACAATCTTATATTCTTATTTTATAATTGTAACTGTAACCCTGAGAAATTAGAGGAGCTATACTTAAATAACATTACACACATTTTTCGCCTTTAGTTAAACATCTTCTTAACATTATATTACTCAATATATATTTGGTATATAATACCAAAACAAATTGTTCTCCCTGTAGGTAAAATTGCATATGAAGTGGTTCAAACCAGCTCCACCTCCAGTCGCCACAACAAAGATATAAGGCTTGCTAACTGTTGTTTTAGTATGAATCACGCTCCTTCGCTTGTAAGTATTTTGTAACTTATTGATATGTTTACATTCTGAATAACATACCTGCCAATGGACTTCCATAAAGTAAACCTATTTCAGTTTTTATTTCTCCTGACATATGTTACGATCAGCCGATGCCACGGCTAGAAAGGACACAGTCCAAAACTGTTGATGGTTCATGAGAAGTCTTTAATGCAGACGACACCGGGTAAACCACAGCCATAGAACACGCCAGGATATGAGAACAACACAAAACAATGCTCCAACACTAAACACAGGGAAGGAAGGGCTTTTAAACATGTAAGGGTAGGTCACATGACGAAACAAAGCTGCACCAAATCTTCACAAATTACAAATAACAGAATCCAACAGTCCGGCAATACCACCAGTGACCAATAGACAGGGTTGGTATGACAGAATATCAACATTACAACCAAATTATTTATGTGGTCAACTAAACTTAAAATAAAAGTTGTTTGTTGATTTATTAAAAAAGAAAATTGGGTAAAGAAGACTACAGGCATATACATTAATGGGCAAACAAATCGGTATGCTCCGTGACTTTAATAATCGATTAGGGTCCATGCCCGTCCAGGGGAGAACATTTCAGGTGGTGAGCAGATACACCCAGGACAGGATGCCAATCTATTACTAGGCACACACTGACTCACACGAAAACAATCTTCATTCATTCATTCATTATCTCCCGCTTTATCCTCTATTAGGGTCGCGGTGGGGTTCTCCATGCCCATCCAGGGGAGAACGTCTCGGGCGCTGGGCAGATACAACCAGGACAGGGTGCCAATCCATCACTGGGCACACACTCACTCACACAGACACACTCTATATGGGGCAATTTTGAGAATTCAATTGACTTGATCCATGTTTTTGGACTGTGGGAGGAAACCGGAGAACCCGGAGGAAACCCACGCAGACACGGGGAGAACATAGAAACTCCACCCAGATGGGGATTCGAACCGGGAATCCCTAGCGCTGAGAGGCGAACGTGCTAACCACTAAGAGACCGTGCCGCCCACGAAAACATTCTATATGGGCCAATTTAGAGCATTCGATTTACCTTGAGTCCATGTTTTTGGACTGTGGGAGGAAACAGGAAAACCCTGAGGAAACCCATGGGAAAGAACATGGAAACTCCCCCCAGATTAGGATTCAAACCTGAATCTCCAGCACTGAGAGGAGAACATGCTAACCACTAAACTACCTTGCCGTCCTGAATAATAGTGTATATTTATGTAATTTATAATAATTTTTAATTTAATAATAGCCATAACATGCTGCATCTTTATGTCATGTGTTGCAGGTATTAAATAACATAAAAATATGCATTTGTTTTTACGTATTAAATATTGTAAGTTGGTAAAACACTGGAAATCTATGTTTCATATTTTGTACTTTTCTTAAATATCTTAAATTTTAACCAGGCTTAGCGGCTAGAAGGTTCATCTGTCAGTGCTGGGGATTCAGGTTCGAATCCCAATCTGGGTGGAGGTTCCATATTCTTCCCGTGTCCGTGTGGGTTTTCTCCGGTTGGGAGTTCTCCGGTTTACTCCCACAGTCGAAAAACATGGATTTCAGGAATATTGAATTCTCTAAATTGCCCATTATATAGAGTGTGTCTGTGTGATTGAGTGTGCCCAGTGATAGATTAGTGCCCTGTTCTGGGTGTATCTGCCCAGCGACCAAAACGTTCCCCACTGGATGGGCATGGGGAACCATCCCCCGCAACCCTAGTAGAGGATAAAGTGGAAGATAATGAATGAATGAAGCTTTTTTAGCAATCACATTGCATTATACTTTACACTATTTACACCAGCCAGCTTTAAAATGTTTACTGTTGAATATTAAGACTTAGAACTTAGAACTTATGTCTTATTGCTTACCTGTCTTCTTATAGAACTTGATTTCCTCTTTGAACTCACTACGCTCTTCAAGTGCAGTATCCACACGCAGAATGATATGTTCACTGCTTTCAGGCCCATATAGAAACTTGCATGCACAGCTCTGTTGCATGACTTCATTACGTGCAAAACCTGTGAGTTCACAGAAACCATCCGAACAGTACACAATGGGAAAACCCTTTGCTCCTTGTGCGTTGGCCAGGATGAAATTGCTGTCTGTAACAAAGAAACACACAACAATTCCAAATGAATCACAATGGACAAAATACAGTCATATGCATATGTCCTTATGAGACAATAGATTCTTGCAATATTAATGAGTAAAGAAAGCTTTTTAATCTCTTTAATCTTACACTATAGGAGCTGCAATATACACACATGCACTTGATTACTCGATAGACATTATGTTTGCTGTGTTTAATCTCCACATTTAAGTTCATTTATCATACATAACCAAAAATAAACAGGAAAATAAAGCCTTAGAATATATATATATATATATATATATATATATATATATATATATATATATATATATATATATATATATATATATATATATATATATATATATATATTCTAAGGCTATATAAAATACATATATATATATAAATACATACAGTATATATAGTATATTTCTGAAATAGGCGGTTAGTGGTTAGCATGTTCACCTCTCAGCACTAGGGATTCCCGGTTCAAATTCCCATCTATGTGGAGTTTCCATGTTCTCCCCGTGTCTGCGTGGGTTTCCTCCGGGTTCTCCGGTTTCCTCCCACAGTCCAAAAACATGGATTAAGTCAATTGAGTTCTCCAAATTGCCCCATATAGAGTGTGTATGTGTGCGTGTCTCTGTGACTGACTGTGTACCCAGCGATAGATTGGCGCCCTGTCCTTGGTGTATCGGCCCAGCGCCCAAAACGTTCTCCCCTGGATGGGCATGGGGAACCCCACCGCGACCTTAATATAGGATTAAGCGGAAGATAATGAATGAATGAATGAATGAATATATCTCAAATATTGTATCTATCAAATCCCAATTTGGTGGAATTTCCATATTCTCCTCGTGTCTGTGCGGTTTTCCTTCAAGGTAAAACTGAATGCTCTAAATTGCCCCAAATAGTGTGTCTGTGTGAGTGAGTGTGTGCCCAGTGATAGACTGGCGCCTGTCCTGGGTGTATCTGCTCAGAGGTGTACCCCTCCCCCCCCATGTGACCCTAGTAAAGGATTAAACGGAAGATAATGAATGAATAAAAATGAATCCCATGGTGGCACGATGGCTCAGTGGTTAGCATGTTCGCCTCTCAGCGCTGTGGATTCCAGGTTCGAATCCCAATCTGGGTAGTGTTTCCATGTTCTCCCCGTGTTCGTGTGGGTTTTCTCCAGGTCCTCTTGGACTGTGGTTTTCTTCCACAGTCCAAAAACATGGATTCAAGGTCAATTGAATGCTCTAAATTGCCCCATATAGTGTGAGTTTGAGTTAGTGTGCCCAGCGATAGATTGGCTGGTCCCAGTGCTGGGAGGCAAACGTGCTAACCTGTAAGCCACTGTGCTACCTGCAAATAGTAAACAATTTTTAAAGTGAAGTAAACTAAAAATATGTTTTTTTCCATATTCATTCATTCATTCATCCATTATCTTCCGCTTTATCCTCTACTAGGGTCGCAGGGGGTTCCCCCATGCCCATCCAGGGGAGAACGTTTCGGGTGCTGGGCAGATAAACCTAGAACATGGCGCCAATCTATTACTGGGCACTCACTCTCACATGCACACACACTCTATATGGGGCAATTTAGAGCACTCAATGTAATTTTCCAACCCAAATTGGAATTCGAACCTGGATCTTCAGTGTTGAGAGGTGAACATGCTAACCTCTAAGACACAGTGCCGCCCCCAAATAGTATGCTATAAACTAAAAATATGTTTATTACATATTGTTTTTATGATTTGTAATTATTAAAAATGTACTTCATTATCTTCTCTCATTATCTTTCCCTTAATTCTATAATATTGTGGCAGACTAGAAACATTTGTGTCAACATTTTATAAATTTCCATTTAAACTTTCCATTTTCTCATTGCATTACATTTACATTACATACATTGAAAGTCAAGTTTGAGGATAATTACTCAATGAATTCTTAAGATGGGCGGCACGGTGGCTTAGTGGTTAGCAAGATTGCCTCTCAGCGCTAGGGTTTCCTGGTTCGAATCCCAATCTGGGTGGGGGTTCCTCCCACAGTCCAAAAACATGGATCAAGTCAATTGAATTCTCCAAATTGCCGCATAGAGTATGTCTGTGTGAGTGAGTGTGTGCCCAGCGATAGATTGGCGCCCTGTCCTGGGTGTATCTGCCCAGCGCCCGAGTTCTCCCCTGGATTGGCATGGGGAAACCCCCCCCCCACCCCGCGTGACCCTAATAGAGGATAAAGCGGAAGATAATGGATGGATGGATGGAATTCTTAAAATATTGTTTTTTTAAAGATGACATTTGTGTTGAGGTAAGAAATACATTTAGAAATGACCATGTTAAAGTGTAAAATGTCAGCTTTAATAATTCCATTTTAGAAACCAATTTATTATTTGAGGGACAATTGTAGAGGAAAAACATGATGGAAACGATGTTGTTCATTCATGAATAAAGCTTGTGAAATCTTTGGACTCAGAGTGAGGAAGAAGTTCACAGCTGAACTACTTTTCCTTATACTTGTTATGTAAATGTCAGCAAGAAAGTTTACACAGTTTCAGGTGAGTAAAGAGCCAGGGAATTTGAAAAAGGAGGTGAACAAAGCCAAAGAAGAAAAGTGGAGAAGGAGACCAACAGCAAGAACAGATTTGCCAGGGTGAGCAGTTTCTTGCACAGTTGGGTTATTTATAATTACACTGAGGCTGAGGAAAACTGGCGTTGGCCTGACAGATTAAGTCAAATCACAGCTTTGGCTGGTTTACTGGTGCACTGGGCTGAAAACTGTCAATCCAATGTGCCAACTATAGGTGAGAAGATGCAATGGATTGTTAGAGGGCAAACCATTTCCAAAATAAAGTCAGTGATTCCATAGAGGATTTCTTTATATGTATTCCACTGTCTCTCTGACCAATGTCATACCCTACTATGAAATCCTTTTCACAGTCTCATGAACAACTCAGCATGACTTACAACATCTGTTTAATCGTTTAAGCAGGTGTACTCTAATGCAAGGAAAATGGGGAAAGCTGAAAATAGCAAGACTTTATTGCATTTTAATGTTCTCTGCAACAAATCATTGAAATCAGCAACCATTACTTTTGATACCATGTATAACGTTGTATCACTTTTAAATCCTTATACTGTTTTGGTTTTACATTTTTGCACTGGGGTATACGCAAATACTCCTTTCTCTCGGTTTTTTGGAAGTTATGGTAAAATATAACAACCGATTGTTCTTTTAAAGGCTTATTAATTCATTCATTATCTTCTATATATACTATATATTTTAAAAAAGCATCTAAGTAGTGTTTCTCTATGACCAGATGGTGTAAAAATATGGCATTTCTTTATTTTGGACTTGGTGGTATTAAGGTTTGGTGATGGTTAACTATTGGCTCTAACCATGATTCTTGAAAAGCCCCTAGTGGGGATGAAGAGGATTAAATGCCGGGGTGTACATATAATTTTAGTCCGGTTCTCAAAGGAGCACCTGAAAATGTTGCTTGGCACTCGGTGCAAACATTTACCTTCACTTTCAGCCTGGTGTTTCTGTCAAAGTAATTACTTAATGCAGCTTGGTTCTTGGATATGTCAATGATTTAAAAAATCTGCTAATTTAGTAAAACAAATTCGATTACTATAAAGTAAACTCTTTATGTACTTCAAATTGTAAAAATTGCAAATTGCACCCCTGCAAACCATTCATATGCATCCAACTTATATATAGAGAGATGCCTATCAGATGCCTTTTTCAACATATATTAAAACAGTAAAAATAATAAGGAAAATAAACTACAGCTATATATATATATATATATATATATATATATATATATATATATATATATATGTATATATATATATATTCATTCATTCATTATCTTCTGCTTTATCCTATATTAGGGTTGCGGGGGGGTTCTCCCATGCCCATCCAGGGGAGAACGTTTCGGGCGCTGGGCAGATACACCCAGGACAGGGCACCAATCTATCGCTGGGCACACACTCACTCACACATACACACTCTATATGGGGCAATTTGGAGAACTCAATTGACTTGATCCATGTTTTTAGACTGTGGGAGGAAACCAGAGAACTCGGAGGAAACCCACGCAGACACTGGGAGAACATGGAAACTCCACCCAGATGGGATTCAACCCGGGAATAAGTGCTGAGAGGCAAACATGCTAACCACTAAGCCACCCGTGCCTCCATATATATATATATGGTAAAGTCATGGATTTTACCAGTGCTTTGTCAGTGTTAATGTGTGTGTGTGTGTGTGTGTGTGTGTGTGTTTGTGTGTGTGTGTGTGTGTGTGTGAGAGAGAGAGAGAGAGAGATAGAGAGAGAGAGAGAGTCTGCGATTATTTTTGCAGTTTGACTATTTCGAATGTGTCCACATGGGTTTCCTCTGGGTTCTCCGTTTTCCCACAGTCCAAAAACATGGATTCAAGGTCAATTATTCTCCAAAATTGCCCCTTATAGAGTGTGTCTGTGTGAGTGTGCGCCCAGCGATAAATTGGTACCCTGTCCTGGGTGTATCTGCCCAACGCCCGAAATGTTCTCCCCCCCCCCCCCCCCCCGCGACCCTAGTAGAGAATAAATTAGAAGATGATGGATGGATGGTCTATTTGGAACGAGGCCAGACAACTTTATTAAAATCTGTAACCCCTGCTCTCTCTGTGCACTGTCCAAGATGGATCAGAAAGACGGAGGTGAACAGCACAGGTCCTTTGACAGAAGCAGCCAGATGGGTTGCATCAGGATGACTATACACTGGAGTGTGTGTAGAGATGAGGTCCTTGGCATTTTTTAGATCCAGCACTCCAATATATTGGAGGTCGGAGTGTTGCTTCGGGATTCCATCAAACATCCAGTCACCCTCAAATTAATCCCCCAGTGTGGAAGGTAAGTATACACCAGGTTTTGGTGGATACAGAGGTCTGTGATGTACCAGCACCTAGAAAAGGCTGGATAGGGGGATAAGAAACCATAAGAAAAGGCGATAGGGTAACTTGTCAGGTTAACTTCAGGCCCAAATAGGGGAAATCAGAAAAGTGGGACAGCTGACAGTACTGTGACGTTACATGGCATCCTAATACTTTGGGCGCTACATGGGGTTTTGGGGGGCGTTATGTTTTGGTGCCAATAGACAGGTTGGCTTTTTGCCCACCAATGGGGATGTGCACGAGAGGGTTTCCCGGCATGCATTTGGGGAGGGGATAGCAAGGACACAGTTGCATCGGTTTTTGGTGAATGGAAGGAGTGTCTTTGGAAAATGGATTCCCGAATTTTTCTTACAAGGATACAAGGATGCTTTATTGTCAAGTCCACCACATATCTAGGACATACAGAGAATTGATAGATCGTTCTTTCTTTCCATAGACAGAGAGAGAGGAAGCTGCACAATAATTCACACCACCACTATGAGTTAGAGGTGAGCAGAAAATGTGATACATTAGGAGAATAGGTGATAAAAAACACCCCGTATATTTGGGGGCCCACACACAAGCAAGTAAGACATAGACATGAAAGCTGTGAAAGTGGACATGTACAGATTGTGTGGTGATCAGAACAATTGGAAAAACTATAACAATTGGAAAATGATATAAGTCCCTTGAGGGCATCCTGCAGGACTGCCAGACCAATAAACTTTAAACTTTTTTTTCTGTTGTGACACACAAACAGACTCTATATGGGGCAATTTGGAAAATTCAGTTGACCATGATCCATGTTTTTGGACTATGGGAGAAAATCAGAGAACCTGGAGGAAACCCACGCAGACACAGAGACCACATGGAAACTCCACCCAGATTGGAATCTCCTACCGGGAATCCCTAGTGCTGAGAGAACGTGCTAACCACTAACCACCATATAAGAAGATTTGGGTGTGATATATTTGGTCACATTTAGTTGAATTCAAACTTTTATTTTAATTTACAGATTATATATTGGGGGGCAGCACAGTGGCTTAGTGATTAGCACGTTCACCTCTCAGCGCTAGGGATTCCCGGTTGGAATCACAATCTGGGTGGAGTTTCCATGTTCTGCCCGTGTCCACGTGGGTTTCCTTCTGATTCTCTGGTTTCCTCCCACTGTCCAAAAAAAAACATGAATCAAGGTCAATTAAATTCTCCAAATGCCCCATATAGATTGAGTGTCTGTGCGTTCTCCCCTGGATGGGCACGGGGAATCCCCCCACGACCCGAGTAGAGGATAAAGCGGAAGATAATGGATGGATTATATATTGTTGAACAAACAAATGTGACTAACAATCTTAATTTTGTTTCACGTCTCTCCATCCTATATTTTCTGACCTTGTTATGAGAAAGCACTGCAGCTATAAAGAGGAACAGAAGTGGGCAATTCCTCTCCCACATGTCCCAGATTGTTTTTAGGCTTACTCTACACCCCTCGAGCCCCCTTCTACCCTCACACACTATGCACCAGCACTAGTCCCAAACTGTAACACCTGAGAGCTATTTAAAGGAGCAGCTTGATTAGTGTGCAGCCCAGGAGCACTAGGGGAGAGAAATATGGAATAAGAGAGTGGGGTGGATAAGGGGGTGCAAATGACTGACTGAGAGGAAAGAGTATCATAATAAGGCTCAGGTGAAATTCTAGAAGCTACTACTGTGAAAGGAATGAATTCTGTGTGTCTGTCATGTCTTTAAAGTGATGATTAATAGCTACAGGGTTTCCAGGGCTCTTTGGTCATTTTACATACAGCCCTGGATTACAAGGTACAGTACACTAATCAGCCCCAACATTAAAACACCTGACAGGCTTTAAGGTTGCAGCTTCTTGGTGTATAGTAATGATTTTTTATCATGTTGAATTCTTATACAATTTAATTATGGAAATTTTGCAAGCTGTTGTATTTGATAAGCTCAGAAAATTGATGTTGATCTCTAAAACACTGTCATCTGTCAACAGCACATTTTAATTTCAAATATACTGCTTCAGTCTGAAGACCTTGGGACATGGACACAGAACTTTAGGAAGTGACATAGATTTATTTTGCTGGTTATCACCTAGCTTGATTCAAATGGGATTTTTTTTTATTTGTTTGCAATCTTTTTTTATTTTTAAAATCTGGTCTTTAACAACAGAAATGTGATCTGATACATACAACTGTATGTTTTTAAATCTTATTTTCAATTTTCGTTTTGTTATTTAGTTTTATGTAAAATCAACTAAAGGTCATATGTAAATACAAAAATGTGGTAAGAAAACTATTACCAAAAAGAAATAGCCCCTTCAAATAATATTTCATAAATTAGTTTTGAAATTAGAGTCAATAAATACCTGAGGGAATTAAATCAGACAATAAAATTAATTGTAGCACTGATTACCTTTTAAATAAAACGTGAACCTGTATTACCGTTACCAAGAAAAAAAGGTCAACCTATATTTCTTAATGTCTGAAATTGGGTTAGCGGGCGGCACGGTGGCTTAGTGGTTAGTACGTTCCCCTCTCAGAGCTAGGGATTCCTGGTTTAAATCCCAATCTGGTGTAGTTACCATGTTCTCCACGTGTCCGCGTGGGTTTCCTCCGGATTCTCAGGTTTCCTCCCACAGTCCAAAAACATGGATCAAGGTCAATTGAATTCTCAAAATTGTGTGTGTGTGTGTGTGTGTGTGTGTGTGTGTGTGTGTGTGTGTGAGTAAGTGTGTGCCTAGCGATAGATTGACGCCCTGACCTGTGTGTGTCTGCCCAGCGTTCTCCCCTGGATGGGCATGGGGAACCCCCCCCCCCCCACGACCCTAGTAGAGGATAAAGCAGATTTATCTACTGTTATAAGCCTTTAAACCCCCAAAGAGCAAGCCGAAGTGACAGTGGCAAGAAAAAACTCCTTGTTATGTTGTTATCTTAAGGAAGAAACCTTGTGAGGACCAAGACTCAGTGGGACACTCATCCTCCTTGAGCAGCCGGGCAGCATCAACAGTGTAGGACAGTCATGTACAGATTGTGTGATGATCATGTGACCTGTATTTAACAATTAAAAACTATGTAAGTCCATCGAGGGCGTCCTGCAGGACTGCCAGTCTAATAAAAATCCAGGTTCTAGTAATCTAGTAATCTAGTAATCGTCGTAGCCACAGTGCTCAGTCTTTTTCTATTACAATTAAAGCCTTTCCACCTTGTTGTGAAAAGTCTGGACAACTCTTTGGTTCTTGAACCTCTCTGTGTCTCTCTGATTTAAATTATTGATTTTTTAAAGATCTGTACATACTGTATGTGTTCTATAGGATTTAAAACTGTACTAAAAATCTCTAGTGTTGTTTCAGGTTCAGTGAAGTTACTAATTTGGGTCCTTGAGCAAGACCCTTAACCCTTAACCCTCATTGCTCCAGGGGGATTGTCTGTACCAATCTGTGTTCTGACCACAGCCATCAAGTTGGGATACTTGTATGTCACTTTGTATAAAAGCGTCTGCGCAATCACCAAATGTTATGTATGTAATATAAGTGTAATATGTGGCACGGTCCTGTTGGATGACCCATAATCACTAAAGAGACTTGGATTTGTGACACTGGGTCCTAAATGAGGGTGTGCCAGCTCGATACTTAGTGTTAAGACTGCCAGGTCACTCCTCAACGTTCTTTGTTTTCCTTTTTTAGTTAATTAACTCATTACCACTCGTTCGTTTCCCTTGTTTAGTTAATTTAAGAGTTAAGAATTCTTCTATCGGTTCCCGGGCTGGTCATGTGTTTGTTTTTTTGGTTCCTTTACTTCCTGTTTTCTTCCCCCAGACCAGTGTTGACTTAATGTTATGTGGTGTACGACGCTGTGTTTGAAGGTTTCCCTGGTCCTTTAATAAACCTCTGTTTATGATTACTATGCAGCCTGGCTCCATCCTGCTCATTCATATGTTCCACTCAGTGCATTCTATGCGCAGCACTCACTGGATCATCACACTGATCGTAATACTTTGGATGTTAGGCCATCAAGCTGAAGAGTGGGGATTCAAATCCCAACTCCCTGGATTTACCTGTGTAGGCCCTTGAGCAAGGCCGGCATTGCTCCAGGGGTGCTGTATAATCGCTGGCCCTCTATTCTGATCCCAACCATCAAGTTGAGATACTGTAAGTCAATTTTGATAAACATGTCTAGAAAATGATGCAATGTGATGTAATCCTAAATCGTGCCTCCAAAGCTCCTTAGTAAACTTAAAATTTCATGTTGCCATGCACACTGTCTAAGCATTCATTACCAAAATCAAGGTCAAACCAACCTCCAGGCATCTTTCAACCTTCACCATGTTTAAATGTATGAAATGTTTTATGCTTATCTGGCACGGTGGATGCAAGAACATTAGAAACTCTGGAGACTTGAAGCCATGAGACTTTTCATATTTGTACAAATTTTGGGTTCAAACAATGGGTGTCACGGTGGCTCAGTGGTTAGCACATTCGCCTCTCAGCACTAGGGATTCCCGGTTCTCCAGTTTCCTCCCACAGTCCAAAAACATGGGTCAAGGTCAATTGAGACCCTCAAATTACCCCAAATAGAGTGTGTCTGTGTGCCCAGCGATAGATTGGTGCCCTGTCCTGGGTGTATCTGCCCAGCGCCCAAAATGTTCTCCCATGGATGGGCATGGGGAACCCGCCCTCCCCCGCGAACCTAGTAGAGGATAAAGCGGAAGATAATGGGTGGATGGGTTCAAACAATCTCCGACAATTATTTGCATTTCTTTGTCTTCTCTATGCATAACGTAAAAAACAGACACAAAAAATGACAAAGAATTAATTCATTCATTCATTATCTTGCGCTTTATCCTCTATTAGGGTCGCGGGGGGGGGTCCCCATGCCCATCCAGGGGCACACTCTATATGGGGCAATTTGGAGAACTCAATTGATTTCATCCATGTTTTTGGATTGTGAGAGGAAACCGGAGAAACCAGAGGAAACCCACGCGGACACGGGGAGAACATGGAAACTCCACCAAGATGGGGATTCAAACCGGGAATCCCTAGCGCTGAGAGGCGAACGTGCTAACCACTAAGCCATCGTGCCCCCTACAAAGAATTCAACTTTTCTCTATTTAAACAGGTTGAATGTCCATGTTCTATGTTCTAACACATTTTACATGCCACAAGCAAAAATCATAGAAGCATCACATGGATGTCTAACTGAAATCCAATTATTCATTCATTCATTATCTCCCGCTTTATCCTCTATTAGGGTCGCGGTGGGGTTCCCCATGCCCATCCAGGGGAGAACGTTTCGGGCGCTGGGCAGATAGACCCAGGACAGGGCGCCAATCCATCGCTGGGCGAAATCCAATTATTTTTGTAAAATAATATTAAATAAAAAAATAATGCATATAGGTAAAAAAAAAAAAGATTCCCTTTTAGAACATAGGCTTTGTTTTCTCCTTTCTTTTAATTTTACTTTTTGTGTGGTTTATTGGACATTTCTACCTATTGGGATGGAGGCCAAATTGTTTACAATTTGAATTATTTCATTAACAAACTGGACAGAGTTTTTCTAATGCATGTCATGTTAATAGTAATAGTAGTGTTACCTTCTTATGAATGTTCCTGGTTTAGTTCCAGAGTGGGATGTCAAAGCCCTATTTGTGTGTAGTTTGTAAGTTTGTCCCAAGTCGGCAGGATGTAGACTATAGACAGGGTATAAGTTTTAAAATGACTAATGTTTTGTGTCTGACATTATGTATAATTATTAATAAAAATAATAATGATAATAATAATATTTAAAAGTAGTTTCCACTAATCAAGACATTATGAATGTAGTACCTTCCCCATGCCCATACACCCAGGACAGAATGTCCATCTATCGCTCGGCACACACTCACTCACCGAATCGGGAATCCCTAACACTGAGAGGCGAACGTGCTAACCACTAATCCATCATGCTGCCCCGGTAGCAACTATATTTCTGATTTATTTACGATTTGATAACTTTAGATTTAAGCATAGTAAACATATACGACTTAGTGTTAAAATGGTACTCAGCCAATAAAGCAATTGTTAGAATACTCATTCATTCATTCATTATCTCTCGTTTTATCCTCTATTAGGGTCGCGGTGGGGTTCCCCATGCCCATCCAGGGGAGAACGTCTCGGGCGCTGGGCAGATAGACCCAGGACAGGGCGCCAATCCATCGCTGTGTTGGAATACTTGTCTAATGAATATGTTAAACACTTCCTGCATAAAGTATGTTCAGCTGAAGTTCAAAGCATTGGAAAAAAACATTGCAATAAATGATAAGAGGTTTATTTACTGTTTCAAGATGTCTGATGGATAGAAATCGATTTGCCATAAGACCCGTTATTAGAGCTGACAATGGTCAACATCAGGCACTTTGGCCTGTCACTGTCACACAGGGACCAGCCTCTGTCTTTTTACATTCTGCACAGAATCAAGTGTCTCAAGAAACACCTCTCTCATATGGAAAGGGACACATAGAAACGTTTTGCTATGGCAAAGAACAAATACAAAAGAAAAGAACTAAAGTCTAAAAAATAAAGAAGAAAAAATCCCCAGCGCTGATCAGTGAACGTGCTGACCACAACTGAATGTATTTAAGCTTCATACACTAAAGCCGAGCATTTAGTGCTGGGACTCATACAGGATGCTGGCATTTAGTTTTCATGCCACATCATTTAATCTTCATGCCTCAAGGTATGTCACTGCTGCCACACCCACACCCCCCACTCCCACCCCATTTTCTGAGGGGTATATTTTTATTCGTCAGTGAAGTTGCTATACCGTCAAAGCTTGGAATAGGTAGCAAGCAGTTACTCACAACTCTATTGGTACAATGCACAGAACCTGAGCACTCTAAGCAAGGCATTCTTCCTTGCTCTCTCAAGTGGCTGAGCACTTGTAATTTGTAAAATTCAGTAAAAAGACCCTTTTATATCTTTTTTTAACTGACAAAATGGCTTAGAAAAAGCTTTTCACTCTCCTTTTATTACATTATGTAGCATGCAATTACTCGCCACTCTACTGGAAGCCACACATGCTCCCTGCTTTCCCCAAGCTGCTAAACACTATCTCTCCTAGAAGAGCGTTAGTTTTTAGAGCAGCAAGGGGCATGAGGGCTCCCTCTTGTATCTCTTCATGGTCTACACAGCCATTTACTAGTTTGGTTGATGTTTTTTTTTTTCTTTTCTGTCAGGTGTGCACACTTTCTGAGGTATGTGAATGCAACCCCAGATATGTTGTTGGTTGGAGGGACCATGCGCCATTCAAGGAATTGTTTATCCTGAGCTTAGTATTAAAAATAGCTCATTCCCTGAGGTATTGCTGTATTGCTTTTATTGTAATCTTTTTTTTAATGTCTTTACTTACTTATGTACTTATGTACTTAATTACTTATTTATTTACTTACTTACTTTATTGATCCCAAGGGGAAATTTAGGGCAACCAGCAGCTGTACAATATTGCACAATTTTAACTAAACATTCAAAATGTAGGATTAAGATAAAGATTATATATACATCAACGCTTATATATATAAATAAATATCAATGCTTATATATATAAGCATTGATATGTATAGACTATACAATTATATGTATAATAATAAGCTTAGTGTAGTAATAGTCTATATATATATATATATATATATAGAGAGAGAGAGAGAGAGAGAGAGAGAGAGAGAGAGAGAGAGAGAGAGAGAGAGAGAGAGAGAAATATATAAACAGAAAGGTATCAAATTATTACTCAAATTACTCCATTATAAAAGAAGGTATATAAGCATATGACTATATATATATATAGATGGCTTAGTGGTTAGCACGTTCGCCTCTCAGCGCTAGGGATTCCCGGTTCGAATCCCCATCTGGGTGGAGTTTCCATGTACTCCCCGTGTCTGCGTGTTCCTCCGGGTTCTCTGGTTTCCTCCCACAGTCCAAAAACATGGATCAAGTCCATTGAATTCTCAAAATTGCCCCATATAGAGTGTGCCTGTGTGAGTGAGTGTGTGCCCAGCAATGGATTGGCGCCCTGTCCTGCCCAGCGCTCGAGACATTCTCCCCTGGATGGGCATGGGGAACCACACCGCAACCCTAATAGAGGATAAAGCGGGAGATAATGAATGAATGAATGAATATATATACTATATATATATATATATATATATATAATGCAGTCTAATTAGTTGATGTGGTAATGTTGTCCAGAGTAATGTTGTCCAGAGTAATGTAGTCCAGAGTAGAGCAGTCACATGATCATGGTTATTCAATACTGGATCATAATGAAACAATGAAACAAGAACCTCATATGGATGAGCCATTTAACACAGTGGCTGTTGAAATAAGACTCATACAGCTGTTCTGTCAGTTGTAAATCAAAAAAAATCTACAAGCAGAACAACCCATCACTTATTCCCCAGTGTTCCCACCTCCCCTTCTTATCTCTGCTGCTCCCCCAATTTCTCTCTCTCTCTCTCTCTCTCTCTCTCTCTCTGTGACTGATGATCTGTCTTCTGGCTGGGTGAAGCTCACAGTTTTGCCCTCTAAACACAGTACAGTGCACCAAGGTCTGTATAATAAATTTTAAAATGTAAAACACACAAGACTTCCAATTTATTATATCATAATATGGAAACTGTACTGATTTTGCATAGTGCTATACATAGCTGTCAATGTGTGAAACTGAACATGTGTGTGTGTACTAACCCTTCAGTTGTATCCTACCCTTATGTACTTGATAAACTTATGAATCTATTATTCTAATCCATGCAGTTTTATGGTGAGGTAGGTCACGAAGTCTGTCCAGGACTATAGATTTAAAAATTATACAATCAGAGGGTCTCCAATTTACCTAACAGTATTTATTTGGAATGTCCAGAGAAGTTGTCCAGTAATGTAGTCCAAGTAAAACCCGCATCAGTGGGAAAAATTTCCTTCCCACTGAGGCGAAAACGCTGTTGAAAATAACTCATACAGCTGTTCTGTCCAAAAAAACCACTGCGTCGCTGTTCCCAACCATCTTATCTCTGCTGCTCCCCCACCAACTGTTTATGCCCTCTAAACACAGTACAGTGCACCAGGTCTGTATAATAAATTTTAAAAGCCATGAAACCTGTCAGTTTAATTACCTTATGATTTTATTATTCTAAAACTATGGATTTAAAAAACTCATCCACTCATTTCAAGGGTCTACCTACAGAATTGGATGCTTGCAATGGTATGGGAAACCCACATGGTACATAAACAGAAAACTGTCTAAAATGCAGCTGCGTTAATCCCAGTTTTAATTACCAACTGATCCAGGTTGCTTAATTAATCTACAAAAAACAAATTCCAGCACATCCACCACGTTACCCAAAATTATTTCTTAACACATTTATCTGTAAAAGTACCAGTCAAACATCAAACACTTCTACTGTTCTACAGTTATCTGTATTGAAATTAAAAGCATTTGTAAAGCTATTCTGGATCTCAACCTCTGTGTATTAATGGACTCAGATCAGTTTTAGTAGTCATGTTAAAGCTACTAAAGATTTTTATCATCTTAACAATATCAGTGCGAATACAGACTTCTTGACTAAACCAGACCTGGATAAACTCATCCACGCTTTCATGTCTAGCAGAATTGGATGCTGCAATGGACTATGGGAGGAAACCGGAGAACCCTGAGGAAACCCACATGGACACGGGGACAACATGGAAACTCCACCCAGATTGGAATTCGATCCAGGGAGCCCTAGTATACTTCCAACATAACAAAATATTTAAATAATTAATTATCATCTTAACATATTACTTATAACATTATTCTCTCTCATAATTCCCTAGTGTAGCCACTTTTATAATCTAAAAAAGGAGAACATCCATTCCTCATCATACCAGGTACAGATCAGCATAACCATAACCATAACCTATATAACAAATCTGATCATATTCAACTCTCCATCCATCCATCCAATATCTTCCGCTTTATCCTCTATTAGGGTCCATGTAAGAATGTCTCGGGCGCTGGGCAGATACACCCAGGACAAGGTGCCAATCCATCTCTGGGCACACATTCTCTCACACAGACACGCTCTATATGGGGCAATTTGGAGAATTCAATTGACTTGATCCTTGTTTTTTGACTGTGGGAGGAAACCGGAGAACCCGGAGGAAATTCCACCCAGATTTGGATTCAAACCAGGAATCCCTAGCACTGAGAGGCGAACGTGCTAACCACTAAACCACTGTGCCGCCCTATATTCTAATAGAAAGCTAAAATATAGTTTAATGTTTTACTCATCAAATTGGGGCCCAAAATTTAATTACTTTCATGGCTGTCTGTGCGATGCACTTTGCAAATTTCAGATATAGCTCCATCATTTTATTGTTACATCACATCAAACACACAAAACATACTTTACAGAAGGCAGAAAACCTGTTCTCTGAAATAAAATGATGCTGTGAAGGCCATTTAGAGCTGTGCTTCATTGTTCTTTTTGCCTTCACTTACTAACTGACAAGGATTTAAAGAGTGGACCTTTCACTGTTAGGCAGTACACAAGCCTCAAAATGTCACAGTGACACTGTGACACCTTTAAAGTACAAGATATTTATTTTAAGATGTACATATATGCACCACTGGCACAAATAATACTGACTAAAAGAAAAAAGCGTCTGCCCAGGTGTCATATCAGATGGAAGATGAAGAGCTGACAAAAAGTCAGCTTTTGGGGGGGGGGTGTGTCCCCATGCCCATTTAGGGGAGAACATTTCGGGTGCTGGGTAGATACACCCAGGACAGGGCGCCAATCTATCACTGGGCACACACTTACACAGACAGACACACAAACACACTCTATACACACTATACATGGGGTAATTTGGAGAATTCTATTGACCTTGATCCATGTTTTTGGACTGTGGGAGGAAAAGGGAGAACCCGGAGGAAACCCACGCAGACACGGGGAGAACATGGAAACTCCACCCAGATTGGGATTCGAACCGGGAATGCCTAGCACTGAGAGGAGAACATGCTAACTACTAAGCCACCGTGCTGCCCGCTTTCTTATCCAGCATAACTAATTTCAAGTTGTATTGACAGGCGTATGCTCATCACCCCTCTTCAGATTTTACATCTTTCTTTGTCTTTTCAGCCACCACCACATGTAAAAGTAGAAATGTGCTTTTATTGTGTTTATTCTCTTTTATTTTTTATGTTTTATCCTTTTGTAAAGCACTTTGTGGCCTGTGCCTATGAAAAGTGGTATATAAATAAAGTTTACTTACTTACTTACTTACTTACTTAAAAGTTAAGAATTGTGAGTGAGTTGATATGCTATGTGAACAAACGTTTAAGAACACATCTCTCAATTATGAAATTCAGATGTTTCTTTCAGTCTTATTGCAACTAACCTCAAACATTGACACATACATGCTTCCAACTTGGTAGAAACAATTTAGAGAAGGTCGTTTTTCTGTTCTAGCAGAACTGGGCCCCAGTGCAAAACGCAAGGTCCATTAGGGTCTGATTGACTAGGTTTGTTCTACGCTGAAACCAATTGTGTCATTACACATGAAAATCTATATGTAAGTGTGATGGTAGTGCAGCGGTGCTGGGGGAGAAAAGGCGGAGGAGATGGAGTTGTTCATTGAGAGTAATTAACGTCCGTGACACAACACCCCCTGATGACCATGTGCAGTCTTTATAAGCTGTAACATCACATGGCGCACAGAGAGATTCCATGGACCGACAGAAGCAGGATTTTTGGTGATATCAGCAACCCATATTTGTATTGAAATACTTTGAAATAAAATGTGAGAGTGTTAGGATGTGTAAATATGAACCAGGTTTCAAGCACAACTCACACTAATGCCAGATGGGAGGAGATTTATTGAAGTAAGGCAGTAATATGGGTAAGAGAGCAATGGCAGTAACGAGACAATAGATGTAGCTTTGGAAGACGAGCTCAGAAGGCCAGACCAGGAGAGCGATGAGGAGCAACTGGGAGACACAGAGGACAGAAGGCAAAGTAAGCAGCATATGGCTTGGAAAACCAATTCTCTGGCGCTGGAGTGGAGGAAACAAGGGGTTTGTAAAGGTTGGTGAGGATGATTAGGATTAATGAGGGAGCAGAGTCGGAGTGACATGGCAGGCTCTTGACAGAGAGAAATCCTGTTTCCTGTCCTCATTCATATCCCAGACCCCGTTACATTAAAACAGATGAGGACGCACGTGGCCAAGGAGGACACCTGAGGGGTTCTCTGGCATGGTCTCCTGTGGTGTGAACACCCTGGTGCATTCTTTCAGCTTTCCTGGATAGCGAAGGGCAGGGAAAGTAGAGGTTCCAGCCTTTGTGAATTGGGTGGAAAACGATGGGGGTGTCCCTTATCACAGCGGACAATGGGTGGGAGCGGAAAGCACCTGCCATCGGAGTGCAGGGGACTCTTTTGTGCGGTCATCAGAGTAGCAGCAGAAGAATGGAAGGGTCTTTGTGGGCCAGGATGGCACACGAGTGGCCCAATGCTGGAAAGATGACATCGGAAGCCTGCGGGCAGCCTAAATCCGATTTCTCGCCCTCTCTCTGCGGCAGCTCGTGCACACGGACATCTCTTTTACACAAGCACGTGTTTTTATTTATCTATTTATTTTAAGCTCTGGGTTCACTTGTGTCTTTAATTTATTTGGAACAAGAAGATGTGCAGTCCTTAATTTTTTGCAGCTCTTTCTGGAACTAACAGTCAGAAAATATAAATGTTGTAAATGTTGAGACTTTACTAACATTGTGATTTGTCACTTTATTTGCAGCTGTCTCAATGAACCATATCTGCCTATGCATGCTCTCTGTTCTCCCAGGTTATTTGCTCCATGTGCTTTTGCTAATCCTGATTTTGATGTTGTTTTTTAGTTCTTTAGTCTCACCCACTGTGACAGGCTTCAACCTGAGACTAAGCTGGTTTCCTTTGACCATGTCAAGTTATCGCTCCTTGCACCATATCAGGCTGCCGCTACATGTGGTCATAAGCAGCCTTAGTTGTGACAGCAATGGATCGGTGCACTATGGGCTGGTTGGATGCCTTACATTAAGAAACAAGTTACGAGTCATGTAGGACTGCACTGTAAGACTTTGCAGTTTTGGCTGAGGGATCAGGTCATCAAAGATTTAAATGTAAACATTTAATCCTATTTGATAAAAGACATAAATCTATCTAAACCTTACATATCCATCCAACCATTATCTTCTGCTTTATCCTATACTAGGGTCACAGGGGGGTTCCCCATGCCCATCCAGGGGAGAACGTTTCGGGCGCTGAGCTGATACACCCAGGACCAGGCGCCAATCCATCATTGGGCATACTCACCCACACACACAAACACATTTTATATGGGGTCATTTGGAGAATAAAAGTGACTTTGATCCATGTTTTTGGACTGTGGGAGGAAACCGGAGAACCCGGAGGAAACCCACGCAGACATGGGGAGAACATGGAAACTCCACCCAGATTGGGATTCGAACCGAGAATCCCTAGCACTGAGAAGCGAACTTGCTAACCAGTAAGAAATGTTTAACTTATAATAATAATAAGATAATGTTTAAAAAATACCTTGGTCCATTAATACTGACTTATTACTGATTATAAAATGGATAGTTACATACATACAATCATATCTGATTGGCTTAGCCATTTATTATTATTATTAATATTATTAATAATAATGTGCACCTCTAAACGCTTCACATTTGTACCAAGGCGTGATATACAATACATTATTGTCCCGAAGTTTTTTTTATAACCTGCATTCAGTAATTTGGCCATTAGATGGCAGTATTGAGTTGTTCAGGAACATTTACATTTACATTAACATTTACATTTAGTCATTTAGCAGACACTTTTATCCAAAGTCACTTACAAATGAGAATATCACAAGTTAGTAGTTAAGAAAAAAAACAGCTACACTATAGAATTATCAAACTTGATCGTTATCTGATCTGATCCCGCACCCCCCCCCCCCCTTTATTTATTTTTTTTTTTTTTTTCCTACAGCAGGTGTTTGTTCAAAAGATACATCTTCAGTAGTTTCTGAAAAATGCCAAATGACTCTGCCTTATGGACAGAGTTGGGAAAAACCTGTTACCTGTTGTAAAAACAAGAATCGATTACATCGCGGAGGACTATATTATTAACAATTTGGTTTCAATAATAATTTATAAATCAAACTTTGTTTTTTAAATATAGTGTGTTTGTAACTTTTACAAAAGTAATAAGGCACTTGCGCATTATTGTGAATAATCACAGTAAATAGGTATAATGGCACTCCTCTTTCTCGTGATTTATTCACAATAATGCATGCCCTCTTGTGTCTTTTTGCTTGATTAATATCAAACATACTGTGATTTTTTTTCTGGTTAGCATGGTAATTGTGATTTCTCAAGCACAGAAACGATCTTTATTACCAGAATGTAGTACATATACTATTCAAATGTTGGCTGGTATATTTGATGTCATGCCATGTTCCTGTTGATGCAATAAACACTCTCAGGTGCACCCACGAGTTACAGCTACACCTGCTGATGTATCAAAACCAATTATTGGTCTAATAGACATCATCATACACATGTATTGTTTTTCCGAGATTAAAAAAGTGTGCCCACTTGATAGTCCAAAGGATGCCATCCATTAATTGATCACCCCCCCAGAGTCTAATCAGTGCCTTAAGTACACCTTACACCTTCTTTGATGAGAGTCTTCTCTAATTTGCTTAGATGTCAAATCTAGGAGAAGCTTTCTGTTTCTTAGTAATACTCATAGATCAGATAGAATCGATAACAGTTTACAGGGATCGATTTTTTATACCTTGACGTGTCGTGCATTGAACAAAGTACAGCAGTTAATGTAAACCGTAAATCATAGCTTGTTCATGCCAAAAATTGTTTGAACCATGTTTGTTTGAGCAAATATGTTTAACTTTTACATTCTTAAAGCTCTCAGTGAGCAAGAATTATTGCACTGATGTCATACAGTGCACTGCAGATATCTGTTATCATTTAACCTTAATGCTCCATGTTGCAAAATTTATATCATAGCTGCTATTTTAAAAGATGCATGCAATAATGTTTTATACAAAAGAGTTCTTTAGATCCCCAAGTGTTACACATATATATTACACAATTCATAAGTGATAGTATTCCATCACATGCAGAAGACAGTAAACCCTGGATCACCTTACACATAGCAGAAAGGCTATAACTTCCAGCCATATATGTTTACAAGGATACATATTACATGATTAAAATGCTCTATTCGGGAGGTGACAAATGTTTTTTTTTTAATTATAATAATAACACAAATCGGGGTGGCACAGTGGCTTAGTGGTTAGCATGTTCGCCTCTCAGCGCTAGGGATTCCCGGTTCGAATCCCAATCTGGGTGGAATCTCCATGTTCTCCCCGTGTCTGCGTGGGTTTCCTCCAGGTTCTCCGGTTTCCTCCCACAGTCCAAAAACATGGATCAAGTCAATTGAATTCTTAAAATTGCCCCATATAGAGTGTGTATGTGTCTGTGTGTGTGTGTGTGTGTGTGTGTGTGTGTGTGTGTGTGTGTGTGTGTGCCCAGCGATAGATTGGCATCCTGTCCTGGGTGTATCTGCCCAGTGCCCGAAACGTTCTCCCCTGGATGGGCATGGGGAACTCCCCCACGACCGTAGTAGAGGATAAAGCGAAGGATAATGGATGGATGGATAAAAACACAATTCACCATCCATCCATCCATCGTCATTCGCTTTATCCTATATTAGGGTCACGGGGGGGTTCCCCATGCCCATCCAGAGGAGAACGTTTCGGGCACTGGGCAGATACACCCAGGACAGGATGCCAATCTATCGCTGGGCACACACACTATGTGGGGCAATTTGGAGAATTCAATTGACTTGATCCATGTTTTGGACTGTGAGAGGAAACCGGAGAACCCGGAGGAAATCCAAACAGACACAGGGAGAACATGAAAACTCCATCCAGATTGGGGGGGGGTACGTTTCAGGTGCTGGGCAGATACACCCAGGACAGGGCGCCAATCTATCACTGGGCACACTTACTCACACAGACACTCACACAAACACACTCTTGGGCATTTTAGAGCCAATTTACCTTGAATCTATGTTTTTGGAACCTGAGAACCTGAAGGAATCCCACACAGACACAGGGAGAACATGGAAACTTCGCCCAGATGAGATTCGAACAGGGAATCCCTAGGGCCGTGTCACCCATACTTAATTGGATCATTTAAATGTGATCTGTACATTTGAATAGCTAATATTAACAGCAGCCATAGCTGTGGGTTTGGGGGGTGTAATGGAGGCTACAGCTCAGGGGAAGAAACCGGTTCGAGTCCTGATTGTATTGTATCTTTTTCCTAAAGGAAGGAAACAGTCCGTGGCTGGGTTGGATGAGTCTTTAGCAATGTTTCAAGCCCACTTACAATATATTCAGAATATATTGATTAATTGGATGAAATTTGTATCTACAATCCTCTAAGCATGTTCGAACAATACGGTTCAAGTCCTGTTCTCAGACGTACAGAAGGTGAACCACCCTGTTACATAATAACAAAGGATGCTCTCTTCAGTGCTTCTATAAATGTCCACAAGGAGCTGAGTGGAGACTTCAGCTTTTTTAGCCGATAATTAGTGAGGCTCCTGGTTGCTTGTTTTTTGGGACAACCGTTGTGGATTTGATGCATTTTGAAACTATTTCATCTCTTTATTTAATCTTCCATATTCCAAATCACTTTATGATTACTTACTTATAACTAAATCTCTTCATTCATTATCCTCCATTCTCATGCTTCTCATGCTCATCCAGGGGAGAATGTTTCAGGCAGTGGGCAGATACACCCAGGACAGGGCGCCAATCTATCGCTGGGCACACACTCACCCACATAGATACACACACACACACACACACACACACACACACAACACACACACTATATAGGGCAATTTTGAGCTATATATATGGGATCCAGGTCCACATCCCAGTCTGGGTGGAGTTTCCATGTTCTCACCGTGTCCTTGTAGGTTTTCTACAGGTTCTTCGGTTTCCTCCCACAGTCCAAAAACATGGATTCAAGGTAAATTGAATGCGAAATATTGGCAGCCTGTTCCGGGTGTATCTGCCCGAAACATTCTCAGTTGAGTTCTTCAAATTGCCCCATATAGAGTGTATTTGTGTGAGTGAGTGTGTGCCCAGTGATAGATTGGCACCCTGTCCTGCGCCCGGAACGTTCTCCCCTGGATGGGCATGGGAACCCTCCCCGTGACCCTAATATAGGATAAAGCAGAAGATAATGGATAGATGGATATATATATATATATATATATATATATATATATATATATATATATATATATATATATATATATATACACATCATGTCCTGTACATCATGCAGATCTTTTTGCTTTCATATGAGATTTTTTGCACTTATATCTCCTAGGATAAACAACCAATCAGAGAACGTATCCTTTTGGCATCCAGGGTAATATAACATGTTCGATTGGCACGCAAAGGTGCTGAACAAGGGAAAACTTGGCCGCAGATGTTTAACAATGAAACTAATGACCAACAATTAGCTGGCTTGTTCAGGCCTACATGGCTCCCTTCTGTGGTATCTAAAAAGCCAGATAACGGAGAAAAAAACCCTGCCATGACATGTATGCTTGTATATAAACGGCTTAATCTTGTGTCATTTTATAATCTGTGCCATCACCACTGCATATAATGTGTTTGATAACATAAATGATGAAGTGCGTTTTGTACGTTAGATGTGTAATGTTTCAATTTATGCTTTTGAGTTGTTTTTTACATTTTCACCAAAACATTTCAACATGATAGCTGGTCCTGCAATGATGTTCATTTGTGGAACTTTTAAAAAGTCATTTATATACAATTTATAGATGCTCTTTAAAGAATTAGCTATATTTATATGAATAATTTATATTTATTTATATAGACGCCACTTGGGGGCTCACATCTCAGCCCTGGGGATTTCAGGTTCGAAACCTAATCTCGGTGGAGTTTCCATGTTCTCCCCGTGTCTGCATGGGTTTCCTCCAGGTTCTCCGGTTCCCTCCCACAGACCCAAAACATGGATTTAAAGGTAATTGAATTCTCTTAATTGCCCATATACAGTGTGTTTGTGTGAGTGAGTGTGTGCCAAGTGATAGATTGGTGTCCTGTCCATTGTGTATCTGCCCAGGGACCGAAACGTTCTTCCCTGGAATTTATGGGACTCCGCCCCCAGACCCTAGTAGAGGATTACGTGGAATATAATAAAATTATTTATTCATATTTATTATTTATTTATTTGTCAGGCACCATGCACATTAATCAACATTTTAATTTACATTTCAATGTAAATATGCCAGTGTTAGCTAGATATAGTATTCATCTGCAATACTCTAATAATATTCATCTGTGGTCCTTTGGCAGGTTATGACACACAAAATACACCAACCATAAACATAACACATATAAACATACAACATAAAATAAAAGCATGAAGAAAGAAACCAAGATGTAGTGAACTATGGTTACAGGTTTGGTTCATTTTAAGCCATATCTTAAATTTATATTTAAAGGTTTAAATTGTACTTTCACAAATGGTAAAAGGTGTACTGTTCCACAGCTGGGTGGCTCTAAATGAAAAAAAACGTCTGCCCAAATTTACTACCTCTTTATTGCACAACACAGTCTCCTCTGCTGGTTGCTCTAGTTGTTTTGCCTCTGTTGTCCTTCTGTTGGATTTACATCTTTGCCACATACACCTTTAACAATTCTATCTCTCTCAATCTCTCAAATCTCTCTCTCTCTCTCTCTCTCTCTCTCTCTCTCTCTCTCTCTCTTTTTCAGGTCATTTAGAATCATTTCTATAAAATTATAATAGAAAAAAAATGTTTTATTTAAACTTTTAGATTCTGATCAGCTGAGAAATTTACATACACGTTACAGATTTTCACTTTAAACACTTCAAACTCTCCAGAAAACCTCAATCGTGGTCCAAAATCAATGACTTAGTATATGATTTTAAATATTCAGTTAACGATTCAACATATAGATCATTAAAAACTATTGAGAATACTATTTCAAACCTCATTTACATGAACGACCAATTAAAAATAATCAGTGATTATGGATAACAGGGCTGAGACTGACAAGGACACTGATGGGGGCAATTTATGCAAAATATAATGAAATTAAATGTATGTTTAAGATTGATATGAATAGCAGGTGTGTTTTTTGCAGGGATGCTATGAGGACCAGAGAGGAGGCGCGGTTCGATCGCTCTCCATGGTGCTGACTGCTCCCTCTGTTGTACTGCTTGTTTTACACGATTTCTTTTTTACCATGATAATAACATTAAATACATCAAAAGTAACAAAACTAATTTGATACTTTTAATTGAAACTAGACCACTGGTTTAAACTTAATGCATTCTTAATCATTAATCACATCCTAATTCCACTCGAACCAGGTACAGGATTAATTGGGTGTCTAAGAGACAAAGTTTTTACTATACAGTCATTTGAATGTGAAAGCCCCTACATCACTGTGGCTATAGATTTCTTTTAATGGAAATGTTTTAAATGTTTTAAAACCATTTTGCATTCAATTTGCGCCAACTTTGCAAAGTTGAAAACAGATTTCCAGTTTTAGATAGAACGACAAATAGAGTTACTTTATTCATCCCCGAGGGGAAATTTCAATGTTGAAGCAGCCATACTCATAATAACAAAAACATAAATGTAAATACAAAGAATAAGATGATAAGATAAGATAATAATAAGATAAAGATAAAATATGAAACGTGCAGTAATATAACAATAATATAATCTCTTATAATAATAATCTATTATAATAATATGATAATATATTACAAGCACTAAATTCTGATCATTATTTCCAAAATAAAGCCTAATCACAACCTCCAAATTGAAATAATCTTTTGATAAAAAAAAAATGCCTTCCAAAAATAACCACTGTAATCGCAACATCAAAGAATAAGAAAAAGAATAAGATAAAGATAAGATATGAATAAGACAAAGATAAAACATGAAACGTACAGTAATATAGCAATAATATAATCTATTATAATAATAACAATCTATTATAATAATATGAGAATATATTACAAGCACTAAATTCTGATAATTATTTCCAAAATAAAGCCTAATCACAAGCTCCAAACTGGAATAATCTTTTGATAAATATGCCTAACCTCTGTAATCGCAACATCAAGCTTGGAAAACTTATTTCGGGACAGCAGCCCGACATCAAAAGACTGATAATAAGTGGAGAACTCACGTGTTCCGTCAAAACGCGTGGCTATTGTGTCCAGAAACGTGTTCTGAGGCGCGAGCAGCCCCTTCATGACCGGCATGTTCGCTGTCTGTGAACGCGGTCCCCATCAAATACAAAAACAAACTAGAATAAAGATCCACGATTAGAAAGAAGAAATTGGAACTTGTCCAGTGACCGGGCTGAAGCCCCGCGTTCTGGGTTCTGTCTAACAGAACATCTAACGGAGGAGCGTCGCTCCGGCCATGAGAGCGACACCCGCAGGTAGAACCCTAAAGCTCAGACTCTTTGTTGTGCCTTTCAGTGACTATATGAGCACTCATTTCTCATGTTTATAAAATTATTTACAGAAAAGTGATGCCCTTAAACATCAGGCGCCATATTAAAAACCCCTGAGAGATGTTTTAATGGAAAATACACAAACTACACAAAGGATTTCAGAATTTTTAAAAATTACTTTAAGTTAGGTTTTTAAATGCCAAACATCTTCCTAGAATGTACATTTACATGATCGGAGCACAGTGCTTAGTGGTTAGCACGTTCACCTCTCAATGCTGAGGGTTCCAGGTTCGAACCCCAATCTGGGTGGAGTTTCCATGTTCTCGTCGTGTCAGCGTGGGTTTCCTCCAGGTTCTCCGGTTTCCTGTCATAGTACAAAAAACATGGATTCAACATGAATTGAATGCTCTAAATTGCCCCATGTAGAGTGTGTTTGTGTGTAGGTCTGTGTGAGTGAGTGTGTGCCCAGCAATAGATTGGCTCCCTGTCCTGGGTGTATCTGTCCAAAGCCCGAAACCTTCTCCCCTGGATGGTAATGAGGAAGGATTAATTGAAAGATGATAAGTGAATGAATAAATATATTTATATGACTTATATTCATTGGAAGAGCGGCACGGTGGCTCAGTGGTTAGCATGTTTGCCTCTCAGCGCTGAGGATCCAGGTACGAATCCCAATCTGGGTGGAGTGTCTGTGTCTATTTCCTCCAGGGGTTTCCTCCAGGTTCTCTGGTTTCCTCCCACAGTCCAAATAATGCATGGATTCAAGGTAAATTTATTCATTATCTTCTGTTTAATCCTCTATTAGGATCTGGGAGGGTTCCCCATGCCCATCCAGGGGAGAATGTTTGTGGCACTGGGCAGATACACCCAGGACTGAATGCCAATCTAATGCTGGGTACACTCACACAGACACACCATATGTGGCAATTTAGAGCATTCAGTTTACTTTGAATCCAGGTTTTTGGACTGTGGAACTAAACGTCGAACCCAGAGGAAACCCACACAGAAAAAGACAGAACAAAACTCCACCCAGATTGGGATTCGAACTTGGATCTTCTGCGATGAAGAGATGAACATGCTAAACACTAAGCCGTCGTGCCACCCCACTACCTTAGTAGTACTTTACATGCATTTACATGACTTATATTCAATATTATATTATTATATATATTATTATAGTAAATATTTTAACTTAACAGTTTACTATAAAATTGTCCCCAGCGTTTAAAATACTATTAAACTATTAAAATATTTATTGTTAATTTGACAAATTAAACTTAAAAACTAATATTAATTATTTATTCATTCACTTATTATCTGATTAATTCTTTACTAGGGTATTGGGGGGGAGGTCCCATGCCCATCCAGGGGAGAATATTTCGGGTGCTGGGCAGATACACCCAGGACAGGGTGCCAATCTATCACTGGGCATACACTCACTCACACAGAAACACACACAAACACACTTTATAGGGGGCAATTTGGAGCATTCACTTTACCTTGATCCATGTTTTTGGACTGTTGGTGGAAACTGGAGATCCTGGACACTGGGAGAGCATGACTCCACCCAGATTAGGATTCGAACCGATCCTCAGCACTGAAAGGCAAATATGATAACCATTAAGCCACCTTGCCGCCCTGTAACAGTTTACTGTAAACTTAAAAAAGACTTTAAGCACAAAAGACATTTATCTACACCAACCAGAACTCCTTCTTACTGGGAGGAAAAAGCACTAACCACTGCACCAACATATATAAATAAACATATACATAAATTATGTAGCATTAAATTTCATACATAAAAATGAAAGTCTAGCAGATTCCACAATTCAGCTGTCAGATAATTATAATTGTCTGTGCACTTATAATAATACTTGAAAGTGTATAAACCCTTTAGAATTCTGTATTTCTGCTTATGGCTCACCTAAAACTTAATAGATTTTTAAATAAGCACTACAGATAGATAAAAAAAAATCAAACATAAAGGACAAAAAGCTTTAGCCGTTCATTTTTTGGGGAAAAATAACTTATTATTAAATATCTGTAACTGACAAAGGTATGTGAACCTTAGATTTCAGTAATTGTTGTGACCCCTTGTACTGCCATACCTGCAACAAAATCTTTCTAATAATGGGTGATTAGTTCTGCACATTGTGCAATAATTTGTACAAGCTTCACCTTCTTTATGTTGCTGGGTTTCCTTCAATGAATTTTAGTACTTAGCCATTTTAAAACATTAAACTTGAGGAGTTTTTTTTTTTAATGGGTGAGAATCACTGTAACGTAGTGGCTATTACATCAATACTGGAGATACCAAATTCGAGACCTGATTGAGTGGAGTTTCCTTGTTCTCCCTGTGTCTGCATGGGTTTCTTCTGGGTTCTCCGTTTCCCTCTCAGAGTCCAAAAACATGGATTCAAGGTAGATTAAATGCTCTAAATTGCCCCATATAGAGTGTGTTTGTGTGTGTGTGTCTGTGTGAGTAATGGTGCCCAGTGATAGATTTGTGATCTGCCCAGTGCCCGAAACGTTCTCCCCTGAATGGGAATGGATGACCTAACAGTTTTTTATAAAACCAAAAAGATCTTTTTTGGACTCATCCATCCACAATCACCGTGCAGTTTAGCAGCAATGTTCATTTTGGAAAGCTTCAATCGACAACATTTATACTAAGAACAAGGCCTGTAATATTATAATAATATG
The DNA here is from genome assembly GCA_019802505.1 of Corydoras sp. C115. NCBI lineage: Eukaryota > Metazoa > Chordata > Actinopteri > Siluriformes > Callichthyidae > Corydoras > Corydoras sp. C115. Next base: position 255,024 of record JAFMOC010000005.1, read on the forward strand.
TGAAGTCCACTTAGACTGATGACAGTTTAAGGAAAGTTTTGAGGACCAAATATCTTTGTATAGCACAGGGAGGAGGGAAGTCAACGAAGTGAGTGAAGTGGAGTAACAACAGCAGTGAAGTCAGGAAATTGGAAGTCAGAAGTAGCTGGCATTGATGATTATCAAAGTCTTTCTGATGTGGTTGATTATTAAAATATAATTAGTATTATAGGAGAAAATGTTCACAGTGATTGTTGTCACCATCATAATGCTCCAGGTTGGAACAGCTGAGGGTAGAGGAGCTTGGAACCAGGTACATAAGTGAAAGTTTGTCACATCAGTGCACTTTACTGGTCGCTGTTGGTATTGTCGGCTTACTAGCAGACGGTACATCATCGCCCCCTTTTGGACCCTGTCATTTGTCATTTGTGAAGATTTGGTGCAGCTGTGTTTCATCATGTGACCTACCCTTACATGTTTAAAAGCTCTTCCTTCCCTGTGTTTCATGTTGAAGCATTGTTTTGGGTTACGGCCATGGCCTGTTGTGTGCTATGGCTGGTTTTCACCTGGTGTCTTCTGCATTAAAGACATCTCTTGAACCAGCAACAGTTTTGGACTCGGCTGATTGTAACAAAGTTAGTACAGGGGTAGCGGGCTAAAGTGGCAGCACTAGCGCTGTTTGCCACTTTGTTAAAATATATGAACATAGTCTTTTAAAAGCCAGTCAGCACCTGTTGAAGTTCCGTGAGGAACTTTATGTTGTCTGGATTTTGTCAGTTGTTAAAGCCAGACTTAAATAAAGAGATGGTCAGATTCATTCATTCATTATCTCCCGCTTTATCCTCTATTAGGGTCGCGGTGGGGTTCCCCATGCCCATCCAGGGGAGAACGTCTCGGGCGCTGGGCAGATAGACCCAGGACAGGACAGGACAATCCATCGCTGGGCACACACTCACTCACACAGCACACTCTATATGGGGCAATTTTGAGCATTCAATTGACTTGATCCATGTTTTTGGACTGTGGGAGGAAACCGGAGAACCCGGAGGGAACCCACGCAGACACGGGGAGAACATGGAAACTCCACCCAGATGGGGATTCGAACCGGGAATCCCTAGCGCTGAGAGGCGAACGTGCTAACCACTAAGCCACCGTGCCGCCGAGATGGTCAGATTGCCTATGAAAATATGATATGGTTTGTTGCGATGAAACAGACAACAAATACTAAACCAAAGCATATACACGTACACAGAGCACAGAAAAAGGGACTGAAACATTCTGAAGCCAGAACAGGTTCTGCAAAACAGGGAAGTACTACGCCTTTAGTGGATGCTGTTTTTAAAGTCGATCTAGATAATCACATCCCGGTCTAACTGGATGGTTCACATTAATACTGTATAAGCAAGTGACTTGCATCTGTCTTTACTGTGAAGTGTCCTTGCTGTCCTTGGAAATGTTACACTGTATATGTTCAAGTGCACAGAAATACATTTCAACAGCTGTGTCACTTACAATGAAGTACATCGTACTCATGGTCAAACAGCTAAAATGTAGTTCATGTGTAAGAGCATATTGTCCTGGAGGACAGCAAACCATTTCTTTGGATAGAGAACAACACACAACTATCATTAAAAGCTCTGCAATACCAAGGAGTGAGCACTACAGACTCAGGATCAGAGTCAATTCTTTAACCCCATTCGGACAAACCAAATTACACAGAGACTAAAATGTCTTTATTTATGTCACTGGGAAACTGAAAGTCAATCAAGAGTAAAATGGAGTCTGGCCCTAAACAGACAGTACACACTGGCAGACTCTCTAAGCACAGTGATTGAGCCTTATCTAAGACACACCCTGACCATGTACAGACTCAGTGCTCATCACCTGGCCATAGAAACGGGGTGACACAGACAGTCCTGGTTGCCCCCAGAGAACAGAGTGTGTCTGCGGTGTACATGTAATAAACCTGAGACTGAGCTGCACTTCCTCACTGAATGCACCACATTAACAGACATCAGAAAGCAATATTACAACATTTACCTCCCAATTATCACCCCCACTGAAAAACTGCCCCACCTACTGGGAGAACACAGGCAGATCTGTCTATTGGCAGCACTAAACACACAATCCCGTCACCATGTGAGGGACAGAGGGTGCCCAATTCAGCCAATACACACACAAACTTTATTAATATGATTATTATTGTATAATGTATATTATCGTATATTTTTATTGTTTTTTAAACTTTGTTCATCTTGTAATTGTTTTTGTGGATGGCGCGGTATCTTAGCACGTTCTCCTCTCGGGGTTGGGGTTTCCAGGTTCGAATTCAATTCTGAAAGGAGTTTCCATGTTCTCCTTGTGTCCATGTGGGTTTCCTCCGGGTTCTCCGGTTTCCACGCACAGTCCAAAAACATGGATTCAAGGTCAGTTGACTGCTCTAAATTGCCCCATATAGTGTGTTTTTGTGTGTGTGAGTAAGTGTGCGCCCTGTTGGCACCCTGTTCTGGGTGTACCTGCCCAGTAATTGAATTGTTCTCCCCTGGATGGGCATGGGGAACCAACCCATGACCTTATTAGAGGATTAAGCGGAAGATAATGAATGAATGAATTAATCAATTTATTTATTAATAAATTAATGAATGAAAGGGCAGCACGGTGGCTTAGTGGTTAGCACGTTCGCCTCTCAGCGCTAGGGATTCCCGGTTCGAATCCCCATCTGGGTGGAGTTTCCATGTTCTCCCCGTGTCCGCGTGGGTTTCCTCCGGGTTCTCCGGTTTCCTCCCACAGTCCAAAAACATGGATCAAGTCAATTGAGTTCTCCAAATTACCCCCTATAGAGTGTGTTTGTGTGGGTGAGTGTGTGCCCAGCGATGGATTGGCGCTGGGTGTGTCTGCCCAGCGCCCGAGACGTTCTCCTCTGGATGGGCATGGGGAACCCCCCCGCGACCCTAATAGAGGATAAAGCGGATGATAATGAATAAATGAATAATTAATGAATGAAATAGAGCGAGAGAGAGAAACAGAGAGGAAGGGTGCTTTGAATATTAAATGTGATTTTTTTTTTTTTTTTTTTTTTTTTTTCCCGAAGTGTGTACACATTCCTGCATCTGGTAACCCATTATACCGTTTCAGTCATTTTTTTAAATTAAAAGGTGTTGTGCTTCAGATTTTAGAAAGCATTGCAGAAGTTGGCAGACTACTGTATTGTATACAATCCACTGATGCAACCACGTGCAACCACGTCTGCATACTTCCCATCTGTGTAACTATGCAACTATAGTAGATCAATACTGCCCTCTACTGACTTCTAACTGTAGTTGCCGAACTACTAGCAATATAATAAGTACCCTGCAGATTGGCATGTGGTCTCTCTACAGTTTGTCTCCGTTTGCCTCCATTTATAAATACAGAGGAGTTAACAGGTCCGTGACAGCGCATTCACCCGTTCATTTCAGATAAAACAGACAGACAAAAAGCTCCTCACATTTTAGATCTATTTAATAAATGCCTTGAAAGAATGTTGGCAAAATATATGGAAAACTCCAAAAACATACATTATCTTCATTTCAATCTGTGGTTGCCAGAGACTGGAACCATCATTAAAATGACTGATTTTATACCCATGTCCTCTTTTAAGAATGCTATTACAAATGTTCTTACTGAATGATGTAACTGCAGTGATTTAGACACTTTATAATGCTATTGTTGTTTTTGTTGTCTTATAGTGTTGTTTGTGTGCTGTATGTTGTTTGTTTGTTTGTTTGTTTGTTTTGTCAGGCTGTCATTGTAAATAAGAATTTGTTCTTAATGATTTGCCTGGTTAAATAAAGGTCATTATTATTTTGAGTCCAGTGCCTGCGGTCAGTGGCGGTGTAACAGTGAATTCTGTGACCATCGGATTCTGTGATTCCCGGTTCAAATCTTGGTGGAGTTTTCATTTTCTCCCCGTGTCCACGTGGTTTTCCTCCGGTTTCCTCCCACAGTCCAAAAAACATGGATCAAGGTCAATTGAATTCTCCAAATTGCCCCATACAGAGTGCGATTGTGTGTGTGTGTGTGTGTGTGTGTGTGTGTGTGTGTGTGTGTGTGTGTGTGTGTGTGTGTGTGTGAGTGTGTGTGTGTGAGTGTGTGGCCAGCGATAGATTGGCACCCTGTCCTGGGTGTATCTGCTTAGTGCCCGAAACGTTCTCCCCTAAATAGACATGGGGAACTCCCCCATGACCCTAGTACAGGGTAAAGTGGAAGATAATGGATGGATGGACAAATTAAGGGGAATGATATTGTAAGCAGTTGATTTGAAATGTTTACATTATAATAGATTGGGGTTTTGGGACTTTATATATGAGATGCAAAGTATCTCAGACCATTAAGAAGACTTAACTGACAATAAAGATACGACTTCTTTTACGATTGACTATTAGATTCTGTGACCTCACGGCAATCCAAGTGTATTATAAATACATTGTAAATATATAAAAATAAATAAATATTGTAAATGTAGCACAACTTAAACCATTTCAGGTAATTTATCTATACCTCTTATTAAAAACAAAATAAATATCATCACTCTGAACAAAAGATGGACTGAGGAACAAGGGGTCACATATTTTGATGTGCCATGAAAAGCTTTTTTTAGGGTCACAGAATTCAGTGTTACACAGGTAATGTTACAACGGACACAGGTGGAGTTGTTACAAACTCAAGATTTCATAACCTTCAATTATACAAAATTTTATTACTGTATTATAGGCACAACATATATACATTTAAGTACTTGTTACTTTTGATCTAACACTGTTTATAAACAAAGGTGAAGTTATTGCAAACTAATGTTAACATCATACATTTTTGGAAACTATAAGTTAGCTGGGGTGGCACGGTGGCTTAGTGGTTAGCACATTCTCCTCTCAGCACTAGGGATTCCCGGTTTGAATCCCAATCTAGGTTTAGTTTCCATGTTCTCCCCGTGTCCGCGTGGGTTTCCTCCGGGTTCTCCGGTTTCCTCCCACAGTCCAAAAACATGGAATTCTCCAAATTGCCCCATATAGAGTGTGACTGTGTGTGTCTGTGTGAGTGAGTGTGTGCCCAGTGATAGATTGGTGCTCTGTTCTGGGTCCCCCCATGACCCTAGTAGAGGATAAAGTGGAAGATAATGGATGGAAGATAATGGAGAAAATTGGTTTGAGAAGGACGCCTCCTTTCTAAATGTGAGGCTGAGGGAAGGTGGTGGCTATAATATGCAACATTTGTTGAATAGTTGCAGGGTACTGATGGAATGTCCATTTGTGGGATGAGCGTGTGAAAGGGTAGGAATGTCCGGTCACGGGGTGCGCTGTGAAATTATAGACTTAGAGGGCCGGTAACATTTTGTAAATGTATTAATGAGACCGAGGGCTCAGGAAGTCCCCACCATACAGTATATGGAAGGTTCATTCACACTCTCCCACACAGAAGGACAGCCAACCTAAGGATTAAATACCGAAGTGGGATCTTTGAGAATTCAGAGCTCTCTCATCAATTGTGGTTGTCTGCCATTCATGATTTTTCCTGTACACTTGTTTGTCTATTCAGTAAAACCCATTAAATTCTAATGGAACAAAACCATGGCACGGTGGCTTAGTGGTTAGCATGTTCTCCTCTCAGCGCTAGGGATTCCCGGTTCGAATCCCATTCTGGGTGTAGGTTTCATGTTCTCCCCGTGTCCCCCCCGGGTTCTCTGGTTTCCTCCCACAGTCCAAAAACATATAGTTCCTGCTTCTTAATGTTACATATGTAACTGATTCATTAAAAGATTTTAAGATGTAGAATGGGGTGGCATGGTGGCTTGATCTGGATAGAGTTTCCATGTTCTCCCTGTGTCCATGTGGATTTCCTCCAGGTGTCTGGTTTTATAATATATGAATTCTCCAAATTGTCCCAAATAGTGCGTTTGTGTGAGTGAGTGTGCCCAGCGATAGATTGGCGCCCTGTCCTGGGTGTATCTGCCCAGCGCCCGAAACGTTCTCCCCTGGATGGGCATGGAGATTATGTAGAGGATTAAGCGGAAGAGGGCGGCACGGTGGCTTAGTGTTTAGCACGTTCGCCTCTCAGCACTAGGGATTCCCGGTTCGAATCCCCATCTGGGTGGAGTTTGCATGTTCTCCCCGTGTCTGCGTGGGTTTCCTCCGGGTTCTCCGGTTTCCTCCCACAGTCCAAAAACATGGATCAAGTCAATTGAATTCTCTAAATTGCCCCATATAGAGTGTGTCTGTGTGAGTGAGTGTGTGCCCAGCGATGGATTGGCGCCCTGTCCTGGGTGTATCTGCCCAGCGCCCGAGACGTTCTCCCCTGGATGAGCATGGGGAACCCCCCCGCGACCCTAATAGAGGATAAAGCGGGAGATAATGAATGAATGAATGAATTAAGCGGAAGATAATGGATGAATGGAACAAAACCGCGACCGTTTATTGGAACATAACAGTGAGCAAAATGGAGGGGGAAGTAGAGCTGTGCGGATCGATACAAATATCGATAATATCGATACCAACGCTGGTATTGGTATTGAACAATACTTGCATAAAAAGATCGATACTCAAGTTTTTTGTGTGTGAAAATTCCTTTTTTATTGTTTTGCCTAAGAACAATTCTATTTGAAAAAAAGAAACAAAGAAAGAAAAAACTGTCTAGTGAGGGGAGCATTTTTACTTTATATTTGTATTGTCATTTCTCCTTTTGTACCTCAAAAATATATATTTTCCTCACGTTAAAGCAAACTTTGTTTTATTACTGTTCCATTGTTTCTAAACAAAGATATTGATTGGGATACATTATTTTGTTGTTATCTACAATGTTTGGCGAAATTCTATACTAGGTCTTTTGGATCATTCATTCATTATTCATTCATTATCTCCCGCTTTATCCTCTATTAGGGTCGCGGTGGGGTTCCCCATGCCCATCCAGGGGAGAACGTCTCGGGCGCTGGGCAGATACACCCAGGACAGGGCGCCAATCCATCGCTGGGCACACACTCACTCACACAGACACACTCTATATGGGGCAATTTTGAGAATTCAATTGACTTGATCCATGTTTTTGGACTGTGGGAGGAAACCGGAGAACCCGGAGGAAACCCACGCAGACACAGGGAGAACATGGAAACTCCACCCAGATGGGGATTCGAACCGGGAATCCCTAGCGCTGAGAGGCGAACGTGCTAACCACTAAGCCACCGTGCCGCCCTCTTTTGGATCAATGAAGCTTAAATATTAAAAAGTATCAGTATCGGTATCGAATATCGCGATATTGGCCCTGTATTTACTTGGTATCGGATCGATACCAAAATTATTGGTATCGCACAGCTCTAGGGGGAAGGGGATTTCTCCTCAGGATTCGAAAAATTCAGACCCACGTGGCTTTCCATAGATTGCGGCCCCGATTGCGTGCCATACTTCTGGCTCCGTGACGTGTGGCCGAGCTGTGGCGTCACGTGCGCGAGCAGCTGCTCTCTGCAGCACTTCCTCATGACTGTGCGGGTGTTTACATGCAGCCTGTGGAATGGGAGGCGCAGTCTGACAGACGGAGTTTGCAGGTGAGTTCCACACCGGGATCTGATGCACAAACATTCGAAAAGCATCAGAGAGAAGTTCGATCCAGCAGAGTGTGCGTGTGTAACTGTGCTGTGTGCTGGGTGCTGTGAGGAGTCCAGCTTCAGGCCTGCTGCTGCTGCTGCTGCTGCTGAGGAAGCTCTGCTAACTGCAGCTCTCGCGCTGACACACTTCAATTACACTAGTTTAAATTAGATTAAAACCTTATTGTCATTGCGCATAGGGATTCCCGGTTCGAATCCCCATCTGGGTGGAGTTTCCATGTTCTCCCCGTGTCCGCGTGGGTTTCCTCCGGGTTCTCCGGTTTCCTCCCACAGTCCAAAAACATGGATCAAGTCAATTGAGTTCTCCAAATTGCCCATATAGAGTGTGTTTGTGTGAGTGAGTGTGTGCCCAGCGATGGATTGGCGCCCTGTCCTGGGTGTATCTGCCCAGCGCCCGAGACGTTCTCCCCTGGATGGGCATGGGGAACCCCACCGCGACCCTAATAGAGGATAAAGCGGGTGATGATGAATTAATGAATGTCATTGCTTGAGTACAGGTACAGAGCCAATGAACTGGAGTTAACATCCAACCAGAAGTCCAATATGGAATATTATTTACATAAAGTGTAGTGAATACCGAAGTGTGTGTGTGTGTGTGTATATATATATATATATAGGCACGGTGGGTTAGTGGTTAGCATGTTCGCCTCTCAGCACTAGGGATTCCCGGTTCGAATCTGGGTGGAGTTTCCATGTTCTCCCCGTGTCTTCGTGGGTTTCCTCCGGGTTCTCTGGTTTCCTCCCACAGTCCAAAAACATGGATCCAGGTCAAATGAATTCTCCAAATTGCCCCATATACAGTGTGTCTGTGTGAGTGAGTGTGTGTCCAGCTATAGATTGGCGTCCTGTCCTGGGTGTGTCTGCCCAGCGCCCGAAACTTTCTCCCCTGGATGAGCATGGGGAACCTCACCACGACCCTAATAGGATAAAGCGGAAGATAATGAATGAATGAATGAATATGAATATATATATATATATATATATATATATATATATATATATATATATATATAATGTGTGTGTGTGTCATCTGCATAAGTGAGATACAATATCCATCCATTATCTTCCAATGCCCATCCAGGGGAGAACGTTTCGGACGCTGGGCAGATACACCCAGGAAGACAGGGCGCCAATCTATTGCTGGGCACAGCCACACACACAAACACACTCTATATGGGGCAATTTGGAGAATTCAATTCACCTTGATCCATGTTTTTGGACTGTGGAAGGAAACCGGAGAACCCGGAGGAAACCCACTCGGACACGGGGAGAACATGGGAACTCCATATATATGTCATCTGCATAAGTGAGATATACAATATATAGTTTGTTATTACATGCATACAGTAATACATATGTGAGTGTGTGTGTTTATATTATACATATTTATACATGCCTTATATAAAGTGAGATATACAGTACTATTTCTGAGTCTTTCTACATTAATGTCAGAGATGAAACAAGCTCATCAACTGTGCAGCACATCTCCAGACTGCAAGATTTCTCACAAAAACATTGCTGCGGGAAAAAAAAGTCATTTGCTTTTATCTGGCATGTGCATAAATGAAATATACACTATATAATTTGTATTACTAGATGCATACAGAGTCATCTGCTTTTATCCATTGTGTCACTGCCATTCAGTCTAAACCTGATCCAGTCTGTTGTGAACCTGGATCACCAGCGCTGAAAGGAGAACGTGCTAAACACTAAACCACCGTGTCACCCCATCAAGTACTTTTAGGTATATATTGTTGCAGGATGTTGCTGACCATCTATCTAAAATATACCTGGATATTTATTGGTTTTAAAAAATATTTGTGGCTTTTTTTTATCTATAATTTTTTTTCTCTTTCATGCTTGTAAATTAGAGTTCAGGAACTGCTCTATAATGATGCTGCACAAGATTTTTTCTCAACAGACTTTTTTTGTGTTGTCGTAATCACAAACTGATGTGCTTTTTGTGATTGCATCATTAAATTTGTGCATGTGTTCTTAAGCTGTTTTCTGGCTCATGGTACTGTCTGTTGTGTTTGCTATGGAAATGATATCTAAGTCCTTTTGCCCAAAAATGTAGAAGAGTCAGTCCTCATCCCCAGTCACCCTATTATTAGATGATGTGAGAGCTCACTGATCACATTCGAGTGCTTTGGTGGTGTCGTGGTCAAAGATTCTTGTCACGACCTTCTCTGAGACGGCTAAGTTCCTCCTAGTACATTGACTAATTGCTGTGATCTTAATTTCAGTTTCACTTTGCTATTCAACTTGTGATAGATTTAAATTATGTGGTGAAACATTGGCATATGAGAAATCCTGTATAATCATTAGGAAATCTGCTGATTTTTAATGGCCATTAACCTGCTAATCACTGTTTACACATTCAAATTTTTATTGTTGAGCACTTATCATAAATGATAATGATTTTATATATCCTCAAATACAATATATGGACCTTCTTTTTGGGCATGTATTGCGGGTTTGTATTTTAAATATACCCAATTTTGTATCAGCGATTTCACCACATTGCAGCATTTTGCGCTATATATGTTTCTAAATTTCCATAGGTTTAAGAGTTTAGAAATTGTTAAATAGCTATTGAAGATGGGAAGGGTTTATAAAGACTTAAACATTTACAAATAATAAAATAATTACAATACAGCTACATTTAGGGGTCTCTGGAACATAACCCCAAGGGCAAGTGGTTATGGTGTTGGGCTCCAGGGAAGCTCAGTGGTTATGGTGTTGGGCTCCAGGGATGTTGTGATTAATGCTGTGTTCACCTTGTAAGTCGCTTTGGATAAAAGCGTCTGCTAAATGGCCAAATGTAAATATAATTACTGTAAATGCTCATTGCTTCAGTAAAAAGTTTGTCCCTTCTGATTTACCATCTAAACAATTAACAATTGAACAATTCGTACCATGACAAATAAAATGTGCTGTTACACTCAAAAGAAAATATATATATATATATATATATATATATATATAAAATAAAAAAAAAAAAAAAAAAAAATAAAAAAAAATATATATATATATATATATATATATTATATGTGGGTGTGTGTGTCTAACATATCTAGACTCATTGAGGACTGGAGACACTGGAGACCCAAATAGTGGTAGATGGAGTTTGCATGTTTTCCCATATCTGGATGGGTTTTTTTAGGTTCACTGATTTCTTTCCAGTGTTCAAAGTCAGGCTTCTACATCAACCCTGTGTGAAAATCTCTGCCTTTTGACGGATTGACCATCTGCCCAAACTGTTTTTTTTTTTCTTTGATGGAAATAAGCACTGTAATAAGCTTCAGCATGCTCCACAGCTCTATTTAGAATAATTGGCTCTTAGTGTTTTCTAGAAAAACGCTGTATCTGTTATTTTACATTCATTGTTTTTTCTGCACATCTGAATACCAAACCTCAACCACCCAGTGCTCTTATACCAGTGATGTGCCACTTTTTTTTCATGAACAAATTGTCCAGTATTGCTTTCAAGTTCAAGTAAGTTCAAGTAATTTATTTATATAGTGCTTTTTACAACAGTACATTGTCACAAAGCAGCTTTACAGAATGAAAAGCCTTTAAACCCCCAAAGAGCAAGCCGAAGCGACAGTGGCAAGAAAAAACTCCCTTTTATGTTGTTATTTAGCTTTGGCTAAACATATGTCGTACTTATAGTTTCTGTTTCTTAAATTAACTTATGTAACTGGTTCATTAAAAGATTTTAAGATGTAGAATGGGGCGGCATGGTGGCTTGATCTGGATGGAGTTTCCATGTTCTCCCTGTGTCCGCGTATGTTTCCTTTTTCCTTCAGTTGTCCTCTTTCATAATATAAGAATGCTCGAAATTGCCCCATAGAGTGTGTCTGTGTGAGTGTGTATCCAGTGATGGATTGGTACCCTGTCCTGATTGTATCTGCCCAGCACCCGAAACGTTCTCCCCTGGATGGGCATGGGGAACTCATATGTGATCCTAGTGGAGGATAAAGCGGAAGATAATAATTGAATTAAAAAAGTTGTGGTTTTATAGTTTGTGGTAACAGCAGTAAAGTGAATGACTACGCAGGAAATTATTATTCTTTCTGTGATTGCTTCATAAAACTGAATGATGAAATTAACGTGCATGGGTGCTTTAGCTGTCTTTTGGATATGGGTTGTGTACTGTTGTGGATTTTCTGATTGTTAGCCTTTTTTGACCTTAAGAGTGGTTTTTTTAGGCCAAACATTGTGATACAGGGCCTATGTTCTTTTTCTTGAAGACATAACATGAGAGATGGGTTTGAGGATAATTTATGTAATTGATCATCATTTAACCCCCTGATAGTATTACTGGATGCTGAAAATCTGCCTGTATTTTGAAGTGAACTGTTACCAATCTGTAGCTACTCGTTTCGGAAATGCAGTCCCAATCCTGCAGAGAACCTTGTGTTGCATTCCACTGTTATCAAATCCATGTTAAGTTCTCCCACACTTATTATGTATGTCAACACTAACTATATATACCTTTTTTTTATATAATACTCTTATACCATAGCTGAAAGATTTTTTTTGGATAATTGTTAACATTTGCTAATATATTATGTCGTTATTGATACCTTCATAAGTCCAATTACTCATCATACCGATAATTTCTGATCAGACTTTTAATACACCATGATTTAACTTTGGTTTTTAATATGTTTTATTGCCTACAGTGCCTTGCAAAAGTATTCTGCCCCCTTGAACTTTTGCCACATTTCAGGCTTCAAATATAAAGATATGTAATTGTAATTTTATTGTGAAGAATCAACAACAAGTGGAGACACAATCGTGGAGTGGAACGGAAGTTATTGGATAGTTGAAACTTCAATTCAACCATCCATCCATTATCTTCCGCTTTATCCTCTACTAGGGTCGTGGGTGGGTTCCCCATGCCCATCCAGGGAAGAACATTTTGGGCACTGGGCAGATACACCCAGGACAGGGCACCACTCTATCGCTGGGCACACACTCACTCACACACTCTATATGGGGCAATTTGGAGAACTCAATTGACTTGATCCATGATTTTTGGACTGTGGGAGGAAACCGGAGAACCTGGAGGAAACCCACGCGGACACGGGGAGATCATGGAAACTCCACCCAGATGGGGATTCAAACCGGAAATCCCTAGTGCTGAGAGGCGAACGTGCTAAACACTAAGCCACCTATTTGAAACTTGTAGAAATAAAAAACGACGTATTATTATTATTCGTGCAATATTATTCGGCCCTCTTGTGTTAATACTTTGTAGCGCAGGGGTGCTCAATACGTCGATCGCGATGGATGTTTGAAAAAAAATCACGTATCAGCACTTTTTTTACAGCACTGTATCGAAAGCACTTTTACACGCGCGCGCACGCATTTTAACACACAATGTGATTCATTCTGAATCGCGATTTCTGCAAGCGAGCAGTCTGCTCCCCCCCGTCTCTCTCGCTGTTACAAAAACCGGCACATGTGGCCACGCCTCCGTGCTTAAATCAGAAGCACTGAATCACGAATCACGTACATTAGATAGTTTTTGCTCTTTATTTGACTGACAAGACGAATGAAGGACTTCCCTCCAAAATAACTAAAATATCACTTTCATTTAGAGTGGGAGGATGAATATTTTTTTGCAATGTCAAACTCAAAATGCCTTTGCTTGATTTGCCAAGTAGCCATTGCACTTCCATTGTGTTTGGTCGTTTGGGTTTACTAAAACCAAGTTTTCACCATGCTATTTGCAATTTCTGTGAAAATGGCAATCTGAAGCCATCTTTTCTATGCTGATTCGACAATACTAACATCCATCTATCTATCTATCCATCCATTATCTTCCATTTTATCCTCTATTAGGGTTGCAGGGGGTTCCCCATGCCCATCCAGGGGAGAGCGTCTCAGGCGCTGGGCAGATACACCCAGGACAGGGGGGCAATCTATCACTGTGCACACACTCACACTCTATATGGGACAATTTGGAGAATTCAATTGATCCATGTTTTTGGACTGTGGGAGAGAATCGGAGAACCCGGAGGAAACACACGTGGACACGGGGAGAACATGGAAACTCCACCCAGATTGGGATTCGAACCGGGAATCCCTAACACTGAGAGGTGAACGTGCTAACCACTAAGCCAACGTGCCCCCCCAATACTAACATGATGTGTGTAAACAGGTTTCAATATAAAAGCCTAAAAAAATTATTAACCCTGGTAGATCTCAATGATCTGTCCAATGGAAAAGTAGATCTCGGGCCAGAAAAGTGTGGGCACCCCTGTTGTAGCGCCACCTTTTGCTGCAATTACAGCTGCAAGTCTCTTGGGGTATGTCTCTATCAGTTATTTTATTATTTATATAATTTAGTTTAAGGCTTCATAAACCCTTCCCACATTTACATAAACACTTCACATGCTATTAGATATTTTTAAACCTATAGAAATTTAGTAAAATACAGTATATAATGCGAAAAAGATAACTTTGCAAACCGATTTAAACTGGGCTCAGTGTATTTCTAATGCTCGGTCATATTCATGATATGCTGACCAAAAGCTCGGACTCATAAACAGTTGGTCTTTTAAAGCTGGAATGAACTTCAAGTGTCTAAATTCTAGAGCATAACTGCAAATAAAAGTTCTAATTAAGAGATTGCAATACAGTGAAGCTGAGAAAATTGATCTGCTCATATGTATGTGTATGGAAATTAAGTGGAGGCCCCTGGTTTTAAACATTTAATAAAAGTGCCCCCCCCCCCCACACACACATACACATACACACAAAAGTGCCAAAGGGCTGTATCCTACTCATACTGTGGTGTGAACCAAAGCGTGACTACACCCCTAGTTGTGGCTGGGTTTCTCAGCATGCCCTGAAACACACATAGCCAGGGCAACTAACGAATGGCTCTGTAAGAAGCATTTGAAGGTCTTGGAGTGGCTTTGCCAGTCTCCAGATCTGAACCAAGTAAAAATTATTTTTGGAGGGAGCTGAAACGCAATGTTGCCCAGCGGTAGCCCCGAAATCCCTGCTGCGGTGTGTGCAAATTTCAGAACTACAGGAAATCTCTGACATTAAATATAAATATTTTTCAAATATTTATTTACAAATCATTCAGTGTCTTAGAAAAAAAAATATATATATATAATAATATTCATTCATTCATTATCTCCCGCTTTATCCTCTGTTAGGGTCGCGGTGGGGTTCCCCATGCCCATCCAGGGGAGAACATCTCGGGCGCTGGGCAGATAGACCCAGGACAGGGCGCCAATCCATCGCTGGGTATATAATAATATATTATATATAAATTATATAGACGGCACGTTCTCCTCTCAGCGCTAGGGATTCCCGGTTCGAATCCCTATCTGGGTGGAGTTTCCATGTTCTCCCCGTGTCTGCGTGGGTTTCCTCTGGGTTCTCCGGTTTCCTCCCACAGTCCAAAAACATGGATCAAGTCAATTGAGTTCTCCAAATTGCCCCATGTAGAGTGTGTATGTGTGAGTGAGTGTGTGTCCAGCGATAGATTGGCGCCCTGTCCTGGGTGCATCTGCCCAGCGCCCGAAACGTTCTTCCCTGGATGGGCATGGGGAACCCCACCGTGACCCTAATAGAGGATAAAGCGGAAGATAATAATGAATGAATGAATTAATGAATATATATATATATATATATATATATATTATTTAATTTTAGAATATCTCAAAGTTGAGGTCTACAGACAATAAAATTAAGCCATCTCTATTCTCTGAAGGTGGGAAAACATGCTGAATCGTCAGTGTATTAAATTCTTATTTTTCCCCACTGTATGTAAATGAGTAAGCAAGAAAATGAGAGAGAAAGTTTTCTACTTGGCTGTTAGTGGTGCGGAACACGTGTCATGTGATCTGTTGCTTTGGCAGAATTGAAGGCATGTGAGTTTCTTTAGGAGGGTTTCAGCTTCTGATCTGAACAGCCTAACTCGCAAGGCTTGCACAGATCTATTCATTAGTTCTAATTATATATGAATACCTTCATATGAATAACTAGATGTAAATATTTCGAAGGTTGTATTGTTTCCTTGTTTGTTTTCTCGTTATCAGCTGTCTTTGTTCCTTTTGAAATTTCACTTCCTATTAACACTGCAGTGTCATTACGTGAGCATAACATTCATTCACTTTGCAAACCTTTTGTACCAGAAGCTCTTTGTGTGTGTTTCCATTAGCTACCATCTCTATACGTGTGATTGCAATTGGTCCTATGAGGTTTTGGTCAAAATACTCACTTGTCTAATAATTGCACACACTGTAAGTTTTATGTTTCCTTTTACTTTTAATCAACCTGATATGTACATTTAACGTTATTCCTTTTGTTCTTATTGCTTCACATCTTTCAGGTCACAAGACTATGATCAGTCGCCACAGACAGACGTGTGACAAAAACAATAGATTTTTCTATTGTTTCATTGTTCCACAACCTTCGCTTTAAGTTCATTTTTCAATGTTTTAATTTAATAGTGTGCACACAGAGTGCCATATTAGATTTACTGGATGAATGCTGACAGACAGAAATATTACTGTATCACATTCCAGCTGCACTCTTTAGCACTGATTTTGCAATAAAAAAGGCTATATTCTTTTGATGTAGGATGTACAGGATTTCCGGTGCTATGCTAAAAGATAAAACCCTTACCTTCATTCTGTGATTTTGTTTATAAATCAGTAGAATTCATGCATTGGGTATTTTACCTTAACATTACAATATCACTACAGCTGAATGTTCTCTCTTTCAGTCTCTTTTAGGTGTTTTCTTCTGCATCAGAGTTTATTTATCGGTCATTTTTGACGGGACATGCAGCACTCAAGCATTGAGACCAGACACCCGCTGCAGACAGAAGAGCAGGAGACTGGATTTGACCCCTTGGACAACCATAACAGAAACAGAACCAGTTAGTGACAAATTCACCTCATTTCATTAACAAAATCATCTTGAACATGTTATAAATATGATGCATTGAGCTTTTTTGTGTAAGAGATAAGTTTTTATGCACAGCCATTTTCTAGTTTTTAGCATTCCATAGCCTCTAGATCTGTTGTAGAACAAACAATTGCATTTTTAGGTCATTTAATAATGAATATAAAATATAAAATGTGTTATTTCACATGGTAGTAGTCATTAGCTATACTACATTAAAGCAATAAGGCTAAGACTTGAGGTTGTGCATTATTGTGAATAATTTACACCTCTACACCCAGTGTTTTATGCCTTATTGATTTTATAAAACGCTTACAAACACACTATAATAATAAAAAAAACAAGGTTTGATTTACAAATGTGTTTATTAAAAGCAAAATCATTTATGATCTTGTCTTCCACAATGTAAACCACTCCAGTTTTTAAAGTGTCTAATGATATTTCGGTGGACCAGCGTAGTCTTAACACGGGTTTGAGTCTCGAGCTATGTTTTTGGCCTGGCTGGACAGGTAGGACACAATTAGCCTTAGGTTGTTTTTCTCCTGTGGATGTAGGGATGGTGGTTCCAAGCTGTGTTCTAATTTGCATTTCAGTTCCAAATTGCTCATTTTAGATCAAGCCAAGGCAATTAAATCAGGTTGATTTTGTATAAATTATGCTCACTTATAATTTAGCAGTGCTGCATTTGTTGCTTTTGTTCATCTAACATTTAAAAATCACTCTACAGGAAAGAGTATCACATCTAATAAGAGTGTGTAAGTAAAACTATGGGCATGGCAAATACTTTATTAACCCCTGGGGGGAATTGCAGTTTTTTTTTTTTTTTTACAGATGCTCCTTTAGTCGTTTTTATATATACATCCATCCACCCATCCATTATCTTCCGCTTTATCCTCTACTAGGGTCGCGGGGGGTTCCCCATGCCCATCCAGGGGAGAATGTTTCGGGCGCTGGGCAGATACACCCTGGACAGGGCTCCAATCTATCACTGGGCACATTCACTCATACAGACACTAACACACTCCATATGGGGCAATTTACGAGAATCCAGTTGACATTTAACCATGTTTTTGGACTGTGGGAGGAAACCGAAGAACCTGGTGGAAACCCACGCGGACACGGGGGAAACATGGAAACTCCACCCAGATTGGGATTCGAACCGGGAATCTCTAGCGCTGAGAGGAGAACATGCTAACCACTAAGTCACCGTGCCGCCCTGTTTATATATACTATACAAAAGGAAAGGGCGGGGGGGGATTACAATGGTAAAATTAAACTAAATGTACTAAAAATACGCAATAAAGTAAAAGTGAAGTGGCATAGTAAATGCAAGTGGCATGTGTATAGTATGCAATACCTGTTCATTTAAAAAAAATAATTTTAAAATTTAGTGCACTGTGTGGCAGATGGTAGAATAATATAATATTATACATTTAAATAACTATCCTGATTACGTTATTGCACATTAAAGTTAAAGTTGTTTTACTTATTGAGGAGTTAAACAGACTGATTTATATAGTTTGATGGCCACAGGTAAGAATGACCGCCTGTGGCGGTCTGTGGTACATTTTGGTGGAATGTATCTCAAAATCGTGCTACCATGTGATTTTCAGTGTTTTTGTGTGAATCTGTTATTGTTTGTTGAAAAAGCTTAGTTTGCTTTGGTATTGGACATTAATACCCTACTAATAAATTTTTGTTTTCATTTTGTTCTTAAATGTACAATGTGGGCGGCACGGTGGCTTAGTGGTTAGCACGTTCGCCTCTCAGCGCTAGGGATTCCCGGTTCGAATCCCCATCTGGGTGGAGTTTCCATGTTCTCCCCGTGTCTGCGTGGGTTTCCTCCGGGTTCTCGGGTTTCCTCCCACAGTCCAAAAACATGGATCAAGTTAATTGAATTCTCAAAATTGCCCCATATAGAGTGTGTCTGTGTGAGTGAGTGTGTTCCCAGCGATGGATTGGCGCCCTGTCCTGGGTGTATCTGCCCAGCGCCCGAGATGTTCTCCCCTGGATGGGCATGGGGAACCCCACCGCGACCCTAATAGAGGATAAAGTGGGAGATAATGAATGAATGAATGTACAATGTGTAATGACAATTAAGCATTCTATTCTATTTGGTTCTATTCTATTCCTAATTATGTTCCTGCTCCTCTTACAGTTATATGGTTGTATTTATTGTTTTTTTTTTTAACCAAAATCTTATGTGTCTTCTCTGTGGAATTTGTTTGCGTAGGTGACCCATTAAACAGTGCTGCCGACTCCACCTTTCAGTCATACAGGTCCTTAAGTCTTACAACATTATTAAATATTTATTGTCGTAAATGTCTTCTCATTCAGAGGTCGCTTTAGTATAAATGATTAATGATTGTGTGTTGACGCATGTATTGCTGTGCAGAAAAGAGTGGGATGGCTTGTTCCAGAACAGCAACTACCTCGTTCGAATTAGACAGGCAGGCATTAACGGACGATTACGAAGCAGCAGATTCCGCAGTGTATGCTGGAAGGTATGAAGTAGATCACTTATGTTGCTGTACTGCTGTCATGTGCTAATGCTCCTAAGTGAAGTTAATGGAGGTATTTATCAACCAAACCGGTGTGAATGGGACACATCTGCTGATTTTTGTCTTTGTGGTTGTTTTTCAGCTCTATTTGGATATATTGCCGGAGGATAAGAACCAGTGGATAAAGAAGACCAAGGAACTGCGTACTCATTATGAACGTATCAAAGAGCGGGTATGTGTGTATATCTACATTACATTACATTTACATTTGGTTATTTAGTAGACGTTTTAATCCAAAGCAAATACAAGGATCCCAACATTATGGTCAGAGCACAGGGTTAGCCACAACACCCCTGGAGCGATGAGGGTTAAGGGTCTTGCCCAAAGACCCACATTTGTAATTTTCCAATTCCAATTTGTAAATCTTCCGCTTTATCCTCTACTAGGGTCGTGGGGGGTTCTCCATTTCGGGCGCCGGGTAGATACACCTAGGACAGGGCACCAATCTATCACTGGGCACACTCACTCACACAGACACACACATAAACACACTCTATATGGGGCAGTTTGTAGCATTCAATTGACCTTGATCCATGTTTTTTGGACTGTGGGAGGAAACCGGAGAACCCGGAGGAAACCCACGTGGACACGATGAGAACATGGAAACTCCACTCAGATTGGGATTCAAACTGGGAATCCTTAATGCTGAGAGGAGAACATGCTAACCACATACTAACCATGCAAGCCACCCATACTATGCCGCCCATAGTAGATATAATATAGTGAAAATAATTTATAAGTACCTAAATGAGATTATACCTGTCAGTTATTCTTGGTTTTCATTTTAGCTAGTTTACCCTCATCCTCTAATGCCACTCATCCTTATTGGGTCCTTATCACTTATGGGTAAGAGGTGGAGGGATGGAAGACCATCACATACATATTCACATTAAAAGCAGTCTAATTCACATGTCTTCTGTGAATCTGTGAATGGAAACCAGAACATGCAGAGTTGAAAAAAACATCCAGATATGAGAACATACAAGCTGTACATGCTGTGTTCAACATACAGAGTTACTGCAACTTCAGTCGCCCTGCCCCTGCAACAATATATCATGATGCTACCACCACCATGCTTTACTGTGGGTATGGAAGCAAATGGTATTTGTTGTGCCTGGTTTTACTACTAACTGTTATACCACAGATGTTTTCCCTTGACTTCACATGCCATTTGGAACACTTTTAAACCATAGACCCTTTTCCAGACTGTGTTCAAATTTATGGATACATCTCAATCAATTTAGTGTTCGAAAAAAAGCTTGTTTTATTAAATAATTTACAAGTATTTTCCAGACTATGTCTAATTTGTGGATACATCTAAATTAATTTAGTGTCCGAAAAAAAGGCTTGTTTTTTAAAATAATTTACAAGTATTAAATAATAAAACTGCCCAGCGATAGATTGGCCCCCTGTCCTGGGTGTATCTGCCCAGCGCCCAATACGTTCTCACCTGGATGGGCCCCCCCGACCCTAATAGAGGATAAAGCGGAAGATAACGGATGGATGAATGGAAATAATAAAACTTAAGCAGTTTGTATTTTGTCCTTCCTGGTGATCTAAGTGTTTTTATATATCAGCAAAAAAATAAATCTGTAAGAACAGAAGGGTTATGAACACCTTTTGAATTTATTCAAGGCACTATAGTGTTAATGTTTTCATGGCATTTTTTCCCCCTCCAGCACATTACAAACCCACGGAAAACTGCAGGCCAACAGGACCTTGTGGTGAACAACCCTTTATCACAGGATGAGGGGGTGGGTGGTTTTTAAAGTCTTATTTCCAAACAATGTACTGTACATCTGACTCATTCTGTACATTTGATTGTATGTTTGTTTTTCTCTTTAGAGTTTGTGGAATAAATTCTTTCAGGATAAAGAGTTACGGAGTATGATTAAGCAGGATGTCCTGAGAACGTGAGTGCAGTCTAGTTCCTCTATTCCCTACCTAGCTCTCTGACTTAGTGTTATTGTTTGTTCATTACATTCTAGAAGCTAATCCATCCATCCATTATCTTCCGCTTTATCCTTTATTAGGGTCGCGGGGGGGTTCCCCATGCCCATCCAGGGGAGAACGTCTCGGGCGCTGGGCAGACACACCTAGGACAGGGCGCCAATCCTGTCACACATACACACTCACTCACACATACACACTCCATATGGGGCAATCTGGAGACTTGATCAAGTCAATTGACTTGATCCATGTTTTTGGACTGTGGGAGGAAACCGGAGAACCCGGAGGAAGCCCCCGCAGACAAGAGGTGAACATGGAAACTCCACCCAGATGGGGATTCGAACCGGGAATCCCTAGCGCTGAGAGGCGAACGTGCTAACCACTAAGCCACCGTGCCGCCCTCTAGAAGCTAATCAATTTGTAATAATAATGATGGGGGTGAGCTCTTTTTTTATACAGTGGAAAAGTTCCACTAGTACTAGTAATCCAGAGCCATTTGTTTACCTAACCAAGACTAGATAGCATTTGCAGAGTTCGAACCATAGCAGTTTATCGTGGCATAGATTCCACTCGGTGTTGGAATTGCATATTGGATTAAGATCAGGGGAGTCTTATGGCCGAAGAAGCAATGAAGACACACTGAGCCTCACTGTGATTATATGACCCTTGTGGTGCGTTGTCTTGCCGAAGGTGCCATTTTGATCATCAGCTAATTAGCTGAAAGATGGTTGGCCACAATGCTTAGACAATCCCTTGGTTCTATCACACATTAACATGCAACAAAGGGTCAAGTGTGTGCCAAGAAAAGATATTCTGTAATATTACTCCATTATTCCTTACAGATATGGTTCATTAATTCTGGCGGCAAAAAAAAAAAAAAAAAAAGAATTGGTAACAAAAATTGTGAATATATATATATACACAATTTTTGTTGCTGTCTGCTGTTATTACCCTACTGTGCTGAAAGATGGAATACATTATTCTGAGCAGTGTTGTAATTTGCTTGACTGCTCACCATCTGTTCAAAACTTTTTTAACTCTTCTCCTTCAGCTGCAACTTGTTCTTGTTGACTGGAAGTTTTCCCTTAAGAATACCGACACGACACAAGAAATGAACATTTAGTATTTTTTTTTAACTAACCCTGGATAGTCCACTATCAGCAGACCATCATATAAAGGCTCTCATTTTTCTCGAATCCCAATCTGGGTGGAGTTTCCATGTTGTCCCCGTGTCCGCATGGGTTGCCTCCGGGTTCTCCGGTTTCCTCCCACAGTCCAACAACATGGATCAAGTCAATTGAATTCTTCAAATTGCCCCCTATAGAGTGTGTATGTGTGAGTGAGTGTGTGCCCAGCGATAGATTGGCGCCCTGTCCTGGGTGTTTCTGCCCAGCGCCCGAAACTTTCTCCCCTGGATGGGCATGGGGAACCCCACCGCGACCCTAATATTATTATTCCACTGCTTTCTTCTCCCACAAATTTCGACTATGGACACGATTTTCGCAGGACATGTCCGGCTCAATGGAGAGACCAATGCTTATATACAGATAACAAATCAGTGGAACCGTTGCTTAGATATTCCAGTTTTTCCGAATTTACTTTCCGAATTCCGAAATTCGTTGGAGTCGAGGATGGCTGCAGCCAGACCAGTATTTGTTAATGTGACTGAGAAAACACCCTATTACCCAGTCACACCCTCTTTTAACCTCGTTCACTGTATTGCTTTGATATTTGTATGCACTGTGCCTCCTACGGCCAAGCTGCGATCTGGTCCACATAATACCATATCTGATTTTGTGCTGCAGTTCAAGGTCATGTGTCTAATTTCTATATAGGGAAACTACAATTGTGAAGGGGCGCAAAGTGTGTCCAATGAAAAGCCATTGACTGTCATTCTAGGTAGGTTGTCAATTTTTTTACTAATTAATATACTGTCATTGATGTGTAGTATTGGATGTGTGCAGGTTTCCTGAGATGCATTACTTTCAGGAAGAAGATGTCAGGACTAAATTGACAGATGTTCTTTTCTGCTATGCGCGAGAAAATGAGCAGTTACTCTATAAACAGGTGCAGTTTCTCATGCATTATGTGTTCAACACGCACACACCACAACAGTCTACCAGAATATTTTAGAGGACTTCATGATTCCTTCTGCTGAGGATCTGTATGGAGATGCAGATTTCATCTTCCAGTAGGACCTGTCCCCTGCCCATGCCACCAGAATTATCAAAACCTGCTTTGATGTCCATGCCATCAGTGTTTGACCTGCTAGCCAACTTGCCGGACCTAAACCCCTTTGAGAATCTATCTAATCTATCTAAGTCCTCTACATCATTGTGGTAACCTTGGATTTAAGAAAGCAGTTTCCCAACACCTGTACCGGACATTGTTCCCCAAATCATTACTGACTGGAGATTTCACACTGGACCTCAAGCAGTTTGGATTCTGTTCCTTACCTCTACTGTTTAGTAGATGATTAGTGTCTCACACTCTGTTTAAAACATTAATACCCTGCAAAAAAAAACTATACACATAACAAAATAAATAATTCCTGCCAGTTACGTCTTTACATCGTTTAATTTGTCATCCATTCTTCCATAGCAGAGCAACATTTCTTAGGTTGTTCCCAGTGAGTTTTTTTTAAACTTTCCTAGACCTTTAGTTAGATTCCTGCTTCTGTTGTGCTTTCTGGATAACTTTAATCTGAAGAAAAAAGGATTGAAAAAAGTTAACATTGATGTATGTGTTAGTTTCAAATTGAATAGTTCATAACAGTTCACAACAGAGTTCACTTTTAGTCAGAATCAGAATACTTCATTAATCCGGGGGGGGGGGGGGGTAGTTTTCACATATGCTTCATTGGTTGTGTGTTAATGTGTACAGAATTAGAGTAAAGAAGTAACAAGAAAGATCGTCTAACG
Organism: Corydoras sp. C115; assembly: GCA_019802505.1. Lineage (NCBI taxonomy): Eukaryota > Metazoa > Chordata > Actinopteri > Siluriformes > Callichthyidae > Corydoras > Corydoras sp. C115. Next base: position 279,008 of record JAFMOC010000005.1, read on the forward strand.
TCGTAGAAATGTATCTAACAATACAAAATAATACAAAATAAAGTAAAAGTGAAGTGGCATCTTTAAGTTATATATATTAAATAAAACATTAAAAAGGTTGCACTGCAGTAATGGTATAATGTTGAACATTTAAATCAAAATTAATCAAAATTGTGATATTGCACATAAGTTGTGCATAAGTGTATGTGTGCAAGTGTACAAATGTGTTTGTGTACACACACACAAGTATTTTTCTATAACTTCTATTTCTAGGGAAAAAAATAAGGGGGGGTGCAGGATCAGATAATGATCAGATTTGATAATTCTGCAGTTTAGCTGGTTTTTGTCATAACTACTGACTTGTGTTATTCTCATTTGTAAGTCGCTTTGGATAAAAGTGTCTGCTAAATGTAAATGTATATAAATAACATTAGGACAGATTATTATCACATGAACATTTTAATTTCTCTGCTTTTTATTTCACTCACTTAATGTTTTTAGTTGCAAATATATGTTCATGGTTAAAATCGATTCAATGTTTGTTTTATCTTATTCTTTTGTGTTTGTATATTTCTTTGCATGCACTTTCTGTAGGGGATGCACGAGTTGTTGGCTCCCATAGTCTTTGTTCTTCACTGCGATCATCAAGCATTCCAGCATGCAAGTGAAACTGCAAGTCCCAGGTAAGCTCACTTATTCATCAGTTTTAATAAATAAATCATCCTGCCAGCAGTATTAATGTTTTGGGTCACCACTGAGTTATAATGTTGTAAGAAATCTGTACATATGTACTTTTTTTTTCTAATTTTTTATTTTATTTTTTTTAGTCTCTGTTGGATTTTTTTTTAGGATTTTCAACATTTACATTCAAACCTCTAAACAAACAGCAGATTTACAATTTTCACATTCATTCATTCATCATCTTCCGCTTAATTCTCTATTAGGGTCACGGGGGGGGTTTCCTGTACCCATCCAGGAGAGAATGTTCTGAGCACTGGGCAGATACACCCAGGACAGGGCACCAATCTATAACTGGGCACACATAGACACACTCATTCACATAAACACACTCTATTTGGGGCAATTTAGAGCATTCAGTTTACCATGTTTTTTGGACTGTGGGAGGAAACTGGAGAACTCGGAGGAAACCCACGCAGACACAGGGGGAACATGGAAACTCTACCCAGATTGAGATTCGAACCTAAAATTTCAAATGCTGGGAGGCAAACGTTCTAACCACCCACTGTGCCGGCTGTTGCAAAACCTGTAATTTATTTATTAGAAACACTTAATGATCTCTCATCCAATTAGAATGATGATGAAATATTTAGCAGTTTGCAAATGATTAATTAAACACCTACGCTTCTAATTGCATGTATGTATCAAATAGCATGTTGTGAAATACAATGAGAATTTTTGCTGTTTAAGAAGAGCTTGTAATTTTCTGCTATAACATTTTAAACTGTATCATTTCTGTGCTTGCCAATTGCTGCTTTACAGCGAGGAGATGAAAGTACTGCTGGATCCGAAGTTTCATGAGCATGATGCTTAGTGAGTATTCATACTTTTATACGACATGAATTTATAGTGTTTAACTGCGGTTTAAATCCAATGTTTTGCAAGAGTTTGTATTCTGATTGTTTCCCTCAGTTTAAACACCATTTAAGCTTTGTTTAACAAACTAGGGGAAAATGAAATAAAAATAGTTAATAAAAAGGATTTACAGCAAATTCAGAAAGGAATTCTCAATAATAGATAAGTTATATAAATAAAAATGTTAATATGTTGGACAGGTGATAGAGTTGTGTTATAAGATTATTATTGAATTCATGTTGAGTTTTTAAACTCAGAAATTAAAAAATAAATAGTATTTCACTGTTGAAAATAATCTTTTTTTTTTTTTAACATTGCACATTTTTTGCACGTTTTTTTTTTGCACATTGGTTGTTTATTATCATTAAAATATCTGCTCTTAACCCAGTTTGGGCAATTTTGCAATTTCTTTGCTTGATGAAGTCCATTATCTTGACGCTTCTAAACCACAGAAGCATAGTCTTCTCTGAGCATTGCATTTTGTTGAGAATTAACTCTTCAAACTGCAGTTATTTGGTTTAATATAATTGCTGTCTATTAAAATACAATTCTGTTCTAATCATCAAATCAAAGGTTCTGTAGTATTTGCCTATTCAAATTCAAACTGCAACTTGTTTTTTGGTTATTCAGTGTACATGAACATTCCCATAGTTTAATTCCTGAATTTCTTAAACTTGAACCAAAAGAAAACTGAATTCATAATGTCTGGATATGATCCAGCAGAATGTTCCATAGATTCTTTCGGGCCCTTAATATTAAATATTCGGTCCTCTGTCAAAACATCTCGGGGTAAGATTTGATGATGAGTTTAAATTTGATCGTGAGGTTAGCTCAGTCATTATAAATATATTTTTTTAATTTGAGAGTTTTATCAAAGGTTAAGGGCTATTTGCCTCACAAAGATCTAGCAACAGTAATCCATGCTTTTATCAGCACAAGACAGGATTACTACAACTCGATTTACTTTGATATTAATCATTCACTTCTACACCGCTTACAATACAGATACAGAATTTGACAGCTCGCCTTCTTACTGGAAAATGCAAGCCTGACCACATCTTCCCTATTCTGGCCACACTGCATTGGCTTCCGGTGGCTTTTAGAATTGATTTGAGATAGATTGAACATTCGCCTCTCAGCACTACGGATTCCCGGTTCGAATCCCAATCTGGGTGGAGTTTCCATGTTCTCCCCGTGTCTGCGTGGGTTTCCTCCGGGTTCTCCGATTTCCTCCCACAGTCCAAAAACATGGATCAAGTCAATTGAATTCTCCAAATTGCACCATATAGAGTGTGTTTGTGTGAGTGAGTGTGTGCCCAGCGATAGATTGGTGTCCTTTCCTGGGTGTATCTGCCCAGTGCCCCCAAACGTTCTCCCCTGGATTTCCATTCCACTTCTAAATTTCCATTTCATTTTATTCTATTTGTGTTTGTTGTATTGTATGTTAGTCATAGTGTTTTATGGATTATTTATTAATTGTGATTATTTTTTATGTATATGTTTAATTTGTAAAGTATTATGTAAATGTTCTATAAATAAAGGTTTGGGTTGAGGTGTAATACTTGGCACACCTCCCTAAATGTACAATACAATGTACATGTTGGAATGAACATATATGCTGCGTATATATAGCTGATAAGTTTACTTTGCTTTACACTCAGTGCCATGTTCTCTCAGCTAATGGAAACAGCAGAACCCTGGTTTTCCAGTTTTGAGCGGCAGGTGCGGAAGGTGAGTCCCTGTTTCGGCCCCCTTTGAAAGTCACCGCGGTCCTGTACTTATGGACATGTTTGTGCTGACATTGCAGGGAAAAGAAGAGATGCTTACCAGCATACCATTTGCCAGACCACAGGATTCCGGCCCTTCTGTTGCTGTTGTGACCAAAGTGAACCGAATCCAGGATCAGCTGGTAAAAAAACATGATAATGAGCTGCACATGCATCTCAATCGCCTGGAAATTGCGCCACAGATATATGGCATGTAAGTTCATGTGGGTCAAGAAAAGCATGTGTTGAAAGGCAGTATGTGAATGTATGTGTAATTTTATTATGGTGCATAAGCTCATGAAAGTGTTAGCTCTTTGTTAGGCCCTGTGGAAGCTGTTATATATTGAAGGAGGTGCATGGAAATTATTCATTCATCCATTATCTTCCACTTAATCCTCTACTATGGTCGTGGGGTGTTCCCCATGCCCATCCAGGAGAGAATGTTTTGGTGGACAGATACACCCAGGACAGGGCACCTGTCTATCGCTGGGCACACTCAGTCACACAGACACACACACGAACACACTCTATATGGGGCAATTTACAGCATTCAATTTACCTCTAATCCATGTTTTTGGACTGTTGGAGGAAACTGGAGAACCCAGAGGGAACCCATGTCACCATGGGGAGTACATGGAAACTCCACCCAGATTGGGATTCGAATTTGGATCCCCAGCGCTGAATGGCAAATGTGCTAACCACTAAGTGGGTGGAAATTAAATAGCAATAAAGTGGAACATCACAACAATTAAAAATTTATAAATGATCAGAATTGGACTTTGAATGTGAGGTTTTTAGTTTCATCAAGAACTAACAATGTAGCAGTTCATTACTTCCATGTGATGTGTAATTATTTGCCTGTTAACTTGCAACTTTTTAGGCAAATTCTACAAAATGCTTATTATACAGCTCATTATCTTCCTCTTAATCCTATACTTGGGTTGCAGTGGGTTCCCCATGCCCATCAAGCGAAGAATGATTCGGGGGCTGGGGCACCAATCCATCACTTACACAGAATGACACACACTATATGGAGCCAATTAGGGCAGCCAAGTCACCCTAAATCCATGTTTTTGGCCTGTGGGAGGAAAACGAAGAACCCAGAGAAAACCCACACAGGGGGACATGGGGAAACATGGAAAAAATAAACATGGTCCAGATTGGACTTTATACTAAAGTTAGGTGTTGTGGTTACTAGCTACAGGTGGTTTACATGTGTTAAATATTATTTTATTTGTTTGGATTTGTTTCAGTCGGTGGGTGCGACTTTTATTCGGCAGGGAGTTTCCTCTCCAGGACCTGCTGGTAGTGTGGGATGCACTTTTTGCAGACAGCATCACTTTGGACCTGGTGGACTATGTATTTGTTGCCATGCTACTATATATTAGAGATGCATGTAAGTCATTTGTATTGTATTATTTCATTGTGCATTTCAAACGCTGGCTTTTAATGGTTTTCACATTGTTAAAATATGCTTTAAGATGTTTCCAAGGTTATTGCATCATTATAAAATAAAATTAGGGCTGTATAGCATAAAATAAAGTGTTTTATTATACCACATACAACAAATAAAAAACCTTTCATTTTATCCTTATGTAAATAGACTTTGTGTCTTTTGAAATACTAAACTAATCATTTCAAATTTCACAAACCAGTGCCGTATATCAGTGGTTTTCAAAATTTACCACCCAAAGTACCACCCATTCTCAAACCAAAACGTCCATCACCCATGTTTTTCGTCATGGAAAGACATATAGACAAGATGGAAAGACATCGATTAGGTGTGAGTATGTATTAAAACAATAAGGCAACTGAGTGTGTGCATTATTGTGAATAAATCACAGGAAACGGGTGTTGTTGGGCATGAACAAGACTGCTCTTACACCTCTTTTCCCTAATTTATTCACATTAATGTACAGCCTCAGTTGCCTTATTGCTTTTATAAAATGGTTACAAACACACTATAATAAAAAAAACAAAGTTTGATTCATAAATGTGTTTATTGAAAGCAAAATTGCTAATAATGACTTAATCTAATCCGGTTATTAAAATGAATGCTAAAGAAACCAGGAACTCACTTGGAAATGTGTTCTGATTACTGATGTCTACCGTCTAGTCGCAGTTCACTGTAGAATATGAATGGTCTAGCAAAACACACAAAACAAACTGTATGAAGTATCCCTCATCATCAATATTAAATGACTTCCTTAATAGACAAGATCAGACAATACTGACGAGTAAGGACTGCCCTTACCCACCGTCACCTCCTAGTTGGCGAGTAAAGCTCCAGACTGCCAATCCTGTGCAATTCCTCAAACTATTAAACACATCTTAGTGGAATGCCCTGCAATTTTAATCACCAAAAATAACTTTTATAGGGTTGAAAATATGAAAGAACTGATTGAAAAGATCCCACCAGCAAAAATAGATTTATTTCTGTGATACTTGCCAATGCCATAAAATAGCCAATATGCTGCTGGTATGGCACTAAACACAAACAAACAAACACGTTGGGAAATACATTGGGAAAATAATGTATGGATATATATAATCACTTAAAGAAGTCTAATTAAACACTGTTTTGTGTGTTTCCTATTTATTTAGTGATTGCCAGTAACTTTCAGACATGTCTTGGACTCCTGATGCACTACCCCCCTGTTGGAGATATCCATTCTCTTTTACAAAAAGCACTATTCCTGAGAGACCCCAAGGTATTCATGGTTCCGAGTAAATGTGTTGTACTCTATTGGAGGAGGATCAAACTCAATTGCAGCGGGAACAGAACTAAAAAGCACACTTTAGGCTGAACACACTACAAGTAAATGTTTTCTGAACGTGAATATGAAAAGAAACAGACAGAAATATTAATTCATTCATCCATTACCTTTCGCTTTATCCACTACTAGGGTGGTGGGGGGGTTCCCCATGCCCATCCAGGGGAGAACGTTTTGGGTGCATGGCAGACACACCCAGGAGAGGGTGCCAATCTATCGCTGGGCACACATTCACTCACACAGACACATGCACACTATATGGGGTAATTTGGAGAATTTAATTGACCTTGATCCATGTTTTTGGACTGTGGGAGAAAACCAGAGAACCTGGAGCAAACCCACTCGGACACGGGGAGAACATGGAAACTCCACCCAGATTGGGATTTGAACCGGGAATCCCTAGTGCTGAGAGGAGAACATGCTAACCTCTAAGCCACCTAAACAGGAATATCCATCCATCCATTATCTTCCGCTTTATCCTATATTAGGGTCGCGGGGGGGTTCCCCATGCCCAGACAGGAATATTATTCCACAAAATAAACTGCAACGTAAAACTTTATATAACTTAAAATACTCTGCTCTTTATAAAATTATCTCTTGTCAAAATGAAGTTACAACCATGAACTCAACAAAGCACTGTTGAGCAGCTGAGTTAGATCAACAGTGTAAGACAGCCATGTACAGTCCATTGAGGGTGTCCTGCAGGACTGCCAAGCCAATTTATATCCAGGTTCCATCCAGTAATTGTCGTATCCGCAGTGCTCCGGCAGAGCCATGGATGAAGAGCTGATGACACCTCAAAAAAAATTATCAATACAATATGTACCAACAAGCAGAAACCAGACAAATAGCTTCTGAGAAACTGAGTTTTGGCCTTGTTTCTTCAGAAGAGCAGTTAAGACTTGATACAGAAGAGGAAAGGGAATGTTCCAAATGAACGATACAAAGTGTGTGTTTATAAATCCATCTGAATGATACGAACGTTAAAGCTTATACTAAACTATATTTAATGAATACAACTACCGTATTTTCCAGACTATAAGGCACACCTAAAAGCCTAAAATTTTCCCAGAAATCGGACGTACACCTTATAATCCGGTGCGCCTTAAACGTGTACTGAGTTCCAATAATATAAAAGTACTATAAAAGTATTGTTGTGCGACCGGGTGGTTTTTTTCCACACATCACCGTCCTGCTGATCTGTGACTCCATGCGCGCTCAACTCACAGAAAAGCCGAGTGAAGAAAATTAATTCGGAGCTTGCCGTCATTCCAGGAGGATTAAATAAAGAACTCCGACCGCTGGACATTGGCGTAAACAGGGCGTTTAAAGTAAAGTTGTGGGCGGCGTGGGAGCGATGGATGATAGACGCTGAACACACGTTTACTAAAACTCGGGAGGCGGCGGCGGGCGAGTTACACCACCGTCTGTGAATGGATTGTGGATGCCTGGGCTAAGGTTTCTGCTGTAACTGTTGTCCGAGCTTTCACGAAAGCCGGCGTCATTGCTGAACAGCCGCCAGGCGATAAGACTCAGACATCGATGAGGGGAAGCCCGGAGTGCAGCTTTTTAATTCAGACACAGAAGATGAGGACTTTGATGGATTTGTGGGAGAAGAGTGATTAAAAATTATGTGCGTTTTGTCAAGAAGTAGAATAAACTTCAATTATAAATCACCGTTTTGCATCCTTTACTTTTCTTTTAGATCGTATGTTTTAGCAAGTGCCTTATAATATGGTGCCGTACAGAATAAGTACCGTACAGAAATAGAGTCTGTATTTGAGACTGCGCCTTATAGTACGGTGCGCCTTATACGTGGGTCAATTACAAAAATAGACCCCGTAATTCAGACTGCACCTTATAATACGGTGCGCCTTATGGTCCAGAAAATACGGTACTTCATTCTGTAATATATCCATCTGCTTATATATTTAGGTTAACATTCAATTCAAAACATTTCCATATGATAGTCAAGTATGTGTTTACTTTTGTCTGTCTGTGGTGCCTGTCTGCCTCGTCTGCAAGACATTATCTACCTGTTTTAAAAATAGAAATAAATACATACAAATATATTCTTATAAATGCAGTCTCATCTTAAATCATCGTCAGGGCACCAAACTGTAAATTATTTTTGTAAATTTGTTTGCTGCCTTCCTTGACAATCTAACTTCATCATTTCTTGTGTTGTATTCTTTCAGAATAATCCCAGACCAGTCAACTATCAGTTCCAGCAAAATCTTGACTATTATAAGACGCGTGGTGCTGACTTCGTCGACAGGGCGCGGTATGTCTTGACCACTGTGGGTCACTGTATCTAAAGCTTAAACATGTTTAAATAGATACATTTTAGTGTAGTTGCCACCAATTTATGAAGTCACTTTACACACGCATTCATTTCAAACTAATCTTAAGCATGCAGCGTTTTTTAAATCACACTGCACATATAATTCTTTTTGTAGATATGTCAGTATATAAGTATAAATTTGGGGCTACGGAAGTTTTACAAACGCCCCACCATTCGTCACACTTTTTTGTACAGATAAACTGTCTGATATTTTAAGATGATTTACATTTACATTTGGTCATTTAGCTGACGCTTTTATCCAAAGCCACTTGAAAGGTGAGCACAGGGTTAATCACAACATCCCTGAGCAATTAGGGTTGAGGGTCTTGTTCAAGGACCCACATTCGTAACTTTAGTGGACCTGGGATTTGAACCCCCAACCTTCAGATTGATTGCACAACGCCCTGACCACTGAGCTACCATGCCCTCATGATTTTAGTACACCATGTACTAAAAACAATAGTCAACGTATTTTTGCTCCTCACATATTTTTATGTTTTCCTCAATTAAAAATAAAGAATATATTATTTGTCTTATTTGTTTCATTTACTTTTAGGGCATTTAATTGGAATTTATCTTAACATTTTGTAGAAATACTACATTCTACAGGGTTTCACAAATGTTTTAACACCACTGTAATTGCTAATAGACATAGATAATCAATACTGTAATATTTATTTGATATAAAATATACAGGGCGGCACGGTGGCTTAGTGGATAGCACGTTCGCCATTCAGCACTAAGGATTCCCGTTCGAATCCCCATCTGGGTGGAGTTTCCATGTTCTCCCCGTGTCCGTGTGGGTTTCCTCTGGGTTCTCCGGTTTCCTCCCACAGTCCAAAAACATGGATCAAGTCAATTGAGTTCTCCAAATTGCCCCATCTAGAGTGTGTGTGTGTGAGTGAGTGTGTGCCCAGTGATAGGTTGGCGCCCTGTCCTGGGTGTATCTGCCCAGCGCCCGAAACGTTCTCCCCTGGATGGGCATGGGGAACCCCCCCGCGACCCTAATGTAGGATAAAGCGGAAGATAATGGATGGATGGATAAAAATATACAGTGATCGTGCACCAATGATTGTGGGTACAGTGTGATGAAGATTGCTTTGAATTTAGAAGGTCAAATATGTTTTTCCTCATCTGGGGAAAAAGATGAGAGAACCTCTTACAACCCAGATGTGCTAATTTTTTAAGCAATCTAATTTGAGAAGCAGAAAATGCATAAACAGAAATGGGCGTGGTTTTTTTGCCCACATTATATAATATGACCTCTCTCTTTCTCTTTGTGTGTTTGCGTGTGTGTGCGTGTGTGTGTGTGCGTGTGTGTGTGTGTGTGCAGTGTTAATACTAAAGCAGCTCCTCTCAACATTAACAAGGTCTCCAGCTCCCTGCTCAACTTTGGCAGAAAACTCATTGCCCCTATGGGTGGAGGCTCCACTGGTGTCTCACCGATCAACAGCGAGGTGCTGTCCGCTCCGCCTCCACAACCCCAGCCACCTCGACCATTATCTGAGCATCCATCTAGTTCCACATTCTCACACCCACATACACACACCCAACAGCGTCTACTAAAATCTGAGAGTGTACCTGTGCACCTTAGTAAAGGTAAAAAAAAATCATTCATTTTACACACACACACACACACACAAAGCTTATCTACAAATATACAGTAGTGTATTATTTAAACCACTCAAGTCAAAAAAAAGACCCCAAATTAATGTGTGACCTAAATGTTATTCTACTTCAGTTTGTTTTTTAAACTATTGATCTTTTTTACACATCTAAAGTTACAATTGTTTTTAACTATAAATGTATCATGATAAACAATAAAAATGAAAGAAATGGTTTACTCTGGTGGAGGGCACAGTGCCACTCAGCACTGGGGATTATCTCCAGGTTCTCCGATTTCCTCTCACAGTCCAAAAACATATATTCAAGGTGAATTTACTGCTTTAAATTCCAGTTATCTAAATTGCCCCTGAATAGTGTGTGTCTGGGCGGCACAGTGACTTAGTGGTTAGCATGTTCGTGCTAGGGATTCCCGGTTCAAATTCCCATCTGGGTGGAGTTTCCATGTTCTCCCCGTGTCCGCATGGGTTTCCTCCAGGTTCTCCGGTTTCCTCCCACAGTCCAAAAACATGGATTAAGTCAATTGAGTTCTCCAAATTGCCCCATATAGAGTGTGTTTGTGTGCATGTCTATGTGAGTGAGTGTGTGCCCAGCGATAGATTGGCGCCCTGTCCTGGGTGTATCTGCCCAGCGCCTGAAACGTTCTCACCTGGATGGGCATGGGGACCCTAATATAGGAAAAAGATAATGGATGGATGGATAGTGTGTCTGTGTAAGTGAGTGTGGGCCCAGAAATAGATTTGTGCCCTGTGCTGGGTGTAACTGCCCAGTGCTCGAAACGTTCTCCCCTGGATCGGCATGGGGACCCTCCTCACTCACAACCCCACAAAATGGAGAACAAGATGAGGTTTACACTGGTGTGCAAGATCACACGAATAGTGAATCATTTTACTTAATAAAAGACCAAATATTTTGTTTCTGTTTAGTTAAAGTGGATTATATTCATTTACTTTTAGGTCTTCTGGTTTAATAATGTGCAAATATGCATGATTAAACATTTCATATTCATACAAATGATTTAAATTTGCTCCCATGACTTAAATATTGAAAATGAATATGATGATGTAGTACATTTTAGTGTCAACAGTGAGTGTAGAACCTATTCTTGCTGTATGTTCTATTCCAAAACATGCCTTTACAACAGCCTTTAACCTGCGAAAAATTTACCTTAGATTTTTACAGTGTACTATCCAAAAAGTTTCACTTGCTCAGAATCCTTTTTCACAGCCTCATCATTATTGCTCTTTAACTTTGTTTATTTTTATTTTTTTGAGGTTTCATAGATCCCACAACAGAACAATACATTATATGTATGTTTCATTTTTGTTTCACATCCCAGTAGTTATGAATTTATTTAATTTAAGCTTTTACTGGAACCTATTTGTGAACTGAATTCCAGTAATGGTGCATCTTTGGCTGTATGAGATATTAGTATATCAGAAGTTAAACTGTTTGAAATCATTTTCTGCATATTGATGTGCTGTGTGCAGTAACCTTATTATTTTTTATTATTATTATGTTTTAGATGTAGGTCCTACTGCAGTATCTCAGTCCTCTCTTCCCAGCCAGATACTTCCTGACATCCCAGGTATTTCTTACTGTACATGGTTGAAAATACGTAAAATAAGTTCCTTGAAAAAGACCTAGGGTTCCTTCAGTTGAAAACTATGTAATTCAAGCTGTTGTCCCACGTTTGTGGAACACTCTCCCAAACTTCCCAGCATCACAGTGTGGAGTCCTTTAAAAAAATCAACTTAAAACTTTCCTGTACAAAAAAGCTGTACTTTTCCTGTGTTAATGTTATTAAAGTTTCCTCTCTGTTGCTGTTTTTATTTCATTTTTTATTTTTTGTATTTAGTAATAAATCACGACGTAGCACTTTGAGGTTTCTATGAAATGTAAAGTGTATTATTATAACTTTCAGGAACCTTCAAGATTAGTTTCTTTAAAGTTCTTTGAAGCACTTAGAAGTATTAAACTGCAGAAGCTCTGCAGGTTGTTCAAGGATCTGTTACTTTGAACAGTGTAGCTTTAGCATATCAGCATATTATTGCTTGTCATGTTTATTTTTTATTTTAACTCTACTGGTTTGGTCTAGGGTGGCACGGTGGCTTAGTGGTTAGCACGTTCGCCTCTCAGCACTAGGGATTCCTGGTTCGAATCCCAATCTGGGTGGAGTTTCCATGTTCTGCGTGGGTTTCCTCCGGGTTCTCCGGTTTCCTCCCATAGTCCAAAAATATGGATCAAGGTCAATTGAATTTTCCAAATTGCACCATATAGAGTGTGTTTGTGTGTGCATGAGTGAGTGTGTGCCCAGCGATGGGTTGGCACCCTGGGTGTATCTGCCCAGCGCCCGAAATGTTCTACCCTGGATGGGCATGGGGAACCCTAGTAGAGGATAAAGCGGAAGATAATGGATGGATGGATGGTTTGGTCTAATTCCATATGCATTCTCCTAGGTCAGACCTCAAGAACAATGAGCTCATCACCAAGTGTTGAGAGCCTGTCAGGTGGACGGGACCAGGCCATGTCGTCTCCACCTCTTTCTGCCTCCAAAGGGCGGGAGTCCAGCACATCATCCCCACCACTCTCAGCTACGAAAAAAGACTCGTTCTTTAACATCAGCCGCTCACGCTCACACAGCAAATCCATGGGCAAAAAAGATATGGTGAGAATGACAGTAATCTAAGATTTTAAGGCATTTTAGCTTTATGCAGTGTGTGTGTGTGTGTGAGTGGCATGCACGTGTGTGTGTGGCATGCACGTTTGTGCATGTCTGTGTTCCCAGTAAAATCCACACTGTTACTTTGAATACCACATAATGTTACATACTGTACTGAACCCTGTGGATGTTTATATACTCTTAATCACCAAGAAGGGGCTTTATTTTAGCAATCCACACATACAGTACAGTGCAGCTGAATTTGGCTGAAAATTGACCAATTACCTGTAAATTAAGGTATACACTTTTTGAAGGACAAAATCTCATACTAGCTAAATGGCTAGTGTTTGTAAATGTGAACATAACAATATTGAGTTTATGTTCAAACTGCATGCAATGAGAGAAATGCAGACCAACTTTAATTTATGATATTTACCAACCAGGCATAACATTATGACCACTAACAGATAACAAATGAATAACACTAATTATCTCACGACAACTGTTAGTTGGTGAAATATAATTAGCAGCATGTGAACATGACTGTTATTGATCATTGTTAGAAGCATGAAAAATGAGAGCGCCACATACCATGACACACCTTTAGGGGTCCAGCGCCTCAATAAGTCAGCAAAAGAGGGACCAAAGAGGACCAACACAGTATTAGAAAGGTGGTCATCATGTTACACCTGGTTCGTGTATGTTAGAACGGCAGTGAAAATAATTAAATATTAGATAATTGGATATCAGTAAAAATTATGTGTGCCTTCTTTCTGGTTTATATGGTTGTCTTGTGACTAATAAACTAAACACATTGCCAATTTAAAGTTGATTAAAATAAGCTTTTTTTAAGCTTTTGTTTAAACATCCTTCATTTATAAATAACAGTAAACCTTTAGACTAAATGTCCTGTCATGTTCATATTTCGAATTTTCCATAGCTGCGAGTCAGCAACTACAGTTACAGTCCAACGTATCTGCACTTCAGAGGTTTTAGTTCATTCCTGCTTTTATTTTATTACTATTTTTTTCTTTCAAATGTTATTTTTCAACACACATATTTAAAATTAAACACTCAGATGTTTACTTTTGATAGCACTAACATACATATATCGTTAATTTTTAAAATAGTTTATTTCATAATTTACATTAATATTTAAGTAAAGTGTTTTGGATTGGTTAGTTAGTTATGTTTATTTGTTTGTAGGAAGAACTGGAGGCTCAGGTGTCTTTCCTACAAGGGCAGATCAATGATCTGGAGGCTATGAGTAAATACTGTGCAAAGACCATGTGTATTCACATTGGTGAGTCAAACCTTCGTTTAAAATAAAATCTATTAATAGAATGAGTTGAAATAGCACTTGTATATATTCTCAACAGGAAAGATTCAGGATGTGATACTGCAGGAACATCTGCAGAAAGAAGACGAGGTGCTAGTGTCACTTGCTGGCCTCAAACAGGTTTGCATTTATTTCTTTTCTACATCTTATCTCTAATTAAGCTATCAGTGGGTGCTGGAGCCTACATAGTACACACTGGATTAAAAGATGAGGAAAAACCCTGGATTGGTTTCCTGTTCATTGGAGGAAAGAGAAACATTAACATGAATATTCATACACAAGAGCGTTTTAATATCTTTTGTTTAATACTATTTAAATGGACTATCGGAGAAACCCATGCAGGAAAGGCAATGAAATTCAAATTTTAAAACGGTTTTGTGAGAACAATAGTTTCTGGTTCTCTGGTTTCCTTCCACAGTCCAAAAACATGGATTCAAGACATTGAATGCTCTATCTTTATTATATTAATCCTCTACTAGGGTCATGGGGTTGCAGGTGGGTTCCCATGCGCATCCAGGGGAGAACGTTTCGGGCGCTGGGCAGATACACCCATGACAGAGCGCCAATCTATTACTGGGCACACTCACTCACAAAGACGCACACACAGTCTATATGAGGTCATTTGAAGCAGCTAGTTTAAATTGAATCCATGTTTTTGGACGTAGGGAGAACATGGAAACACCAACCAAATTGGAATTCAAACCTGGATATCCAGCGCTGAGAAACGAACATGCTAACGACTAAGCCATTTGATTTTAATATAAGGAATTAAACATTCATTCGTTATCTTCTGCTTAATCCTTTACTAGAATTGAGGGTGCCAATCTATTGCTGGGCACACTCACTCACACAAACACACACTAATATGGGGCAATTTAGAGCATTCAATTTACCATGAATCCATGTTTTTGGACTGTGGGAGGAAACCGGTGAACCCAAAGAAAACCCACACAGACACAGGGAGAACATGGAAGCTCCACCCAGATTGAGTTTCGAACCTCAATCCCCAGTGCTGGGAGGCGAACGTGCTAACCACTAAGCCATGTGAATTAAATATAAGAAAAAAATATATATATTGTTAATTTGCCTACATCTGTATCAATCTGTAAACTTTTAGGTTAATAGAGAATACACATATACAAACATCACTATAAAGATTACATGTCATAATAAATCCAGACTGATCTCCTAGTTTAAAAATGGAGAAAAAGAAAACAGAAACAAAACTCAGAAAACAAAGCTTTTCTGGAGAATTAGTCAAGAGTACTGACTCGGAGGTAATATGTACTTCTGAAAGAGCTGATTAGATCAACATCTTGGGCAGTAGAAGTTGTTTACAAGAAAACTTACACTAAAAGCATACCCCTTATACAAGAGTGCAGGCTCTTGTATAAGCTTTTTTTTTTTAGCTAAAAGGGCTTGTTGAACTCAAAGGCAGTTAAATTGTTAATTAGTTGTTTAAACTGCTTTAAATACTGATACCAGACTATAAATAATGCAGAGCTATATGTAAGTACTCTACTGCCTTTGAAATGTTATGTGCCTAACTTTAAGGGTATAATATTAATAAGTAATATCTATATATAATGTCATGTCTTTCTTCAGATTAAAGACATCTTAAAAGGAGCTCTGCGGTTTAACCAGAGTCAGCTGGAGTCTGGAGAGAATGAGGAGATCACAATAGCGGATAATCACTACTGCTCCACTGGACAAAACCTTGAGCAGGACAGACCTGCAGCTACAGCTGATACCGATGCTGTCAACATTTCAGCAAGTGGTCTGCCAGACTCCAGTCTGCATTCTGAGCAATACAAAGAAATGGAAACCCTTGAAAAAAAAAACATCCGAAGTGAGCCGTCGCATGTCTCAGAGCCGCAGGTCAGTGGGAAAACTCTTTTTACATTTCATTATTATCATATTTTATAGATTCATTCATTTACTTTGTCATTTACTTTAGCTTTAGCAATAATTTAGAATTAATTAACAATTTCTAATTATTATATATTATTATATTATATCTAATGAACAACCTCAAAATTACTATGCAGAAAGAATTTCATTAAAATATTGCATTAAGCTGTAATTTTATTTTTATTTCTATGTAACCTAGCAACAAATTCTAACTGTCACGGTTTTATTTCAATTATGACCCATGCAGGAGATAGGGTTTCTGACACTCTGGTTAAGGAAACCATCTAAGTAATAAAATTACAGAAACACAGACCCTGAATTGGCTTATTGCTTTTATAAAAGTTCATTCATTCTGCTTTTATCCTCTATTAGGGTCGGGGGGGGGTCCCCAAGTCCATCCAGAGGAGAACAGGGCGCCATTCTATCTATGGGCACACACTCACTCACACAAACACACTATACGGGAGAATTAAATTGACTTGATCCATGTTTTTGGACTGTGGGAGGAAACCGGAGAACCCGGAGGAAACCCACGTGGACACGGGGAGAACATGGAAACTCCACCCAGATTGGGATTCGAACCGGGAATCCCTAGCGCTGAGAGGCGAACATGCTAACCACTAAACCACCGTGCCGCTTTATAAAAGTTCATTCATTCATTATCTCCCGCTTTATCCTCTATTAGGGTCGCGGTGGGGTTCCCCATGCCCATCCATGGGAGAACGTCTCAGGTGCTGGGCAGACACACCCAGGACAGGGCGCCAATCCATCGCTGGGCACACACTCACTCACACGGACACACTCTATATGGGGCAATTTTTGAGAACTCAATTTACTTGATCCATGTTTTTGGACTGTGGGAGGAAACCGGAGAACCCGGAGGAAACCCACGCAGACACGGGGAGAACATGGAAATTCCACCCAGATTGGGATTCGAACCGGGAATCCCTAGCGCTAAGAGGCGAACGTGTTAACCACTAAGCCACCATGCCGCTTTATAAAAATTAATTTAGATATTTTTATAATATTCCTGAAACTATATCTTATACGATTAAATACAGTCACTTAAAAGCAGCCTTCTGAAGATGCAGTTACCCTGTGTGGTCTTTCTAAAAACATTTTGTCCCTCAATGGGTTGAAAGCTCCAGAAATAATTGCTCTTTTAAAATTTGCAGTATAAGGCACAAAAAGTGAAACTGGTTTTTAGCAATAGTAAGTTAAAGCAACTTGATTTGTGTTGCACAAAACAGAATGGATGTGAACATTGTGAGGATTGTTACACAAATAATAATGTCATTTTTATGCTTCATTAATTTGTATTCTGGCATTTTTGTTGCTATTCTAAATCATTACTTTTTTATTACAGCAGCGCACAGAAGGAAGGAACTGGGATGATTACATCCTGGTCTTGCAGGATGGAGAGCTTCACCACAACGATGCTGATATCGCCCCCCCTTTCAAGCAGGATCAAGGCTGCAACAAGCCAGAGTTTCAAGATCCTCTAATGGGAATGACATCTGGCTCATCCAGTCCAGATGAGGGCAGCACTAACAGCAAGGACTCTGATTTTACCATTGTTAACCCTACTGATCTTTGAAGTTGAATCTGACCTGGCTTTGACCCCTGAATCTTCTCATGAGGATGAGATAATCTGATTATCTTCTGTAAATGTGAATTGGGGTTGACTGTCTTATGGACGCCCTCAAACCTGCGCTGATTTCCTAACCTGATTCTAACTGTAGGCATTTTAAATCTATAATCAATAGTGTATCTATATAGCTCTAATTATCCAAACCTTGTCTGTTAAAGTTGCTTACATTATTATTAACAGCACTGCATCACTGATGCTTGATGCCTGTAATAGTTTCTTTATAGTGCTGATCTCTAAAAAATGCTTTATACTCCTTGCTGCTTAGCTCCCACCTTAAAACTGTAATAAAAATGATGACATGTCTCAAACCTGCCAGAAAGAGGGGGGCTCTAATAAATCTCAGACTTCTATCCAGCAATGATTGTTCATAATCCAGTGCCTCAGCACGTTTATACATTTGTCAACCTTTTTATTTGTTTTCTTTATTTTTCCAGAAATTCCGAATCCATTAATTATAAGGATTAATTTTGTTAAATTATGTTTTTCATCTTTTTTTATTAATGTGTCTCTCTTTTTTATGTCCTTTATCTGATTACCCTCAGTTCTCTATAGTATCAGTACAGTGTTGCACGTTGAGGGATGCTGGAACTGTATTAACAACTGATGAAATAAAAAGGCATTATTACTATTGCCTAATCTGCTTATCCGTGTACTCTGAACATAAAAAAGTTGCAGGATGCATCATGGACCTAGAATTTTAAATATAAAGTCAAGGTCACCACAACAGTCTACCAGAATGTTTTAGAAGACTTGATTTCTTCTGCTGAGGATGTGTATGGAGATGCAGATTTCATCTTCCAGCAGGACCTGCCCCCTGCGCATGCCGCCAGAAGCACTAAAACCTGCTTTGATGCCTGAGCCATCACAGTGCTCGACTGGTCAGCCAACTCACCCGACCTAAACCCCATTGAAAATCTATGGGGTATACTCAAGAAGAAAATGAGGGGCACCAGACCCAACAACAAAGAATCTCAGTCAAGCACTGTGATCAGCTTTTCAGTGATATTCTATTTTTTTTTTTTTTTTTTTTTTTTTGGAAAGGGTCTGTATATGTAGCAAAATGCAATTATTGATCTGACATATTTTGGTCCTGTTCTTGCATCTGGTTGTACAAAGTGATTTGATGTGTAGAATATTCCAGTTGATGTAATTATGTGCTACAATTTCTTAAATAGCTCACATTTTCAATGTACTTAAATTAATCTTGTTGAGCTGTGGCTTTACAAAAATTAAGTGAATTAGTTGAAGCTTGAAAATTTACAGCTCATGGTAATAATTTCTGATAATCAGTTATATTATAATGCGGCACAGTAGCTTAGAGGTTAGTGTGTGGGTTCTCATCGCTGGGGTTCTAGGTTTGAAACCCAATCGGGGTGGGGTGTCCATGGTCTCTCCATGTCTGTGTGGGTTACCTCTAGGTTCTTCTGTTTCCTTTCACAGTGTAGAAACATGGATTCAAGGTAAGTGTAATGCTCTAAATTACCCCATATAGTGTGTCTATGTGAGTGAGTGTGCCCAGTGATAGATTGGCGCCCCATCCTGGGTGTATCTGCTCAGCACTCGAAACGTTCTCCCCTGCATGGGCATGGGGAACCAACCCATGGTTCAAATCCCAATGTAGGTGGAGTTTCCATGTTCTCTCCATGTCCGCGTGGGTTACGTCTTTGTTCTTCAATTTCCTTTCACAGTCTAGAAACATGGATTCAAGGTAAATTGAATGCTCTAAATTGCCCCTTATAGTGTGTCTGTGTGAGTGATTGTGCACAGTGATGGATTGGCACCCTGTCCTGCGTGTATCTGCCCAGCACCCAAAACGTTTTCCCCTGGATGGGCATGAGGAACCAACCCATGGTTCAAATCCCAATCTGGGTGGAGTTTCCATGTTCTCCCCACGTTCGTTTGGGTTACCTCTGAGTTCTTCTGTTTCCTTTCACAGTGCAGAAACATGGATTCAAGGTCAATTGAATGCTCTAAATTGCCCCATATAGTGTGTCTGTGTGAGTGAGTGTGCCCAGTGATAGATTGGCGCCCCATCCTGGGTGTATCTGCTCAGCACTCGAAACGTTTTCCCCTGGATGGGCATGAGGAACCAACCCATGGTTCAAATCCCAATCTGGGTGGAGTTTCCATGTTCTTCCCATGTTCGTTTGGGTTGCCTCTGAGTTCTTCTGTTTCCTTTCACAGTGAAGAAACATGGATTCAAGGTCAATTGAATGCTCTAAATTGCCCCATATAGTGTGTCTGTGTGAGTGATTGTGCACAGTGATAGATTGGCACCCTGTCCTGGGTGTATCTGCCCAGCACCCAAAACGTTTTCCCCTGGATGGGCATGAGGAACCAACCCATGGTTCAAATCCCAATCTGGGTGGAGTTTCCATGTTCTCCCCATGTCCGCGTGGGTTACCTCTGGGTTCCTCTGTTTCCTTTCACAGTGCAGAAACATGGATTCAAGGTAAATTAATTCATTCATTATCTCCCGCTTTATCCTCTATTAGGGTCGCGGTGGGGTTCCCCATGCCCATCCAGGGGAGAAAGTCTCGGGCGCTGGGCAGATAGACCCAGGACAGGGCGCCAATCCATCGCTGGGCACACACTCACTCACACAGACTCACTCTATATGGGGCGATTTTGATAATTCAATTAACTTGATCCATGTTTTTGGACTGTGGGAGGAAACCGGAGAACCCGGAGGAAACCCACGCAGACACAGGGAGAACATGGAAACTCCACCCAGATGGGGATTCGAACCGGGAATCCCTAGCGCTGAGAGGCGAACGTGCTAACCACTAAGCCACCGTGCCGCCCTTCAAGGTAAATTGAATGCTCTAAATTGCATAGATTGGCGCCCTGTCCTGAAACGTTCTTCCCTGGATGGGCATGAGGAACCAACCCATGGTTCAAATCTCAATCTGGGTGGAGTTTCCATGTTCTCCCCATGTCTGCGTGGGTTACCTCTGGGTTCCTCTGTTTCATTTCACAGTGCAGAAACATGGATTCAAGGTCAATTGAATTCTCTAAATTGCCCCATATAGTGTGTCTGTGAGTGATTGTGCACAGTGATAGATTGGCACCCTGTCCTGGGTGTATCTGCCCAGCACCCAAAACGTTTTCCCCTGGATGGGCATAGGAAACCCACCCATGGTTCAAATCCCAAGCTGTGTGGAGTTTCCATGTTCTCCCTATGTCTGCATGGGTTACCTCTGGGTTCCTCTGTTTCCTTTCACAGTGCAGAAACATGGATTCAAGATAAATTGAATGCTCTAAATTGCCCCATATAGTGTGACTGTGTGAGTGATTGTGCACAGTGATAGATTGGCACCTGTCCTGGGTGTATCTGCCCAGCACCCAAAACGTTTTCCCCTGGATGGGCATGAGGAACCCCACCCATGGTTCAAATCCCAAGCTGTGTGGAGTTTCCATGTTCTCCCCATATCCGCGTGGGTTACCTCTGGGATCTTCTGTTTCCTTTCACAGTGCAGAAACATGGATTCAAGGTAAATTAATTCATTCATTATCTCCCGCTTTATCCTCTATTAGGGTCGCGGTGGGGTTCCCCATGCCCATCCAGGGGAGAAAGTCTCGGGCGCTGGGCAGATAGACCCAGGACAGGGCGCCAATCCATCGCTGGGCCCACACACACTCACACAGACACACTCTATATGGGGCAATTTTGATAATTCAATTAACTTGATCCATGTTTTTGGACTGTGGGAGGAAACCGGAGAACCCGGAGGAAACCCACGCAGACACAGGGAGAACATGGAAACTCCACCCAGATGGGGATTCGAACCGGGAATCCCTAGCGCTGAGAGGCGAACGTGCTAACCACTAAGCCACCTTGCCGCCTTCAAGGTAAATTGAATGCTCTAAATTGCATAGATTGGCACCCTGTGCTGAAACGTTCTTCCCTGGATGGGCATGAGGAACCAACCCATGGTTCAAATTCCCAATCTGGGTGGAGATTCCATGTTCTCCCCGTGTCCTCATGAGTTTTCTCCAGATAAACCATTCTGAATCATCACTAGTTAGTTAGAACATGCAGTTGTCTCATTGCTTAGTTTAATTCTGGTACTAAACTGTAGGTTGTAACGGAAAAACGGAAAAAGATTTTTTAAAACAATGTTTCCAGAATCACAAATAAAAAGCAAAAAACAAATATATCAGTAAATCGCATCTATTACTTTTGTGTTTCTTTTGGAGGAATTGCAGTGAAGTCAATTGTTAAAAGATGAAGTGAAATACGTCCTGTCAGTGTTTTTAATTAACGCACAGTTCAGGAGGCGGAGTTCAGTCAGTCAGTGAGTTTAAACTACATGGCGTAACTTCAGCTGAAGGAGCGGGAAAAAGAAATTTGGGGCTGGCATTAATTAGTTGTATTATTTTAGTGATTTTAGCCATGGTAAGTAGACACAATTTGCCTTCGAGCTTTAAAAATCTAGCAGATTCCTTGGTAAGTCGTAAAAAGTTTGTCAAAGCTGCTCCCCCAATTAACCTCTCTCACCTGACAGCAAAGTGCCTTCAGAGTGACGAGTTTAGTCTTTTAACACAAAGTTTAGTCTTTTAACACAAACCCTGACCTGTCAACGTCGAAGTTTACGTTAAACGGCTTATGTAGTTATAAAAGGCGACGCCACGTTGTTGAGAGTTAATGAAGTTAACTAGCAGGTGTGCTAACGGCCTCCAAATAATCCCGTGGATTAACCTTCATGTGCTCTTTTAAGATTAGAAAACGTGGAAAAATGTATTAGTGTATGTATTTAATATTTCCATGCCTATTTCTCATGATCAGTAAGGCTTAGAGCTGCTCATGCAAGTTAGAAACCCATTACCTCAAATGTCTTTAATATTTTAAACAATCAAATAATCCCCCGGATTAACCTTCATATGCTCTTTTAAGATTAAAATACCTGGGAAAAAGTGTATTATTGTATGTATTTATTATTTCCATGCCTATTTCTCTTTATCAGTAAGGCTTAGAGCTGCTCATGCAAGTCAGAAACCCATTACCTCAAATTGCTTGAATATTTTAAACAATCACACAGAAAAGTATGTACAATACAGTAATGTCCGAATTCTGACAACTACAGTAGGTTTAGTTTTACACCGATTTACTTAGTTTTACATGCGGCTTGGCACTGTTGTGATGTTATTAAAGCTCTAGTATTTTTGATGGTGGCCTGGATACTGCTCTGGACCACTACCCTGGATCTGATGACTTTTTTTTGACAATACTTTTCCAAAATGACAGTATAATATAACAGTAATGTCATATGATCTGCAAACTATCTGATCGTGATTTTGGCACTGTGATATGACAAGTTTTAAGTCCTGATTGAAAAGCATATCAGCATCTTCATGCTGTCATGACGGGTCATTTTATGCATCTGACAGATTTATCGACCTTGACATGATTAAACACGGTGGCCGAACACTGTAGGATGCTCCAAACACACACGTAACCTTCAAACTTTAAAAAAATTAAGGGTGGATTTCTTTCCTCAAAATTGGGAGTTTGTTTTCCAAATGCAATAAAATGTGCCTTTTTAATGAGGACTTTGAATGAATGAGCGACAGTCCAGTTTACTTATAACTGGTAAGACACTTCTGAAATTTCTAGTTCAGAAGCAGCTTATGGGGCGGCACGGTGGTTTAGTGTTTAGCACGTTCGCCTCTCAGAGCTAGGGATTCCCAGTTTGAATCCCAATCTGGATGGAGTTTCCATCTTCTCCCCGTGTCTGTGTGGGTTTCCTCCCACATTCCAAAAACATGGATCAAGGTCAATTGAATTCTCCAAATTGCCCCATATAGAGTATGTGTGTCTGTGCTTAATTTTATTTCAGTTTGACAAAGTCAATAACGTTAAACCTTTTTGTAAGAGAATGATACCTAATTTGTGTGTGTATATGAATATAATTCCATACATTGTGTTTTCATCAGGATCTGCAAAAACAACGACATGGATTGCAGTCTCCTCTCAAACTGTCCAATGGGTTCATCCTACCAGAGGGTAAAATGACCCCCAACACACTGTTTGTTGGCGGTATCGATATGAAGGTGAGCTGTTTAATAAATTCAATAATCAGTTATAGTTTTGCTATACTGTTTTCTGCTTGTCTACCTTATGTTTATGTATTTGTAATTGTATTTATGATTGATTATAATCATCTATGTAATTATAAATGTGCCTTTTTATAACTTGCCAGTAGTGAGAAAACAAAATTTATGTGTGAATTGTGATGCAGTTCAAACCTCATTAATAAATATTTAGATGCTTGTTTAAAGAATGTTTTTTGGTTTTAGGTGGAGGAAAATGAGATCAAGGACTTCTTTGCTCGATATGGTGCCGTGAAGGAAGTTAAAATCATCACATACCGGGGAGGTATCTGTAAAGGGTGAGGCTCAGTAGGTGAAACAATATGAAGGTCTATTGTACCTGTAAATACTTTATTGTGCAGTTTTGATGTAATTGACAGCAAATTATCTTATGGTTCATAAAGTATTATCAAAGCCTTTAGTCTTTTATAGAAATGGGTACATCTTTAACATGGATGTGCAAACACATACTACTGATTATTTCTGTATTTCAAAACTGGACAAAAAAGACAATGTGCTTTATAAAAAATTAATAATACATTTTATGTTTTGTTTTAAACTAGGTAGCAGTGAAATTCACTGACTGACCTAAAAAAAGTCACAGCATTTGTTTCTGTCCAGAGTCTTCCTCAAATTTTACTCAATATCTTGTATTGATTATGGGAGATTTGGACAACTAAACAGTCTTCTCCAGCAGGTCCCAAAGATTCTCAATAAGGCTCAGGTCTGGACTCTGTGATTATCAATCTTTATGTAAATATGTCTTATGCTCCCTGAACCACCTACAATTTGAGCCTAATAAATCCTGGTAATGTCATTTTGGAATTTGCCGTGCCACCTGCAAAGAAAAAGTAATTGGGTGGTTCAGTATATTCAGGTCGTCAGTTGACCTCATTCTTTAGGCACATAATGTTGCTGAATCCAGACCTGACCAACTACAGTACACCAGATCACGTTTTATTTTAGGGGATGGCCTTTTTTTGGCCAGGCAGATTATAATGAATGTTTTCATTAAGTTATTCAAATGACATTTGTACTGCATATGTTTTGCTTGTTTATATATTCATATACTGTATATTCATGTGAATTTGTGTGATCTAAAAATCTATAAAATCTGTCATATCTGTTCTGTTTACTTTTTACTAGTTTATACAAAAAACATTCAAATTACTTGTATTTGACTTCATATTCTTTATTAAGTACAGCTATATTATTGAATACTTATCTTAAATATCCTTACTACAATAAAACTACATTTGCTGGAACTGTTATGGTACTTAAAACATATAATTGAGACAAAGTGTAAATAGATATACAGAACATTATGCGGTCTCATCTAATGGCTGCTTACAGAACTAGTTATGCAGCTGCCATCCTAGCATTGTTGAATTGAATTTAAACGTTACTACACCATCCATCCATCCATCCATCCATCCATTATCTTCCGCTTGTCCGGGGTTCGGGTCGCGGGGGCAGCAACCGAAGTAGGGAGACCCAGACCTCCCTCGCCCCAGCCACCTCCACCAGCTCGACTGGGGGAACCCCGAGGCGTTCCCAGACCAGCTGAGAGATATTATCCCTCCAGCGTGTCCTGGGTCTTCCCCGGGGCCTCCTGCCAGCCGGACTTGCCTGGAACACCTCCCTAGGAAGGCGCCCAGGAGGCATCCTTAACAGATGCCCGAACCACCTCAACTGGCTCCTTTCGATGCGGAGGAGTAGCGGCTCCACTCCGAGTCTCTCCCGGATGACCGAGCTTCTCACCCTATCTCTAAGGGAGAGCCCTGCCACCCTGCGGAGAAAACCCATTTCGGCCGCTTGTATTCGCGATCTTGTTCTTTCGGTCATTACCCAAAGCTCATGACCATAGGTGAGGGTCGGAACGTAGATCGACTGGTAAATCGAGAGCCTTGCCTTGTGGCTCAGCTCCTTCTTTACCACAACAGACCAGTATAGGGTCCGCATCACTGCTGACCCCGCGCTGATCCGTCTGTCAATCTCACGCTACGTTACTACACTTAACATTAAAATGTAGTGGGTAGTTTGTTTTTTGCATTTAAGCTAACTCTTCCTGCCAGTTCAAGCAAAAAATCTGGCACAGGATTTTGACTTTTTGTAGATATCAAAGATGTGTTGAACTGCTTACCTTTTGAAAAAGAAAAGCTTAAAACGGACACAAAATTATTAAAAATTTGTTTGATGTAAACATACTACTAAAGCCATTTTTTCTTACATTTAGTTTTTAATTTCATATGTTATCAAGTAGTAATATTTGACTTTGTTTTACTGATGTATACATGTGCATGACAAATGTGTTATCAATTAGCAGGGAAAGCCTATATTCTAAAAAAAAAATAATTATTTATGTGCATTCATTTTTTTAATCATTTTAGTTTTGTTATCTGTTTTAACACAGACCTACTGCTCTTCACATAACGCCTCATGCTATTCCCCCCCCCCCCCCGTCTCTGTCCATACCAGGGTGCACGTTTGCATGCTTTATGTATTTATTTTGTGTTTAATATATTAAAATGCTTCAAAACAAGCATTTTTGATGTTTTAATTAATATCATTTCTTAAGCTATCAATAGATAATATGTGATTTTGTTTTACTGATGTATTCATGTGCATGTCAATTGTAATGTAATAACAATTTGACATTTAAAAAAAGAAACGTGTAGCCTCCACGTCCCGGCAGGTAAAACCTATATACTAAAAACAGATCTATTTATTTACAGTGCTTTTATCATTTTGTTTTTTTTATCTGTTTAAACACAGACATGCTGCTCTTCACATAAAGCCCTATGCCATTAAAATGCCCACTAGTCTCTGTCCTCACCAGGGGACAGGTTGGCATGCTATTATTTCTGTATTTATTTGTGGTTTCATTTGTTCAATATTTTTTTATTATTTTCAATGAAATTGTCTGTGGAAAATCATTAAGGAATTAATCGTGTTGCCAGACAATACATTTTAATGCTTTTTTTATGAGTGAGTTTGTTAATATTTACCATTGATTTCCTGTAAGCTCTCGAGAATTTATTTGTCTAAAAACCTACCCATAGGGCTCATAAGGTTTTGTGGAAATTCTACCATGTTTAAAACTCATGCCTTTCAGCCTTAGGTGTCACAGATAATCAAATATTTAATTTTATCTTACTAGTCTCTAACGTATGAATGACAAAAAGAGTATACACAATTCAAGTTGAGAATTATGGGATTAAGATTAGTAATTTATGGAAATAGCAGCAAACCTTAATTAAATATGAATTGTCTGGATGATGAGCTGAACTTGTAACATTAAGTGTGATGCTGATTGTTTTTCTGCACACAGATACGGCTTTGTGTACTTCAGTGAGGATGTTGACATTCAGACTATTGTTGAAGTAAGTTGTGCAATATTGAAATCCTTTTTCTTGCAGTCTAAATATACATCTGATTGTTTAGTTTCTTTCTAACTGATATTTGATACCTCATAACTTTAGTCTTTCTTTGTCACAGCAACAGATCTCTTTCAAAGGGAAGAAACTTAAACTGGGTCCAGCTATTATGAAAGAGAGGAGTTCTCGTGAGTTATGTTATAATTATTGTTTTTTTTAATATTATTTCTTGCTTTAATTGTTTGAGACCATGTCTCTTTCGGAAAGTGGGAAAGAAAAAAGTGTACATTCTTTTACATTTGCAGGTTCACTCCATTCTCCTATAATTGGCCCGTCTCATTGGATTAACCCCTCTCCCTATGTGTATTGTACCTGCTGCCCTCCTGGCATGCCTTCTTCATCCCCTGTGCTTGGTGGGGGAACTCAATACCTACAGGTAAGTGCTGAGTATCCATATTACATTGCATTAGTGTTAATCCAAAAACACGAGAATTAAAAGTATACTTTTCCTTCTTTAGCCATACTCATACCCAAGCTTTCCTGGAATTATGATCCCTCAGATGCCTATAAACTATTCACCACCATCTTACCCCTATCCGGTATGTACAAGTTACAGACAGCATGACAAATTTTACACCATTGTTTCCATTCATCCATCCATCCATTATCTTTCACTTTATCCTCTATTAGGGTCACGGGGGGGTTCCACATGCACATCCATGGGAGAACATCTCGGGCGCTGGGCAGATGCACCCAGGACAGGGTGCCAATCTATCACTGGGCACACTTACATGCATGACATGACATGCACACAAACACACTATAAGGGACAATTTGGAGAATTTAGTTCACCTTGACTGTGGTAGGAAACCGGAGAACCCGGAAGAAACCCACACATACATGGGGAGAACATGGAAACTCCACCCAGATTGGCATTCGAACCGGGAATCCCTAGCGCTGAGAGGCGAACGTACTAACCACTAAGCCACCGTGCTGCCCCACCATTGTTTCAATACTTCTAATTTTGTCTATATATAACACATTACAAAAACATGTTTGTGTTTCTTATATCAGTTCTTAAACTGTGGTATGCAAAATTGCACAATGTGGTATGCCAGGTAATGGTATGGATACGTTATATTTTCCGATATATTTTAGAAACTGCGTTTTGTAATTTGGCCACTAGGTGGGCGTATTTGATTGTTTGAGACACCGGAAACATGACAAGCGTTCACTTTAAAAACCGGACTGGATTACGTCACCAAAAAGTCCAGTTTATTAGCGTTTTTGTTTTCAATAAACGCATTTATAAATCAAACCTTGTTTTTTATTATAGTGTTTGTAACCATTTTATTAAAGCAATGAGGCACTCAAGGTTGTGCATTCATTCTTTCAATATCTTCCCCTTAATCCTCTACTAGGGTTGCTGGGGGTGGGGGGGGTTCCCCATGTCCATCCATGTCCACCTATTTATCTCTGGGCACACACTCAGTCACACAGACATACTGTACATTAATACACTATAATACACAAACACTATATAAGGCAATTTAGAGCATTCAATTTACCTTAAATACATGTTTTTGGACTCAAGAAACCATAGAACCCAGGGGAAACCTATGTGAACATGGAAACACCACCCACACCGAGCTTCAAACCTAGCTCCTCAGCACTTGAGGCATCTGTACTACCACTAATCCAGGTTGTGTATTATTGTGAATAAATCATGGGAAAGAGGTGTAACTGTATTGTTGCCTCTTTTTTTGTGATTTATTCACAATAATGCCACACCCTCTCATAACTTATTGCTTTAATATACTTCTAATTGATGTTTGCCATATGTTGTTCCGTGATGAAAAACAGTGGTACAAGTTTTTGGTTTGATAATGGGTGGTCCTTGGTCTGAAAAGTTTAAGAACCACTGCTTTATACAAATCCAAAAGGTTTCGGCGATTTACATACATCATTTGACATACTTGTTCTTCGGCACCCTGTGGGGGTTATAAATTCTCTGTATTTTTTCAGCTCAAGATGTGTCACCACACACATCTTCTATGTGGTTTAAGCTGGCAACACCAGTGATTGGTGGCCATGAGTGGTTAGCATTATTTTTCGCAGGGCAAATGATTTTTCCATTAAATTAATATTTATATTATGTTTACTTCACTTCTACAATATTCTATGAATATTTTTCAACATCGAACAGAACATCAGATGGCTAATTATTCTAAAATATCCATGACCTCACTGATAATAGCATCACTAAGAACGAGTCCAAACCTAAGCGAGTATGTTTCAAAAACAGTTTTTAATCATTAGAGTTAATTAGAACAAATATTTCATTAATGTTTATTCATATTAACACAAGTAATGTAGCCATGGGAGTTTTGTAAGGATAATGAATTTGTATTTCTTAGTATTGACAGCAGAATGCCCATGGATATCCTTTAATGAGGATGGACTGTTAGGGTGTTGATATGGTGCTCTGCATTTACTTTCACTCCTTTTTTTTGTTGGTTATAAAAAAATCAAAAACATTTTTTTGTTATGCAGAGCATTTTCAATCAGGACTTATTTAATGTGAAGTCATGCATTCATGTTGTTAAACACATGTTAATTGGTTAAATCATTTCTGGTGTAACATGTAATGAGGTGGGTGGTGTTAGAGGGACATGCCATACTTTGTTGCAGTGCCAATCTCTTTATGTTTGTCTTTGTTCTATCTAGAGGACCAGTAAATATTTTATTTTTTAATTATTTTATTGCGTTTAGGTTTTTGTTTCAGTTCAAACAGCTCTCTTGAGTTTTGCAAATGGCAGTTAAAGTTTTTTTGATGTTAGCATCATTTTATGGGCCATTTACTGTTGACTGTCAAACTCAGTGGCTCTTTTATTGGATAAATTACTTTTTTTGTGCTTCTTGTTCTAATAATTTAATCTAATAATTTCTAAATAATATACCGCGTAGATGCACTTTGAGTCAGATAGCCAGGTCGGATAATACAAACACACCACCATGTGTGTTTGTTTGAGTGGAACAGACACAGCAGTCCTGCTTTGTAAACAAGTCAGTGACATTGTTGGAGTAAGAATCATCCACTAACCAAATATTTCCAGCCACTAACTTGCAGTAAGCAGTGTTCTACAAGCATTGATGTCTAACACAAATTCTGCAATATCAAAAAAATAAACTGTAGTTATAAGATACAAATATCCGTCATGCCAGCTCAATACACTAACACCATGTGAGTGCCACTGCAGTTTTGAGAATCATACCTAAATAACACCTTCTCTGTGAACATCCTGAACATACAGAGCAGTGCTAATAGGGACAGTGTTGACTTTTCAGATGGTCTTCAGTGTAGAACTACAAAGTGCATCTATATGGTATATATGCAACAGATAAAAAATGGTGTAGCTAATGGTGAATGTCATTACCTGTAAAATCACATTCCAGACAATATGTTATTTGATTTAACCTAGAACATAAAATAAGCAAATTTAAATGGAAACAGCTTTTATTGTTGATGAATGTTGATGCAGATGTTGATGCAGATGAATGTTGATGAGCTCCTTATTTTTTATTGCCAGTATCCCATGCCACAGTGGTGCAGTGACCAGAGGACAAGACTTATAAATCAGGTAAAATGCAGCATGTAAACAAACACAAATTTTAGCTTATTTTTATGAAACTATTTTTGTGTTTCATGTCACATATTCACAGTTCTATCTTATATGATCAAGGTTAGAATGATCAGTTTTCATTGTAAGATTATGAAGTGGTACAATTTAGAGATTTTTTTTTTTCTTTCCAAAAATGCAAAACATTTTAATTAACCCCATCAATAGTTTCTATAGTAATAATTAAAAATGCGAGCGGAACGGTGGCTTAGTGGTTAGCATGTTCACCACTCAGCACTATGGATTCCTGGTTCGAATCCCAATTTGGATGGATCCCAAATCCCAATGGAACCATGTTTGGTATTTGGCTTTGGTCAACTCTTTAATTTTGGTGCATAACTAGATTTTACTTTGGACTCTCCTTTTAATATCATTTTTGCCCAGTTTCTTTCTTGTTGCTTAGTCATAAACACTGACCTAAGGTAAGGCCTTAGGGGTCTGCAGTGCTTTAAATGTTGTTGTTTTTTTGTGACCTCCTGGAAAAGTCGTTGTTGCGCTCGATGGAGTAATTTTGTTCGACTGACCACAAAGGTTTAGCACTGTTCCATGTTTCTTTATTTGCAAATAGTGGTTCACTGAAATCCCAACGCCTTTAAAATGTCAGTGTAACCTTTTCCAGACTGCTAGATATCAATAAATTTCTCATCTGTTCTTGAATTTGTTCAGTTCGAGGCGTAATATGATTAATCCTATTGCAATGCTATTCTGATCCAAAGGATCCAATGCCATGTCAATTGTATGAATTTAAATGGAACAGTTCCTGTAGAGGTGTTCTGTCCAAATATTTTGTTCACAATGTGGACCAGAGCACATGCACAAAACTGTCATTTGAATTCAAACTAGTCTTTGAACTGTAAACTTGTGATTTTTGTGCAGGTTTATAATGTACATCACTAGAGGGCACTGTTATCTCATACCTTCTGTTCAGACAAACTATAAGAAGTATAGTTAAGACACTTCTTTTAAAACTTAATTTTTGCATTTCAGAACTATGTGGACTGCGGGGTTCAGACTTTGCTAACTCTTCTATAAAACATTTTAAGTGTGGACTAAATTTCAGGTAACAAAACCTCTTCAGTTTCTCCATCATGTGTTGTGATTAGTGATCCCATACAGCATGCCCACTTTTACAGCGGCCACTTTAAACCCCAGAATATTTCACAAAACTGTGTTGGACTCTTGTCCAGGGGGTTCTTTGTTTAACACAGTTTGGTTAATTCCACATTTTAAACAATTATATTAACTGATTAGGTGATTATTATGTTTAATAGGTGTAAAGAAGAGATGTTTTCAGATTCTGCTGGATTCTGTTCATTGTGTTTTACTGTAAAGGGAACATCTGAATGGTGGCGAATTGAGTTCTACAGGAGTAGGTGTGGTGTGGTGTGCCCATTTCATTTTGATGGTTTTAATAAGCTGGAAACATGCTTGATAAATAAACTTAGAACTCATTCGTTTACAAGCTCAATTGATCAAAGTACAATGTTTCATATTGTTAATATTTTTGTGGGCTATGTTTGTTGTCTCTACTTTGACGGTTTACTTTGATAAGACTTTAGACCCATGTAGTCTATACTGTGAACTCATCTGTACTTCAAAACAGCTCAAATGTACACTACTCATTTTTTAATGAGTTACTTAAAGCATCAACAAAAGTCAAAGTGTTAACTCCATTAAATAAAACCTCTAGTTCTGGAAGATGTTCTTTAACTTTACTTAACTAGGTCGTTTGGTATTCTGCAGGTTATATCTATTTCTTCTGCATGGAAAGGCTTTTACATTACCTTTAAAATAGTTTTCATCCTCCTTTCAAACGATGTCTTATTGTCTAAAATCAAAACTATTTTCTTTAACTTTATTTATATTTATCTTGTAGCATTTATGTAATAAGGGGGGAATTGTTTTCAAAATAAAGGAAAAAAACTAGTCTTGCATCAAAATGAATTTTGTTGGCTTAAGCTAAACAAAGTAAAACCTTTGACCCAAGTCCAAATGCTGTTTTTTCTAACGTTTTATTATTTTTATTATATTTTCATTCTTTTTTTTTTTTATTTAAAGCATTGACTTGAGCATTGAAAGAAATGTCTTTAAGTGGTGAACTCCGAGTCCTGATCTTAATCTGAAAACAAATCTGTGGATGGCATTTAAAAAGTTGATTTTCAACACTAAACTGAACTTGGGCACTTTAGCAAGTTAAAATTGGGCAGATATTCCTTGGTCTAAGTACAAATCTGGTATGGACATACCTGAAACAAGGTGTTGATGGTAATAAAAGCAAAAGCTTACCAAATTATGAATGTAATGTGTGCGATTTTTCAATTGCTGTTCATTTTACCAAGACATTTTTGGTGTTCCAGTTTTCGACACCCAATGTGTTGGAAAAACATATTTTTGTGAATTCCAGGCTGCGAGAAAGTTACTATTCAAATCATATGAGGGTTTTATATGAAGGCTGCACGGCTGTTACTTTTCACGCGAGTAAATAATGTGTAGAAGTGGCATTATTATTCACATGTGTTCGAGAAACCAGATGTTTTCCAAGTGGGTGATGCAGCATGACTGATCATGTGTGCAAAGTAATATCTTTTAAACAGCTCACATGTTTAAGATGAGTCGAAGTATTGATTGCGAACCAAACATGCTCATCCATATAAGTTGAAAGTGTGGGTGTGTGTGGATTTGTATAGGGAACACACACACACATTGTTGCCTCAATTACAATGAAATTTGACATTTTTTAGGACCCTGTTTATTACATTTGTTCTTTCTTTATTTTTTTTTTTATTAATTATTTTTTTAGCAGATGCTTTTATCCAAAGTGACTTACATGTATTACAACTTGGTTCAGGTCAGAACAGGAGGTTGATGTAGCATCCCTGGAGCAATGAGGGCTAAGGGTCTTGCTCAAGGACCCACATTGATAACTTCAGTGGACCTGGGATTTGAACCTACAACACTCAAACAGCTGAGCAACCACACCCTTTATTTACAATTTACAATTTTAACTCTACCTCCAACAGATATTGCTTAGGGTCAAAACTGGGTTTGTAAAACAGAATTTCTTTTTCATATATATTTAACACATATATATATATATGTACCATTATATGATACAAATGACAATGAAGTCTCCTCAGCAGTTCACACTATGTCTTTGTCATTGTTTTACGTGATTATTATTATCAGTAAAACAACTTTGGTGTTCAATATCGTAATCATGATAAATATAATTCAAATGTGCAACATTATAATTATGCAATCACCTGACCCACAGTGCTCTCTCTCTCTCTCTCCCCAGGGGTTAGTGTAGTATTCTGGTAGGATACAGTATTTGGGGAAAAGAACACTACAGTGCTTTTTTTTTTGTAATCCATTTAATAAAATTACTTAATTATAATTTATCTTTTCATCCTTTCAGAGTTAACGCCACTCAAAGCAGAGACTGGTGTCTTGGTGGAAATGAAAGCAGTATGGAGAAGATCTTTCGATTCTATCTTCAGTGTGACTGTGTGTTTGTTTTGTATTTAAATTGGATAGAAAAAAAACCCTCCAGGTGACATGATGGTGTGAGGGTGGGTCAACCAAAATCATGGTGGACATCGAAAAGAAGACTGCATTCTCAGCGGGTGAGCATGCATTGCTCTGAAATACACTTCACACACTGAATTGTCTGCTTCTATGTATCGTACACATCTTATTGATTTGTATTATCATTTGTAAAACTTCTTTCATACCAAACCTTTCCAAACACTTTTAATCTCACAAGTGTATATTTAACTTTTATGTTATTGTAATTCTTTTGTCGCTTTGTAATGTTCACTGCTCCTCTGTCACTCTTCTATTGTTTGTTCATTTTAAGGAGAGATGATGGTTCTCGAGGCTTCGGAGTTGTTCAGCTAATTTGTTTCGGTGTAAATTCAGTTAATGTTCTTAAAGCCCTTATCACTGATTTTGAGCACTATCTAATAGTCAGTTTTGTTTCGTATTTAAAAAATGTTTAAAAAATCATTTATTCACCTACAATTATTTAACTCGTTTGGCTTAGTCAAATAGATTAACAGGTTTCTACGTAACATTTTCTTACTTGCTTTTAAGTAAAGTTGTAATGAAAAGACAAAAAAAATCACTGCATTAAATCAGACTGCAGCTTTTAAACTGTGTAAGAAAGCTTGCTCACCATTTATTAAGCTTGATTTTTATCCACTAAGTAATAATGGAATAATGCTTCACATTCAGTCACATTAAATTTGTGTTTTAGTTAGTATTTCACACTATCTTCACCTGTCACAGCAAAAGTGATTGTTTTTCTGCACTGACTTTAATTTTGCAATTTGGTAATTTTGCACAAGGATTCCGAAGATTACAAAAGGTTTCATTGTACCTTAATGATTACTACATGCAGTAAGTGTTGAGCAGTGTGCAGAAGCATCAGTAAGCTTACCAAACATCAAATTAGAATCTGATGGGTTCTCTCTGTGCCTCATGGGAACTGGAGTTTCTGCTCTAATTGACAGCGTTGGTTTATCGTTATTATTTTTGTGTTGGTTGTGTTCCAGTTTAAGGTTTGGTGCCTTGTCTTGTTTAAAAAGAAAAATAAAAGTTGAAGTTGAATTTGTGTGCAAGTGTAATTGGTTTTATTTATTAAACCTAGAATTTATTTATGTAAATGGTAAGTGAAAAAGCAATGTTACTACAGCTGAGTAAAATTATTATATATATATATATATATATATATATATATATATATATATATATATATATATATATATATATATATATATATATATAAAGCTGATCAAAAGTTTAAGACCATAGCCTTTAAAAGCCAAAATATGTTCACAAATTTTGATTCCATTTCATTTTCTGTCTAGTATTTACTTTGTCAAGACCTCTTGATTGCAAAAGTAAAAAAGCTTGCCATCGCTGCTGCGGTTGGACGCAGTAAGACAGTCATTTTGCATTTTTTAATGGTCCTAAGGGTTATGGAACAAAAAAGTCAAGTGGTAGACCCAAAGAATTTCTCCAGCTCTAAATCACAGTATCTGATTGGCTGTCCCTCAAGACAGGGGACGATCCTCTCCCCAATTTAAGGCCGTTTTTGGTGCTGACCGCAGTAACCATCAGACGGCATCTGCGAGGATAGTGCTTCAGAAACAAAAAACACTTTCAAAGATCACGTCTTCAACGCCATAATATTGCCCGTTTGGACTTTGCAAGGGCGCACCGAACATGGGATGTTAAAAGGTGGAAGAAAGTTGTTCTCTGATGGAAAAAAGTTTTAACCTTGATGGACTTGATGACATCCAATGTTACTGGCATGGCAAGGGAGATACCACCTGCGATGTCTGTCTTTTACAAGGCACAATGGGGGGGTGCCATAATGATCAGGATGTGCTTTCATTTAATGGACAATGGAGATTCAGGTTGTACAGGGGCATTAAGCAGCTGGCGGTGTTGCAGCGGGCATAATGACTGGATTTTTCAACAGGACAATGCTGCAGTTCACAATGCCTGTATGACAAAAGACTTCTTCCAGGAGAAAAACATCTCTCTTTTGGACCTGCGTTTTCCTGATCTGAATCCGATTGAAACCATTTGGGGATGGATAGCAAAGGAAGTTTTAAAAAATGGACATCAGTTCCTGACAGTGGATGCCCTTAGTGAAATCATCTTCAACCCTAGCCTCCTGAGAACACTGGCATCGAGCATGCCTAAATGAATTTGTTTGAAGTGATCAACAAGAACGGTGGAGCTACTCACTACTGAGTCACTACTTTTGATTTCTGTTTTGAGGGGTTTTTTTTGGAGCTATGGTCTTAAACTTTTGATCAGCTGGTGAACGGCCTATTTCAGCTAAATTGTTTTCAGTCAATTCCCTTAAATGAAAAGTTTTGGTCACTTGCACTGATTTCTTATGGATTTTTTAACTGGTCTTAAGATTTGTATGTATGTACAGTGTGTGTGTGTGTGTGTGTGTATATATTCATTCATTCATTATCTCCCGCTTTATCCTCTATTAGGGTCGCAGGACAGGGTGCCATCGCTGGGCACACACTCACTCACACAGACACACTCTATATGGGGCAATTTGGAGAATTCAATTGACTTGATCCATGATTTTGGACTGTGGGAGGAAACCAGAGAACCCGGAGGAAACCCACACGGACACGGGGAGAACATGGAAACTCCACCCAGATGGGGATTCGAACCGGGAATCCCTAGCGCTGAGAGGCGAACGTGCTAACCACTAAGCCACCGTGCCGCCCTGTGTGTATATATGTATATATGTATTTTTTTTTGTAAATTTATGTATTTATATATATATATATATATATATATATATATATATATATATATATATATATATATATATATATATATATATAGAAAGCCTTTATTGTCATTATACCACGCATACACAGTATACATCATATAACGAGATTTAAGCTCCTCCTTAAAGTGCACATGGCATTATATATAAATAGAAAAAACAATAGAAAAGACATATATATTCAGATCAGGAAAACGGGTCCAAAGGAGAGCTGTTTTTCTCCTGGAAGAAGTCATCTGTTATACAGGCATTGTGAACTGCATTGTCCTGTTGAAGAATCCAGTCATTATGCCCGCTGCAATACAGCTGGCTTTTTTCACACGCACACACACATACATACATATATATGTATTTGTGTGTGCGTGTTTATTTTATGTATGTAAGTTTGCACAAAGAGGTAAACCACAAAATCTCTGTGCCTGCAAAGACTGAGCTTTTGGTTGATGTATCATTATCGTTATGTCCTCTAGTGTTCCCAGCTTAACTGCTACTGGTGAACCTTTTAAAAGCAGTGTTACTGTAACCTTTTCAATATCAATTTCTGTTAAAGGCATCAATATCCAAATCGGTTTATATAAAACAAACACTTTTCTTGAGATTGGTGTTGGCATGTAGGTCATTTTATAGGTTTTATATGATGCCATTTTACAATAATCTAAATGTCTAAATCCAAAACCCCCCAAAAAGATGGAGAAGGTGAGAGAATACATACTTTAAATGTCTTATTTGCTATTCTCTTTCTTTTACCCCAGTGTGACTCACTGCTGACTTGAGGGATCTGTATGGGCCATATCATCTATTGCATGACCTCTTGTTCTATTTCACTAAAACTAGGTTTTTTTTTTGTTTTGTTTTTTTATCTTTTTGTTTTAAGTATCTGCACATTTCGGGGGTGGGGGGGGGCAGATTTATTTATGTTGTGGTTTATAGACCTTGCTTATAAAAATCCAAGAGAGAGGAACATGGCAGGAAAGAAATCTTCAGAGATCTTCAGCACTGCCTGAATACTCAAGAACTCGTGCTTTTAGACATTGAAGATCTATTTGTGTCTGACAGAAATGAATGCACTGTTTAAATCCGCCCGTTATTGCCGACACCACCAGAGGCCTGGAAAGTTGTTAATAAGCACAGAGGCTGTCAGGGACCATTTAATTAAAATTAATATATGGTTTGTTAAAAAATAGAAGGCCTATTCTATATTTTAGAATAGAATATGTTATATTCTATAAAATTTTTTTCAGAATAGTTTAAATTTGTTAACAATGTAAATGAATGTTTCTTGTCCTGTTTACATAACAATGTTCCGACTGCATAAATTACACACTCCTTCACAAATCTTCCCACACAAAACATCTATGAGCGGCACAAAGTGATTTAAGTCCACAGAAGCTACGTCAGGGCTGTATTGTGAATGAGGCAGCATTGGCCAACCCGATCTGGTGATATGTCCCTGAGTTTATTACAGCTCTGCTATCTATTGCAGGGGTGTCAAACCCATCTGCACCGGGGGCCAAAGCTCAACGCACACTAGGTTGCAGTCCGAACAGGATAAACATTTACTGAACTAAAAGTAATAATAATTACAATAATAATAGATCATTGTAAAATGATCTTACAGACTGGATGGAATTATAATACGGGCTGAATAAGGCCCACGGGGGTTGAGTTTGAGACCTTTGATCTATTGAAATGATTTGAAACTTCATACACACATGGAAGAAACATTCAATTTGAGGCACTTAATGCTTGGCTTTCTTTGTTACCTAACATTCTTACCAGTACTTTAAAATTTTATTCAGTCCACGGTGGCTTAGTGTTTAGCACGTTCGCCTCTCAGCACTAGGGATTCCCGGTTCAAATTCCAATCTGGGAAGAGTTTCCATGTTCTCCCCGTGTCCGCATGGGTTTCATCCAGGTTCTCCGGTTTCCTCCCACAGTAAAAAAACATGGATCAAGTCAATTGAATTCTCCAAATTGCCCCATATAGAGTGTGTTTATGTGTGTGTGTTGGTGAGTGTCGGTGTGCCCAATTATAGATTGGCACCCTGTCTTGGGTGTATTTGCCCAACGCCCGAATCTTTCGCCCCTGGATGGGCATGGGGAAACCCCCCCGCGACCCTAGTAGAGGATAAAGCAGAAGATAATTGATGGAATTCGGTCCATGGCGATTTAATTTAAGATTTTAATGGCTTTTCATGCTCACTTTTGGGCAAAGAAAGGCTATTCTTTATTTCTCTTTCACCGGAATTGTGCCTTTTCCAACTCACACCACTGCCATCTTATATAAACTCTGTACCTTGCACTTTTTCTCTTTACTTCAATTTCACGGCACCCACAGACTTTTCCATACATCCTGGAACATCCCCACATGCAATTCCATTTTATTTAATTCCATACTTTTCTTAGATATTTAAATTTTATTGTATATTTTATTCTTGTAAATGTTGCATTTGTACAGTAGTGTGTACCTGCACATAAGCTTTCCTCTTCACCAGTACACCTGTACTAGATGATGTGACTATAAAAATCCTTGAATCCTTATGGTGTTTGATTTTAAAGTTAGAAACGTTTGACTAAGGCTGGAAAACTCATTCTCCTAAAGCAGATGGGCAGCATTAACAGTGTAGCACATCAATATACAGGTTGTGTAAAGATCAAGTGTCCATCCATCCATTATCTTCCTCTTTATCCTCTACTAGGG
This sequence comes from Corydoras sp. C115, assembly GCA_019802505.1. Classification (NCBI taxonomy): domain Eukaryota; kingdom Metazoa; phylum Chordata; class Actinopteri; order Siluriformes; family Callichthyidae; genus Corydoras; species Corydoras sp. C115. The sequence continues at coordinate 318,832 of JAFMOC010000005.1, forward strand.
TTCAGGGGAGTGTTCCCCATGCCCATCCAGGTGAGAACGTTTCGGGCACTGGGCAGATACATCCAGGACAGGGTGCCAATCTATTGCTGGGCACACACTCACACAGACACACAACAAACACACTCTATATCGAGTAATTGGGAGAACTCAATTGACCTTGATCATGTTTTTGGACTGTGTGAGGAATCCAGAGGAAACCCACGTGGACACGGGGAGGACATGGAAATCCCTAGCGCTGAGAGCCGAATGTACATCATGCTGCCCGTCAAGTGTCTGAAACCTGATTTCCTTCAGTAAAAATCCCTCTGAATGTATACAATTGTTTTTACCGTAACATCCTTGCACTGCGCTCTGGTTATGAGTATCGCATAGTGATCCAATCTCATCCTGGTGCTGATTCTCACTCTGCATCGTTCACCAACGATCTTCCAAACTCTGTCCGTAAGGCAGTCATTTAGCATCTTCAAGAAACAAATTAAAATACAATCTTCCTCACCTGCTATAAAAAGCGAGATTGGATAATGATCAGATTTGATTATACTAAAGTGTAGCTGGTTTTTCCATAACTACTGACTTGTGGTGTTCTCTCATTTGTAAGTCACTTTGGATAAAAGCATCTAGCAAATGACTAAATGGAACTGCAACGCCACTATTCCATTAAAAATTCAGGTTCTCTCCTTGAAATCAGAACGTGTGGTTTCGACAGTTTATTTGAATGAGTTAATCATCAAAGTGCGTTTAATCCTCTACGAAGTCTCTTGAAGTCATTGCTATAGTGCTCTGGCAGTGTTGTGGATAAGAAGCTGGTGATAACAATGAGGAAAATAAATAATAATAGCAGTTAGAGAAGCTAAAGCACAGTAGTTGAGTGGTAGGCAGATTTTTTGATACTGCATCATATGACTTCGGCACTACTGACTATTCATTCATTATCTTCCGCTTAATCCTATATTAGGGTCGTGGGGGGTTCCCATTGCCCATCCAGGGAAGAACGTATCGGGCGCCGGGCAGATCTGTCTCTGGGGCAATTCAGAGCATTCAGTTTACCTTCAATGGTTTTGGACTCCATGGTTTTAGACTGTGGGTGGAAACCGGAGAACCCGAAGGAAACCCACGCGGACACAGGGAGAACATGGAAACTCCACCCAGATTGGAATTCGAACCTTGATCCCCAGCACTGAGAAGCGAATGTGCTAACCACTAAGCCACTGTACCACCCCAAGCTGTTTTATGTGAAAATTGTTTATTTTCTTTTAGCCTAAGGGGTGTAACTTGAACAACCAGGAGAGGTTGCTGTTGTACGGTAAAAAATCCCCTGTCCGGCCTCTAACCCATCAGACATGAAATGGTGCTTGTAGAATGAGGAGCCATGCCAGAGGCACTGTTTTTGAAGTTTGACTGAAATACAGATCTCCACTAGCATTTACACCCTGCTATAGTTGGATGCTCCTGTTTGTAAAAAAGGCTGTTTTGTTCGTAGTTAGGGTTTGTTTACATATTTTGATTAAGATAATCCCATTTAGGTGGGATGACTAACTCCACAGATCATGCTTTTAAACAAAGGACAATCCATTCTGTCACATCGGCATGATTAATGTGGTGATTTGCACAAGTTTGGACCTGAAGCTCACATAAGCTTCTCAGTTGATGTGAGGATTCCGGTATCAGTATCAGATAATGATGAAAAAAAAAATTTTGGCGGATCCCTAGTTTGCTTTTTACGCCTTTTTTAGTGAAATACAATACAATGTGTCATTAAAACCTGCTGTGTGAAAATCTCTATTTTAACACCTTTCTCCATGTGCCACCATCTGTAAGATGAGAAAATAAGAAATGAGGGTGCGTTGGCAGAGCTGAAGTCTGCTGCCTTTCCCATCATTCAGAAAGGTGGGGGTTTGCTCAAACACTCCCAGTAGGCAGAAAAGACGGCACGCATAAACAGAGCTGAAACAGACTTCACAGTCTGAGGAGCTGCCTTCGGTATAGAACACAAGAGCACGAGAGCAAAGTGAAGAGGATATAAAGGACAAAATAAGACCTGGTGTCGAAGGTGAAGAAAGAGGAAGACGGCGAGGGTATTTTAAGAGGTATGTTGATTTTTTTTATGTAATTTTTTTTTTTATATTTGTCACATTGTCTTGTACTGGGATATTTACTGTTGATTCTAGTTTCAGACTGCTTCATTCACACAAATAATAAACTTTGGATAATGATTTCGATCAGGAATCCTCTAATTAGAGATCGTGAAGACATTTAAGCCAACACAGAACTCCACTTTCTGAGTCTAATCCATGGGTGGTGTTCTCACCTGTGGGATGCTGTGGTAATCATGTGTGATATAGTGAAATCTCATATTAGTTCTCAACTGAAAATAGCACTCAGTCTTATTGCATGTGGGAGTGTGATGAAATAAAGTCGAAAACATATTGTTTAGCAAAACTAGTTGGTGACATGCCACACAATTTTAACATTTTTAAACCATTAGACAACCATACACATAATAATTTTGTATTTACATCTTTGTTTCTTGCATATTAATATTATTGTAGTTTGATTAAAAAAAAAAAACTATAAAAAAACTAAAAGGTTTAAAATCAAATTTTTTAAATAATGCTTTTGCTGTTGTGCTCCAGAAAATAACAGGAATCAAAGCCCATGTAAGCCTACAGTATGTAAGGATAACAGTTTCACAATGAAATGTCATGGGTTGCCATGAAACTGTTATCCTTACATATTTAAAATATTTCTCAGATGTTTTTACAGTAAAAATGAATAAGAAAAAATTGCCATCACTAAAATGGTAAGACATTCATTCATAGCACCACATGTTTCAGTGAGTATGAATCCAGTAATGCATAATAAACACATTTAAAAGTATTCATAATTCATATGGATTCATAAAAAAATCCAAAGTATTCATAATGCTTTAATAATAATACTTGTAAACCAATGTCATTGCAGTTAATGTAAATAGATGTTCATAAGCACACTCAAAGAGTTATAAGAATATGTCATGAAGCATAATACATTGTTTTAAATTTAAACTGCTGATTTTTTTTTAAGTATAATTTATTTAGAGGGTGGCATGGTGGGTGGCAATTGCCCCATATAAAATGTATTTGTGTGTGTGTCTGTCTATGTGAGTGAATGCCCAGCAATAGATTGCACCCTGTCCTGGGTGTATCTGCCCAGCACCCGAAATGGTTTCCCTTGGATGGACACGGGGAACCCCCCATTACCCTCGTAGAGGGTCTATTTAAGTAGAAGACCCTAGATGAAAGATAATGAATGCCTGAATTAATTAATCAATTTAGAAATAATCTCGTTGGTGCAGTGGTTACACTGTCTCCTACAGCTTGATGGGGTGGAGCTCTGTTGGAGCACCGGTTCTCTTTTACAGTCTAAAAATTATTCAGTAGTGGTGTATTAAATAATCCAGCACCCCCCCTAATTCAGGATGACTGGTTTGCTCGCCTCTCAGCACAGGGAATTCAGGTTTGAATCTCAATCTGGGTGGAGTTTCCATGTTCTCCCCGTGTCTGTGTGGGTTTCTCCAGTGTCCTTCCGTAGTCCAAATGGATTCAAGGTAAATTGATTGCTCTAAATTGCCTCATATAGACTGTGAGATACAATTAGTTTTGTATTATTTTTTCTACCTTGCAAATAAGTTCATAAAGTGGCTTAGTGGTTAGCACGTTCACCTCTCAGCGCTAAGGATTCCCGGTTCGAATCCCCATCTGGGTGGAGTTTCCATGTTGTCCCCGTGTCCGCATGGGTTTCCTCCGGGTTCTCCGGTTTCCTCCCACAGTCCAAAAACATGGATCAAATCAATTGAATTCTCCAAAATTGCCCCATATAGAGTGTGTCTATGTGAGTGAGTGTGTGCCCAGCGATGGATTGGTGCCCTGTACTGGGTCTATCTGCCCAGCGCCCGAAACGTTCTCCCCTGGATGGGCATGGGGAACCCCACCGCGACCCTAATAGAGGATAAAGCGGGAGATAATGAATGAATTATGTAGGAATAATAGTTGTCATTGTTTAATGGAAAAAAAATATTTTTGAATCTGGCACCTTTCACTGCACTGACTCTGCTGTAATGCTTGTTAAAAGTGGAGAAAACAGTGAGAAATCTGACAAACCTTAATATAGACTCTAAATCACAGATGCTCCTCTCTAATAGATGGTTTTCTGTTGAACACCTGTTCTGTTTTCAACATGGCTTTGGACTCAGCTATGGTCATATTTTTGTTCATGCTAATAAACTGTTTCCTTTTTTTTCTTTTCTGGTGCTTATTTGAAAATGATCTATTCTATTATCTCTCTTAAAAAGATTTCTTGGTATATGTACCATGATTTAAAAAAATATATATATATATATATCACAGTCCTACAAACTCATGGGGTCATGTCATAACAAAATCTGTCACCAATTATAAACGAGACGAAGACTCACCTTCCGACCACCTGGACCAAACCATATACCCAAGATGCCGCATCGGCACTCTAATTCTGACACACAGACACTTACTAACCAGAGAAAGTGCACAAATCTGATTACAAGCCCAAATATCGACACCAAAAAACTGAAACAAAAAACAAAAATAAGACAACCTGAAAAACTAATTAGAGAAAAATCTGCCAAAGAGGATAATGGACTTTCTAAAGGACCTCAGCATTAAACAGCTTATTTATTACCTTTGTACTTTTGCCCTATCCCTTAGATACAAACAAGTGTATGCCATTGACATAGCCAGATGTGTGCTAAAATGGCAATAAACAATAACATCCAACCAACATCATGGTGGTTTTATCATAATTGGCCATGGTTTAGTAGATTTAGTAAAATAGCTTTGTAGATTTCAGCATTCAACTAGTAGAATTTTGCCTAATGTTGTCTAAGTTTGTTTTAATTTTTAATTAACAATCTAGTTCCATTTCATCAGACCGTACAACTCAGTTCTGTTTAGCTTTACTAGTTTCTCTTTTTTACTAGTCACAAGAAAAAAAGAAGACTTCCTTTGTATTTGCCTTCTAAATAGCTTTCCTAAGGTTCCAGGTTCGAATCCCGAGCTGGGTGGAGTGTTCTCCATGTTCTCCCCATGCCTATGTAGGTTGTTTTTTTTTCCAGTGTCCTCCCACAATTCAAAAACATGGATTCAAGGTAAACTGGCTGCTCTAAATTGTCCATATATAGTGCGTGTGTGTGTATGTGACTTTGCCCAACAATGAATTACTACCTTGTGGAGAACCCCCTCCATGGCCCTAATTATATAGGATTAAGTGTTCAAGATGATGAAATGACATTATGTTTTGTTGTGTTTCCTGTAATTTTTTTCTCCACACCTTGTTTACAGAACACATGTTTTTACATCCACCATGGTTTATTACATCTCCCATTGGTTTATACTCATTACTTATTGCCTATACACTAAAACCCGAAATGTAGCGAGATTTTTCAGTATTTACAACATGCTTTGCTTTTGTCTCATTGTTTGGTCTCAAACTAATTTGTGTTTATGCTTGGGTTTATGTCTGTATGTACAGTGTGCGTGTGTGTGTGTGTGTGTGTGTGTGTGTGTGCCCAAGCACCAATGCAATGGGACCAAAGCAAGCTGTGTGTGTATGTATATGTATATGTATATATATATATATATATATATATATATATATATATATATATATATATATATATATATACACTCACCGGCCACTTTATTAGGTACACCATTCTAGTAACGGGTTGGACCCCCTTTTGCCTTCCGAACTGCCTCAATTCTTCGTGGCATAGATTCAACAAGGTGCTGGAAGCATTCCTCAGAGAGTTTGGTCCATATTGACATGATGGCATCACACAATTGCCGCAGATTTGTCGGCTGCACATCCATGATGCGAATCCCCCGTTCCATCACATCCCAAAGATGCTCTATTGGATTGAGATCTGGTGACTGTGGAGGCCATTTGAGTACAGTGAACTCATTGTCATGTTCAAGAAACCAGTCTGAGATGATTCCAGCTTTATGACATGGCGCATTATCCTGCTGAAAGTAGCCATCAGATGTTGGGTACATTGTGGTCATAAAGGGATGGACATGGTCAGCAACAATACTCAGGTAGGCTGTGGCGTTGCAATGATGCTCAATTGGTACCAAGGGGCCCAAAGAGTGCCAAGAAAATATTCCCCACACCATGACACCACCACCACCAGCCTGAACCGTTGATACAAGGCAGGATGGATCCATGCTTTCATGTTGTTGACGCCAAATTCTGACCCTACCATCCGAATGTCGCTGCAGAAATCGAGACTCATCAGACCAGGCAACGTTTTTCCAATCTTCTATTGTCCAATTTCGATGAGCTTGTGCAAATTGTAGCCTCAGTTTCCTGTTCTTAGCTGAAAGGAGTGGCACCCGGTGTGGTCTTCTGCTGCTGTAGCCCATCTGCCTCAAAGTTCGACGTACTGTGCGTTCAGAGATGCTCTTCTGCCTACCTTGGTTGTAACGGGTGGCTATTTGAGTCACTGTTGCCTTTCTATCAGCTCGAACCAGTCTGGCCATTCTCCTCTGACCTCTGGCATCAACAAGGCATTTCCACCCACAGAACTGCCGCTCACTAGATGTTTTTTCTTTTTTGGACCATTCTCTGTAAACCCTAGAGATGGTTGTGCATGAAAATCCCAGTAGATCAGCAGTTTCTGAAATACCTAGACCAGCCCTTCTGGCACCAACAACCATGCCACGTTCAAAGGCACTCAAATCATCTTTCTTCCCCATACTGATGCTCGGTTTGAACTGCAGGAGATTGTCTTGACCATGTCTACATGCCTAAATGCACTGAGTTGCCGCCATGTGATTGTCTGATTAGAAATTAAGTATTAACGAGCAGTTGGACAGGTGTACCTAATAAAGTGGCCGGTGAGTGTATATATATATATATATATATAAATATATAATGTGTGTGTTTATGTATATATGTATAATTTGCATTTAAATATATTGCTTTCAAACATAATTTTCTTTTACTCTGAGCAAAATCCAATAATGACATTTTTCAGGACTGTGGTCAGGGTATCATTATTTCTGGAGCTGATTTCTGTGTGTATCTATAACAGGCTGAGTGATTACTGTAACTTCAGATGGAGTAAAGCAACCTGAGGTGTGGTGGCTACAAATACATATTCAGCACTAAAAGATACGTGTGACAAAGTGATACAGGAGTGAATGATGAAGCGGCTCCTGTAAGAGAGGTATAGAAAAACAAAGAGAGATGAATTCAGTGTGGAGGGTTGGGGGACCTGGGGGATAAAACAGATAGTATAGCTGGGAATGTAAATGTGAAATTATTGCTTCACAGTCACCTCAGCTATAGGCATGTTTAGAGTAGAAAATGTATGAACACCCTTATTCATTTTTATAATTTTATTAGAACCAAAACAGCAATAAAGGAAACTTTGTTGCATTAATTTAGGATGTAATAATCACATCATTCACAAAGTGTCACATTGTCAGACCTGTGTGTGTGCTGAATATATATTTGTGCCTACTGCAAGAAAGAAAAAAAATTATTTGTGTAAAACAATGTTTTGACATCAAGTGGGGAAAAATGAAGTACAACATATTCATTCAGTAACATGCAAAATCATATTTCGCAACAATAACCTAATGTTTGAAGTTAATAATGTTTAGTGTGAGAGAAAAATTGTGGGCAGCTTATTCCAACTCTTGCTCAACTCATCAATCCATCCATTATCTTCCACTTTATCCTCTACTAGGGTCGCGGGTGGGTTCCCCATGACCATCCAGAGGAGAACGTTTCTGGCGCTGGACGGATACACCCAGGACAGGGTGCCAATGTATTGCTGAGCACACTCACTCACACAGATACACTCTATTTGGGGTAATTTGAAGAACTCATTTGACTTAATCCATGTTTTTGGACTGTGGGAGGAAACCGGAGAACATGGAAACTCCACCCAGATTGGGATTCGAACCAGAAATCCCTAGTGCTGAGAGGCGAACGTGCTAACCACTAAGCCACCGTGCCGCCCACTCAACTCATGGTTTTGCTTTTATTTGAGGTTTATTAACGTTAATGTGGAAATAGTAAAAAAGTCGGTTGATGTGGAATTTTAAATGTCTAAATTTCACTTTTTTTATTTATATATATATATATATATATATATATATATATATATATATATATATATATATATATATATATATATATATATATATATATATATATATATGTGTATATATGTATGTATGTATGTATGTATGTATGTATGTATGTATGTATATATATGTTAATACAACACAGGTAAAAATATCAAAAGCCAAAAGAGAAAACACACCGACAATTAAAACATGAAAGCAGAAAGATATTTATGCATGGCCGGTCAGACAATTATTAATGCAGTGGTAAACAAATGTTTAAGCACTCCTATAAAAATTTATGTTTCTGTGTAAACGAAGATAATTACTGTATCAGCAAGCGTAACACGTATAACAAAATTTTTTTGTCAATTCTTGACAAACATTGTCCGAAATGTAATACACCTTCCTTAGAGCTTATTGAGACTGAAGGATCTTTAAAGCCACAAATAGTGATTATTCTTATTTATTGCTTAATTAGTCTCTGACCATGTGTTTCTTTACGTGTAAACATTTCAGACCTAGCTGTGACAGCAGTTCATATCTTTAAGATGGTGCACATCATGCATTTAAACCAACAACTACACATTACCAGTGTTTCTTATTAATAGTATATGATGTCACAACATTAACTACATGACTTTACTTTTGGAGTCTACCCCAGCACTAACTGGAAAAAAGTCAGAGTAACATCTAAGACAGGTTGCCAGTCTATCATGGGTTTAGATTCACATATCAACATTTAGGCATATGCTCTCCTAGGGAACATTGTCATCACCAGTTCAGCTATATGTTTTTGGACTATGGGTGGAAACCAATATGCTCAGAGCAAACCCCATAAACCTTTTGTGGCTATTACATCTATGCAAAAATTTCATTATTTAATCACATAATTCATCATTTAACCCTGCGCTCTCGTGAGGAATATCGCCTGGTGATTCCACTTCACTGTGGTGCTAATTTTCACTTCGTAGCGTTCACCGCTGCTAAATTGTAGAACGATCTTCCGAACGCTGTTCGAAAGGCATTACTTAGCATCTTTAAGAAACACCTCAAAACACATCTCTTCCACAAATAAAAAATGTAAAAATTTTTAAATAGGGGCAGAATCAGATAATGATCAGGTTTGATAATTCTACAGTGTAACTACTGACTTGTGTTGTTTTCTCATTTGTAAGTCCATCCATCCATCCATTATCTTCCGCTTTATCCTCTTTTGGGTCACGACAGGGTTCCCCATGCCCATCCAGGGAAGAACGTTTCGGGCGCTGGGCAGATACACCCAGGACAGGGCGCCAATCTATCGTTGGTCACACACTCACTTACACATACACAAACATGCTCTATTTGGGGTAATTTGAAGAACTCATTTAACCTTGATCCATGTTTTTGGACTGTGGGAGGAAACCCACGCGGACACAGGGAGAACATGGAAACTCCACCCAGATTGGGATTCGAACTGGGAATCCCTAGCACTCGAAGTCCCAGGATTTTCAACCTACCCCCTGAAGTCCTGAGAGTGGGTCAAAAGACCCTTAGTCCAAACTGTTGACTCTGATGGCTCCAATTAGCATCCTTTCATTTGTAAATGTGGCCATTACCTGAGGACTCTGCAGGGGGGAGTAGAGCTAAACTCACACCTCACACAAACGTCTGTCTCATACTGTAAACAGTTGTGAAATCAACTGGTTAGATTTAAAACTTATATCTCTTTGTGGCATGGTGGTGCAGATTTTGAACAAATTGTTGATTTACAATCTGTTTCAAGAAATATGCAGAAGTTTTTCTAAAATAATTTATTAATGTTTTTTCTTTTAAAAAAAGATAAATGGGTTCAAAATGACAGTTTAGAAAAAAATAACCAAACTAATTGTGTTCATCCATTTACATTACATTTACATTTATGGCATTTGGCAGATGCTCTTATCTAGAGCGACTTACAAAAAGTTCCTGTCATCATCTTAGAATATTCACCAAAAATAGAGATTGACCAGAATTCAGAGTGCTTTGAGCCAAAGTAATACCAGAATTAATCTGTACAAACAAACTAAAAACCTGACTCTTTTTTGCTCTTAGTACGCATTATCATGGTAATGACCTACAGGCTGCCTAAACACACACACACCTATCATCCCCCTCTGCCCAAATTCTACAGACAGGCCTGAGTGAGACCTCCGTGAAGCTGAAGAAACATACAGGAATTGGCAGCAAGATTACATGAACATGAAAAAATATTTATCATTCTCATTCCTTTCTATGCTGTTCTTTCCTTCCATTTCCTTCTTTCTTTTCTCTACATTGTTACATGTATGTATATATGAATACTATATGAAAACTGTTTGACCATGCTGACTAAAAAAATAAGTTGCCCAATAATAATATATGCTGGCTAATAAAAAAAAAGCAGGTGAAGAAAATGGTAAAAAATAAAAATTTAAAGAATAAATAGACAAAACCTTTTATTTTTTTGTGAAGAAAAGAAGGATAAGAATGAAAACTGTTTGATACTGACTAGCAAAATACAGAAACATACTTTAGCTGGGGGTAGGTTGAATAGTGTGTTACCTGCAACCCTATGCATGACAAAAGAGGACAGCTAGTGCTCTCTAATGGTTATGCAGAAGGATCTCAGATTTTCAGTCAAGCTAGTAAATCAACTTCTTATATTTTGAACTTATATCTCTTGGAGGCAAGGTGGTGCACATTTTGAACAAATTAAAGTTGATTTAAATTAAAGTTGATCTTGTTTTTCAATTGGTTTGGCTCATTTCTTGAAACCGAGGTGACATTCTCAAAACACCATGTGAAACACAGCTCAAGAGACTTTTTGGGGGCATTTTGAGGGCACTGACAATTTGTATAAAAACACACATTTTGTTTTGAAGCATACATAATGTGTATTGGGGAGATGTAACCTTTTGGTGCTGATCTGTGATGTTGTGCTGCATTATACAGGTCATTTTGCCAAATGACATAGTTTGCAAAACATACAATCTGTTTCAAGAAATATGCTAAAGTTTTTCTTTTTAAAAAGATGTGGAAGAAGTGTGTTCAAAATGACAGTTTAGAAAAAGAAAACAAATTAATTGTGTTGATCCAGCTCAACAAAGGTATTGAAAAAGAGTGTAAGCAAAAGAATGTAAGTTGCTCCTGAGTGTCTGTCCACCCCCCAGCTGCATTACTGTGCAGGGGACATGCATAAGGTTGCTAACACCTTAGCAAATTTGCATGCAGCCTTTTGTGCTGTGGGGGATAAATAGGTGACTGCTTCACCTATTTTGCTCACAAGAAACAAAATGCAGAGAAGGTTCACCACTCAACAGGCATTGGAACTGGAATACAATATATATAATCTTTATATTATAAAATACAATAAACTGAATAGAACTAACTAGAAACTAAATAGCTAAACAACCTCCCCCTAAATTGCTCACTTGTATAAAAAATGCGATAAATGTAAGTTGCTCTGGATAAGGGTGTCTACCAAATGCCATAAATGTAAATGCTGAAATGCTAGTCACACAATAAGGACATGCCACTCACACATGTAGCCCTCCAATGCAGCCTATAGTAAATAGGTGTGAATTGTTTTATTCCTTTTATATTTTTTGTATGACAAAAAAAAATGCATGTAATCAAATAACAGTTGTTCTTTTGTATATTTCTCATGCTGAAATTTCAGTCCTCTTGACACAAATGCTTTGGTCATTACTCACAGCTGTAACTTACTGTAAAATTTCTAATTCTTTATTTAAAATATAAAAAATAATTTACTGTTTGTGCTTTTTTGCTCAAATAAAACTAAACTAAATACAATATATATAATCTTTATATTATAAAATACAATAAACTGAATAGAACTAACTAGAAACTAAATGGCTAAACTCAATGGAAAACCTCCTGTGGTGCTCCAGTAATGGCCTTATTTACAGAACAAAAGACGGTGATTAGAGGATGTTAGCTAAAATCCTTCAGGTCATTCGACCCGTCTCTGGGTTCCAGAGGTAGAAATGTCAAATGACCCCTCTCTGGGACTTGTAGTGCTAGTGCTGAGAGGCAAACATGCTAACCACTAAGCCACCATGCCGCCATTTATAAGTTACTGGATAAAAGTGTTGGTTAAATGTCTAAATGTAAATTTAACTGGTCATCTGAAGTTGTATAAGCATTAGGGCTTTATTTAGAGTATTTGTGTGTTGAGCTTTATAACAGAACATTCATTTTTAAACAAATAAATTCCCTATTTCTCTATATTAAATTACATTTCCCAGCACTGACTGTTTTCTTTTTATTAGAGGTCCTTTTACTCCACATCTATATAATAAACCAAACCTGTGTGTTATATAAAGGAAGCAAACTTGACGGTGTGATTTATCGCAGTGTAAAAGCTGGAGTCATCTAATTTCTAAAACAATACAGGAACTGAATCATTCAAATGTGTTGTGGAAATTCTAGCAGTATTACTATGTTCTTCAGTATTACATTTCACTACCCATGCTCCCTTCCATCAACTCGGTAGGTGTGCTCTCACACCGGATCCCAGTTTACCAAATCAATTATATTCAGCTTCCCATTTCAGTCTTCTCCCTTATTTTTTGTCACATTATTCCGACTTATTTACAGTGCTACCTTGTGAGAGCGCGCAAAGCAATTTCATGGGTTTTAATGAGTGAGTGGGAAGATGCATGCAGAGCATGTATTGTGTAGTATTGTGATGCCTTTTTTTAATATGACGTAATTTGGTTTCTCTTTTAATCAGCAAATGTGTACTAGATATAAGCACAAGCACAATCGTATTGATCAATACATGATATGTATATTAATAAGATTTTTAAAGACAAAATTAAGGAGGCATGCTCGAGGTGGTTTAGATGTGCTTTATGTTGGCAGAAAGATGCTGAGGATGGAGCCACTATGCAGGATGAGGAGTAAATGGCCAAATTGGACGTTTCTGAATGTGGTGAGGGAGAAGGACACTCATGACAGGGCGAGAATAATAAACTGCTGTAGTGACCCTTAATGGGAACAGCCGAGAGGAAAAGCAGATGTATCCAATTGTTTAAAGAATTAACTCAGTGTGCAGCTGACCTTGTTTGGTCACTATAAAATGCACAAGTGTCCGACTCTAAAAACACCATATTCAATAAAAACAATATTTTCTGCGAAGTAACAAATGCATACCAGAATCAGAATACTTTATTAATCCTAGAGGGGAAATTGGAGTTTTTACAAATGCTCCATTTGCAGGGTTTATATATGGAATTAGAATAAAGAATTAACAATAAATACAGTAAAATTAAACTTAAAGTACCAAAAATATAGAATAAAGTAAAAGTAAAGTGGCAGTGTAAAGTACGTTATATATGATGAATAAAAAAATTGAAGTATATTGCACTGTTGGTCAGGTGTTAGTATAATATTATTGCACATCTGAATCATAATTACGGGCGGCACAGTGGCTTAGTGGTTAGCACATTCACCTCTTGGTACTAGGGAATCCCAATCTGGGTGGAGTTTCCATGTTCTCACCATGTCTGCATGGGTTTGCTCTGGGTTTTCCGGTTTCCTCCCACAGTCCAACAACATGGATCAAGGTCAACTGAATTCTCCAAATTGCCCCATATAGAGTGTTTCTGTGTGTGTCTGTGTGAGTGAGTGTGCCTCTGTGTGAGATTGGCACCTGTCCTGGGTGTATCTGCCCAGCGCCTGAAACCTTCTCCGCTGGATGGGCATGGGGAACCCCACCCCGACCCTAGTAGAGGATAAAGCGGAAGATAATGGATGGATAGAATGATAAATCATAATTACGATATTGCAGATGGAAGTTGTATTATTGAGTGAGGAGTTAAACAGACTGATTATACAGTTTGATAGCCACAGGTATGAATGACCTACTGTGACGCTCTGTGTTGCGTTTGGGTGGAATAAGTCTTAGACTGGTGGATAAATATGTGCACTTGCTACTTGGATACACACATAGCTGTAACCAGAGAGATGGGATGAATTTTGAAAAGTATGAGAGCTAAACTGTAATAAATGCTTGGGTTCTGATGCTTTTCTTTTCTTTATGCATTTCTTTTCCCTGGTTTCCTTCCAAACAACTCAAGTTGTCTTTGTGAGTTAATAAAAATGCCAATGATCTGCGCTGTCCATCTGTTGCCACGGCAATTATTGCCAGATATGATGTGACCAACTGCAGAACAGAATTAGCAGGGCAAAATAAAATGCTTGACTCACAGAATTATCCTCAAACATTTGACATGCTGCAGGTACTGGAGGTGCAATGTGAAAAGGTAACTGCCTCCACACAAAGGGACCCAAAAATGGATACACATTTCCACAAAAAAACATTTACATTACATTAAGTCATTTAGCAGACACTCTTATCCAAAGCGACTTACAAATGAAAAAAACAACACAAGTGTGTTCCCACACACTTTCACACACAAGCTTTATTTCTTGTAACAGTGACAGTGGAGCTGAAATTAAACAAAGATTTCCATCTCTCCACATGCTGCCACACTAGCATATTTGGCTTTGGTATCAGAATGCACCATTTGCATGCCCCGGCCCAACCCCCTAGTACTTTTTCTGACTGGGATGTGCCGGGAGGGTGGACTGGAACCGTTTCGAGTCCAAATCTTTAGTAGGGAAAAACAAAATGAGTGAAAAGAGACATGAAAGTGACCTTACAAAGAAATCAATGTAAGCAAATTTTAATGAAAAGGTATACCACTTGTTTATTTTTGTTATTTGTTTTTTGATGTATGTCATGATACAGTATTGTAACTAGTTTGCTTTGAGACGTTTGCTTTGAGACATTTGCTTTGAGATCTGAATATGACTATAATAGGAAAGTGTTCCAGGTGTTGTCTGTTATTTATAGCAATACGTGTTAGAGCACCATGAAGCAAAGCCAGTGTAGTTAAGCCAAAATATTGAACAATTAAGTGTATTGGTTAATTAGATCAAACTCGTTTTGTTGCAAATACTTTACTTGCAATAACTGCATCAAGTCTGTGATTCACTAATGAAAGTAAATAGTTTCCTTTATTATATAGCATTTTTTATTGCAACCTACAAGATTTCGTTTTGTTCTTTTGCCAGTTGTGGTGATGAAGGGGGTGATTATATTTTCTCTTAATTTAGCAAAATGTTGCAGTAATCTTTTAAATTCACTCAGCTGTTTTTATAGCAAGTTATAGCACTGAAACGTAGCCCCCGTACTACTACTAAAATGTAGTAAGACTGTTCTAGAGGTTCTATAAACATAAAGCCCATAGCACTACTGATCATTTGTCCATTGTTTACAACCAAAACACAAATTGTCCAAGAGATTCCAACATTTAGTCTTCGCACACACATAATAATAATAATAATAATAATAATAATAATAACAATGACATTTCAAATACCAACTATTGCATTTATCCTCTTTTAGAGGTTGCTAGAACCTGTCTCAGTGAATATTGGGTCAGAGGAAGAAAAAATACCCTGAACAGGTCATCAGCTCTTATTCATTCATTATCTTCCACTTAGTCCTCTACTAGGGTCGCAGGGGGACGGGGGTGTCCCATGCCCAATCAGAAGAGAACGTTTCGGGCGATGGGCAGATACACCCAGGACAGTGCGCCAATCTATTGCTGGGTATACTCACACAAATGCACACAAACATACATTATATGAGGCAATTTAGAGCATTTAATTTATCTTCAATCCATGTTTTTGGATTGTGGGAGGAAACTGAAACTTAAATATTACTACTGTGTGCTATTAAAGAAGCAGAAGAACCCCACAGTATATATCTGTATAAAATATGTAGTCATAATTTTACTTGTACGGATTTTTAACTGTTGATATGTGAAATTGCATCTCGCTTGTTCTTTTGCCAGTTGTGGATATCTATACTAAATCTTGTATTCAACACAAATTCACTGGCAGTTAGATGTGAAAGTAGGGCATGTGGGTGATTCCAGTTGAACATTTGTTTTTAAGCACATAGATCTTTTTTATCTAGGATTTATTTCATGTTTTTAAAATGCTTTTTTAAAGAGTCCTTTGGCAGCGATAATGGTTGCCCTTTATTAGGCAAAAAGCCCTGGTCCCTAAGGATTTTTACTATTTATAGCCTAAGTACAGATCTAAAACATATGTAGCAGCAAGCTGGGGATTTTTAAGGGTTGCAGGTTGCTGCTTCCTGATCAATTCATTTGCATTGCCTCTGTGACCTATATCACATGCCTGAAGCTGTTGTAGAAGCATTTCTGAACATCCAGAATGACTCACTTGGTGCCTTCCTGCTGGTGCCTAGTAAAAAAACCTATGACCTTCACAGATTGATCACACTTTCCAGCTGGAGGATAGAAGCCTACTGTAAGATAACTGTTGAAAATTATTGCTTTGGATATATTCTTTCTGTCTGAAACCCATAATCATATGGTTTGTTCAGTGGTTAGAACTGTTGCAATTCATATGAAGATGCTCCTGGGTTCTATTCCCAGACAGCCAAAGTGCTTTGTGTAATTTAACATGATCTTCTGTCTGTGTGGGTTTTTTTTCCCCAGAAGCTCCAGTTTCCTCCTACATGTATCTGTCAGATGAAATGGAGATGCTATGATTCCCCTTAGATGTAACCATGTTAAAATATGAATGTGTTAGTGTGTATAGTGTGCATTTGACTGGTGACCTCTCTGGGATGTTTTCCCACTTTTCAAACAATGAGTATTGTGATAGACTCTGGCATCCAGGTGACCCTAATTAGCATAAACACTCACGCGATGATTGAATTTCGTTGGTTTATCTATTTTATTTATTTAAAATTCTTATTGCTTAGATGGCAACTTGCTTGCTGATGCACCTGTTCGTCAGTAATTTTAAAACAGACCTTTCTTGACTGAACATGCTACTCAGCTGTTTTTTCAAGCCCTCATCCTATCCCGACTCGATTATTGTAATGCATGTGCAAGCTGGGAGACCAGCAAGTAAATCAGGCCTCTACAACTGATTCAAAACTCTGCAGCCTGACTTGTGTTCAACCAGCTCAAGTGAACTCATGTGACTCCACTACTCCTCTCTCTCCATTGGATCCCTGTAGCTGCTGCATTCAGTACAAGACACTGACTCTGACCTACAGGACAATCTCTGGATCTGCCCCCTCTTACCTTCACTCTAGATTTCCAAAATACACTCCAACTCGTTCACTTTGCTCTAGTGATGAATGTCGCCTGGTGATTCCACCTCACCGTGATGCTAATTCTCACTCTGTAGCGTTCACCACTGCAAAATGATGAAACAATCTTTCCAATGCTGTCTGTAAGGCGGAGTCTCTTGGCATCTTTAAGAAACAACTTAAAGCACATCTCTTACAAAAACAGGATAGGATAACGGTCAGGTTTGAAAATTTTATAGTGTCGCTGGGTTCTTTCTTAACTACTGACTTGTGTTGTTTTCATTTGTAAGTCCCGTTGAATAAAAGCGTCTGCTAAATGACTAAACGTAAATGTAATAGCGGCCATTTAACCCAGTTCACTGCATCTGCTGGACCCAGTTAGGACACTTCTATGTCACCCTGCATTAGTCACACCCTTCCAGTCTCATGCTGGAGCTGTAGTAGTCATTAGAATTAGGCACACGGTAATTTACAAATCCCATGCTCATTTAAACTCCATAATTGGATCCGGCTTCATAGATCAAATATGATTGCCTCATTCCCTGTTGCCTGATAGCCAATGGTCGTAACCAAGGAGGTGTGTGCATGCAGGGCGGAAAATAGCTGCAGGTGAAGAGGTAGGCATACATGTGTTTGTTCTGGAAGCACAGATTAACTTCTAGAAAATCAGCCATGCTTTATTATGCATGCTCATGTGAGCGAGTGTCTGTACTCATTTGGGTTTGTTCATGCCCTTCTGTTCTGCATATTTATGGTTTCTTTCAATTTCAATGTCAATCAAGCTTTGTTCACATGACAATTAGTAATTGTACTATCAGGCAAATCAGTGCATAAATGAATATCTTAAACTAATTATTCCTGTTCATCTCACTCTCTCTTTCTTTTCTCTCTCTGTTTTGTGTCCACATAGTTTCTAGTTTGGAAATGGGCTGCAAGTTACCAAAGCCATGTGGTGCAGATGAGGTTCCAGGAAACATTTATTCCACCCTCAGGAAAGCACAGGTGGAGACAGCAAGTGGACTGGCCTACACCTACCATTTCCTAGACTTTCTGTTGGGAAAAGAAGGTAGGGATGTCCTTAATTATTTTAAACTATTTAAAGTCAGCTGGTTGAGTAATTTCTTAGATTTCATTTGAATTCATAGGGAACAAATTAACAGAAGGAGAGGATATGCTTGAAGGTGTATTAAAGCAATAAGGCACAAGAAGGCATGCATTATTGTAAATAAGTCACTGGAAAGAGTTGTTGCCAGGCTGACACATAGAGTGCCGCCACATGTCTTTCCCGTGATTTATTCACAAAAATGCACAACCTCGAGTGCCTTATTGCTTTTATGAAACAGCTATAAAAACACCATAATAAAAAACAGTTTAATTCATAAATGTGTTTTATTTAAAACAAAATTATTTATAAAATAGTCTTTCTCGATGTAATCTAGACTGATTTTTAAAGTAAATATTGATTGCGAAAAAACAGGATACTGGCTTAGTGTTCAACGGACATATGTTTATTTTAATGTGTATATTTATTTATATTTAATTGTACATGATTTGAAAATGATGTTCTACCACGTTCGCACATTTTTGTTGGTGAGCTGGAACAGTTTGGTTTGGAGCCTTTTTCTTTTTGTTGTTCAGTCAAAATGTTAGCATGTTTGTCTCTCAGCACTGGGGATCCAGGTTCGAATCCCAATCTGGGTGGAGTTTCCATGTTCTCCCCGTGTCCGTGTGGGTTTCCTCCGGGTTCTCCGGTTTCCTCCCACAGTCCAAAAACATGGATCAAGTCAATTGAGTTCTCCAAATTGCCCCATATACAGTAGAGTGTGTTTGTGTGCGTGTCTGTGTGTGTGAGTGTGTGCCCAGCGATAGATTGGCGCTCTGTCCTGGGTGTATCTGCCCAGCGCCAGAAACGTTCTCCCCTGGATGGGCATGGGGAACCCCACCGTGACCCTAATATAGGATAAAGCGGAAGATAATGAATGAATGAATAATTCGTCATTTTCAATTTCAACATTAGATTGCTTGTCCAATAATATTCCATTATGTTATTCTACAGACACTTCAGATACCTTCAGACAGTCCAACACCCTAACCTAAACAATCTACCATGTCCTGTTCATCCATCCATCCATCTATTATCTTCCTTTTTATCCTCTTCTAGGGTTGTGGGGCGTTATCCATGCCCATCTAGGGGAGAACATTTCGGGTGCTGGGCAGATACACCCAGGACAGGGCTCCCAATCTATCTATCGCTGGGCCATGTCCTATTCAGTGTTAAACAAATCAATCAAGTTTAATACATTTTTATATATAAAAACACCTACCGTATACTCTGACTTGACTTGTATTTTGCAACTATAAATTACATTAAATTTGTTCATTTAGCAGAAGCTTTTATCTAAAGTGACTTACAAAGCAAGCACAGGATTGGGGCGGGTTAGCTCAGTGGTTAGGGTGTTGGGCTATGAATCTGAAGGTTGGGGGTTCAAATCCCAGGTCCACTGAAGTTGCCAGTGTGGGTCCTTGAGCAAGATCCTTAACCCTCATTGCTCCAGGGATGCTGTGATTAACCGTGACTTGCTCACCTTGTAAGTCGCTTTGGATAAAAGTGTCCAATAAATGACCCAATTTAATTTAATTTAATTTAGGATTGGTACAGCATCCCTGAAGCAATGAGGGTTAAGGGTCTGCTCAATGACCAACATTGGACCAGGGATTTGAACCCACAACCTTCAGCTTGACAGTCCAACACCCTAACCACCAAGCTACCTTACTCTTACAGTTTGCATAGCTTGTAAAGTCATGTATACCACCTTTTATTTAAATAATCATTTGCAAGTGGACTTTTTACCCATGTTTAATCAAGAACCATTCTTCAGCTGCTCAATTCTGTGGTTGCCACAGTCCAATTTAATCTTTATGACACAGCATATTTATACAGAATTTACCAGAAAGTCACAGAAGGTACACGTTTTCTTTAAAAGAATACAATTGCAATATGCTTAAAATGACTCCTGTCTTTGTTCTGCTAACATAACCACGACTTAGTCTGCCTGTCAATCATATGATCAAAAATGAGCTCAGGCCCAGAGCCAGTGTTTCTAACAACCACCCAAAATATTTGTGGCCACAGTAAAATTCATCCCCCTAATTATCCAGATAAAACCTGTATGAAACTCGAGTCAGGCAGCCAGAAAATATATGATGGAAAGCATTTGTAGCTCCTGTAATGTGACTGTAATTTGAGAACTTCATTAAATCTGTTAATGAAGCGCATGAGCTTTTGGAAGGGATTGTATATATATATTGATGTACAATTATTTTTTAAATAATTTGTAACTAACTTAAAAATAATTTGTAACAGTTTGGAAACTAATATGCACACAAGTTAAATTATTATTTATTACTGATGATATTTCAACCAATTAAAAAAAAGATTACTGTTACATATTGAACATGCAAGTTTACTGAAATGGAAGTGGAAAATGATGGGGAAATTAAATTTACAATTAAATTGTGACAGCCCTAATTAATTGCAGTTTTATTGGCAAATGAATGTTGTAAAAATTATTTAATACAAAAATGGCTATAATTGTGGCACATGTGGTTTTGTGAAAAAAATTAATTATCTTTTGATGAGATGTTTTTTTTTTTGCTTGAAATAAATGTAATGATGTGCTGTATTTTTCTCAATTTGTCAGTTTAAAGCTAATGTAATTAACTAAAAGTTTATATTATCCTTTTTGCTATTCCTTACCAGGGCTGTGAGTAATTTGTCATATTAAGAGAGAGCGTTTTTAAAAAGAAATAAAAAAATTAAACATCATTACAGAATGATCCCTGAATATTTTGGAATCTGAAGTTATAGAGCCCAGTATTTAAAATTACAGATTTTATTGCAGGTACATACATATATATTTAGGTTATATGTGGACAGAGGGGCACGGTGGCTTAGTGGTTCGCACATTCCCCTCTCAAATCCTAATCTGGGTGGAGTTTCCAGGTTCTCCACATGTCTGCTTGTGTTTCCTCCCAAAATCCAAAAATGGATTCAAGGTGTATTGAGTACTCTAAATGCCCCATATAGTGTGTGTCCGTGTGAGTGTGTGTGCCCAATGATGGATTGGCACCCTGTCCTTGGAGTATCTGCCCAGCGCCCAAAACCTTCTCCCCTTTATGGGCATGGGGAACCCTCCTGCGACCCTAATAGATGATTAAGTGGAAAAAAATGAATGAATATATGAAGAAATTGTTTTCTTTGGTGTGTATTTTTAAAAAGCAACCAATTACGTGTAAATTAACATCACTAGAAAAAGTCATCACAAGCCCAGACAAAGCTTGGCTGAAAAGGGGCCAGTATATATTTTTCTGAAATGGTTATCCTGATTGTCATTTATAATAAAAACCATTGTAATAAATTATCGAAAATACAAAATAAGCTAGGTTTCCAATGGTCTCAGACCTTTGCTCCAAATGTGCACAAGGTTTCTAAATCATTTTGTTGATGTAACTTGAACACAAACAGCCAGAAACTTAATCTTCTATGTGAAACAGAATTAAAAGAGAAAGACCATATGTGTGCTTATTTTGTTACAGAAAGAATGGTCCTTAAAAGAGTCAATAAAGTAAAGGAAAAAAAAGGCAAAGAATTAAAGAACAAATTGCATCTGAATGTCATTAGGCTACATTCAGAGTCAGAACCAATTTAATTGTCTCTCCATCAATAATATAATTCAACAAGCTGCCAAGGTATTTACCCACTAATGAAAAATAGATTAAGCAGGATCCTGCATACCTGACATGGACGTGTAGGAATAATCGACCAAAGTCACAGACTATTAACAGCTTATTGTTCATGTTTTTGAAGTCTTTAAAAGGTTGATGCCATGTCTTGTTGAATGGAACTTTTTGATTCTTCAACTGGCTTCCAATTTAACAGTTTGAATCCTAATTACATGTTACTGCACTGATATTATGAGACTATAGCATAGGATAAAAATGCTGTGTTATTTTCAATCGCAATATTTCTATCAGCACTTGTCAAACCAAACAATGGTAAACCAGAAAACTAATTTGCATTTGCTGTAATTTTCCAATAAATTCAAACATTCTGACCGCTGTCTTTATTTTTATGGTTTTCATACTTTTTTCATTCATTCATTATCTCCCGCTTTATCCGCTATTAGGGTCGCGGTGGGGTTCCCCATGCCCATACAGGGGAGAACGTCTCGGGTGCTGGGCAGATAGACCCAGGACAGGGCGCCAATCCATCACTGGGTACACACTCACACACTCAAACACTCTATATGGGGCAATTTAGAGAACTCAATTAACTTGATCCATGTTTTTGGACTGTTGGAGGAAACCGGAGAACCCGGAGGAAACCCGCGCGGACACGGGTAGAACATGGAAACTCCACCCAGATGGGGATTCGAACCGGGAATCCCTAGCGCTAAGAGGCGAACGTGCTAACCACTAAGCCACCGTGCCGCCCGGTTTTCATACTTGAAAATTATATTATATTTCGCTGTCTTTAGTATTTGAAAACAACAAATATAGTGTAAGGTGTTAGGCCTCACATTTCACTTTTGGTTAGCCGTATAGAAAAATGGTTACTATTTTGTGATATAATGCATTGAACATGAACATTCGTGTTGATTCGATGCACACTCAAGAAGGCAGCTCAGACTGTTGGATGTTAGATGGAGGCGCGAATCCAGGCTGTTTGACTAAGCAACCATGAAATTGTATACTATTAAATCTCGCACTTTATATGAACAGATTATGAATATTTTATGCTCATGAAAACCAACATAAGTAGCTAAAAAATATGTACATGACTTTCATGTACATTTAAGCGGTTGTATTGGTTTTGCTAGCAGCACAGTGTATTGTAAACCTCTGCTTGAAATACCTGGTGCTTTGACTCCAACAGTAAAAGATGATTAAAAGATGGTATAAGCAAAAACGAAATCACTGATATAATATCAACCTAATAATCCATAGGTTTATCCATAACTCCAGGGCTGCGGTACATATCCAGCTTGTATTACAATTATATGCAGGCTGCGGGTTTATTTTACATTGCTCTATTATTATTGTTATTAATGGCCCAGCGATAAAAAGCAGTGATAACACAAAAAACTACAGATCCCATATTGCAGCACAACTGCTGCCTTGCCAGTATTTGAAAATGAGATGAGGGCCCTCAAGAACAACTGATACAGAGATGGGGGAATTTTTGTTTGTTCCTCCACAAATGTGACCCATTGTGAATGAACCAGTTGGAAGAACCTGAGAAAATAACTGTAATAATGCTGAAAATGTTAACTATCGATAATCAAACTTCATCAAACTGCTGGGCATATACACCCAGGACAGGGCACACATACACACACACACACTATGTGGAGCAATTTAGAACATTTCATTTACCTTGAATCCATGTTTTTTGGACTTTGGGAGGAAACCGGAGGAAACCCATGTGGATACTGGGAGAACATGGAAACTACACTCAGATTGGGATTCGAACCTGAATCCCCAGTACTGAGAGGCGAATGTGCTAACCACTCAGCAACCTTCTTTATACTTATTGTTAAATAAGTAATTGGTAAAACATTTTAACAATTTATATGTTTTAGTTTTTATTTTAGTCAACATTTTTTTCAATGTTTTTTTTCTATATTCACTGTGTTTTGTTGTTTGTGAACTCAGCTTTCAGCTATAATTTGGTGTAATATGAGGAAATGGGGCTGGCGCAGTGGCTTATTGGTTAGCACATTTGTCAGCACTCATGTCTTCCAGGTTTCAATCCTAATTTGGGTGGAGTTTCCATGTTCTCCCCGTGTCCGCGTGGGTTTCCTCCAGGTTCCCCGGTTTCCTCCCGCAGTCCAAAAACAAGGATCAATGTTAATTGAATACTCCAAATTGCATCATATAGAGTGTGTTTGCATGTGTGTGAGTATGTGCCCAGCAATAGATTGGCGCCCTGTCCTGGGTGTATCTGCCCAGCGCCCGAAACATTCTCCCCTGGATGGGCATGGGGAACCCCCCCCCGACCCTAGTAGAGTATAAGAAAGAAGCAATTGGATGGATGAGGAAATGGAAACAGATTTCTTTCAACACACAAACTAAAAATATTCTCTCAGACCTTTTGCTTGACACTGTAAACACTTACAGTTCCTGTACTGCTAACCATCATTAGGTCACTAAACAGCTTAATTAGGGTTGTAATAATCATTAATGTGCATCATAATGTCAAGCATAGTTAGTTTTATATTGTAAGCAGCTTTAAATAATTGTGCTGCAGGTGTGTGTGTGTGTGTGTGTGTGTGTGTGTGTGTGTTTGTGCACAGCATGTGGGTTTTAACTGGGCTTGCAGCCAAACATTTGTGATTGTGTAGTGCCAAAGAAAACATGCTCATATTTCCTGTAGAGAAACTTCTCACATGGGCAGTTGTTAAACTCTGCCTGCTTTTCTTCAGTTTTGTTGAAAAAAAAAAACTCTAGGAAGATTTACCACCGGTTCATTGCTCCGGGGGTTATTTAGTGAATTTGAAACCTACCTCCCCCATAGTTACTGATGCAGGTCCAAATCCTTTGGCTCTGAATTCAGATTCACCTGAATCCTGGAATTTGACCCTAAAATCTGACTTTATACTTACACCATAAATTACACAACACATACTCTACACATTCTTTATAATATTTAATGTTATATTCTTTATATAATATATATATAATTACATTCTTTATTGGTCGCACAGGTGGCATGATGGCTTAGCGGTTAGCATGTTCGCCTCTCAGCACTAGGGATTCCCGGTTCAAATACCAATCTGGATGGAGTTTCCATGTTCTCCCCGTGTCCGGGTTTCCTCCCACAGTCCAAAAACATGGATTAAGGTCAATTGAATTCTCTAAATTCCCCCATATAGAGTGTGCTTGAGTGAGTGAGTGTACCCAGCGATAGATTGGCACCCTGTACTGGGTGTATCTGCCCAGCGCCCGAAACGTTCTTCCCTGGATGGGCATGGGGAACCCCACCGCCACCCTAGTAGAGGATAAAGTGGAAGATAATGGATGGATGGATGGATGGATGGGTGGCACGATGACTTAGTGGTTAGCACATCTGCCTCTGCTAGGGATTCCTGGTTTGAATCCAAATCTGGGTGGAGTTTCCATGTTCTCCCTGTATCCGTGTGGGGTTTCCTCCGGGTTCTCTGTTTTCCTCCCACAGCCCAAAAACATGGATCAAGGTCAATTGTATTCTGCCCCATATACGGTGTGTTTGTGTGAGTGAGAATGTGCCCAGCGATTAATTGGCACCCTGTCCTGGGTGTATCTGCCCAGCTCCCCAAACTTTTCCCCCTGGATGGGCATGGGGAACCCTCCACAACCCTAGAAGAGGATAAAGCGAAAGATAATGGATGAATGGATGATATTATTTATGAGGATGTGGTAGCTCAGTGGTTAGGGTGTTGGTCTATTAATCAGGGTTCCAGGTCCACTGAAGTCACCAATGTGGGTCCTTGAGCAAGACTCTTTTCCATCGTTGCTCCCTGTGCTTTGACCCCAACCAAGTTGGGATACCTGTAAGTCGCTTTGGATAAAAGTGTCTGCTAAATGACCAAATGTAATGTGAATGTAAAATAATCATCTAAATATGGGGGCAGGGATGCGTTGTTAAAATTAGTTTAAAACATGTAAAGGCTCCAAGTGATTATCCTCAGTGTTACCCAACGACCACAGTGTCATCTAAAGTTATTTTGAAAATTTTAGTGAATATACGTCATTAAGTAGCAGAATTGAATTTCTTTGTTGTGGTGTTTCACAAACAAAATAATAAATTAATGAAATCATGAGTTTTATTTGTTTATTTGTAAGTGTGAACAGCCTCAAAATGTAATCAATTTTTACATTACATTCTTTGCCGAGATCGTTGAAGTCTTAAGGTTATAAGATGGTTATAAATGGCATATTTGATGTTGACATTTCCAGTTAGCAGTAGTTGCTTCTTGTCTTTTCATGTCCTTTTATTTAAAGGGCAACTGAAAGCTCAAAGCTTCACTTAAATCCATGTGTATTTGTTCATTTTGTAGATGGATAAAATGCTCCTGCTTCACTTTCTCTCATGTTCTAGCATTATTCTGCCTTTGCAGACTCTTCGTTCTTTGCCCTATTTTACGGACACTAAAATCAACATTTATGTGACATGGTCTAATTCATCTTTTTTATTTTATTTCAGAATGACTTGCACTCTAGCACTTGCCCCATTTTTGTGTGGGAGCAGTAACGAGCCCAGTGTTTATTTTAGGTTAAGTTGTGCCCTCCATGAAAGCAGTCTGAGTGTGTTTGCCTCAGCATCATTTATTCGTGCCTGACGGTGTGTGCATCCATGCGCATAAGATAATTTGTTATGTGGCAGGAAATGAAAATAAAACCTCTCACACCTCTTTTCTCCACGTTATGTTTGTCTCTCTTGTTCACACTATTTGATTTGAAATTTGATGCATGATAGTTGATGTTGCCTTGTATTAATATAATGGAGAATCTGATGTGTTTATAGATATTAAAAGTTGAGTGAGTGAATGCATGTCATTGTCTTTTTATAATTGAGTTGCTCTTTATAATTTTACTAATATAAAAATGAATGTTCTTTGCCAAAAGCAAAAATTCCATAGCATTGTTTTATGAATCAAAACATTTATTTAAATTCATTTTGAACAACTGGAAGAATTGATGGGTTGAGGGGGTCATGCTGTATAATATTTTAATATTTTATTTTAAATCATACAATACAGATTAATATAAACAATGAGCTGATTCCCGATGACCACTAAGCCTGCTGTGGCTGTGTTTTTTTTTAATAAAATGTGTTCTGTAATTTGGCCACTTAATGGCACAATTTTAATTGTTAGAGAAACCTCAGCAATCTGCACACACTTTTAAAACCAGACTAGACTACGGCGAGGAAGACCAGTTTATTACCGATTTTGCTTTTAATTAAATGCATTTATGAATCAAACCTTGTTTTTTCATTATAGTGTGCCTAAAAACACCTCTTTTCTGTGATTTATTCACATTAATTCACACCCTCTTGTGCCTTATTTCTTTAATATGTGTTTTCAACACATTTTAGACATCAGAACTGTCAGATCTCTGATATGTCCAGTTTACATGTGAAAATAAAGCAGTTTTCACAGTAACACAGAATAATCTTTTCATGGGTGTTCCAAAATATTAAATATAAATATTAAATATTAATATAAATTATATATAGTTTTTGTCAAGGGCGGCACGTGGCTTAGTGGTTAGTACATTCGCCTCTAAGCGCTAGGGATTCCCGGTTCGAATCCCCATCTGGGTGGAGTTTCCATGTTCTCCCCGTGTCCGTGTGGGTTTCCTCTGGGTTCTCCGGTTTCCTCCCACAGTCCAAAAACATGGATCAAGGACAATTGAGCTCTCCAAATTGCCCCATGTAGAGTGTGTTTGTGTGCGTGTCTGTGTGTGTGAGTGTGTGCCCAGCGATAGATTGGCGCCCTGTCCTGGGTGTATCTGCCCAGCGTCCGAAACGTTCTCCCCTGGATGGGCATGGGGAACCCCCCCGTGACCCTAATATAGGATGAAGCAGAAAATAATGAATGAATGAATGAATGAATGTTTTTGTCATGAAACAACATATGGCAAACATAAATTAGGTGTAAGTGTATATTGAAGCAACAAGGAGTGAGAGGGCATGGCATTATTGTAAATAAAGCACAGAAAAGAGGTATTGTTGGGTATGACGTGCAGCAGAGTACACTTACACCTGGTTCCTGTGATTATATCACACTAATACACAACCTGGGCAGCACGGTGGTTTAGTGGTTACCATGCTCTCCTCTCAGTGCTGGTCCCGACCTGGGTGGAATTTCCATGTTCTCCCCGTGTTTGCATGGGTTTCCTCCAGGTTCTCCAGTTTTCTCCCACAGTCCAAAAACATGTATTTAAGGTGAATTGATGAATGCTCTAAAATGCCCTTTATAGAGTGTGTTGGTTTGTGTGACTGAGTGTGTGCCCGGTGATAGATTGGTGCCCTGTCCTGGGTGTATCTGCCCAGCGCCCAAAACATGTATGAGCATGGAGAAAAACTCAAAGCATCTATTTCCAGTTCTATTTACACCAATTTGCTTCTCCTGATGAATTTTGCCATAAATCATTAAATGCAAGGCATTAAAGTCACTGTAATCATTCACTCATTATCTTCCACTAGGGTTGTGTGGGAGTTTCCCATGCTCATCCAGGGAAGAACGTTTCGGGCTCTGGACAGATACACCCAGGACAGGGCACCAATCTAAATGTTGATATTGTGCTGTGTAAACTTAGATTTCTCTGTTTTTATTTAACATTAGCAGTTCACATTTGACTTTGACTGCCAATTTTACATAAAATTATTTTTAGTATAAAGTTTTTATAGTAATAAGCTTTTATAAATTGGTTTAGCACATTGGTTAGCACATTTGCTCTTAGCGTTGGGGATCCAGATTCAAACCCCAATCTTGGTGGATTTTCCATGTTCTCCCTGTGTCTGCATGTTTTCTCCGGGTTCTCCGGTTTCGTCCCACAGTCCAAAAACATGGATTCTAGATAAATTCTATGCTTTAAATTGCCCCATTAAGTGTGTGTTAGCGTGTGTGTCTGTGTGAGTGTGTGCCAAGCAATAGATTAGCGCCCTGTCCTTGATGTATCTGCCCAGCACCGGAACCTCCCTGGATGAGCATGCGGACCCCCCACCATGACCCTTGTAGAGGATTAAGCAGAAGATAATGAATGAATGAATAAATATATTAATTATAGATATTGACAAAGTTATGGTCCTGAAAGATGCTGAAAGAAAAATATAAGAATCAGAATAATCAAACTAATCTCAAGCAAGCTGACCTCAGTTTTTAAGACTCTGCAACAATTTACTTATGACTTTGTATTGCATTAGAAAGAATTTATAGTAGACAATGTGGGGAATTATATGTTAAGATTCCAAAAGAACAGTAACAGATAAGCTTCTAGACATCTGACACCTCAAACTAATAGGGTCAGCTGTCTGGGCGCAGCTTTCTCTTGGTATTTCAAAGACAGTGTTTTTCACAGTCTTTCTATTCTGAATCAATGGCATTAAAGTAACGCTAAAAACTCATCCTTATTCAATCTGACTGCATAACATATGAGATTTAGTTTAATAGTGGCTCAAAGCTAATTTCATAAATGTGTTCCTGTAACTCATTCAACTGCAAATGAAAAAAAAACAGACACACTATGGGTGCTGCATGTGTGATATATTAGTTTAACACATTTCCATATTTTTTAGACGTAGATATCATTGTTTCAGCATCACCATATTTTGAAGTGTTTATGTAACAATAAACAGGGATCTTTAGTCATTTTGTCACCAGTCATCTGGTGGGTGCTATTTAATGTTTTTATAGCACTTGTTTATTGTTATTTCAAAGCATAATTCAGATTTTTAAAATGATTACAACAGTAAAAAGTTAAATAACAGATTATCTACAGGTAGCTAAATGATAATAATTATATACAGTAATAGAATTAAAAGCAAATTTGTTGATCTAGTTTTAATTAATTACATTAATCCTGAACTAAACTAAAATAAGAAAGTCATTGTAACTGCTATAACAGAAAAAAAGTTCTTTAGCATTAACCTTGGGTAGTCGTGTGTGTGAGTGGGAGGTTTGTCTTCATCTCTCCTGGATGCTTTTATTTTTTTGTATATAGAGACATATATAGATTTATTTAAACAATTTTACCATTTAGCCTATAGAACTGCAGAGACACCGAGATAAGTACAAATATGAGTTTATCATGTTCTGCCACCATCTTGCGCTCTGTAACTGAGACCCTTTCTATTTTTTTTCTTTTGAGCTGTACCCTCTCTTAACTGTTTTCACACACACACACACACACACAAAAAAAAAAACACACACAAACAGTTAACTCAGAAAAGCTCCAGGTGTAATTACTTAGCTCATTTACTTTAATGTAAATTCATTTACAAATCCATAGTTTTACTCTCACAGGACTTTAAAATAACAACAATCCATTTTTAAGGTACAAATATATGGGTTTGGGGTAATCTCCTATTATAGGGTAATAAATAGAATGTAATATGGCATGTGATTGTGTTTTGCTATAAATTGTAGCCAATCCTTTATCATGGTCCGAAAGATGTGATAGATAAACATAGCTGTATCCAGGTGGAGAGAGTCGAATGCTAAATGTTTGATTCGAATCATTCTGTTAGACAGATGGCATTGTGGTGTCTATGGCAACAGGAGATACATAAGGTTGTCAAAACAATGTACTGGCTCTGATTTTCATTTCTCCTAAATATTTAGAAATCAAAATATGACATACATTTTTATGTGCCCGTAAAATCTGTGTTTTTTTTTTAAGTTAAGCATATTGTAAGGAAAGACAGTGTGTGTGGTAATCTTTGCCTTATTTGTAATGTGTGTATATGAGAAGATGATGTTCTATGTTACAAAAAATAATAATAATAACTGTTACACACCCACCCACCCTTCTTCTCTTTTAGAGGTGACAGTGTCATCATTACTCTGTCTGTCTTCAGTACGTGAGTTACCTTTGCAGTTACGCGAGTTATATCAGCAAGGTTTCACACTTGTTGCTGTTCACCCATTTGTACACTCCTGTGGTCCAGCTGGAGTGAAATTGCAGAGGCAGCTACACCGAGCTGTGCTCATCAGAGAGACACACAGGTACTAATTTCCTTCTCATGCATAAATATCCACATTTTAAACCATGCCTTTCTTTCTACACAGTTACATTGCCATAAATCCTGTTTTATTGTTGTTGAATTACTCTATTTCATCTAGATGATCTGCTATTAATTTTGAACTGGCAGATTCACAAAAATTTATGTCAAAGAGGTTTAAAAAACAAATAATTAAAAACTGAAACAATTTACATTCTACTACAAGCAAAAGCATCAATTACCTTCAAAATCCAATATCTTTTAGATTCTGTGGAAGAGCTATTTGAAATAATGGCAAATGGTTTTTTTTGTGTTTTTTTCACATTAAAAAAATCAGCTTGTAATAATTTTAGTGCTATGTTAATATAGTGTTTACAATCATGTTTTTTGGCAATGGACAAAATGATGATAAATCATTAAATTAAAACACATTGTCTGTCTATATGTTTTAAGAAGAAATTAGAAATAAATAATATATAATGCACTTTCTGAGATGTTCCTTTTAAAGAGCAATTATATCCATGTTTGATAAGCTATAGTTTAGAGAATTGTGCTGAAAATTGTTAACTAACTATCAGTAACAATGTTCAGCACTCCACTGCTCCTCTCTCTCCATTGGCTCCCTGTAGCTGCTGCATTCAGTACAAGACACTGACTCTAACATACAGGACAATCTCTGGATCTGCCCCCTCTTTCCTTCACTTTATATTTTCAAAATACACTCCAACTCGTTCACTTTGCTCTAGTGTTGAATGTCTACTGGTGATTCTCATTCCGTTGCGTTTACCGCTGCAAAATAGTGGAACGATCTTCCCAACTATGTTCGTAAGCAGAGTCACTTAGCATATTTTGGAAACAACTTAAACCACATCTCTTTCACAAACACCTTATATAAAAAGGGGGGAGGTTTGGAAATTCTACGTTTTAGCTGGTTCTTCCATAACTACTGACTGGTGTTGATCACATTTGTAATTCGCTTTGGATAAAAGCGTTTTCTAAATGTCTAAATGTAAATGTAAAGCTATCAGGATAATGTGTGGCATAATAGCTGTCTTTTTAACTGCAGCATCTTATTGTGCAATACAGATTTGCCTGTCTAAAAGTCTTATATTTATATAAGCAAATTACCAATATCTGCCTTTACTGAAAATGCATCTGTCCCTTAAACACCACGCATTTGCTCATTAATTGTTCATTGATACGTGATTCCGAATCAGTCAACTGTGGCCAAACCAGGCTAATGGCTGCACCATTAACTCAAAAATACAACACATTTTACTCTGCAAGATGACAAATAATTTGTTAGTTATGTGTTATCTTTTGCTGCACAGAGACATCAGTAGTTTTTCCACTTTGCTTGTGCAAAAACAAAAATCTGAGTTTAGTTACATCAGCAGGGTAGTGTAAATGTAGCCTCTGTGTGTCAAAGAAATGAATGGCTGTGTGGTCATGCCAAATTGGATATGTATACACAAAAAAAATGAAAAAAAAAGTTATTTTTTAAGTTGTATTAAGTTTTAAGTTGTTTACTGCAGAGCAAAAAGGCACTACATCCATGAGCTACTTCTCAAATAACTCGTATTTGGCAGATTTACCATGAGAATAATTCATTCATTTATTATCTTCTGCGTAATCATCTTCTAGCTTTGTGGGGGGGGGGTTCCCATGCCCATCCAGGGGAGAACGTTTCAAGTGCTGAGCAGGTACACCCAGCACAGGGTGTAAATCTATCGCTGGGCATCTATGTGGGGCAATTTAGAGCATTCAATATACCTTGAATCCATGTTTTTGGACTGTGGGAGGAAACCGGAGAACCTGGAGGAAACCCACATGGACACAGGGAGAACATGGATACACCCAGATTGGGATTCGAACCTGCAATTTTCAGCCCTGAGAGGCAAGTGTGCTAATCATGCCCATCCAGGGGAGAACGTTTCAAGTGCTGAGCAGGTACAACCAGCACAGGGTGTAAATCTATCCCTGGGCATCTATGTGGGGCAATTTAGAGCATTCATTATACCTTGAATCCATGTTTTTGGACTGTGGGAGGAAACCGGAGAACCTGGAGGAAACCCACATGGACACAGGGAGAACATGGATACACCCAGATTGGGATTCGAACCTGGAATTTTCAGCCCTGAGAGGCAAGCGTGCTAATCACTAAGCCATGTGCCGCCCGCCGTGAGAATAATGTGTTTTTTTATTAGTTACAGACAATAGAACTGACTGATGCCGAAAATGTGCATATCCATGGCACTTAGAAGAACAGATGTGTTCAGTTACAACAGATACAGGTCATTTTCTTAAATGAAATTAAGCTGTCCAGACAAGGTCCAGACAAATCTGATCAGGACAGAAAATAGAAATTGAATGAGATTTGTAATGTGATATGAATCATTTTTCAATCTAAGGACAGCTATGACTACAGCTTTTCAAATTTGTGATGTTCATCATGTTGTTCTAATAGTGATAGACAATAAAAAAAATATATGTAATGTAAAAATATTTAAAAATGTCTATCAATTGTCTGATTTATAACTGTTATACAACACAGCCCTATACCGAACACTGCCAACTGGTACTTCTATTGGTGCCTGACTGATTTAGAAACATTAATTTGGTGAGTCAGACAACCTGTGGAACCCAGACACAGTTGACTTATGACACACTTTTTTTATCTAAAAATGACTGTTGTCACTTGTATTAAAATACAAACTTGACTGAATGTTGTAAATGTGTTACTGTGTATATTGGCACTAGAAAAAGTCTGATATGTTTTGGAAAGAAACTAAACAAAATATTGCCAATATGATCCTCACCTTGTTAGACAAAATGTGAAATATTGGGTCAAAACTATTTAGATACCAACACATTACACCTGCAGAAGAGTTTATGATATCCCCTCTTTGATTTTATTTTTTAATGTGTTTATATCAGTACATACACTATATGGACAAACGTATTGGGGAACACCTAATGAATTAATTCAGTTTTTTTCTCCATCTGCCACATGGCTTTACACTCTGGTCTAGTTCATTCCAAAGGTGTTTTATAGGGATGTAGTTAGCCAAGCTCCTTCACACTAAACTCACCCTATAACTTACTTTTATAAACCCTGCTTTTTGCTCTGTACAGAAAAAAATGTCTATCCAAAAACCCATTTTAAACTAAATACAGAACTGTTAATATTCTTCTGATGTCAACTTGTAAACATTTTTTTCATCCATGAATAATTATGTTCATATTCCCATTGGAGCTAAACACAAATGTAGTTTTAATTGTTCTTATCGCATATTTTGAGGAACGTGAGATGAAATGTTACTGATATAATGATTTTAAATCTGACATGTCATTAGATCAATTGAGCTAAAAGGTGTTTTGCTGATTTTTGTTTGTCCTCAATGTCCAGTGCATCTTGTATCAGTGTCCAGCAATAGTCAGCCAGCAGTGAGGGATTTCAGTCGCCATGGTAACAGTTTTCCATATGCCTTAGTTAAAGTGCTCAGTGTTCATCACTTAGTGCAAGATTATGAGAGAAGAAATCCAAATGTAAATGCTGGGTATGGATTTTCAATGATATGTTGTACTTCATTGATTTGATAGTCTAAATGTATGTTTGATGGAGTTTGGGGCTTGTTAGTTGCAAAGCAAATTTTCAGCAAGATCTTGAATGATTTATAAAACAATTTGCTCAGGTCTCACCAGCAGCACCTGATTGTCATTTATGATGTGTCAGACTTGTGGATCAGCAAAAACGTCTTAATTTTAGCATCCATTCTTGGGAACACTTGTTTCCCATTATTCTGCCCGGTAGTCAACTTCTGACAAATCAGCCAGTTTATTTTCATTTCCATTTTCATTCAATTTAAATTAATAGCATGAAATAGTTCATTACAAGAGGAAAGTATTCAGACAATAAACATAAAAATGAAAGGTGTAAATTGCATTTTAAAAATCTAATTTATTGATATAAATAATTTTCTTTGCAAGAATAATAATTTTAAATAAAAAGTTTTTATTTTAAAGTAATGATAAAGTAATCAGTAAGCAGTGATTTTACAAACACAAATATCAGTAACACATAGGCAGAGAATAATTATCAGTCATTTGTTTTGAAATCTGATCTTACGCCCCCTCATTTCAATTGCTGTAATTATGAAATGTGGAAAAATGGTTGTAACATTCATTTGATAAGCCAATTTCGAAAATATTTCTGAAAGACTGTTTATAAAATATAATGACATTATGGTTTCACCAAATCTGCTTTATTGTAAGCACATCAATGGCAGAATGAAACAGATTTTTTTTTTTAAAAATAATAACTTGTTAACCACAATGCTAAAGAAAGCAGATTCCCACCAACTGCTTGTTGTATGCCTTTAATAAATTTACTATTACAAATATATATTCTTGTTGATTCTAATCAAGCATTTATGGAAAAAAACTTGTGTCCTCACTGTATTTAAAATTTCTTTCCTTAGATCTTCAGAAAATGGCCTCCTGAAATGTGTAAGACCCCGACTGGAGACAGAAGTGTGTTGGTCTGGATTTCAGTTCCCCGACCTAGAAGTGGTTCAAAATTATGTGAAAAAGGTTAAATAACTCTGCTCACCTCATAAGACATTTTACTGTTCAAGTAAAATTCAAGTATTTTAGTATTCAAGTATTTTATTTGTCATTCCAACAAAATAAAGTGGCGTATAGTATACAGTGGAATGAAACAGCTTTCTCCAGGAAAAAGGTGCTGCACAGAACAGCAACTGTTCTGTTGAATCCCAATCTGAGTGGAGTTCTCCCCATGTCCACGTTGGTTTACTTCCAGTTCTCTGGTTTCCTCCCACAGTTCAGAAACATGGATTCAAGGCAAATTAAATGCTCTAAATTGCCCCATATAGTGTGTGTTAAGGTGTATGTCTGTGTGAGTAAGTGTCCCCAGCGATTGTCACCCTTTTCAGGGTGTATCTGCACAGCACCAGAAACATTCTCCTGGATGGGCATGGGGAACCCTTCCGCAACCCCAATAGAGGATTAAGTGGAAGATAATTAATGAATGAATCAATATACAGTACAATAAACATTCAAGTAATAGGAGGGAACAGTGCAGCAGGCAATTTACAGGGCAATAGACAGTAAACTTTAAGTAATTGGGAGGGAACAGTGTAGTTGTTATTTCAGTTATTTTGCTCCTGACATTTATAACAGAAATAAGTGGCCACTTGTTATATTTAGCCAATGCAGGGTTTCATGATGACTTGCAAATGAATGTGTTCATTTTATGACTTAAATCTAGAAAATGGAAATACATCTATTTCTGGTGCTTGCAGGTTCAGGTTCAGGCTGATTTAGGGGTCCTGTTTGTGGGTTTTCTGCAACAGCCTGATGGAGCGCCATGTTTGCAGAAGCACAGGGACTCTGATGATCTCTCCTCTCTCCACTCCAGCCCCTCACCAATTCACCAGTCTACAGGAAACACAGTATTTAGCCCAACCAACTACTACTGTCAGAACCAGGCCAGACAGGACAAATGCTACATGAACAATAAAACAAATGCTTTGGATTTAAGTACGAACCTGCAGAAGCAAAAGCTGCACAAGCCCTTTTCTGCCAAACCTCAATACAAAAACAGTTCTGGTGAGACTGGAGGGCTGCATAAACAAATGCAAGATCCTGTTCCTCAAGACATAATAAATGATTCCAGATCCACCTATTTCAAAACCCAGGAGGACAATGGGACGAAGTCAGATAAGGCAAACAATAAGAGTGACGATGAAGATGATTTCAAGCGACCTGAACGCATTTACTCCTCTAATCGTAAGCTGTATTTAATGTCATCTTTCTAAAATAGCTTTTCTCCATATTATTATTTGCCAGCTTGGTTGGTACAATGGTTAGCACCTTTGACTCTAAGTGCTGGAAATCAAGGTTCGAATCCAGATCTGGCTGGTTTCCATGTTCTTCTCGTCTCTGTGTGGGTTTCCTCTGGGTTTTCTGGTTTCCTCCTACAGTCTAAAAACATGGATTCAGGGTAAATTGAATGCTCTAAATTGCCCCATATAGTCTGTGTCTGTGTGAGTGTGCCAGTGATAGATTGGAGCCCTGTCCTGGGTGTATCTGCCCAGTGCTCGAAACATTCTCCCCTGGAAGGGCATGGGGATTAAGAAAGAGTATATAAAGGATTAAGTAGAAGTAAATAAGTGAATAAATAAAAGGTGTCTGTTTAGTACATACAGACATATCCAAATGTTTGGGAAGTACACCACAGATTACATTCCTTGTTTTCTAGAGACAAACCCACGTCCTCTACATGGATTATACATTTTTAATGAATAATGAAGGTTAACATTTTTCTCTCGTGTTTATTTATGGGGCGGCACGGTGGCTTAGTGGTTAGCACGTTCGCCTCTCAGCGCTAGGGATTCCCGGTTCGAATCCCCATCTGGGTGGAGTTTCCATGTTCTCCCCGTGTCCGCGTGGGTTTCCTCCGGGTTCTCCGGTTTCCTCCCACAGTCCAAAAACATGGATCAAGTTAATTGAGTTCTCTAAAAAAAATTGCCCCATATAGAGTGTGTTTGAGTGAGTGAGTGAGTGTGTACCCAGCGATGGATTGGCGCCCTGTCCTGGGTCTATCTGCCCAGCGCCCGAGACGTTCTCCCCTGGATGGGCATGGGGAACCCCACCGCGACCCTAATAGAGGAAAAGCGGGTGATAATGAATGAATGTGTTTATTTATGGTTCATTTTATCTATTTTTAGAATGTTTACTAACATTTTAGGTTAAGTTTAATGCTTTAGAACACCCCAATCATTTTAGCTTTATTGATTTTTATGATGGGCAGCACGGTGGCTTAGTGGTTAGCACGTTCACCTCTCAGCGCTAGGGATTTCCGGTTCGAATCCCCATCTGGGTGGAGTTTCCATGTTCTCCCCGTGTCTGCGTGGGTTTCCTCCGGGTTCTCCGGTTTCCTCCCACAGTCCAAAAACATGGATGAAGTCAATTGAATTCTCAAAATTGCCCCATATAGAGTGTGTTTGTGTGAGTGAGTGTGTGCCCAGCGATGGATTGGCGCCCTGTCCGGGGTCTATCTGCCCAGCGCCCGAGACGTTCTCCCCTGGATGGGCATGGGGAACCCCACCGCGACCCTAATAGAGGATTAAGCGGGAGATAATGAATGAATGAATGATTTTTATGATTGATATACTACACAGTTTAGTGTTTTAAAATGTAATTTAAATGCGTAGAAGAAATAAATGTCAGAAACTCCAGAAATAATTTTATTTGCCAAAATTTTATTTAGATTTCAGACTCAACAAACACTGATTCCTGCAGATTAACAGCTAAACACAATGTAGGCTTTTTTTAATACCCCAATGGAATTCATATATTGTTTAAAAACTTCCTCCCCACATTCGTGCAAGATTTCCCACAAATGCTCTTCACTTAGGTTGATTTGCATTTGCTCTTCTGTCAAGTTCTTTCCTAACAAGCCCAATATGGGTTTTAGTCTGGAGACTGTGGAGGCCATTGCCTTCTTTGAAACCTACCACTTTGTTCTGTATGTGTTGGGGCATTGTTTTGTTGTAGCATGAACCGGACCAGTCGTAGGCTTGTGGTTAAGGAAACAGCCTTGTAACATTAAGGTCTCTGGTTTGATTCCCGGTCCCACCAAGTACTATGGCTGAAGTGCCCTTGAGCAAGGCACCTAACCCCAATTGCTCACCAGGTGCTGTGTACAGAGCTACCCACCATTCTGGGCATGTGTGCTCACTTCCCTTAATTGTGTATATGTGTGTGTTTCACTGCACTAATGGGTTAAATGTGGAGGACAAATTCCTCTGTGTGTAAGCAGAGTAGATAAAATAGATCACTTTATTTAACCAACTTACCCCAGAGGTTATTCCCCAGAGCTAAAAACTGCTGTGGTTGCCCTTTTAGTCCAGTTTGCCAGTCACCCTGAGCAAGTTACTTCCTTTTTCTCAGTGTGTGATAGTTCTCACAAACTGAGAAACCATCCATGGTGCACACAAACCCTGTGTGATGCATTGAATATTTCAATCTCCAATTCATCTATAAGACCTTCCAGTCAACAGTTTCTTTTTTTTACTGAAGATGTTGATGGCCCAGACAAGCTTTTTTTTATTTTGCACTTAGTGGTTTTCTTGCTGTTACTTAACTGTCAAACCTGCAGCTTGAAGTCGTTTCTTCAGAGTTCAAAAAGAAACTTTGTTCATTTTGACCTGCATTAAGTTGAGCTGATGTTGATTACACAACCTGCTGAAAATAAGATTTTGTTGTGGCCTTTGATCTGCCAGACCTCTTCCTGTCAGAATTTCATCTACTTGCCCACTGCCTTTTGATGCTATAAGAAACTCTGTCAGTCTTTTTTAAATAATTGCCTTTTTCTTGTCATTATAATAACAAAGTGCTGTCCTGCAGCAAAATACTGTCTAAATCCTGCACTGGAGGTTGTTTCCAATACAGTCTTTTTCAACAATTTGAGGTATTTGTAGGTAATTAACAAAAGTTGGGACTCCTGTAGGTATTGTTTTCAAATACTAATTGGTTTGGCTCAACTGTAATACTTAGCCTATTGTTGCCTTTAAGATTAACATTACATTATTACACAAATTAAATTTTTACTATATTATATTACTATACTGAGCGGCACGGTGGCTTAGTGATTAGCACTTTCACCTTTTAGCGCTGGGGAATCCCACTATCGAATCCCAATCTGGATTAAGTTTGCATGTCTGAGTTTTCCGTGTCTGCGTGGCTTTCCTTCGGGTTCCTTGGTTTCCTCCCACAGACTTAAGACATGGATTCAAGGTAAAGACATGGATTCAAGGTAAATTGTGTGTCTGTGTAAGTGTGCCCAGCTATAGATTGGTGCCCTTGTCATTTACATTTGGTCATTTAACAGAGCCTTTTATCCAAAGCCATTAGTAGTTGGTATAGTATTAGTATTAGTGTGTGTGTATATATATATATATATATATATATATATATATATATATATATATATATATATATATATATATATATATATATATATTCATTCATTCATTATCTCCCGCTTTATCCTCTATTAGGGTCGCGGTGGGGTTCCCCATGCCCATCCAGGGGAGAATGTCTCGGGCGCTGGGCAGATAGACCCAGGACAGGGCGCCAATCCATTACTGGGCACACACTCACTCACACAGACACACTCTATATGGGGCAATTTTTGAGAATTCAATTGACCTAATCCATGTTTTTGGACTGCGGGAGGAAACCGGAGAACCCGGAGGAAACCCATGCAGACACGGGGAGAACATGGAAACTCCACCCAGATGGGGATTCGAACCTGGAATCCGTAGCGCTGAGAGGCGAACGTGCTAACCACTAAGCCACTGTGCCGCCATATATATATATATATATAGTTAACATATTTGAAACTTCTGTTTGCACATACAGTATAAATGTTCCCCTTCACTTTATATTTGCATTTATTAATTACTGAATCTGTATTGTTTAGGTGCCCAAGTCTTTGCACTGTACAATCGTGCTGTGGTGCTTTCTGGATCTCCACGGTTCTACTCACTCAGAATCCCACTGCAGGTTCATAAGGAAGCAGGGCTCATCACCACAATCAGCGCCCCCTGGCTGGATCACATGAGTCATCACTTCAAAAAAGGCGCTCAGATTATTGATGGGTTCTTTCACCTCTGTGATAACACTGGTATGCACGCAGAAACCCATCATCGATTTATATATCTTATGTCAACTATATATACTCACAGCACACCTCCACTGGATCAGGTTCTATTTAGGTGGTAGATCATTCTTAGCATTGCAGTGAGATTGAATAAGATCACACCAAACAAATGACACATAGGACTGAAAAAGGGAAAGGAAGTTCGGAGACAACAGGCACTGCAATTTAATATAAGAAAATGAAGAGGACAGTAAAAACTAAAAAAAATAATGAATGAAGGAGGTATCGACAGCAGTAGCAGCCAAATAATATCTGCTTAATAGGGTGGAATAGGAAGTACAGGGTAGATGTGAACTGTAACCGTAGGCAATGTAATGTGTGAAAGCCTGGATGTCAATTGCTCTCCATGTCAAAGCAATGATGATTTTCTGTTGCTTTTTGGACTGGGCATGACATACCTTTTGGCTGTTGATCTAAAAAAAATCAGTGTTCATAAATTGGCCAAACTGCTACTGCTGTGGTTTTTAGGCTTTTATTTTTAGCTTTTCAGCTGATATTGACTCTTAAGGTGCATGTACGCATGAGTCGATCAATCTACCAAATAACAAATTCTATATCAAATATCATGCATTAAAATTTTACAATTCACTCAACTTACAATGAGAATGAGTATATTTAAAAAAAACAAAAAAACAAAAGTAAAAACATGATTGCAAAGGAGATGAACGTCTTTAAAAGGAATGAGTTCATGGAATAACTATGATAAGGAAAAAAAAAAAAACATTCAATATAAAGTGTAAAATATGTATAAAACTAAGAAATGATGGTATGTTTTGAAACATACAAAATAATTAAATAAATATGAGATTGTAAAGGATTAAAAAAGGGTAGTCAAAATAAGCTACAGCTTCAGACTACACTTTTTCAGTATATATTTGTGTGTGTGTACTGTATCTATACACACACACACACACACACACACACACATACACACACACATATATATATATATATATATATATATATATATATATATATATATATATATATATATATACATACAAACATACATACATACATATGTATACATACATAAACACATACATAATAACCGTTATGCGTGTTTGTGTGTGTGTGCATATATATGTATGTGCATATGTATGTATGTGTGTGTATATGTTTATATATGTGTATGTATATGTTTATATATGTATATAGATGTGTATGTAAAACTGAAATAAACCTTATCAATTATTCATAATGTAGTTTCTCTTGGCAACAAGTAATTTGCTATTTCATATTGTGTTAACATTTACTCCAATCTCTTTTTAGAGTCATCCTCCACTATAGAAAGTGTGTTCATATTCCAGATGCCTTCTGATGATCTCAGGACATCAACAACATATGATGCTATAGTGGTAGAACAATGGACTGTCATTGATGTAAGACCTTATTTACCCTGCGGGGCTTCACAGCTTAAAAATAGTCCACATACATGTGCTATCAGTGAGATGCCAATGTCTAATTATATATGGCTTTTATGAGGATAGTTGCATTCTAATATTAAAACACTGCTTGTGGTTTTTCAGGGTGTTGCGGTGAAGGCAGACTACATCCCTCTGCTTCAGTCTCTTGCTTTATATGGTTGGAGGCTTATGTGCATTGTGCCGACTCCGATAGTCAAAACTAACAGGTGATTTACCACACCCTCCATAAAGTGCATCAGTTCATCCGAATTCGAATTGTATCAATGAAGCTGGAGCATCAGGAAAACATCCTGGATCCAGCTTCAAGTATTTTGTTTTTAAGATTACGGGTTAGATATAGCAAGCCACAAGCACCACTGACTATCTGACTACAGTATCTGTAATTATATTCTGAAATAACTAAGTAATAATTAATAGATAAGTAATCATTTCATAAATAATCAGCTTAGGATGTATTTGAGACCAAACACTGGGCAGTGGGTGGTGCACCGGACTGGAAGACGCAGGCAGATGTAGGCCAGAAGCTTTACTTCACAGCTGAGATAATATCTAACAACTTGCAACCAAATCTTGTGCTATGGTCTGCCTCGTTAAAGCTGCTCTTCATTATAAAGCTTGCTATTCCCTAAGAGAGTTCAGTGGATGAGGTCTATGAGTGGAAGAAGCTGAAGTATGCTGAACTTGCAGCCAATGTGCAACAACAAGGCTGGAAAGCGAAGGTACACCTGGTTGAACATATGCTGCAGAGGGTTTGTAGTCACATCTATATCTAGGTAAATTGGCAGGCAGTCAAAGACCTCTAGAGGGCCGCGAAAAAGGGGATTCAGTGGCTATGGGCGAAGAGGAAGGATTGCATTTGGGCCAGCGAATGAATTAGGGGTGTCTTCAACTAAGGATTTTCATAGTCGAATCTGATTTGTCAGATTTTCCCTATAGTCGACTGATAGTCGAATCAGTTAAAATTTCACCACAAGATGGCGCTATAAGCGTGGTTTTTAAAAAGATTTTTTTAATATATTTTACTTGTTTTTCTAACAAAAGAAAACCTTTTTTTTTTGTTTTTTTTTTTTTCTTCTAGAAATTAGGATGATTTTATTTGACAAAAGGCTATATATAACGAAAACAAAGACATTTCATGTAAAAACTAATGCTTAGCAGCAGCCATGGGCACCCCCATGTGGTCAAAATCGTCGAATCAGCGAATATTGCAGCTCACCCCTAAAATGAATGATGGCATCTAAGGAGTGAACTTGGGTGGCTAGAATTCACTGCTTAACGTGGGTCAATCAGCCAAACACCAAGCACCCATTTGAGAACCCAATGGATGCCATCACTCAATTGACCACCCCACAGAGTCTTGTCTGTGCCTCAAGTGTTGCGTGTGTAACAAGGGATATTAACAGCTCACCAAATGAAAAATGTTTACTTCTGCACCATGGGCCTGTGCAACAACAAGGCTGGAAAGTGAACGTACGCCTGTTGAGAGTTTGCTGCAAATCTACATCTAGATTACTTAGATTACTAGATTACAAAGACCTATCCAGGGCCACGAAAAAGTCAGACAAGTCAGTGGCTAAGGATGAAGAGGACGGCTTTCATTTGGGTCAGCGAATAAGTGATGGTATCTAGCGAGTGAATCTAGGACTCACTGCTGAACATAGGTCAACACCATTTGCCCACTTGATAAACCAATGGATGCCATCACTCAATTGACCACCCCACCTCACCCCAGAGTCTCTTCCGTGCCTCACATATGTATGCATGTAACGAGGAATATTAACAGCTGACCCTTTACAACAGAACTTAATGTTTACTTGGTGAAAATTGTTTACTTCTGCACCATGGGTCTAAGGAAAATCTCATTTTAAATACTGTTTATGTCCTGTACATACTGCAGTTTTGACAATACAGTTGACTTTGAAATACTGTATGTTTACCGGTTAAATGCACCGTTCTGTCTGTCTCAGTGATGGAAGTTTGGCTACAAAGCAGATACTGTTTCTCCAGAGACCCATACTGCCATGCAAGAAGAGAGACTTTAAGGTACACGTATACACACACAGACCAAACAAACATGCAGATACTTGTACATACATTTGTGATATTATTATAATTTATG
Organism: Corydoras sp. C115; assembly: GCA_019802505.1. NCBI lineage: Eukaryota > Metazoa > Chordata > Actinopteri > Siluriformes > Callichthyidae > Corydoras > Corydoras sp. C115. The sequence continues at coordinate 363,216 of JAFMOC010000005.1, forward strand.
ACAGTTCTACAAGAAAAAAAAAATCTTCTCTACCTCACATAATGAGTAAAGGTAGCTAAGGTTGTCTGCACAGTGATTTAAATGTTTTCCCAGGGGAGAGCTGATGGCATGGTGTCCTTAATTAGGATAAGCTGCTTAGAAAAGAATTTTTGAAATGTGCAAATCAAGTGGTACAAAATGTCTTGTGTTGCATTTGTATTTCAGAGACTTCAACTAAAAGGTCAACTCACGAGGAACCTGAACCATAAAGACAAACTAGGAGATGAACTACGGAGCGCTTTCTGCCCAGAAATTGTGAAGGCAAAAGAAACGGTGAAAAGTGTGAACGAGGGAATATACTGGATGAAATATGAGGAGCAGATAAGAACCGATCAGAGTGCGAGAGAAAGCCTCGAGACATAATACCCGAAAACATCCACCGCACATATTCAAATTAAAAACAGAGGTAAAAGAGAGGGTGGATGTGCAAGCGCCATTCAGAACAGAAGTGGACCAGGTGATGCAAGGCTGTCCTTCAATGAGCAAGCCCTGTTTCTATGGTGTGTGCTGTGTTTGTGCGTTTCATTTTACAAAACTTGTATACATGTACAGGTACAACTATTCCTAACCACCCAATTGGTTGAATAAAGTTTTACAGACTTTTATAGCAGTGTGGCTATATTTTTCATTGTTATTGACAAGTGTTGGCAACTTCATAACATCAAGGCTGTAACAGTACCAGATGCAAGGTAAATAGCAGGTTTGTATTAGTACTAATACCTTATTCTTCCTCAGGATAGACCTTTTTAGGGATCACTGCAGCCTTAAAACTGAGATACATGACAGATCTGATGTATTAATTGCTTAATAATTTGGAGAAACTCGATTGTTGCAGGATCAACTATCCATCCATACATTATCTTCCATGTTATACTATATTAGGGTCGCGGGGGGGGGTTCCCCATGCCCATCCAGGGGAGAACATCTCGGGCGCTGGGCAGATACACCCAAGACAGGGCGCCAATCTATCGCTGGGCACACACTCACTCACACAAACACACTATTTGGAGAATTTATTTGACTTGATCCATGTTTTTGGACTGTGGGAGGAAACCGGAGAACCCAGTGGAAACCCACGCAGACACGGGGAGAACATGGAAACTCCACCCAGATGGGGATTCGAACCGGGAATCCCTAGCGCTGAGAGGCGAACGTGCTAACCACTAAGCCGCCTGCAGGATCAACTAATACGATTTTAAACTTTTGACTGACTAAAATCAGGAATTAGCCAACAGTGCAGATGTGCATCAGTAGCAGGTGCTATAAAAAAATGCACTTAATCAGAAACCGCTCGACGTCAAAGAATTAGTAAAGCAAAATTTTTTGACAATAATGTGCATGTCTACAAAAAAAAAAAGACCTTTTTTAACACAGCAAAAAGGTCTTTGTTTTGCTTTTCTGTGAGTCAATAATAAATCTTCCTAAAGTGTGAATGTGTATGTAAATAGGTTACCCTGCGTGTGTCTGCCCTGCGATGCCCTGAGAACCTGTCCAAAGTGTCGGCCCAATAAGTACTGCGTTAAGCACCAATGCTAAAAAATTGATAAATAATTTACATTCACATTTACATTTAGTCATTTAGCAAATGCTTTTATCCAAAGCAACTTCCAAATGAGAGAATGACAAGTCAGTAGTACTAGGAAGAACTAGCCACACTATAGTATGATTAAATCTGATCATTAACCAATTTGGCTTCCAAATTACAAACAAACATCGCTCAAAAGGTGTTATGATGGTTTAAAACATTTTAATAGAGGAGGAAACGTTAGGGACATTTTATAAATGGGAGGGCAGTTACACTGAATCTCAAAAAGTAAAAAAAAAAAAAAAAAAAAAAAAAAAACATTAACCTTTTATTTAAAACGTGGAGACAGAAACACATGTATAATCTTAATTTCATTTTTTAATGACGTGATGTTACCTGCATGACAGCGCCTTCAAGTTTCCCAAGCTCACATCATTTATGTGCATATAAATAATCTAGATTAAATATTGTAAAATATATTTAATGGCATTATGTTTTTGTCTGGATAATAGACATTCATTTGTAAAACATTTTTAAATAAAAATTGTCCTCAGTGTTAAAAAAAAAAAAAAAAAAAAAACGAAGGCAAAAGAAAGGCATGTATGATGTTGAAGGTCAGTGTACACGAGCGGTGGTCTGCTCAAGCAACAACGTCCTGCAATAAATTGTGCGTTTGAACAGAAGAAGACAAAAAAGAGTAGACCGTTCACCCCGTCTCTGCCCCTGAGGTACTTGGTGAGGTGTATATTGCTACCACCACTTCTCAAACAGAATTCTATCCTTAGACAAGCCGATGTGCTGCAGGTCGGTGCTCACGCTTTCAATCATGGGTGGTGGACCACACAGGTAACACAGTGTGCGTGCCGGGTTTACATAACGCCTCAGCACCTTCTGTGATATCCTTTCACCTGCAAGAGCAATAGTATCAGAGTCCAGGTCATGCTTTGGCTTATGTTTGGCTCAATAAAATCCTGGATAAACTGTTTAACTGTAAATGCCTTCAAAATGACCAGTGGCAAGAATTTGTAGGAATAAGTAGTGAAAAATAGTTATAAATCATGTAAAAATACATTCAGGCCAAAGGCTTAGAACACACTTTTTATATTGTTTTTATTGATTTTTATGATTGATATTTACACAGTTTAATGTGTCAAATGTCTTTAGAATTTTTTTTAAACAAAACTGTTTCCAGCCTCCAAAACTGTTTCCAGCCCGGGGCAGCACGGAAGTTTAGTGGTTAGCAGGTTCGCCTCTCAATGCTGGGGTTCAGGTTTGAATCCCAATCTGGGTGGAGTTTCCATGTTCTCCCCATTTCCGCATGGGTTTCCCCCAGGTTCTCGGTTTCCTCCCACAGTCCAAAAGACATGGTTTCAAGTTTAATTGAATGCTCTAAATTGCCCCATATAGTGTGTTTGTATGTGTGTCTATGTGAGTGAGTGTGCCCAGCGATACATTGGTGTCCTGTCCTGGGTGTATCTTCCGAGTGCCCAAACATTCTCGGCATGAGGGATGGGCATGGAGAACAACCATGATCCTAATAAAGGATTTGGCAGAGTATAATGTGTGAATGAATGAATTCAGTCCGGTCTGGTTATCCTATTGCATAGGCAATATAGTAAAGGTCCCAGTCTCACCAAGTACTATGACTCAAGTGCCCTTGGGCAAGGCACCTAACCCCAATTGCTCCCCAGGTGCCGTGTATAGCTGAATTCAATGTAGACATTCTTTAAACAATGACGTTCAGACACTTTTTAAAAGTTCTTCCCGACATTGTTGCAGAAGTTCTTACTTGCTGCCTTGTGGGAGCTTGACTTTTACCATTCTGTCCAGTTTGTTTCAATCAAAGTTAATGGGGTTTAGATCTTAAGACACTGCCGGTCATTCTATTCTCTGAAGTCTACTATCTTGTTCTTGTCTTCTAATGTGGTTCTGATTGAACCTAGAAGTCTGGGTAATTGTATTGTTGCAATATGAACCCCTGTTCAACTAGGGCTGATCAGAGGGTATTGCATGGGGATCCAAAAATCATTTCATCCAGTGTGACAGTCAGCCTGTGCATGTTGCAAACTCTGAAACTGGCACAACAGCCCCAGAACATCAGGCTTTTCAATCCATATATTACAGTTGGTGTAACACTCTTTCAATTACTTAATGGTATAAAAAAAATTGCCAAATATTTACATTTTTATTATATATGTAATTAGTTCACTGGGTATGGTGGCTTAGTGGTGAACACGTTCGCCTCTCAGTGCTAGGGATTCCCGGTTCGACTCCTAATCTGGGTGAAGTTTCCATGTTCTCCCCGTGTCCACGTGGGTTTCCTCCGGCTTCTCCGGTTTTCTCCCACAGTCCAACTTTGCCTTATATAGTGTGTCTGTGTGAGTGCGTGTGTGCCCAGCGATAAATTGGCAACCCATCCTAGGTGTATCTGCCCAGCACCCAAAACGTTCTCCCCTGAACGGTCTTGGGATACACTTTGCCATAAAGTATTCTGATTGTAAACTTATCTACATTTAAGCCTTTTTCATGTTGCATATCCAACATTAGCACATGGCTTATTGGTTAGCACGTTCATCCTTCAGTGCTGGCAATCCAGGTTTAAATCCCAATCTGGTTGGAGTTTCCAAGTTCTCCCCGTGTCAGCATGGGTTTCCACAAGGTTCTCTGGTATATACTCACGGTTCAAAAACATGGCTTTATAGCAAATTGGCTGCTTTAAATTGCACCTATACAATATAAGTGGGTGAGTGAGGGAATGAGTGAGTGCCCAGTGATGGATTGACACACTGTCCTGGGTGTATCTGCTCAGTGCCTGAAACGTTCTCCCCTGGATGGGGAATGCACACATTCCAAATGTTCTTTTCATGTAGGACGACATACTGCAGGGTTTTCTGTTATAATCACAAGTAACCCATATCCCATGCTAGGAAGACATGTGAAGTGAAGATCTCATTTCATTATCTTCCACTTAACCCTTTACTAGGGTCATTTGGGTTCCACATGTCCATCCAGGGATGCACGTTTCAAACGCTGGGCAGATACACCCAGGACAGGGTGCCAATCCATGAAGTGAATATGTATTAATGTATTAATGTAAAAGTCCTCTAAATGACTCATGCTTCAGTTTTAATCATGAAGTTTTCTTAGTAGGTGCGCATGTAATGTTACGCATGCCCTTAAATAGCACGTTTTGGGCGCTGGGCAGACCCAGGACAGAGTGCCAATCCATCACCGGGCATACACAGACACTAGATAGGGACAATTTTGAAATTTCAATTTACCTTTAATCAGGGTTTTTGGACTGTGCGAGGAAACCAGCAAACCCGGAGAAAACCAATGCTGACAACAGAAGAACAAAATTCCAACCAAATTGGGATTTGTACCTGGATCCCCAGTGCTGAGAGGCGAATGTGCTTACCACTGAGTCACTAAAATCACTAACCAATATTTATTAACATGATCTATATATGTTAATATATACACATTATTAAATGTGTGATTTACTCTGTCAGGATAGAATTCCATTTATATTTGTTGATTTAGCAGATGATTTTATCCAAAGTGACTTACAAGTATCCCAACTTAGGGGTCAGAACACATGGTCAACCACACAGAATCCTTGGAGCAATGAGGGTTAAGGGCCTTGGCTCAAGGACCCACCGTGGTAACTTCAGTGGAACTGGGATTTGAAACCCACAACCTTTAGATTGATAGCCACCCTAACCACTGAGCTACCACAGCCTTATCTAAATACATGTTTCTTTTTTATTCTCTAGGTTTTTATTATCTGCTTTCATCTCGTTTACAAACTGAGGCTGGTTTTGCTGATGTATTTGTATGAATAACAAATGTAATTATTGGTAATGTATTGTTTCTATAAATATTGATTAAATCAAATCTGACAGATATGTTATTTGAAACTTACTGGTTGTGTATGGCAGCAGGTCCGAATCAATTTCAAATTCCTGCCGCGTCACATGAAAGTCGCAGGAGAATCTATCTGGAAATTCTTCACAAACTGCAATTATGTTGTTCTAAAAGAATCGCAATAATTCAGAAATCAAGCAAACATGAATGAGGCTTTATAGCAATGTTTCAATGAATGTTCAAAGATTCAGCTTTAGGCTTCATATACCTTAAATAGTAGTTCCTTTGTGTTTTTGGCACTGTAACACATGTGCGTATGTCCTGATGTGTACCCGTGAGACAGGCGGAGCAGATCAGCGGAGTGCATCAGTATGGAGTAGAGCGGGTTAATCCCAACACCACCAGCCACAAGAAGCAAGTCCACCACAGGGTCAGATGGCTTGGGGTCAAAATAAAAATCACCCCCAACTCTCAATTCTACAGAGGAGTCCACTGTACACTACAAAGAGATGTGGAGTCAGGTTTTTTTTTAAACTTACTTTTAATGTTTCCAAAATTTAAATGAGCATGTCACGATATTCATGTCAGTGTGATTTTTACTTTTATTTAAGTGACACACATGCATACACATACCTTGGTGTGGATCCAGTGAGCAGGGGGATGTTGTGTGTACTTGACAGCAAGCTCTATAACCCTTTCTCTGAACAGAAGGCCGGGGCTGGAGCAGACAGAGAATCCACCCACCTTCTCCAGACCTGGGATAAAAAAGTCCACCCTAAAAAATATTACATTGAAGAAACCACATGAATACAGAGTTTACTACAGACTAATCTAAATCTAATAATCATCATCTCTATTATAACATAGCACACAACATGCATTTAGAAAAATATGAATGTTGATGCTATTATATTAGATTTATAAGAACTGAAACTCACATGGTCTGATTGTTTATACTCTGATAATCCTCCCTATATACTGCAGATTGCTAAATAAAAAAGCAAAATGAAGTGCGGGGCGGGGCGGCACGGTGGCTTAGTGGTTAGCACGTTCGCCTCTCAGCACCAGGGATTCCCGGTTCGAATCCCCATCTGGGTGGAGTTTCCATGTTCTCCCCGTGTCTGCGTGGGTTTCCTCCAGGTTCTCTGGTTTCCTCCCAGTCCAAAAACATGGATCAAGTCAATTGAGTTCTCCAAATTGCCCCCTATAAAGTGTGTATGTGTGCATGTCTGTGTGAGTGAGTGTATGCCCAGCGATAGATTGGCGCCCTGTCCTGGGTGTATCTGCCCAGTGCCTGAAACGTTCTCCCCTGGATGGGCATGGGGAACCCCACCGCGACCCTAATATAGGAAAAAGCGGAAGATAATGAATGAATGAAAATGAAGTTCAGGGCGGCACGGTGGCTTAGTGGTTAGCACGTTCGCCTCTCAGCGCTAGGGATTCCCGGTTCGAATCGCCATCTGGGTGGAGTTTCCATGTTCTCCCCGTGTCTGCGTGGGTTTCCTCCGGGTTCTCCGGTTTCCTCCCACAGTCCAAAAACATGGATCAAGTCAATTGAGTTCTCCAAATTGCCCTATATAGAGTGTGATTGTGTGAGTGAGTGTGTGCCCAGCGATGGATTGCCACCCTGTCCTTGGTGTGTCTGCCCAGCGTCCGAGACGTTCTCCACTGGATGGGCATGAGGAACCCCCCCGCGACCCTAATAGAGGATAAAGCAGAATATAATGGATGGAAAATGAAGTTCGGTTGGTGTTTGTTTCAGAGCTCATTGAACTGTATAATTATACATTTCATTCTTATGTTGTACTGTGTGTACAACACCAGCAAAAAAAACATGTAACTAAAATATAGTAACGTTCATTTAATAAAGGTGATCGATTAACGTGTCATTTTTTTAATTGGTTAATTTGTCATCAATATTTATAGCAGATACTCAATGTTTTGACAATAACAGTTTTAGTGAGATTTAAAAATTTTAATTTAGGTGTGTAGTAATTTAATGCGCTATTAAAGGTAAAACATGTTAATCAGTTCAGTAATTAGATGGCTTTTGAAAAAAGCCATCTATTGATATTACACTTTTTCTTCTTCAGCACATTTCTGCGATTAATTCAGCCCGAACCGCTCGACGTACAGACTCGGTTCGAACACCGTTGCGTAGGGAATGTTCACGAGACCTTTTGGAGTTTGTAACATTTATAGTTTTTAATAAAATTAAGTTTAAAAACTGAAAAATCCCCATGGAAATGAATGGGGCTGATTTTCCGACGGCCATAACTCGGCTATTTTTTGAGCTACAGCCACGAAATTTTAGAGACTTCCTATGGAGCCGCTAGAGTGGGTGACGTCATCCCCACTCTGTTTCAGGAATCTTTTTTTTTTCTGTAAAATCGTGATACTTTCACCTAGAAACTCCCCTTAACGATAGATATATTAGTTCTCTCTAACATGACAAAGTTTCATGAGGATTGAACTTTTAGTTTCCGAGCCATGAGCGTTTGTTTGGCAGGAGTGCCTGAATCGGCTCCATAGACTGCAATGAAAACGGATTTTCGGATCCTCTTCTAAGTTTCTAAATCGCCATAACTCGGTCATTTTTTATTCAATCTGCATCATATTACATCAGAATAATCCCCCAACGGTCTAGTTTCTAACGGTGTCTTTGGTTAAGCGATAGGTGAAAGATTTTCCGAGTTATGAGCGTTTGTTTGGAGTAAGGAAAAAACGGATTTTTACACTGACATGAGAATGAGTCTCTTCTGTGTGGGGCTGTATGCACTTTCACACACACAGGCAACAGCCAATCAGGATCAGGGAGCCTGCCGAGTGACGTCACCAGGGTGCCTTATAAGGGTGCCTTATTTGAAGGCAACACAGACTGCTGCAGCGGATGTGGGGCAACAGGGCAAATTAACTGCCACTTTCTCCAAATTTTAACCCCTTCATGGGCCAAGCATTCAAAAGCCATCTCCGTAGTTCCTTCAGGAAATACAAATCTAGTTTTGTATTGAAAATGAAGCTGGGGGTGGCACGGTGGCTTAGTGGTTAGCATGTTTGCCTCTCATTGCTGGGGATCCAGGTTCAAATCCCAATCTGGTGGATTTTCCATGTTCTTTCCGGTTTCCTCCCACATTTGAAAACATGGATTCAAGGTAAATTTAATGCTTTAAATTAGCCCATATAGTGTGTGTTTGTGTGTGTGTGTGTGTGTGCTCAGCAATAGATTGGCGCCCTGTCCTGTGAGTCTTGCCCAGTGCCCGAAATGTTCTTCCCTGAATGAGCAGGGTGAAGCTTAGTAGAGGATAAAGCGGAAGATAATGAATAAAAATAAACCTGGGACAAATAAAGGTGAAAATTTGTGGATTATTTATATACTCTTTAAAACCACCAAGAAGCATCAATATGTCTCACCATCTCTACATGGCTACTGTGTGCAGGGGAAACTTATATATTGGTGATCTGGTGAAGTTTTTCACTAAGTTACATAAAGTTAAAAAAAACACCAGCAAGAAGTGACGAATTATGCATGAATTAACCTTTACACTGTTTGCAGGAAATGTCAATGCAAGCTTGGGCTAAGCCTGGGTTTCTTTATTTTATTATTAACAGGCCAAGCTTTGTCCAGTCAACTATGGCAGAGGAAGGTGTTAATGAGTAGTGCACAAATGTGCAGTATTAAAAGTTTTAAAGACAAACACCATGGTCATGTAGTATGCCTCTAAATGCAGCTCAAAAACATTCACAAGAAAATCGGACTGGCATCGCTCATGTACGGAGGGGGAAAAAAAATCTAAATCATGCAATATTGAAAAATGATTTGACAAGCATTATGGAAAACTTAAGCAGGCTAAAATCCCACTGGGTCTTTAAACATTACATTAATGGCAGTATCACATATGGCTTTCTCGAATTACACCCACTGCCTTGCTGAGCTCTAAATTACTTATTACCATTACACCAGCATGAGACATATGGTCTAGAGGAGGTTCATTTACATAAATTCCTTGACTTGTCCAATTCCATGCTTTTTTATTACATAAAAAGCAACATTGTGGAAACTAATTATTCATTTCATTTTGCTTTCTTAAAAAAGAGATACTGTCTAACTTTATACCTGTATTCTGTAAACTGCTGTTTAATGGCTGGGGATTAAAAAGTAGTTGCAGAACAGCCATCCCAATCCCAATCTGGGTGGAGTTTCCATGTTCTCCCCGTGTCCGCGTAGGTTTCCTCTGAGTTCTCCGGTTTCCTCCCACAGTCCAAAAACTGAATTCTCCAAATTGCCCCATATAGAGTGTGAATGTGTGAGTGAGTGTGTGCCCAGCTATATATTGGCGACCTGATCTGGGTGTATCTGCCCAGCGCCTGAAACGTTCTCCCCTGTATGGGCATGGGGAACCCCCCCTGCGACCCTAGATAAAGCGGAAGATAATGGATGGATGACACAAATAAATTATGGAATGTGGGACAGAAAAAAAAAAAAAAAAACACACATTTTGTAACAATCTTTATGTCTGATTGTTAAAAAAAAAGAGAAGCAGAGCTGTTTATTCAATAAGATGTTTATGGTTTAATGTTTCTTTTGGAACAAGTACGGTCTAATTTGTGTAATCGTTAGTCTAATCAACCTGCATTTCCTCCTTTATAGAATTAAATATGTGATGCTACATATAAGCAGGCTGTTCATTCTAAAGAATTCAACATGATTAACAATAACAGCTAAAAGTAACTGCTCATGTATCCTAAAAAAATAACCAAGAAAGTCTACAGAACAGCAATGTACATTTACATTGTAAGAGGAACTAAATTGGACTGTAAAAACAATGGAATCGTTTTAATATTAAGGCCAATCGATGTGTATATATATTATCATTTCCAATATGACAAACGTTATGTTGCAGAGATAAAACACATATTTAAAGTTTCATATCAAACTTGGCTTTTTGGACGATGTTCTTTTATTTATTGCATGCTTTCTGCGCCCTCTGGTGGACACTTGGCAATATTTGCTGCAACATTTTCAAAATGTTTGAAAAATTTGAAAGTTTTTTTTGTGTGTAAATATTCATTCATTCATTCATTCATTATCTCCCGCTTTATCCCCTATTAGGGTCGCGGTGGGGTTCCCCATGCCCATCCAGGGGAGAACGTCTCGGGCGCTGGGCAGATAGACCCAGGACAGGGCGCCAATCCATCGCTGGGCACACACTCACCAACACAGACACACTCTATATGGGGCAATTTTGAGAACTCAATTGACTTGATCCATGTTTTGGACTGTGGGAGGAAACCGGAGAACCCGGAGGAAACCCACGCAGACACGGGGAGAACATGGAAACTCCACCCAGATGGGGATTTGAACCGGGAATCCCTAGTGCTGAGAGGCGAATGTGCTAACCACTAAGCCACCGTGCGTAAATATATGTAATATAATATTGTGTTATAGTTGAACTCTAATAAAGCAATGAATAATTTTTTTAAGGATAATGGATAAAGATTTATGGATTTTAAAATGTCTTTTGCAGTCATAATGCATTTAATCATAATGATTCATACCACTGTCCGGCACGGAAGGTAAATTTGGGATCTTGCACCTCCAGCTGCAGCCTCTTTACCGAGTCGGATTCATTCGTAATACTACGAACTCTAGCTGGGAATGAGGCCTTCACACAAACAAACACATAAAAAGTTAGATGTTCCTTTAAATCTCTGACTTTTCTCTATGCATTTTACATATGTGCGCACGCACACACACACACAAAAGAAAAGCACTTTGTAAATAGACGCATGTTGAGTAGAGCATATGTATATACAGTGAGGAAAATAAGTATTTGAACACTGATACCCTGCGTTCTCCCACTTAGAAATCATGGAGGGGTCTGATAATTTCATTGACATAATCTAAAAAAAAAATCGGGAAATCACAATTTATGATTTTTTTAATCATTTATTTGTGTGTTACTGCTGCTGCTATTTTCCTCACTGTATTTGGTCAGTTTGAGTTTTAATGTTACATGTACTGTTTTCAGATGGGTGTGTCCATTTGTTCTGTGTTTAAGTCTGTGTTGTTATGATGGTGGGTCTGGTGTCTGTGTGTGTGAGGCTTATCAGGAGGAGTTTTTTTTTTTTATTCTACACCAAAAAATATCTACGTACCCAGTAGAAGTTTGTCATTGTAGTAACAGGACAGAGTTTGAATAATTTTTCCAATGGTTCTGATAGTTGGATATTTTGGTGCTCAGGCGTTTCGGGTAAAGCATTAAATCTACTTTTTTTATTTAAATCATTAAATAAACTTTGGGGTAAGGCATTAAATCATTGCAGATAACTTCTTGAGTTTGTTGAGAATTCTTTAGCATGCCTAAGGTTATTTGAAGCTTATAAGTCTCTGCTAAGCCACTAAGCAACACATTAGGTGTCTTATTTGCCTTCTATGTATATCAATTTGTTACTATTACTGCTGATATTTAGTAGATTTGAAGCCACCCATGTATATACAGGTATGGTTAACAAATTTCTTTTAGATGATGAGGAACTGTTGCGGTCATGTGACAGAATGGATAGTGATTTTTTTTAATAAGGATTTTAAATTTTTTTAAATCCTTATAAAAAAAATCACTATCCATTCTCTATCCAGCTCCAAAGGGTTATATTGTAACTATGTATTTTAAGGTACTTTAATTTAAATTGTATTTATTTTTAACTTTAAGTCCTAGTGGTTGTACATAGTTTGTTTAACTCTGGTGTTCATCACTGTAAGCCAGAGTCAGGCCTTGTGCTTGTACACAAAAGAAAAAAACATTGAAAAAAAAACATTGAAAGCCAACAAAAAGAGACTTATTATGCTGGTTAAACACCAGGAACGCGTCAGTGTTATAAATCAGTTGAAGAGAGTTCAAGTAATTTATTTATATAGTGCTTTTTACAATAGTGCATTGTCACAAAGCAGCTTTACAGTGTTATAAGCCTTTGAACCCCCAAAGAGCAAGACGAAGCAACATTATTATGTAAGATGGAAGACCAGAAGTAGTTGGGCTGGAAGAAGATGAGGGCCTTTTGAGAAGCCTGAACAGTTGAGTAGCCTGCTCAGTCAAAAAATCTCATCTTCTTAGTGTTACAGAGAATTAATACAATATTCAGATACATTTAGCTGCATGTTATTTGTGAAATCAAAATCACAGCCAGATATTGTGGACTGATCAATTTGGTTTCAGGCTTTCATTCAGACAGATAATTCAGAGAGTAAGGCAGAAGACCAAGCTGAAATGTTGGTGTCATCGGGGCAAAGTACATATAAAACTGGGTGTCATAAGCATAACAATGTAAGAGAAGCCATGGGCCTTGATAATTTTTGTGAAAAGAGATAGACAGCTGCTATCGGAGCTTACGCCTGCTGATTGTTGAGGCAACAGAGCAGTCAGAATATTTATTAATCTGTTGTTTTTGGTGCTCCTTTTTAATCACTGTTAAATTGTAAAGACAAAATTAATATTAAAAAGTAAAAAAATAAAAAAACTTTCAAATTAATTTTTAAATGTAATGCCTTTTGAAGAAATTATGATTGGGTTTGTTGCCTATGAGCATTTATTATGAGACTTTATATTAATGTTAATTCATAACTTTTATGTTAATATGCACTACTGTACTGAGGCACTCACCGTTTGTCTGTAAACACTAGCAGTCCTTTCGAGGTGGTCAGCTTGTTGTGATGACATCATCCTGAGAGAAGTAACAGTAAAAATTCAATACAAAACTTTTGCAACCACACACACTAAATTAAGTCCAAGTGTAGGTAAAAATGAAAACTTTAAACTGTAGGTTTCAGAGTTCAAAGATTTCTCTTTGGGGCCAGACTTGCACGAGAAAGTAAATATTAGTAAGACCTAATCTATAACTGCACCACTGTGTGAAAAAAATGTTTAATTTATTACCTAAAGCTGAAGAGTGTAAAGAAAAGCACACTCACCTTGTATGCTGAAATATACAGGAGAGGTTAGACACAGCTGGTAAAGATTTAATAGTTCCAAACAACCTTTGAGGTGCTTTTAAAAAACAGTGTGCATTCATCCTGCTCAGAGCTGGAGGAGCCTCAACACCAAGAAACTGCTCCTCTTGTTACTGTGTAGTTGAAAATCTTAGAGATGCCTCGGCTCCTCTCGTGAACTTCTGTACCTTCTCAGTCTCAGTAAGTACATGTGTTCTGTGATAAACAGGGGAACCATAGAGACACAAAAATTGGTTTAAAAAAATCTCAATTTGAGCTCTTTAATAGAATACAGGCATAAAGAACCAGTCCATACTGCAATAGCTATTTATTTTATATATATATATATATATTATTTATTAAACTATAACTTTACAAGACTTGACAGACGGCAAATAAATCAATACAATTATTAACTTAGATTAGCATATACGTAGGTGTTAATTATTTAGTTGGTAGACTGAATGATGTATAGATATTTTTTTGTGTGTTAGACCATCGGCTCTTATAATAAATGTTTGAATCAGTGTATCTGACCGTCATGTTTATCTGGCATCAGGTTGGCACATCATTAAGTAGCTTCTGAGTACTTTTTCCATATTTGGGTAATTTAGATTGCTATATTTATTTGGGTGATAGGTTTTGTGTAGAGAAGCTTAATTTATTGTTGAGTAACTACTGGCTTAGCTCACTACATTTTACAAGTAGCTTGCCCAACACTGCCCACATATTAAACCAACATTATATCTTAATAAAACGTTTAACATTTCATTGTTAAGACACATTTCTTTTCCCCTGAAAATATGTGTGAAATTTTAAATGATTTTTTAAAACCTTTTTTTTAATCTCTGTGATAACCACCACTCTCAACATTCCTAAGTTGTTTGGAATGTTTGATTATACTCTGTAGACAGTAGAGTACTTATAAAACCTAGAAATTAGTGTTTATTTGTAGTTTTGACATATTTCAGGTGTTTTTTTACTCACTTTATACTCTCGCACAACATTTCCTTTTAAACATTTATTTTTTTAAAGAAAAATTTGCACAACTATTTGAGGCAAACATTGCAATCAAATGATTTCGGTAACTGTCAATGCGACTTCTGTACCTCTCAGCAGGTATTTTGGCTGACTCCTCATGAGCAAACTGCTCCAGTTGTCTCAGGTTTGAAGGGTGCCTTTTTCAGATGGCATGTTTCAGCTCAATGGGATTTCAAAGATGCTCAATAGGATTCAGGTCAGGGCTTATAGAAAGCCACTTCAGAATAGTCCAATGTTAGCCATTCTTGGTGTTTTTAATGTGTGTTTTGGGCCATTATACTGTTGCAGTTTTGGGTCATTATCCTGTTGCAAGACCTTTCTGACACTGGGCAGCACATTTGTCTCTAGAATCCCTTGATAGATTTACAATTTTACTGTACAGATTGTATAGCATTGTACAGATATACTTGTACAGTATTGGACATATTCACGACACCCTGTGCCACATGCAGCATATACTGTATATGCATATATATATTGCAGATAAATATTATCTTATTTTTCTTATATTATACTACATAATACAGATATTGCTCATATTCTTTTATTATTTTCATTTTATTATTGTGGTGGTCAGGCTACTGCCCCATTCCACCTTACCACTTAAGAGAGTTTGTACAGTCTGATGGCATGAGGGACAAAAGTGTTTAAGTCTGCTGGTCCTGCATTCAGGAAGAAGCAGTGCGTCACTAAACAGACCCCTCTGATTGGTGATGACGGTGTGAAGAGAAAAGGACAATGAACAAACTTTTTAAAATAGCCGAAGCTCACCAAAAGTGCTGTACAACAGTTAAAATAAGTTACATTTAAAGATAAACATAAACATACAATTAAGTCAGGATATGAAGTAAATAAATAAATCAAGTCAGCCATAGACCAGAAACCACATCTTAAATATACTAAACTGATCGAGGTATCAATAGCAGCCATGGGCACGTAAAAAAAAATGTAAGTTTTAACTAAGAGGCGATTTAAACTGCTCAATAGATGACACTAACCTGATTTCATAAAAGGCGGCACGGTGGCATAGTGGTTAGCATGTTCTCTTCTCAGCGCTAGGGATTCCTGGTTCGAATCCCCATCTGGGTGGAGTTTCCATGTTCTCCCTGTTTCTGCATGGGTTTCCTCCGGGTTCTCCGGTTTCCTCCCACAGTCCAAAAACATGGATCAAGTCAATTGAGTTCTCCAAATTGCCCCATATAGAGTGTGTATGTGTGAGTGAGTGTGTGCCCAGTGATAGATTGGCGCCCTGTCCTGGGTCTACCTGCCCAGCGCCCGAAACGTTCTCCCCTGGATGGGCATGGGCATGGGCATGGGCATGGGGAACCCCCCGCCACCCTAATAGAGGATGAAGCAGAAGATAATGAATGAATGAATGAATGAATGATTTCATAAAGAGTTCCACAGAGTCGATGCAGCAACAGAAAAAGCGCGATCACCTTTCAGTTTTAAACACTAACTAATAAATTCTATTGACTAAAATACACCCATACAGTGAGACACGCTTTCAGTGGATATATAAATACAGAATATAGTAGTTTTACATTTTGCAGTAATGGAGTATATGTTTAAAATATAATCTGAAGTCTGACTAATTATCTTGACTGTAATGACCATTCACTCACCACCATCCAGCTTGCCTCCTGTTTCAGTAACATTAGAGTTATTAATCAGCGTCCTGCCGCCAATTTCTTTAATTTAATCTAAATATAAAATGTTTCTGTTGTGATCCTGACAACAGCGTTCACTTCACCTCTGATCCACTGTCTGAAGCCGCTGTAACCTCCGTCATGTACAGCAACCAAACCGCTTATGACTTCACCCTGCAGGG
The DNA here is from genome assembly GCA_019802505.1 of Corydoras sp. C115. Classification (NCBI taxonomy): domain Eukaryota; kingdom Metazoa; phylum Chordata; class Actinopteri; order Siluriformes; family Callichthyidae; genus Corydoras; species Corydoras sp. C115. The sequence goes on from JAFMOC010000005.1 coordinate 379,503, forward strand.
AGCATCTTTAGTGCCCTACAAACGGAGCGTTCGGTTTTATTCTCGCACACTATATAGAAACCAAATTGTGATTCGAAACAGAACCGTTCGGGTTGAAACACGAGTTTCAACCGGAAGTAGTTTTTGGTTTAGCCGGTGTTTTTGTAGTTTTTAATGATTTTTTAAATAAAATACCAAACACATAGACACACTGTATTAAAAAAATATATGTTTTGAATGCATATTGTTGAGTTTCATAAAAAAAATTTAAAATAAAAAGTTTCATAAAAAAAGCTGTGTAAATAACGGGTTTAAATAATCTATTTATTTTTATTTGAATGTGCTTAGATCAGCGGCACAGTGGCTTAGTGGTTAGCACGTTCGCCTCTCAGCGCTAGGGATTCCCCAATCTGGGTGGAGTTTCCATGTTCTCCCCGTGTCCGTGTGGGTTTCCTCCGGGTTCTCCGGTTTCCTCCCACAGTCCAAAAACATGGATGTGTGAGTGAGTGTGTGCCCAGCGATGGATTGGTGCCCTGTCCTGGGTGTATCTGCCCAGTGCCCAAAACGTTCTCCCCTGGATGGGCATGGGGAACCCCCCCCCCCCCCCCCCCCCCCCCCTGACCCTAGTAGGAAAATAAAGCGGAAGATAATGGATGGATGTGCTTTGATCTTAGATTTCTAATCAAGAAATTAATAAAATAAAACATTACATTTTGACACTCTCAGAGTGCTTAAAGGTCTCTTAAAGGTTCCACACTGTAGTTCTATTACACATTTCATATAGTTGTCCTTATCAATAATTTGTTTGTGATTATGTTTTTTGTTGTAGTTTGTAATAAATACATTTAAGTAATAAAGTTTATAATAAATTTCTGAATCACTTATATTCTGAATCACAAAGTCACACAATATTGTACCAAAGTTGCTTAACAATTCATTTTAATTTTAGTAATTATAATGTTGGTTTTAATTTCAGTTATTCAGTTCAATTTAAGTTCTGGCATTTCTTAATGTTGATAGCTGATAGTTGTTTTCCATTCTTCCAGGAGATTTTCAAATATGTGATCTTTTAGGTTTAGCTGTCCTTTTGAAGAAAAATAGGACATATTATTTTGAATGGGACAATCAGCTGTTTTCCTGTTTTATGTAATGAGCAGTGAGCTGGTTTTCATAACACATTTGTTGAATGATATGATGTAATGAGGCGGCATGGTGGCTTAGTGGTTTAGCACGTTCGCCTCTCAGCGCTAGGGATTCTCGGTTCGAATCCCCATCTGGGTGGAATTTCCATGTTCTCCCCGTGTCTGCGTGGGTTTCCTCCGGGTTCTCCGGTTTCCTCCCACAGTCCAAAAACATGGATCAAGTCAATTGAATTCTCAAAATTGACCCATATAGAGTGTGTTTGTGTGAGTGAGTGTGTGCCCAGCGATGGATTGGAGCCCTGTCCTGAGTGTATCTGCCCAGCACCCAAGTCGTTCTCTCCTGGATGGGCATGGCTGAGTGCCCACCGCAACCCTAATAGAGGATAAAGCGGGAGATAATGAATGAATGAATGAATGAATGAATGATGTAATGAATATAGACGGCCACAAAATTAGTTGCTGAAGTTTTTCAGTTGCTGAAATTAGTTGCTGAAGTTTCAGGTTTTGAACACCAACAATTCAAAGTATAGTATCCATGGTTTGCAGTATTTGAAAACCATGTGGACAGACATTAATTCTACAGCAGTAATGGTTTGTGAATGGATACTGAACATTTTGCCCTAAATTAAATGCATTATGTTATGAGAAAGGCTAGCACTGCATGACACCATAAATATTTTATCCTGCATTTGCAAATTGCTGGTAGCAATATTATGTTTTTGGGCTGATTTGATCTGGGGCAGGACAGACTACCGTGAAGCAATAAATAACAAATTATGCACACCAACAAATAATAGAAATAAAATAAAATTTAATTAAAGAAAATTTTAGGAATTTTGTCTGTAAAATATAGTTCATTAAAATAGATCATGCAATTTTCTAAGCAACCAAATCATTCTACCAAAGAACATTAAATGAAATTAAAAAATTTGAAATGTTTTAAAACAGAAACGTAAAAGTATTAACCATAAAACGTAAAGGAAGAAGCTTATGTATAGGAAAACCTACCAACATCTTACAATTAATGTTGTTCAAACCACAGTGCAAGACTGAACAACTATTAATGACTATTAATTCATTCATTCATTCATTCTTTATCTTCTGCTTTATCATCTAGGGTCGGGGGGGGGGGGGGGGGGGGGGGGGGGGGTTGCCCAATCAGGGGAGAATGTTTCAAGCGCTGGGCAGATACACCCAGGACAGGGCACTGATCTATCCCAAGGCATACTCTCACACAGACACACACACAAACATACTATATGAGACAATTTAGAGCATTCAGTTTACTTTGAATCAATGTTTTTGGACTGTGGGAGGAAACCAGAGAACATGAAAACTCTACCCAGATTGGGATTTGAACCTGGATACCCTGTGCTGTAAGGCGAACATGCTAACCACTAAGCCACCCTGCCACCAGCTGTTCTTTTTCCATCCATCCATCCATCCATTATTTCCACTTTATCCTCTACTAGGGTCGCGGGGGAGGGGGGGGTGTTTCCCCAGGACACCCAGGACAGGACACCAATTTATCGCTGGGCACACAATCACTCACACAGACACACTCTATATGGGGCAATTTGGAGAATTCAATTGACTTGATCCATGTTTTTGGACTGTGCGAGGAAACCAGAGAATTAGGAGGAAACACACACGGACACGGGTAGAACATGGAAACTCCACCCAGATTGGGATTCAAACCAGGATGTGCTAACGTGCTTTTTCATTTTATTTTTTTTAATTTCAGATTCTGTAGTGGCGGCACGGTGGCTTAGTGGTAAGCACGTTCGCCTCTCAGCGCTAGGGATTCCCGGTTCGAATCCCCATCTGGGTGGAGTTTCCATGTTCTCCCCGTGTCCGCGTGGGTTTCCTCCGAGTTCTCTGGTTTCCTCCCACAGTCCAAAAACATGGATCAAGTCAATTGGATTCTCCAATAATTGCCCCATATAGAATGTGTCTGTGTGAGTGAGTGAGTCCAGCGATAGATTGGCGCCCTGTCCTTGGTGTATCTGCCCAGCTCCCGAAACGTTTTCCCCTGGATGGGCATGGGGAACCCCACCGCGACCCTATTATAGGATAAAGTGGGAGATAATGAATAAAAAATGAGATTCTGTAGTTTTTCTGTATATATTTTAATCATACAACCACAAACAGTACACACATATACAACTACACCCTTCAAATCACACACTTTTAAAGTTTGTACAAATCGTTACCTTTGTAGTTATTATTATATCACATGCTGTTTTTGTTTTTTCTAACGTTTGTGCTTGGATCTGGTTCATACATTTTCATCAGCAAAAGTGTGTGTGTCTCGTGGTGTCCTGGCATTCAAATTTCTCAATAAGTCTTAACATGTGGAATGACAGTGCAAAAACTTCTTCCTCATTCAGGACTAAAGTAAAAGTTTGTAACTCTTCAAGTATAATTTTTTACCTATTAATTTTAACATGGTAAAACATTTTAGCATATGAGGAGCAATAGATTTTGTATGTTGTAATTACACTACACCTTGACAAAAGTTTTGATATCCCTGATTAAATAACATTTTTATTGATTTTAGCTATTAAATAAGGTCAAAAATAATTAAGCATTACTTATTGAAATATATAATCTAATACACATCTCCTAGATATGTAAGTCTCATAGAAGTTGTAAAACTGAGGCTTTGCAGAACTTACTGGCAAGAATCTTCAGTACAATATCTGACAAAATAGGCCAAAACCAGAATTGTATACATGACTATTTTAATTCACAATCAATTGAAATTCCATGTTCAAATCCCAATATGGATGGAGTTCTCATGTTCTCCCCATGTCCATGTGGGTTTTCTCCAGGTTCTCTGGTTTCTTCCCACAGTCCAAAAACATAGATCAAGGTAAATCGAATGCTTCATATTGCCCCATATAGAGTGTGTTTATGTGTGATGAGTGTGATAGATTGACATCTACGTCCTGGGTGTATCTGCCCAGTGCCCGGATCATTCTCACCTGGAGTGGCATGAGGAACCCTTCTCCTCCCCATGACATTAGTAGAGGAATAAGAGGAAGATAATGAATAAATGAATGAATATATAAATGAATGAATGAATGAATCCATGTTTTTAAATGTGGGAGGAAACCGTAGAACCCGGAGGAAATCCACGCGGACAGGGGGAGAACATAAAAACTCCACCCAAAAACTCCACATTTTCAAAAATGTTTTGTATTATTTATCCTAACATTTTTAATTGTGCATTAAATGCATTAAAAATAAACTTTTATATATTTAACAAGTTCAATAAATAAAGGTTTAAGTAAACTAACAAATTAATAACTACTAGCATGTTTTTCCTCAGAAATCTTCTCTTTTTACTGCCTTTGTAATGCCATGATCTTCATCCTGCAGTGTTTTTTTAATGACGCAGAAGAGGCCGATCACAACACATGAATCATAATTTTCATCTAATTTGAGAAAAGCTTTTTCTATTTTCAATCTGAACAATATTTGCACCTTGTGGATTCACATGCTATCCACTAAGCCACCGTGCCACCCACTGTTTAACAAATTAAAGGTAATTAGAGATTCTTAGCCTATATATGGATTTGTACTTTAAAACATCTAAAATAACTGATTATTTATTCTTCATACGACTTGTGTGATTCTTCATAAGAATCCTGTTTTTGGCTTCACACACTTTCTCATTTACAAGTATTGATTCCATGAATTTCTTAAAAAGCATAAAAAATCATCTTTTATTACTGCGGAAAGCTTATATTCTTTGAACCACATTCTATTTTTAAAATAGGAAACTGATCAGTCAGGAGTGGTGCTGCAGTGCGCGTGCGTGTGCGCTTGCGCATTACTCCTAATTAGAAGTGAGATGCTGCTTGTTATAGATTGTCACATGTCAGCGCGAGAGCTATTAAATTAGTGACGGCCTGAAGTCAGAACCACTCACACACAGAGAGAGAGAGAGAGAGACAGACAGACAGAGAGAAAGAGAGAGGTGTAATGTTAAGCAACATTTTTCCTTTCATCAAAAATATTTAACTGAGAAAAAGTTTACTCTCTGTCATTTCAAACACCATGATGCATCACCAAGTCCTTCTTGTGGTGGCTGGCGCGCTCCTGGTTGTCAAAACAGACTGCAAGACAAGTAAGTACAGTTTATTAAACAGTGTGAATTTTCCTTTTTCACACCACTGTGCATTTTTTTTACAAAAAAGAAACTGCCTTTTAATCACTTAAAACATATGCATACAATTATAGCTATGGTAAACAAGTAAAAAAGTGTGCTTAATTCAAAACAAAATAAAATAGTTTAAATGTTTAAATTTTGTAAATTGTTACAATTAAACAGGATATTGCCTTTTAAATGTGTGTTAGTGGTTATTTAGATGCCAGCTTTTTTATTTGTTGCCGTTTTCCCAATAAAATTAAGTTGTTTGTTTCTAGCTGTACATTTTGGGGCGTGTATAGTCTCATGAGTTTAATTATTTAATGAATCTTGAATCTCGTGAAAAAAAATCTATTTAAAAAAAATCTAGCAATGCCTTTTTTAATTAATGGAATGCAAAAGAAACATTACAGTATTTCACTACTTTGTACTTTTTTTTTCAAAAGTTTAAACTTTTTGAAGTTTTTGTGGTGTAGCGCATAGTCTAATGAAAAGCCATAAACGCCCATGTGTCACACTCTCTAATATGCCATTTCATAAAATAAATACTTTTAATTAAAATATAATTAAACTTTACTAAGCACTATATTTAAAACTTGTCTTTTCTTTTTCGTTTTCTTTTAATTTGTTTTTTGTCGTTTTTCTTTTTTTATAACCTTCACAATGGTCAAATACAGTATATTACATTTACATTACATTTACATTTGGTCATTTATTGGATGCTTTTATCCAAAGCGACTCATAAACTGAGCACAGGGTTAATCACAACATCCCTGGAGCAATGAGGGTTAAGGGCCTTGCTCAAGGACCCACACTGGTAACTTTAATGGACCTGGGATTTGAACCCCCAACCTTCAGATTGCTAGTATATAGATTTTATTTATTTTATTTTTTATTTGTTAAATTAAATTAAATTTAGCCGAATTTAAGACTTATTTACATTTATTTGTTAACTTCCATTTTTTATCAGATTAATATAAAAATATTATTGTAGTCATTATATTTCTGTTTGCAAACATACAGCATATCAAGACATGTTTGCTCACAAACACAAGCCTCCACTGCCATTTACAATACCTGGATGGGAGCCTGACACCAATTCCTGGGATGAGACGTTATACCCTGCATTTCCCAGAGGATTCAACCGCCGACATGGTAAGATTAGTATTTATTGTAATATATACTAGTATATATAATATTTAGTATAGTATATACTATAATAATAATAATATGATGTTGATGAAATAATGTTTTTTTTTTTTTTAGGTATAGTAGGTATGATACACAGAAAACATGCGTTCATTCATTATCTTCCACTTAGTCATGAGGGAGTTTCCCTTGCACATCCAGGGGAGAATGTTGCAGGTGCTGGGCAGATACACCCAGATCACGTCGCCAATATATACCTGGGCACACTATATGGGGCAATTTAGACCATTTAATTTACTTTGAATCCATGTTTTTTTTAACTGTGGGAGGAAATCGGAGAACCCGGAGGAAACCCACACGGGGAGAACATGGAAACTCCACCCAGATTGGGATTCAAACTTGGGTCTTCAGCGCTAAGAACTGAACATGCTTACCACTAAACCACCATGCTGCCCTATACAGAAAACAAGACAGCATAATTAGTTTAGCCTAAAAAATGTGTTATTCAGTTATTTTATTTATTTTTCGTGAGTGCTTAATCGTAGACTATACTCTGTACTGGAAATAAATCAAGCACTTTTTAACTATTATGGCACTCTTGTGTGAACTCTCACTGTGGAGAATTTTGAGAATTTTGATTTCTTATTACATTTCTTGTCCATCAGGTAAAGTGCAGGTGCATCTGACTAGTGACAGTCCAGCCATCAACGGTTCTCTGATAACCTTCACAGCAAAATTAGAATTTTCCAAGTGCCAGAAAGAGGTCCTTGGCCCACTGAGCAATCGGAATTGTAATAATGGTATGAAGCCGACGTGTTGATTTAGACTTCTCACAATTATAATTCCTTTTTTTTTTTTGTTATTTTCATGTACAGATTAATAACATGCAAATACTTTGGAACATAACTTTAAATACATAAATGGTGATGAAATATAGCAACAGATTAAATGGATGTTATGGTGTTATCTTGTTATACAGATTCGTTATTATGCTCACTTATATTAGCACCATTGACAGTTTATGTTGCTGTTTCTATATGCAGCTGCATAAATCTTTTGGTTCTACATTAAAATGCCACTCATTATCTTCTCTGCATAAATCAGATTTATTTATTTTGGCCAATGAAAAAAAGGTTAATTTGTTTTCTTAAATTTTCTTAAATTATATTTTGTTTGTCAAAAGGATTTAAAGAATCTTTCTGTGCTTTACAGTACAGCAGTTATAACCAAGTATTTGCTTAGAGACAGACTACAGCTTAATCAGATAACATGATTGCATGCAATCTGTCAATCATATTTTTTACAATATAATTCCAGAAATGACATAGACCTTTACATGTTTCAGCCATTGAACAGATGCAAAATTCCTCATTGATGGATGATTATGGCTTTGGAAAGTGTCTAGACATGAAGCACTGTAACATGTTTCCTGATGGAAAGCCATTTTCCCAGTACAACGACTGGAGGCGCAAAGGCTATGTCTATGTATGGCATACTATGGGTGAGCTCTCCCAAACTGCATCAGAATCCATGTGATCTTTTTTAACATCTAATATGGTCACTAATCTACTACAACTGATACTTTATTTGTTCATCCTAGGCCAGTATTATGAGACATGTGATGGTTCCTCTTCCAGTCTAACACTTAATACCACAAACTGGACATTGGGAGCTGGCATGATGGAGATTTTGGTATATCGCAAGCGTGAACGCAGAAAATACATACCCCTCTCCACTGATAACACAGTGTTCTGGATCACAGGTCAATATCATTAATCACTAGCATATCACTTATACAAGAATCGCACTGCACTTACTCTGTTCAGCATTTGCACTGTTTGGAAACCTGACAGTAAATGCTCAAGATTTATTAAGTAATCGATATGGACAGAGGGTGGCACGGTGGCTAATTGGTTAGCACGTTCGCCTCTCGGGTTTGAATCCCAACCTGGATGGAGTTTCCATGTTCTCCCCATGTCCCCATGGGTTTCCTCCAGGTTCTCCGATTTCCTCCTACAGTCCAAAAACATGGATTCAAGGTAAATTGAATGCTCTAAATTGCCCCATATAGAGTGTGTCTGTTAGTGTGAATTAGTGAGTGTGTGCAAAGTGACAAATTGTCACCATGTCCTATGTTTATCTGCCCTGCGCTTAAAACGTTCTGCCCTGAATGGGTTCCCCTGTTACCCTAGTAGGAGGAGTATGTGGAAGATAATGAATGAATGTATGAATAAATAGGGATAGAAAATAATCAGCAAAAAATCAGGAGAAAGAATCTTTACATTATTGCCACAAACTTCAAACAACTACATTGACAAAGTATCAAATCATGTCTCCTGATCATTTAAGTAATTTAGTCCAATGGCTATTGGTGTATAACTAAAGCAAATAGCCATTTTTGATTCAGTGTGACTGTGTACCAAAAACACAAAAACTATCTGGTTTTTGAAGGCATTAAGGTTAGATAGGTTTACTAGGGAAGAACCTATCTGGCCAGCACAGATTCCTAACCTCAACCCCACATTTTGGATAAAATAATAAGGTGATACTGAGCCAGACTTTCTAATCTGACACACCAGTGTTAAATATTACAAATGCTTTATTGGGTGATTAAACAAAAAGTTCCACAGAAAAAAAAACAACTTAGAAAACCTTACCAAACAATAGAAACTGTTATAGCTAAACGAAGTGCTAAATGTAATGTCAGTAAAGCACCTGCAGGTGTAATATGTTAATGACCCACTACCTTCACTACCTACCTAATTTGCAAGCAACATGGTAAACTGTAAATTTTATATTTCCACTTACAGTCAGTCATTTAGCAGATGCTTTTATCCAAAGAGACAAATGATAGCACAAACTGTTCAACAACAATGTCTACGACGCTATGTAAACCTTGATCTTCACACTGTATCCACATACGTTTAGCCATATAGGCAAAACTATCACGCTTATTAATGCTTCTCTTTACCCACAGATCAGATCCCTTTGGCTGTACATATTTTCCAGAAGGAAGCCAGCAACATCACTGAGAGAAATACTTTTATTAAAGGCTATGACATCATCTTTAATGTACAGATTCATGACCCAAGCAAGTACCTAAAAACTGCAGATGCTGTTGACTTTATCTGGGACTTCAATGATGGGAACCAGCTGATCACCCACAGCAACACTGCAACCCATTCCTACTCCATGATCGGCAATGTCTTGGTAAAGCTAATAGTGCAGGCAGCATTTCGCACTCCATGTCCGCCACCTGCTCCGACACCGAAGCACTTTACCCAGCCTATTACTACAGGTACATAAAACCTTTTTAAAAAGTTTTTTTGATTTTTGGCACAGTGATAGCACTCTTTCCTCACAACAAAAGAATCCTGGGTTTGAATCGGAGAGTGTGTTGTCAGGATCTTTTCTGTGTGAAGTTTTCGTGTTCTCTTTACCTGCATGTTTTTGTAAGGAGACAATCACAGAACTGCTCTGACTTTATTTTGAAGATGACCTTTTTTAGTCATGTGCGTATTAATAATTAATTTAAAAGCAGTGTATAATATACATTTATTTGATGTTCCAATGACCTAATAAGAGCAAAACAGGTACAGCCAATAGGATGGTCCCACATCTGTCTTATTCTAATTATGATTGCATAAGGGCAATTAAGTATCACCAATTCAACTAACCTTTATGTCTCTAAATTCTAAGCAGAAAGGAGAACTCATTAAAACATGCAGGCACAGGGAGAACTTCTACTATGCAGACAGTACTGCTGCAGTGTTTTTATTCTAAATAATGATCATCTTTATTGGTTTGGCTCGCCAACAAAAGTTCCAGTTTCTTATGTGTGATCCACACAAAATACTAGCTCTGGAAAAAGGGGACTATTAAAGTATTATTAGCTAAATAAATATGTATACTGTATATAATATAATAAAACTCTAATGGATTAAATCTTATTTGCAGTAACCACTCCAACACCAACCACAGTCCAACATGCTCTAAGAACAACCACTATTCCCACAACTGAGACTGTTGACCCAGAGGTGACCACTGATGTCACAATGACAACACTTCCAGACATCACGTCCACCAATGTGAAGACCACAGAGGTCAAGACTGACAGTATAAAACCCACACTCTTCTCAACGATGCAACCTTCACCTTTCACCAAGACAGAATGTTTTCATTACATTTATGGGAACTTTGAAGACCAGCTTTCCATCATCGGTAAAGCAACACAACATGCCGATACACAAATGATTCGTTTTTATTTAAGTCTTACTTGTGATATTCATGACTAATACTTTTGATTTTATTTAAACTAATTTTAAAATGCATAAACATTGCAGATTTTCAGCTTATCGAAATCTGATTGTATTTTATATTTCTTGTTGGAGCAGAACAGAATCCTCCCCTGGTCAGTATAACACCAAATCGAATTGTGGATGTGTTTCCTGCCAAAGTGACGAACACTGCTGTTAATTTTGTGGTGAAATGTGCTGGCAGGTAAGCACACATTAATATATACAGTACACAAGAATTGAGACAGGTTTGGACAGTTTTTCAAAACTTAACCAAACTTGTATAATATAGCCATCTCCATCGATTTTTGATTTCTTTCAAAAGGGTCAATTAATCACCTCATACTGGAGATTGATATATCGGTCTATTTTTGGTTTCAGTATTCCTACCACAGCCTGTACCATCGTGGCTGACTCCACCTGCCGTGATGTGATGAGCATTGTGTGTGATAATGTGAAGCCTTCGGTTGACGGTTGCCAATTCAATCTGAAACACACATTTCAGGAGTCTGGTACTTACTGTGTTAACATTACACTGGATGTGCCAGGCAGCCTGGATCTCAGTACCCTCACAGTTACCATTGGGAACAGTTCAGACAACAGTAAGTCTGAGGTCACTAGAAAAATCCAATACAAAAACCTACTGCTTAATTAAAAAGTTAAAAGATGAATGCACTTTTAGTTATAAAGACCAGAATTAATATTATATCAAACGTGTTTCAAATAAAATCTCTCTTCTTTAGATTCATATAAGTCACCAGGAGCAGTTGAGGTGGTCCTGTCCTCCAGTGTTGTGCTCTTCGCTATCTTTGGTTTTATTGCTTTCATTGTGTACAGGTAAGTTAAGACTTAGCGCCCATGCTCCAGTAGTGATAAACAAAACATAAGGAAAAAAAAGAATTCGGAGGAAACCAATGCTGACACGGGGAGAACATGGAAACACCTCCCAGATTTGGATTTGAACCTGGAATCCCCAGCACTGAAAGGCGATTGTACTACCGTGCCCTACCAATACAAAATCCATCCATTATCTTCTTCTTTATCCTCTATTAGGGTCGCGGTGGGGCACGGTGGCTTAGTGGTTAGCACGTTCGCCTCTCAGTACTAGGGATACCCGGTTCGAATCCCCTTCTGGGTGGAGTTTCCATGTTCTCCCCATGTCCGTGTGGGTTTCCTCCGGGTTCTCCGGTTTTCTCTCACAGTCCAAAAACATGGATCAAGTCAATTGAATTCTCCAAATTGCCCCATGTAGAGTGTGTGCGAGTGTGTGCCCAGCGATAGATTGGCGTCCTGTCCTGGGTGTATCTGCCCAGCGCCCGAAACGTTCTCCCCTGGATGGGCATGGGGAACCCCACCGTGACCCTAATATAGGATATAGCGGAAGATAATGAATGAATGGGTCACGGTGGGGTTCCCCATGCCCATCCAGGGGAGAATGTCTCGGGTGCTGGTCAGATACACCCAGGACAGGGCGCCAATCTATCGCTGGGAACACACACTCACACAAACACACTCTATATGGAGCAATTTGGAGAACTCCATTGACTTGATCCATGTTTTTTGGACTGTGGACCCACATGGACACCGGGAGAACATGGAAACTCCACCCAGATGGGGATTCGAACAGGGAATCCCTAGCGCTGAGAGGCGAACGTGCTAAGCACTAAGCCACCGTGCTGCCCCCAATACAAAATAGTTTATTAAATATAACCAGTATGCTTGAAATAATTAATCATTCATTTAAAGAAGTGTATGAAGCCTGGACTCCTCATAGTTCATTTACTCAGCAGAAATGTTTATGCGATAGGTGCTTATAAATGCAGGCACTTTCTTCAAGTTTGCATTTCTCTGAACATTTGGAGGGAATTAGAAAGTCCCAGAAGAAACCAACACATTGGTCCCACCTGGAAATCTAACCCATAAATTTCTTGCTGTGAGGCAAGGGTACAATTTCATCAACATGCCACTTGAGCACGTCTTCTACAAGACGATCTAAGGACTGATTCCCAGGCAGGATGGTCTGTGTTGTTGGCATGTTCTACCTGTGTCTGTGTAGGTTTCCCCATTTTCTAATCTAGATTTTAAATGTACTATGGCCATATTGCTGAAATGAATTCATTAACATACACACAAATAAAGCTAAAACCAAGATATTTCCAGTATTAAACAGGATTTGAACCCACAATCTTCAGATTGATAGCCTAACGCCATACCCACTAAGCTACAATTGCCCCATTTTATTTGCAGTTGTAGTTAATGGAAGAAATTTTTTCACCGGTATTCCATTTATTAATTCACAGACGCAACAGAATGTATCGCCCAGTAAGTCGCTCCATGCTGGAGGACGCCGAGGGACACGGGATGTCTAGAAGTCATTTAAGCAATTTTAGGACTGCCCTGTTTTCCAACAGTGAAGAAAGAAGCCGCCTGCTGAGATAAACTGACAGGCACTTAACCTTATATGGATAAATTGATTTACATTTTAATCTGGTGTTCATGTGTCATAACCAACTTAACACTTCCCCGAAATGTCTTAATGCATTATACTTTGACAGAGTAAACATAACAAGTACAGGTAGCTGGCATGTGTAGTATCTCAAAATATTCAGGCTTTAGCTATATGTTGTCTTATTTCAATATATTCAAAATGAAGATTCACTAAATAACTAACAAATCATGCAAAGGTAAAAAGTTGCTGTTTGGAAATATCATTGATACTGTTGATTTTGTTCATTTTGTTACATTAAACACTGAAAATTAACATTAAAATTTAACACTTATACACAAACTTCAATGAAAAACTTTTTTGTACATCACTTAGTAAGAAAAAAAATAAATCCGTGATCTGCAGCTTAGTGTAACGATTATAGCCATGCTCATGGACAAGCAATCATTCAACCTCCAGATAAAACCTTGACCTTGACTTAAAACTGTGCAAAGGAACATTAGGGACAGGTGTAAAATATTTCAGAGGCTTCAACAATAACCAAGTACTAATTTATGCATTTTCTAAATTAGAAAAATCATATGGTACCACCAACTTTACTAGTTTGGTCAATTAAAACACTGAAGGACATGTATACTGGTGAGTTTGTGCAGTCAAACACTCCTCACACATAAAATGAGCCTTTATAACGAAGTATCAAAAATAATGCTACAAAGGTTTAACAATTAATGAGAAGAAGTACTTAAAATAGTTTAGTGCTATTTGTTTCATGGTCAGATAAAACCTTTTAGATCTAAAACAGGATAAAAATCAAACTGTACAACGCCCAAAATACTTACTGGGGAACATGGTAGCAACCTGGTTTGGCAGTTTCTCTTTTCAGTTAGTCATATATACTGCACCCTTCATTATTATAGGCATGCCTAATTAAAACGTTTTAAAAGCCTTAAAATATAGATATTTTAATTGAATAAGCATCTCACTCTGAAAAGACAATTAAAAAAAAAGACAAACTTCAACTCAAGTGGAAAAAAAATAAATAAAAAAATAAGAATTCCCATAAAATGACCTGTTCCATAATTACTGGCACACGTAAAAATTTCTTGGCAATAAATGTATTTGAACCATTTACGTAATTTCTACTGACATTTATAAAATGAATCAAAGTATCTAGGACCCTTTAATTAATAATTCATCACTTCCTGTTTCCCTGGTGTATAAATATGGCGTTACACAGAGGCCTATTCCTCTTACTCGCGCTTAAACATAGGAAAGACAAGAGAACACACTATTCACATAACATAATTATATGTTAACCTTCATAAGTCAGGCAATGGCTATAAGAAAATAGCCACTAGCCTGTAGATGGCCTTATCTACAGATCGATTATCAATTATATTAAGTTCAAAACATTTGGAACTGTGACAAACAAGCCTGGAAGAGGAATGGTCGAAGAACCCTCTTTATGTATTCTCTCATCTTTTGAAGAGTTATAGATTAATTAATAATTGTGGCACACATTTCATTCCAAATATTTATTTTTTAATGTGTGATTTTTTCACCCAACAAATAAAGGCTCTTGAATTAAAGCTTAGATTGTTTTCTTTTTTGTATCGTTGTCCTATATTATCAAAAAAATAAATAAAATTATTAGAAGCCAAAGTACACTTCTTAACCAGAGGTTCCAATATTTCTGGAGGGCGCTGTAAACCTCATATTGAGAAAGTTATCTTAAACTATAAGTAAGAAAGAATGCAAGAAACAAGAGTTGCTAGGAGCCAAGTTGACTTTATTCATTTTTAGAGGCATTTGACAAGTGGAAGTGTCTGAGGGCACACAAGCAGAGTGATTGTTGCTCATCATGCTGAAATCGGACCACTTTCTCTAAACTCGACATCACACTCCCAATGAAACACGACTCACCACAACAGTCAAGAAATCAGATCAGATCTCAGTGGAAAAAAATATATAGTATTTGTACCATCTCTTAAGACAATGGGGAGCAATTTGGACTCACAAATCAGAAGACAAGACCATCTTAAAACAGGGGGGGGGGAAACAGAACCATTACTGATCAGATCCCAAATTTGAACAATTTCTTATTATACTTATGCATGAAATAAAGCCCATTACATGGAAGCCACACCACCAAAACGAAGAAGCAGGAAAGCAACACGATGAGAATTTAAATCAGTCAGTCATCAGAAAATGATGCAGGCAAAATGAAATACTCTTTAAAATAAAACTCACTCTTTCCTCAAATCTAAGCATACATGATTTTTTTTTTATTTTACTTTTTCCAGTAGGTGTAAGGAGCTGAGAGTCGCAACCCTAAAATCTAACATGTATAGTATTATGCCTCTAATTCAAATATGTGTCTAAGAGGTAGATCAAAAATAGTGTAGGGGGAAAACAGAATAAGGGGGGGGGAGGGGGGAAGAAAAAAAAAAAAAAAAAAAATCACTTGTGCCCCCTCCTGGGAGTATAAAGCATAGCACACAGACTCTTAAGTTGACCAGTGCTAGCAAGGACTCCAGGTATCGATGCATGCAGTTTTTTAAGCGATGGATCAGGAGGCACAGGTTTTAGCACCACCCACCCTCGACTCAGCTGAGGTAGACATTATTACTAGTGTGGAAGCATGAACACACTCCTATACCACAATCAAATCATTATTTACATTCTTATGAAAACAAAGGGAATTCTCTTCAGGTTTTTTTTTCCAAATTATTTGTAAAAGATTCATTCTTTTTCTTGCTTCTAAACTCTGAACAACAAATGAATTGCAGAAGAAACAAATATCCATGTTCCTGTCCTCTTATACTGCTAGCTCTAAAGATGCATGTATTAGTAGGGTAATGTCAAAAGCAATTAAGACAGTGAGACTCCCCCAACCCTCACCGCTGCAGTGACGGTCACTCAAATCGGATGTTAGCAGTGTGGAAAAGCCTGGTGTGATGAAAGCCGGCTCAATAAAGACTACAATAACTACTGGGGATAAATAAGATATCTCATGGCTTGAGTTGTGCCGTCTGGGAAACAAAGGAACTGTTCCGCACCACATAAAGTTGGACTGTGCTAAATCTGGGAAAGGAGGAGGATGACGATGCACCGGAGTTTACAGCAGGACGTTCTGTTTAAACCTGAACTCTGGTGCAGAGCCTCTGTCCCTCCCCAAACATTATGCACTCATATGTGGGAAACGCACAAGCTAAAGCGGTACTGGTACATGTCAAATTAAACGACATTGCTGCAGTATGTACAGTTGGCATTTTGTGTCAATTCTCATTTCGATATATTTTCAGAAGATGGCGGCTCCTCGGCAAGTGAGGCGCATTTTCAGTATTCTGACCAGTGACCAACAGCGAGCACTTAAACGCCACTTTTAGACCTACACGCAGACCTTTCTATGTACAATTATTACTTGTCTGCAGTATAACAAGTGGGGCTTAAGGGCACGTGCTAGACAGCAGACTGAATTTTTAATTTTCTTAAAAAAATAAAAAATGTTCAAGAACTTTTAGCTTTTTATAAAGTATACAAAATACCACAAAGCAAAATAAAAAAGAAAGAAGCTATAATATTTTATTACTACATTTTATATATATATATATATATATATATATATATATATATATATATATATATATATATATATATATATATATATGTATATATATATATATAGTGTGTGTATGTATGTATATGCGTGTATCTTCTCTTTTTTGAGGTACTCTAGCCTGAGGTAGATCAGTAAAAAAATGCATATTATAACTTGGTTTCTGGCCAACACTACACAACACCTCCTATAGTCTTAAGTGGCAGTGTTGTTCCACCTCCTCTAATAATCTTGTATTATTCTATGTATTTATATATAGATATATTCTTTTTTTTTCTTAATAAAAAGCATCCAAATTTATAAAATGCCACTTCCAATACTGGGACAAAAGCCTTCCAGCCAACACCATGTCTGGTCTCATCCCATACCAGAGCTCTGGCCCCCACCCTTTAGGTTAGGAGAGCAATGCCTTGACTTTACACCTTTACATAGAAAACTCAAATCCCAAGAAAAAAGGTTAAAATAAAGACAGGATTAAAAAGGAAAAGTCAATGTAGCTTTGTGCAGTTACCACACTACGGCAGTGAAGAGGAAACCACTTCTTTCATAGCCGCATTTTCTCATGTTTGAGACAAAAGTAGAAGAAGGGGGAAAAAATGAAAAGGTGGAAAAAAAAAAAAAAAAAAAAAAAAGTGTTCAATCGACTTAGTTCACAGAAACGCCGGGAGGTGGGTGGGGTGTAAGAACAGGGGGTCTGGTCAGGCATGACCCCCAACACCTGAGATGGGCATGTCCCATGTCCCGCTCGTCTCCGTGATGTGCTGGCTCAATTATTTTCTTCGAGGCATGGGGGGGCCGACCGAAGAGGCCTTGGGCTGTTGCTGTTGCCGCCTCACCTGAGAGAGAATCTCCTGAATCTTTCTTTGAGCAAGCTACGAGAAACCAAAAAAAGCAAACATGGTTATAATTTGACTAATGTGCTCTTTGAGTACAAGTTTATTTAAACATCACCTCATGTGATTGACCCCTTGGCTAGATGCCAATATGTCTTAACTGAAAACTAGTAAAACATGCTGTAGTAAATCAAGCAAACAAATCCCACTGCATCATTCCATTACACTGCACATTCATAAAAACAAACCCATAAATTAATCATCCAATTACAGTGGCCAAGTCACATATTTGGTTATCACGAGATAACACTGTGCAATGAGTGCACACCACTGAGGCCTGCAGAGGTATAGAGGGTTTGAAGCGAATTTATAGTGATATTTAAAATGGGATCCTTTTAGTATTGTATTGTGCAAAGCTGAGAAAAATAATTTGTGAATTAAACTAATTGTGCACACTCATTTAACTCTGATAAAGACAACATGTAGCTGATCAGCAAAACAGATTGTATTTGTTGGGATGCGTTTTCACCTACTAGAATAACAGCTGTTTGAAGCACCAGGTTCTGTTTGCATTTAAACATCCTTCACACAGGTTTTTACAGCACTAGTGTTTATCTATTCATGCTACTCTGCTTCCTAAATCACTTCCAATCTTTATCTTTACACAATGTGTTTGTTTTTTTTTAATTCAATTAATGATTTTATTTTTTAAGTGCCAGTGTTATGGTGCAGTGTAGTCTTAAGCCCTCTTGAATCTTTAACTCCGTTGTTAAACTTTTATACGTAGCTCTAAAAAATTTGTTTGTAGATGAAGCTCTAAAACAAAATGAACATTGATACAGGAATTGGAACTCTTTACGCTATTCATGAATTAAAACGGACCAACAAGAAAAGCACAATTAAACTATAAATGTTACAACCAGCAATGTACTAAAGCTTGTGCTACCACTTTAACTAGTTCAGTTATTCCATTACCTGGCTTGCATAGAAGTGGCCAGTGATTTTCACTACTACTTGGTCATTTTCGTCTGGTGTCTGATCCCGCGGGACGACCACTTCAGCACTTGTCAAGTTCTGCAGTTCATTTACCTATAAAGGAATGGAAACAAACGTTAAGTACAGTATCAATGTAAAAAGGAAAGTGTCCCACAGAGAAAGGGGCTCATTAGAAACACGGTATTATTTTTGTTTACACTTATATTTCTAATCGTGTATTTTGTTAAACAAAAAGGGAAACCTTGCAGCTGTATTTATTTATTAAAAAAAAAAAAAAAAAAAAAAGTTCAGGTCTAATTTTATTTAATACAAACCACATGGCCCAGCTTTGTGGAGTATTGTGGTGACATTCCCTGTAGAAGCTGTAAAGGTTAATTTAGGCGTAATTGGTTACACTGTGGGCCACACAGTGACTTGGTGGTTAGCACGTTCGGCTCTCAGTGGGGATCCAGATTCAAATCCCAAACTGGGCGGAGTTTCCATGTTCTCCCCATGTCTATGTGGGTTTCCTCCAGATTCTCACGTTTTCTCCCACAGTTCAAAAACACAGATTCAAGGTAAATTGAATGCTCTAAATTGCCCCATTTAGAGTGTGTGTCTGTGTGAGTGAATGTACCCAGCAATAGACTGGGTATATCTGCCCAGTGCCTGAAACTTTCTCCATGTATGGGCATGGGGAACTCCCCACTGCAACCCTAGTTGATTAAGGATTAAGCGGAAGATGATGAACGGTCACAGAGTGCCATTAAAATAGAAATCCTGATTGTTTTATTGCACAGCACTCATAAATGTACCCATGACTTACATTATCATGATAGCAAAAGAGACAGACATGCCCTACATTAAGCTGTGGGGTGTGTAGTTGACAGAATGCTGAAAATTGCTAAAATAAGCTGCATTTTGGTGGTTGTAAGTATATAAACCTCCACAACGGTTCCAAAGAGCATGTCAAATTCAACACATTTTCATAAAGATTTTTTTTAGTTGCACATTTTCTCAAATTGCTTATTCATATGTATATAAAATTATTACACACAAAAACATTTGCCCAAACTGTGTGTGTACACAAAGAGGAAGTTAGAAAGACAAAAATAGACCCACATAATCCCTTTGAACAAAGATCACACAATAAAGGCTTGAAGAGGAACCCTCATTACTCCACCTTTTCCTTTTTACAAAAACTTTAACAAAGAAAAGAGCAGTAATACTATTTGTGATTTTCAACAGACCATGGCCGTTTTGCAGTCTCTTACCATGAGGTTTCTTTTTGGTCTATATAGATTTTAAATGAACCGCGTCATCACCTCATGGTTTCTTACCCTCCCTACCTTAAAAAGGATATAAAACAGACAGAATCAAGGTAGGGACAATATTCCTGTCTTGAACAAATGATGTAAGAGGGAATGATAAGAGAAATAAAAGGCAGATGTCCTCACACATACACACAGAAGATATTCACAGAACAGTTTGTGTGTTGAAATCAAGCAGCTTTTCCAGTCATGTCTAGCACAAACATAAAAGGACGCTATTTCTTGTTCACATCCTGCTACAGCTTTAAAAACAGCAGTAATTCTGGTATATATTTAGTTACTGTTGCCTGGTTTATCTAAAATGCTTTGATTTGAATACAACTAAATCATAGAGAAATTCCACTAAATACAGAAATGGGACAGCAAGCATATAAAAAATGCAAAGTAGTTAAAAAACAAACTTTAAAAATGGTAACAAAACCACAACACTAGGGAAATATTGTTCAGCACCAACATATAAATACACTTAAAAGTCTGCTTTAGTTAGAAATACTCCAGTGCCAAAAAAAAACTGTAGTGAGAAAATGTAATAAAGTATAATAAAAAAAAAATAGGTACACCCTGTACATGAAGTCAATAGAGAGCTGTAGCGCATTTACTTTGCTTTAAAAAATATATATATATTAGTTCTTTAGCTCAAGAACCACTGATATTTGCCCCCATTTATCTTTTTTAATGGATGCTGTAAAGGCCTGGTGTGCAAACGTAAAGTTTGGGCATTCTGATATCAAACTGAAACGAGCATTAGATTTCAGCTGTTATAAGGAAATGGTTAAAGAAGGTGCTTTGTGTTTAATGATGTACAGGTAAAGTTTATTTAACTGGATTAATATGGTGCAGGGCATGGTAGCGCAGTGGTTAGGGTGTTGGGCTATCAATATGAAGGTTGTGGGTTTAAATCCCAGGGCCACTGAAGTTACCAGTGTGGGTCTTTAAGCAAGACCCTCAACCCTAATTGCTCCAGAGGTGCTGAAGTACCATATTTTCCGTATTATAAGTCGCAGTCTGAATTACGGGGTCTATTTCTGTATTTGACCCATGTATAAGGCACACCTTACTATAAGGCGCAGTCTCAATTACAGACTCTATTTCTGTACGGTACTTATTCTGTACGGCACCGTATTATAAGGAACTTGCTAAAACATACGATCTACAAGAAAAGTAAAGGATGCAAAACGGTGATTTAGAATTGAAGTTTATTCTACTACTTAACAAAACGCACATTATTTTTTAATCACTCTTCTCCCACAAATCCATCAAAGTCCTCATCTTCTGTGTCTGAATTAAAAAGCTTCACTCCGGGTTCTCTCCCATCAATGTCCGAGTCAGTCTCGTCGCCAGCCGGCTTTCTCGAAAGCTCGGACAACAGTTACAGCATAAACCTTAGCCCAGGCATCCACAATCCATTCACAGACGGTGGTGTAACTCGCCCGCCGCTGCCTCCCGAGTTTTAGTAAACATGTGCTTGCCGTCTATCATCCATCGCTCCCACGCCGCCCGCAACTTTACTTTAAACGCCCTGTTTACGCCAATGTCCAGTGGTTGGAGTTCTTTATTTAATCCTCCCGGAATGACGGCAAGCTCCGAATTAATTTTCTTCACTCGGCTTTTCACAAACCACCCGGTCGCACAACAATACTTTTATAGATTTTGGTGCGTATAAGGCACACCGGATTATAAGGCGCACATCCGATTTCTGGGAAAATTTTAGGCTTTTAGGTGCGCCTTATAGTCCGGAAAATACGGTATTTACTAAATTGCCTTAATGTATTGTAACTGGTGTCTAGACAGCATCAAAATCTGCTTTCTGACAGAAACAAACTTATAAACTAACAGTCCATAGTTGTTCTAGTTTGCTACTGTCATCAGAAAATCATCAAATCATATATCTTTTGATCCAACTGACATATGCTAGTCCTAGTATTAGTGACTTAGTGCTTAATGAAGTGACTGCAATATAGACGTTTGATTTTTTTTTTTTTTTTTTTATAATAAAAATGGACACTAAACATTATTAAAAGCATAATTTTTATGTTCAACTTATCACAAGATCTAGAGAATAATCAGAGATACAATCCATACAATGCTAAACATAATTGGTTAAATAATAATGTGCTTGTTATAAAGAAAAGACCTATTATTAATAGAAATCATTACCGTTTTACCCCCTTTGCCGATAACCCTGCCAGCAGCAAATGATGGCACTTTAATGTGAGCTTCAAGTTTCACTTCTTCCTTTGGCCCAAAAAAGTTTTCCTCCTTCAGTTTACCAAATATGCGTCCTTGTGCCTGAGAACAGAAATATAATTTTTTTATAGTACAAATCACACAATCATTAAAAGATACACAATTATAAACAATTCCGGTCCTTTACATTTACATTTAGTCATTTAGCAGACGCTTTTATCTAAAGCGACTTACAAATGAGAACACCACAAGTCAGAAGCCATGGAGAAAACCAACTATACTGTAAGTTCATCAAACCTGATTGTTATTCGAAGCTGCGCCCCCCCCCCCCACCTTTTTTTTAATTTTTTTTTTATAACAGGTATTTGTCCGTAAGGCAGAATCTCTAAACAGTTTTAAGAAACTACTTAAGACGCATCTATTTAACAGAGTTGGGAAGATCGTTCCACCATTTTGCAGTGGTGAACGCCACAGAGTGAGAATTAGCTCCTCGGTGAGGTGGAATCGCCAGGCGGCAATCATCACTGGAGCGAGTCGGGTGTATTTTGAAAAGATAGAGTGAAGGTAGGAGGGGGAAGATCCAGAAATGGTTCTGTATGCCAGAGTCAGCGACTTGTACTGAATGCGAGCAGCGAGAAGCCAAAGGAGGGAAGTGAGTAATTAATTGCAGTTATATTTTCTTTTCCTTTGTAGAACTATTCTACACATTTTATTTACTTTTGTAGAACTATTCTATAAATTTGGCTCAAAAATAGGCTGACCGACATTATAAAGTGTTTAAAACAACAAATTAAAACAAATTTTGTCTGAAAAAAACTTTTATTATCCACCAAATACTAGACAACAATTACAGAGGGAATAGTAAGAAAGAGTGTATGGTGCAAGGTTGGAAACCACTGCATGAAAATTGACATGTATAAGGATTTTGGAGTTATACACTGCCATAAAATCTTCCCCTTAAAAAGTCAGTTATCTTAGCAAAAAACAAATGATAGTTATTATTTCACACATTCTACAGCGGTGTGGCATCATAGCCATGGAGCATTTATAAATAGCCTGCATTTGCCTTCTATATTGCATTAAGAAGAAATGACAATTACTGGGTGGAACCTGGATTTTTATTGGACTGGCAGTCCTGCAGGACGCCCTCAATGGACTTGTATAGTTTTCCAATTGTTAAATATGGACACCTGATCACACAATCTGTACAGGACTGTCCTATACTGTTAATGCTGCCTGGCCGCTCAAGTAGGATGAGTCTCCAACTGAGCCTTGGTTCCCCCCTTGGTTTCTTCCTTAAATATTTCCTGGAACCACAAGAATTTTCGGCGTGCGTTTGTGAGCGCAGATCCCCTGCTCCCCTGCAGTGCGCCACTTAGCACCCATTGTTACAAAAATGAGCGCGAGTGCCGCTAGAGAAATTCCCAACCCCCTTTATCTAAACTGTAGAAGTTTTCATAACTTACAAAAGCACGCATTACCCCTCAGACAGAGTAAAAGAGTTTACTTTTAGAAAAAAT
Source organism: Corydoras sp. C115 (assembly GCA_019802505.1). Taxonomy (NCBI): domain Eukaryota; kingdom Metazoa; phylum Chordata; class Actinopteri; order Siluriformes; family Callichthyidae; genus Corydoras; species Corydoras sp. C115. The sequence continues at coordinate 403,135 of JAFMOC010000005.1, forward strand.
TATGCGCTAATTAGGGGTGTCTTCAACTAAGGATTTTCATAGTCGAATCTGATTCGTCAGATTTTCCCTATAGTCGACTGATAGTCGAATCAGTTAAAATTTCACCACAAGATGGCGCTATAAGCGTGGTTTTTATTTTTTACTTGTTTTTCTAGAGCACCGTAAATGGGATCCCCGTTCTGGACTTTTGCGCTGATGTTGGTTGTTGTCGTGTGATATGCAAGAATTAGATGACATAACTTTCTTGGGTTCGTTTTTATCTTTTTTAAAAAACTCCCATACTTTGGAAGCTTTTTTAGTAGCCATAGCCATCATGGAAAAATACACTGGTAGATGCTAACGGCCCTGTAGCGTGTTCAGCTCTGCTCATTTGGAATGTGCAACTAACTGCAGGGGGAGCTTTATTAATGTGTAGCCTATTGTTAAAGCGCACACATTTAAAAAAATATATTAACAGAAATTAGGATGATTTTATTTGACAAAAGGCTATATATATATATAACGAAAACAAAGACATTTCATGTAAAAACTAATGCTTAGCAGCAGCCATGGGCATCACCATGTGGTCAAAATGGTACATTCGACTATGAGGTTCATAGTCGACTACGGTTCTCCGAATCGAATCGTCGAATCAGCGAATATTGCAGCTCACCCCTAGCGCTAATGTAACACTCCGTTTTGAGAAATGATTTTAGTGTTTTTAAAATGTTTCCACAGTAGTATATGGTGGCAGAATGCGCACGCTGTAGTTACGGTCACATGTCAACAAACATTTTATTATGAAAGTTTGTATAATACCTGACCTATAATACCTATAACTATTACGCTGCGGTAAGTCTTCTAGCATGTGCTGAGCACAGTCAATGAATCGTTCAAACTGTTGACTGTTGACTCTTTGACTGTGTGAATGGCGGTGTGCAGCCGCTGTCACGCTAAAAAACCATTGTGAAAGAAAATCGAGGCGCAACTAAATTACTAAATTGTTTTCAACATTACTAAAATAACGTACAGACACGACTTCTAAAAATATACTTTGGTATTTACTTGGGTACAAGTAAATATACTTAGGAGGGCATGGTGGCTCAGTGGTTAGGGCGTCGGCTATCAATCTGAAGGTTGGGGGTTCAAATCCCAGGTCCACTGAAGTTACCAATGTGGGTCCTTGAGCAAGACCCTTAACCCTCATTGCTCTAGGGATGCTGTGATTAACCCTGTGCTCACCTTGTAAGTCGCAATTGTTTGAATGCTTGTAGATATCCATTTCATTTTATTTGTAGTCACTGAAATCATGTTCAATTTCACAAAACTTTCATTGCAGAAAGTCTGCTATTGCACTAGGCTGAATTCCAGGTAATTTACCTTTGAATGCAGTTTTTACCTAGCGGTTCACCTGTGAGGCAGAGGTTGTGGGTGGGCTGTAGGTCGTTATGCATATGAATAGCTGCCTGGTGACCTCTTAAGGGTTAGAAAAAAAAGGGGGGCTGTTGTCCTTAGAATTTCAAGAATTCAGGAACTCAAGTGTTAAAACATTTTTGCCACTGTCTTTTCGGCTTGCTCTCTGAGGGTTTAAAGGCTTACAACACTAAAGCTGCTTTGTGATAATGTACAATTGCAAAAAGCGCTCTATAAATAAACTCATGCCTGGGGAAATTTGGTACCTCTAGTACACTAACTAGCATGTTCTTTGGACTTTGGCCAGAGATTGGAGTTCGTCCACACAGACAAGGGATGTTCATGCCAAGCCCACAAAGAATCTTGTCCCCTATAACCATAAAGACCTATACCCACTGTAATACAGGAGTGCTAATTGATGCATCACCATGCTGCCAAAAACTCTCATCCATTTAAAATGGTTGAATATAATATTTATTCATATAATGCATGTTGTTTTGCCTCAATTTCTACAGAATAAATATTAAAATGTAGCAGATGTGCATTACAACCTGGGCATATTATTAAACTGCAAACACTAACTATTCACAAGCAGCTTCTATTATTAATAGAAGATATTTATCAAACAAATGTTTTATTGATTAACACTAATGGGATTTTGCATTAGTCATCACAAGAAAAAAAATTAGGAAATACAGATGAACCATGCCGAACTTATTTTACTTAAAGAATACTTGACCACCAATTACCTTGAACTGGGCTTCAGGTGGCCCCGAAATGATAACCATCCTCTGCTTTGCATCCATTCCATCAGCTGGAGCAATCTAAGCAGAAGAAGTAAAATAGATCAGAAACTTTAGTTCCTTAATTCAATTCTGTAAATTAGACCTGGAACATTGATTTTCTGAATTTGCTTACTTTGATTGAGGCACCAGCAAAGCGACTGAGCTGCTTAATGTGCTGACCCTGTTTGCCTATTATGGCGCCGACTGCCAGGGCAGGAATGAAAAGATGCACAGTCTCCAATTCAGGCTGCTAATGAAAAGGTAAACAAGACAGACAACATGCAAAATCATTACATTTTGTTTGAATTAATTAATGCAAAAAAACACATATATATATAAATTCAAGTTCTATAATTAATCCTAATTTCATGTTATGGGCTAAACAAACATTCTACGAAACAGTCTTGTCGAACCTTGTAAATCACTGATATGATTTATATGCCAAACATTTACATTCTCATATAGCCGATGCTTTTATCCAAAGTGAATTACAAGTGCGAGAACATCACATGTCAGTAGTTACTGAGGAATTCACTATAGTATTATCAATCATTATTAGCCAATCTGGTTCCAATGCCTTAATATCGCCAACTGCTTGCGGAAGAGATGTGTTTTCAATTGTTTCTTGAAGATGCTGAATGTCTAAGCATTACAGATGGAGTTGAGATCGTTCCACCATTTTGCAGTGGTGAACGATATGGAGTGAATTAGCACAGTGGGTGAGGTTGAAGCAACAAGAGACATTCACAGAGCAAAGGGAACAAGGCAAGGGAGTATCTTTGAAAATAGTTATGTAAAACAAGTGTACACTTGTATACTGGCTCTAGCAAAAAGCTGATTATTCAAATAACTGAAATGGTACAAAACACAAGGAAACTGTACAAAAAAACTAGGAAATTTTAAGAAACTTTCAAATACGTATAAAGATCAAGCAAATCCCAAATTTTTATATTTTAAAAAGTTAATAACAGACATGTTAAATCAGTATTTAAACATTTTTAAACACCTTTAAAGAAATACTTTGTACAATGTCATGTTTTGGCATAAAAACATTTTACTCAAATAGTTTTTAATACACTAAGTCAAGCAATGAAGTTTAAAACCTACATACCAAAGTAAAGTCTGGTTGTTCAGTGGTAGTCACATTTTTAAGTTCTTAAAATGTGTACTGCATTTAATTATTAAGGGTGACATTGTGGCACAGTTGTTAAATGTTCCTAACTGAAATGTCCTTGGTTCAATTCCTGTGCAGAGCAGACAAGGATCTTTTAACCCTTTTCATTTTTCACCACATTAAAACTGGAAGTGCAATTTAGTAGCTTCAAGTTACATGACTTGTAAAACAAGGGTTTCAGGACAAAATCCATATAAATAGAGGGAGAATATAAATAACGCTGACAAATTATACAAGAAAAAATATATATAAATAAATAAAAAGTGGGCATGAAGGGAAATTTGAGCCAATATCATCAGTGTTGCTAGTTCTCCAGTTTAACTGATTACTCCCCAATTTACTGACAAATGGTGTTCTTTTTTTATTGGTTTTGCAGAAAAGTTCATCTAAAGTTATGAATTGACCAATAACTCCTGTTCACCAAAGTATAAGTAAATTCAAATCCAACAAATATCAAACAGCTAAAGTTCTGCCAAAAGCAGCTTAACGCAACAAAATGATTATCGAAAACACTCTTTGAAATTGTACCAACACATACCGATATGCATCAAGACCAGCAGAATTTCAGCTTTTATAGAGTTTTAGAGACAGATCTGCCAATGACTCATAAAAGACATATAAATCAGCAGTACCCATCTGTTGGAGCCGTTTATATTCCAATGGAGGCAGACAGGGTGCATTTAAGACTACCTGCTTCTTTGGCCTGGTTTTTGTTAAATAAATAAGGAGTGTAATTTAAGATCATCTTTGACTTTGTCCCCAATACAAAAAACACAACATAATTTAAAGACTGTATTGTTTTTTATTATTTAATTTTACATGAAATGGGATAATACAAATTTTCTAAATTCACTTTAGCATGTGAACCTTTATCATGTCCTTATTTTTCAAGTCAGCTAAATGGAAAATGATGTATCTGTTTAATTGTGTTAGACGATTATAACATTTAAACTACACACTCGTGATAAGATCAAGCCAAAAGAACAGGTTTTTAGATCAAGGTTACATGAATGGTGACTATAAGCAGAGAAAAGGGTATAAGTGTTAGAAACAATGCCACGTCAAACTGAAGCCATGACGGACTGTATACTGACTATATACAGCCAGATATTTGAATATATATAGTTATTCTGTTATGGTGTACTGTTATAAGCAATGAATTCAAATCTTTTTAGGGCTTAAAACAGGACAAAAGGCACGCACTCATGTTTTTGTGCATTGTGGTGATTAACCCAAATCTTCACCATAAAAATACTACTATCATAATCCTAACTTAAATATACAACATGAATTTACTTTAATTGAATTATGTAAGGGCGGCACGGTGGCTTAGTGGTTAGCACGTTCGCCTCTCAGCGTGAGGGATTCCCGGTTCGAATCCCCATCTGGGTGGAGTTTCCATGTTCTCCCCGTGTTTGCGTGGGTTTCCTCCGGGTTCTCCGGTTTCCTCCCACAGTTCAAAAACATGGATCAAGTGAATTGAATTCTCAATATTGCCCCATATAGAGTGTGCCTGTATGAGTGAGTGTGTGCCCAGCGATGGATTGGCGCCCTCTCCTGGGTGTATCTGCCCAGCGCCCGAGATGTTCTCCCCTGGATGGGCATGGGGAACCCCACTGCGACCCTAATAGAGGATAAAGCGGGAGATAATGAATGAATTATGTAAGGTCCTCATGTGTGAGTGTGTACAGGTATTTATAATATTGGGAAAACTGAAACCTTTTTTTTTAAGCCACACAACTATTGTGCAAGCGCACAAATTGCACTTATCTTGTATGTATGTCTACATTTACGAGTAAAAGTTTGCAGAAAAATTTGCAGTTTGCAGATAAATTAGTTTGAGGACTATTTTTGAATGTCTGTAGATATCTTTCATTTTATTTATAGTCACTGAAATTATGTTAAATTTCACTAAACTTTCATTGCAGAATGTCTGTTATTGCATCGCATTAGGCTGAATTTCAGGGAATTTACCTTTGAATGCAGTTTTACCTAGCATTTCACCTGTGAGGCAGAGGGGGTGGATGGGCTGTAGGTAGTTATGCATATGAAAAAGGGAGGCTGTTGTCCTCAGAATTTCAAGGTTCCAGGAAAAGTAGTGTTAAAGGGTACAAAAGACATTGACAGGTATGTGGTTTTTGTAGTGCAACATGGCACACAAAAATCACAAAAACTAAACACTGGCATTTAGTACACAATCTGCATTCCACTGTGTTAGTCAGGGACAAAGGCCACATTAAACTGCAGGATTAAAGGTCTGTGGCCTACAGCCATCAGAAAGTAAACAGCTGAAAGCTGTGCAGTGCTCCATGGGCAAGGCGACTTACAGAGAGGAATGGGCTACTGTTGGAGGTCCAGACTGGCACCTCATTTCCCAACGCGCTGCACTGCGGGAGAAACACGCATTACCACATAGAAGCGCTGATGCCCACTCACACACGAACGCAGTTACGTGTAAAAAAAACTAAAACAAATAAATAAATAATTTTTAAAAAGTAGTGTATGGCAGTGTGTGGTCATCTTACCTACATCACCTCTAACTACCACTGAAACAAATCACACTAGAGTACTGTAACACAATCAGGCCCTGTTAATACTTGCAAACATGTGCTTCACTGAATCAATACTTTTATGACATGTTGCTTAATTTGTCTGGACTGCAGGAGTCCATGATTCCATTAAATGGCACAATGACGAAGTGACATAGTAGACACTTTTTCTAATATTTACAATGGACATTAAAAAACAAGCATATTTTTCAGGAAAAAAAAAAAAAAAAAAAAAAAAAAAAAAACCCAAAACACATAGTATATATATTTATAAAAAAAATAAATAAATAAACTAAATTCATACATCTTGTGTTATCAACACGCACTCTAACTTTGACAATTGTCAGATTGCATTTGTTTATCGCCGGATTACAATCCTTTTAAATCCATCTATCCAATAGTAAATGCGAATAATTGTTTAGTGTTCCTTCATATTACATTTCTATATCATAACATTTTAGCTACCCCAATCACCCCTGTATTTACGATATTTATTCTAAAAGAAATAAACAACTTAATCCATAAATGAAACAAATTAACGTCAAGGTAAGCAGCACACTGTGCTACTCCATGATTTACCTGGACCCTAATCATGTAACGATGTGGAAAAAGAGGAAAAATGGGAAGTCAATTGTTTAAAACACAAACAAAGAAATAAATTAGTAAAACCTGATTATGTACAACAATAACGCGTTGTGATTTTTTTTAGGGAATAGTAGAACCTTAATTAAGACATCTTAATTCAAATTATATAGTATTGTGGCAGATGTGATCTGTTTGAGATTTTGTGATGATACACTTGCTAAACTCAGTTAAATGCTCACTTGCTTTACTAGTTAAATGCTTTCAGATCAAAATTCGCACCTAAAGTTTAGTAGACAATTCAGATCCATATATGGATCAACAGTTCACAAGAAAAATGTGGATATTTCTCTCTTAAGATCAAGAACAATAATATTAAGACACATTTTAGTCTATGTGTAACTGTAAACTACTAAACTGCTGCAGCTAAAGCAAACATTCAGAAACAATACAGCACAGTGCTTTAACTGCCATAACTACATTTCACAAATTCCTGCTTATAAATGAAAGAGCATCGAGAAGTGGTTTTTACACACATTAGAACACCGTTTGGCAAAAACTAACAAACCACTAACAAACCATGTCAGTCTAATATTCACAGCTCACTACATATTTATCAGCACACTCATTGAAAGGAAAGTTGTGTAAAGCTTTATTAAAATGTTACCAATAAAAACAAAATGCACTGGTAGCTCATAGGATACAAACATTCTAGAAAAACAACAGGTATCTAAACTTGTACAACATACCAGCATTACAGCAACCTAAACTTACCCCAAATGATGGGTATCCACCCTGTGCTCCTGACACCGGTCCTTGCACCATAGAAGGGGACATTCCACCTGCTGCTCCACCAGGGAAAAGGCCAAGTGCATTAAGGTTTAATCCAGGAATGAGATTTGATTGGAGCTGCAAAAAAAACACATAAAAGCAAATCATGTCTAAATTATCATAATCCAATCTAAATGCCAATTAATTGTTAAACTGTACAAATAAATGTTTTAAAAACACAGATTAAACCACTTTTTGTGATTGACATGACTTAATATTGCTTATCTATTACATAATAAATAAAAGCATTCTATAGCTGGATTGAAGATTTGGGCTGACTTTTCTACCAGTTCTCTAACTAAATCAGGTCATCATTTACATTGATTTAAATGCTGTGTGTCATCACATCGCCACACCCAGTAAAAAAAATAATAAATAAAATTAAATTAAAAAAATAAAATAAACTATAACCAATAGCACCTACTACCATAATAAAATTTATGAAAACAGTAAGTATCTGCCCAACGCCCGAAATGCCCCCCCCCCCCCCCCCCCGTGACCCTAGTAGAGGATAAAGTGCAAGATAATGGATGGATAGACATTAGCCACAGCTTGCTCTCTGTGGGAATCCATGGCAAACAGGACTGCCCACGATATTTTGACGAGACATTATGAGGTGCTCTTTAAAATTCACAAAAAGTGGAGGTTTATCACAGCAGTTTAATTGCTATGTACAAAATAGGAAACAAGCAAGTGTCCCAGTAAACTTCACCTTACTTCACCAGGAAAAATGTATAAAAGATTTTCATGATTTCAAATCATTTTAGACAAGTTTGACAAATTTCAAATAGTGTGGCCCTGTCCATCATGCAGAGGGTGTCAATTAACATTTCACAAATCATTTTGACATTTGTAAAATGTATGGTGTCCACAACCATATGCATCCAAGGATCAATACCCCTCCCCCTACTGTGTTTTGTGCAAAAAACTGACATGAATAAAAATTTAAATGAACTTAAAACACAAATATCATAATGTAATGTCATCTACATACATTCATGGCAGCCACGTCATTCTCGTAGGACTCTCTGATTTTTTTCATAACCTCTTCCTCGGCTCGAGTACAAGCCTCAATGGGCCCCTTCACTGTAATGGTGCGTTCTGGGTTATACAAAGTCAGATCTTGCAGACTGAAAAAAGATGGGCAGGACAAAACTGCACCTCACACATACAATTCAAAAATAAATGAATACTCAGTAACGGACAGCAGTATTATTTACAAAACACTTACGGCGAGATGGTGATTTTAGTCCCAGTGTCTTGTTCAATCTTTTTCAAGTTACGGCCTTCCTTTCCGATCAGACGCCCGACAAAGTTATTATGCGCCAAAATCTTCAGGGGAATCTCGTCAGTGCTGTATGGGAAAAAAAAAAAATAAATAAAAATAAATAAATGCATGTTGTGAGTATGTAAAATCTCACATGCTTTGAGATACAAATAAAAAAAAAACTGACATTTTAGTATCTACAGCCTCTTTCTGCATGATCTCCATAATACTTCTGCAGGCAGAGCTGCAGCCCTCTGGTGTTGAATGGACTGTAATGGGTTTCTCTGCTGCTCCAGCATTCTCTTTGCGATGGATGTCAATTCTACATGTATATAAAGAAATGTTCGGGTTAATAGAAGCCACAGCACCTCAGTCAATAAAACTCTCGTTCTTTTTCTACCAAGCGTACTTAAAAATCGGGGGGATAAAAAAAAAAATAAAATAAATTAAAAAAAAAAATCTAGCTACTTGATTTATGACTTGGGTTTTTATTTATTTATGAAGTCTTTAGTTTATAACAGCAGGAAGCTTGGCCTTCCACGATAGATTATATAATTATAATAAATATTAATGCACCTAAATGAAAACTTTTGGCTGAAGCCAAACAAAATATACATATTATAAATATTATTAAATATATATTGCCAAAGGCAAAATTTGCCCCCCCCCAAACATTAATGGGCTACTTTTTCAATAAAGTACAGTATTACTTTAAATTACTGAGAAGAAAAAAAATAGATATATACACTGCAGTATTTGCCTGCTCTAGTAAAAATGGTTTGTGTGACTATGAAAATAAGCATTTCATTTCCACCTGTTATAAATTACAGTCTGTAACTGACTGCTGTAAAAACGCAAAGCATAATACTACTACAACAAGAGGAACATTTGTCTTAGAACTATTAAGGAAAGGAACCTTTTTGTGTGTGCATTGCAGGAGAGTACCAGGGTAGGTCCTTTCAGCACAGGAGGAACTATAAGTGTACAAAATTCCTCATTAAGTAGTTGTGTGTGTGTGTACTCATGTTTCATAAATTACATTTTGATTGCCTACACTTTTGTGAAACAACCATGACAAGAAAATTGTTTATTAAAACAAGGTCAAACACTACATTAACACAACTTTTAAATAACAACAAAAAAAATAAATCTTACTTTGAGTGCGTCTGTTTGGTTATGTTGCGGATTGTGGCACCCTCTTTGCCAATGATGGCACCAACAAACTGCGTAGGCACCAGCAATCGCAAGGGGATGTCAGACTGTAGTTTGGGCCGAGCACCGAGAGAAGGTGAAGCCTGGCGTGGTGGACCACGTGGTGCTGATCCTCTTCGGTTGCTTACTGCTGGAGAATCGGACACAGCAGTCTCATCTGGGATGTAGGATACCTTCAGTGCATAGTTTTCCATCATGAACCCATTTAACTTCTCTACTGCTCTGAAAAACAAAAAGTACAGGAAACAAACTGGTAAAATAACAGGGAACTTCGACATTTGAGATTTATATAGACGAAATGTAAAAAAGGGAGAACTAGAATGCTATGTTTTTAATATTAATCTAACCACAATGGTGTTTCTAAATAAATGATCTAAAAACAGGTTTTTAAAAATGTCAAAACAATCACATTTATAAAAAAAAAATGTATATTTGAGGAGCAAATTGACCTTTTTGCAATACAGCCACACTACTGAAATGGTTGAACTTCATTTTGAGAAAAAAAAAAAGGTTTTATTCTTCCTTCTTAATCAATCCTAAGTTAAACAACATTTGTTTTTAAGGTTACTATTCCAACATTTTCCCTAAGGATTCTTGGGTATAACACAGAAACTGTTCCTTTAAAGATTGGCAAACACAGAATACTGCCAGAACCATATTTTACAGATGGAATACATTATATTCCTTTCTTCATCAGAATATTTACAATTTAAACCTATTTAAGGTCACAGCCATATTCATGTCATATTATACAGCATTCTCCTGATGGCAGACTTGAAATATTCTTATTGTGTACAATGATTAAAGCCAAAGCAATATATTTTAAGACCGGCATTATCCTACTACAGATTGTTCGACCAACCTGAACTGTTAGTCAGTAGAGGGCAATTCTAAGATGTTTAAATAGTAATAAACAGTGTGCCCACTTCCAACTGATTACCATTTCAATCTAAAAAAAAAAAAACAACACCATGGCTATTCTAAATTTTACACCTACCTAAATCATTAAGATTAAAAAAAAAAAGTTAATGACCCATGAAAATACAAATAATTTAGAATTGGAGTGTTTTTTTAATGACCTTAATCAACTTTTATGAAGTAGATAAATTTGTGAGTCAAGTCAAATAAGAAATGTAAAATAAATAAATAAAAACAATTGATGTAATCCAACGATAGGTGGCAGCAGTGGTATTATACATGTAAACATGACACAGCGGACACCTCTGGCTCGTACTCACTGTCTGGCTTGCTCCTTGCCTGCATATCGCACATTCACAACGGCTGTCTCTGTGTCTGTATTTACTAAAAAGAAAACAAAACAAATCGTGTTTAGCAACTGAACGTCAGGCTAAAAATGGCAAAAAGTTAAAATACCTTGAACAACGCGTGCATACAAACCTTGTTCACAACTTTCAACTGTACCATATTGTGCCAAAAGCCCATCCAACACCTTAAAAAAAAAGAGAGAGAAGAAAAATGAATTGTGACAGACCACTTGTGCACTCAATACAGACATTTCAGTAGCAGTTAACAAAAGTAAATAAACACTGTCCACATTTTAGATCATGTATTTTATGAACTTCTAAACCATTAACTTGCATAGGATTCTTATATAGTAATTGTAATATTATAATGTGTACATTTGGGTTTTTTTTTTTTTTTTTTTAGAAAAATAGTGTTACTGCAAATACTGCATGTGAAATCACACAACCTGCTGACAATCACTTAGCACACTTTTGCAGCATATTTACAATGCAGCAATGAATTTAGCCGTTTAAAAGGTTTCGATTAATAGGCATTTTTTGTTGACAGTGGTCATAAAGTTAGTAAAGAGCAATACTGTTGTCTGTACTACATACTAATCATTTGTCCAATACTTGCTTTAAATCAATCAAGCACTTTAAAGGGATTGGAATGAGAACACAGCCCATTTTTATGAAAGGTATTAAAATAATAAATCTAAAGCTAAAACATTAAATCTTTCTTAAGGTAGGCAACTTTATTACACAGCTTAGCGCTTGTACTTTAAACACAATTTCTAGCAAATATAAAAACTGCTGGTGGGATTTCTACAGGTGACAAGTGGCTTTTTAAAAGTGTGACACTTATGGTTGGATAGAGCACAGCAATTTTAGAACCAACTTCAAAAAGGACCCTAATATAACTCAATTAGGTCATTTTAGCTTGGTATTAGCTGACTTTTTACTCATGAATAAGCCAAACCTTTCAGAAAGAGATTTTTCTGGCAAATAATTAGCTAACCAAATGTAGAATCAAGCATCCAATAAAGTAATTTCAACTCAGCATGAAGGTTCATGTACATCTACAAAAGTGACCGCACAAGATTTTGCAAATGCTAACTTTTTTACAATACAATGCATACAAGTGACTTCCTCCTCTTTCTTTTTATGATTTTTTTTTTTTTTTTTCGAATTGGAGGCACAATTGGGATAACACCTAATCTACAAAACTTGTACCTTCCTTCCAAACACTAAAATGCAATACATTATGTAAATAACACATACTTTCACACACATCAAACATGTGTAAATATCACATTTTACACACAGAGATAGACCTTGTACTTCTGGTTGGATGCTAACTATGTATGTATGCATGCATGTATACACAAAACACACGCCTAGTTGGCATCCAATATCAAAGTATTACATTATTATAGATATAATATAGTTCTTGTTCTTCTTGTTGAATGCTAACTACATTTCATTGGTTGTGTACCAGTACGCTGCACAGTGATGATGCCGATTTATTGTGTGTGTGTGTATATATATATATATATATATATATATATATATATATATATATATATATATATATATATATATATATATATATATACACACACATACATATATATACACATACACACATACATATACACACACACACACACATACATATACACACACATATACATATACACACACACATATATATATATATATATATATATATATATATATATATATATATATATATATATATATATATATATATATATATATAATAAATTCGACTCCAATTCTCCTGCACCATTTGTACAATTCTGCAGGGTTCATAAGCAGAAACGTACATGGACTTAACATGGCATGGTCATCTGTGTATCTGGCATTTTTTTTAAAGATGCATATGGTTTTAACTTTGACCTCTTTGCGAATTTAAGATAATTTTTTCAGCTTTTTCAGGTAAATCGCAGAGTACGTTGAAAAGCTGACGTGATAACGTAAAACAAAGCGTTGCTGTGTGGATTTGGGAGTTTGAGGCGAAGCGGGGAGTGCGCTACAGAGGGCGCTTACCACCTCGCACACGCCCTTCTATACGTTCAGCCTTACACACCCACTTCCGCCCTCCTATTGCCCATTTCTATTGGCTTAAATATGCTTTACTGTGAAAATTCCTTTGGGCGCGCAGCGGCTCTAGCCATTGGCCTAGATGGCGGTCAATCATGCACGCTCGCCCAATGAACTGCAGGTACCGACAGCGTGAGCGTGAAATGGTGGAGGGGGAGGGGTAAAGCTACACATGTCGAGGGTGCACACATGGACTAGGCCTTGCTGGAACACGGAGTTCCAATACAAGCTCCAGCCCTGAAGACAAGCCCTGCTACACGCGGTTTAAACTGCCAGCGACATTAACGCTTAGTTTCGCCCCTGGCCTCGGTTTACGAACGCCAACAAGTCGCGTATATTACACCAAGAGGCGGTAAAGTCAATGAAACCAAGCGGCGATCGAATGTGTTTAAGCAAAACCGGTCTCAACCGCTCGCCTAGTTTCATATCAACATATCCCAACCGAAGAACACGAAGACAAACCCGTCCGAAACATTCGGAATAAAATACAGTCCATTGAAAATCTCGCAAACCTCTTAAACTTCGTAAAATGTCTACCAGATTGCTTAAGTTAACGTGGTTAATAATAATAATAATAAATCCCACCAACATTACCGTTTCTGTATTATTTATTCAAATCCAATTGACTACATATTGGTACAATGTCTTGAAATGCCCAATAATCTTCCTTATAGACTATATACCAGCACGAGCTCATGCACTAAACTCATACACTTGTAGCAAACGAGTAAATTCACCTGCAGTGACTTCACTTCTTTAATGTTCAAACTCTCAAATGATCAAACTAGTTAAAGGGTGACAAAATGCAAAAATCACATGACGGCAAGCCAACTTCACAAGGTGTTACACTTGATTATATAGATCACGCATATTAAAAGTGTTTAATTTTAATATCGTAGGCAAGGGAAGAAATAAAGTGTTTCAAAGACATATTCAAAGTAAGAATTCTTAGGTGTAAGATCTATAGTGTCTCAAACTTGTCAAACAGATGTTGCAAAGTATAAAAAAAAAAAAACACAATATGCAAATATAATAATGAATTTCACACACACACATATATATATACACACACATGTATATGTGTGTGTGTGTGTGTATATATATATATATATATATACACACATACACACACACATATATATATATATATATATATATATACATATATATATATACATATATATATATATATATATATATATATATATATATATATATATATATATATACACACACACACACACACACATACACACATATATATATACATATATATACATATATATATATATATATATATATATATATATATATATACACACACACACACATATATATATATATATATATATATATATATATATATATACACACACACATATATATATATATATATATAAAAATAAAAGCAGGTTTTACTAACAAACTAAATTTGCTTAAACTTACTGATTTAACCATAGGTAATAGTTTTAAGCTTTGTATATTCTCACTGAACAGCTTTAAAATGCAAGACAAATTTAAATATATGTACTAAGAAAGAAAAAAAAAAAAAAACTTGCTGTTGCATGGAACAACATTACATCAGTCACTCCATAAAACATTACTAACTACAAATCAAAATGTATTATTCTCCCAAAGTTAAGAAATCCTTATTTTAGATCTGTTATCACATTGATCTTAACTGATCCTTCAGAGCTGCGCACAATATTTAATAGGAATTTATACATACATCAAAACATCTGAAGTATCAGTTCAGTAAACACCTGACATTTTATCTGTAGTATTACTAGAAAAATTAATCATAAAAACTGAATACATTTAGGGCTTGGTTTTGTACAGTAAACACAAACCTCAATGACTGCATTAAAATGAAGGGAGTATATGGCACCATTTGATGCCTTCCTTGACAAAGAACACTAACTATTCTTTAAAATGTCCTTAAAGGGGTAGGAAACAAGAAATAAAAAAGAAAACATGGACTGCTCAGTTTGGTAGTTACAAATATTGCATACATTTGCACTGTTAAGAAATGGCAAAATCTGCAAAGCAATAATAAAATAGTCACGTGGGAAAACAAATGCACCTTCTTTGAAATCTATGGTTAATGCATCATTACATAAAAAAAAAAAAAAAAAAAACAGCAAATTCATAATTGGGTAATAAATACCCAACTGCCAAAAACACATCATGTCATTACTATTTAACAAAAATAATACAAAGGTAGAATAGCTGTGTGTGAAATTAGTATCTGATAAAAACCCACCACTAGTAGCCATAAACCAGTTATCAATTTCTGTATAAAGATCAGTCAGACTTAATCTGGAGAAATTCTGGCCCGGTTTGTGGGCATTCATTTAGACGCATGAGCCAAAGAAAACTTTTCTGGCTGTTAAGAAGCGGAAAAAAAAAAAAAAAAAAAAAAAAAAAAAAAACCCTGAATAAATCAGTCACCTCCATAATTCGTGTACAGGAACACAAAACATGCATATTCTGCAATGTACTGTTGTGAAAGAATAGGTTTTCTTCCTGCAAACATCCAAACAAGCCACCTTGACTTATCGTTTGCTAATTGTATGGTCATTAATTTGGGATTTCTAATATACCAACTGAAATCTGTAGAGTCTGAGGTGTAGACTTTCCAATTTTGCAGTTTCTTTAAATATTATATGGTATAATATTGGGATGAAGTTACTGTGTTGTTCACTATGGGCATGTTCTCAACTATGTTCTTGACGTGAATAATCTCACTGTAGAATGAGGAACATTAAAGTAATTTTTCTCAATACTTATTTTTTTCAAGGCTGCAACAATTGCTTCTCCTAGTTCACGTTTTTTTATTTTTATTATTATTTTTTTATTGCCATTGTATTTACACAAACCCGAATGCTCCAGACAAACAATTTACTAGACGTCTGCTTTTATAGGAGGTGATTACACCTGCTAATCAGTTAATCAAGGTTGTATAATTAGTAGTAACAAACTGCATTATTTTTTATAGACGCAGTAAGGATATATATATATATATATATATATATATATATATATATATATATATATTTTTTTTTTTTTTTTTTTTTTTTTTTACAAAACACACTGCTTCCACATTTTTACTTTGTTGGGTAAATACAACAAATTTCTGTCATAGTTTACCAATTATAAAACTTCCCAAGGCTCAGATGCTAATGTCCTGATAGGAAACATACTTAATTTAGAGGATGTATATATTTTTCAAAGACTGCAGATTAATAAATCCTCACTGTGTTAAACCAAGAGTACATATCAGTACATCATACATTAAATAAAATGTTGACAGCAGAGATCCAAACTAATGATGCGTATTAGTAGGAACAGGGTGGATAACTGGGAGAGCAGAGAACTACATATCTAAAAGCTGGCAAATTGTTTGACTTTTTGGAATGTTCTAGTTCTATGCATTTGTAGAAGATTTTCACAAAACACTAGTTATTCTTTGATTTCATTTAAACTACATATGTGTAAATGCCAGATAAAGGCTTAATAAATAAAACTTTTAAAAGAAGGCTTAAATAAGAACTTTCAGTTCCACATTCCTACATCACAAGACCAGTTTTCTGCTCCTCTAAACATCTGGTGTAAAACTTTGACACAAGTCTAAATTTGTTTTTACATTATTAAATAGACAATAGCAAGGATTTTACAAAAGTACCTCTGTGATTTACCATCCATACTAAAGTCTGTTATTTAATTTTGGTATAAACGTGTTAATGCCTACTTCATGTAATTATTGAATTACAAATTAATATTAATAAAATTAAATAATACAAGCCTTTACATGCTCAACTTTGTGCTGTCACTGATCAGTTAAACAGTAAAAATCATTTAAGGCATAAATAATATTTGTTTTAAAATAAACCTGGGGCGGCACGGTGGCTTAGTGGTTAGCACGTTCGCCTCTCAGCGCTAGGGATTCCCGGTTCGAATCCCCATCTGGGTGGAGTTTCCATGTTCTCCCCGTGTCTGCGTGGGTTTCCTCCGGGTTCTCCGGTTTCCTCCCACAGTCCAAAAACATGGATCAAGTTAATTGAATTCTCAAAAATTGCCCCATATAGAGTGTGTCTGTGTGAGTGAGTGTGCCCAGCGATGGATTGGCGCCCTGTCCTGGGTCTATCTGCCCAGCGCCCGAAACGTTCTCCCCTGGATGGGCATGGGGAACCCCACCGCGACCCTAATAGAGGATAAAGCGGGAGATGATGAATGAATGAAAATAAACCTGCATGAAGGTGAGCTGTACATTTTGTATTTGACAAACTCACTTCATATTATTGTAAAATATTTAAAAATAAGTAACATCTAAAGTTTATTCTCCCCGGTTTATTATATGAACCCTTTTAAAAGGACCCTCCTAAAATACAAATATTCTGTGATGATCTCAAATCATGGACTGTGCTCTGACAATACACACCACATTTTATTATTTGCATAATAATCTACCTTAAGCATAAGTTTTACTCTGCTTCTTTAACTTTGCATATGGCTACTGAATGCTTTTTCTGCTTTTGTTATTGGATTTTACATGCAAGTAAAAAATAAGCATAACCATACTTTTAAATGAAAAAGGTTTTTGATGCAAGTCCATTTTACATTGAAGGCAAATAGAAATTCTACGAAACATGTATTCTACCAATTTATTGGTAATTAACTTGAAGACATACACACACACTATATATATATATATATATATATATATATATATATATATATATATATATATATATATATATATATAAAACCACTCCTAACGCCTTTATACGCATGATGCTTTCATTGATCAAAATTAATGTGTGTGTGTAGTGCCTCATTTTCCTGATTTAACTTTTTAATCCTAAGGTTTTCAAGTAACTCAAATGTATCCTAAAAATACTAACATGGAGAGAAACTTTAATATTTATATTATAGCTTAAAATAGGCAAGACAGTACAAACAAATCTTTTATAGGCTGTTTAATTATGAAAGTTTTTTTTCTGATGGAAAAACTTCTACAAACATTTACACATTTAAGCGTTTAACTACTCATAGCATCGATAGATATTTCCTAGATTCACAAAGTCGGCATTTTAATTCAATATGCAGCATCTTTATAATTGTCTATGATCTTGCAATCATTGTAACAATCTCTCTCCAGCACAGTTATTAGACCCAAACAGTCATCAGCAACAAATAGGAACATGTTATACACTGTGCTATGACCCTAATGAGAACAGAAAGCTTGGCTAATGGAGTAGTTTCTCATACTGAACCAGATTCATGCACTTTAGTGGCACTTGCATACAACATGTCCTTACAGTCATATCTTTATTTTTAAATGTATAATATCTGCCATGTATACACTTGGAAAGTCTTTTATTTTAACTTTTTCCAACGCCATTTAAATCTCCAAAGCACTGTAGGGTTTAAAAAAAAAAAAAAAAAAAAAAAAAAAAAAAAAGCGAGAGAAGAGGGGGGGAGATTTCCATATCTGTACTTTCACTTTCTGATTTGGACCCACAAATCACATTGTGATTCATTCCCCTCAACCTATCCTAAAAAAGCATTGGTTTACATACTTTTGCCATTCATATATGAAACCTTGCATTACTTGTGAATAAATAAATGTTATATTTGTCTCATTTAAGTTGAATTTTTATATCAAATCTAAAAATTGTAAGACAATGCAGGAATCTTGTTTACAAACATTTAAGCATCTCTGTATTAGTGCATACTTAATGTATATTTACATATATTTTTCTCATTTGCAAAATATTTTAAATAGAGGTTTGTTTATACCATGAACGAATATAATTCAAACGCTTGGTATATGTAAACAGTTGTCAGCATATTCTATATTAAGGAGCAATAAAAAGAAATATATAAAAATCATTCCAGTTATAACATTAGAGTCAAAGGAAAGCATGAATCCGTTTTTCATGTTCAGACACGTATGCAAATCAGCAGTTATTTAAATACATCCAATATGTATACTTAAATTCAGAAATTGTAATAATAATAAAAAAAATGTTCTGTGGTTACATCAACCCATATTAGTGATTTTTTTTAATACTCTAGCCATATGAAGTGTCTAAACTAAAATACTTAATCAAATGACACCACAGTTGATCTGGCCTTTACAAAACAGCATACTGCTAAATCTGCTGTTATCCAACATCACTTGTTCCAAACTAGAGATAAAAAATGAATGATAAATGAAACAAGTTTAGGGAAAAGTTTTAAAATTACCCATTGTTTTAAATTTTTAAAGCTTAATGTGATAAAAATGTAATATTTGTTGACGCACTTGCATATGCTGCTAATTAAACTGATTGTAACTAAATGCAACTTCATTGTTTATGATTTAATACATTACTACAGCACTTTTCAAAAGCAGAGCTTTGCTTAGAGTAACTACACAATTTATTGTGTATATACAAACGGCATACATAAGTGCGATATACAGTAATACATACATATATACAGGCGGTGCAATGGATGTAAAAGTTAGTGTCTACAGGGCGTTCAGGAACTAAGTGAGATCACTGGAGATCTGGACACCACTTCTTTCTGAAGTCTAGTTCTTGGTGTTAACTCCCAGGTTGATTCTGGCAGAGCTGTAAGCCTCCCAGTCTATGGCTGAGCACTGCTACAAAAAGTGGATTGAGGCACACTTCAGCTCCGCTGATTCTAGGCGTATGTGGCAGGGCATAAACACCTTGACTGAAGGTGTAAACCATCTAGCACTGTGCTATCCAGCAATGGTGCTTTACCACCTTTATGCTAGACCAGGGTAGCAAGGTGAAAAGGTGATCTTCAAAAAAAAAAATATATAAATAAAAAATAAAAAAATCCTTTACCTCTTGGTAATCCACAACTTCTCAGCACTTCAGATGTTTGTCGCACACCGAGCAGGTTAAAAGCACAGAAAACAGCTGGCCCCGATTGTGTGCCTGGCCACGTGCTGAGAGCTTCTCTTGTGTCCAACCTCTTTTCATAATCAATCACTCTGAACAGGGGTATTCCACAAGACTGTTTTAAGCTCAATCCTGTAGTCCCACTTCACCCATAACTGTGTGCCCATTTAGGGTTCCAACACCATAGTCAATTTGCAGATGACACCTCGGTGATAGGCATGATCACAGACAATGATGAGATGGCCAACATGGAGGAAATACAGCGGTGGTCTGTCCTTCATGGTGTTGATGATGAACCTTCTCATTAGATTGGCTGTGGCCGAGCTGTAAGCCTCCAAGTCTCTGGATCTGAAGGGAGCATCTTTGGCTTTGAACAGAGAGCAAACCTCCGTTTACCCAAGGCTTCTGATTAGGAAATGGTATTATTGTCTTTGTGAAGTCACTCTGTCCACACAGTTGTTGATATATTCCAGAACAGAGTACGTGGTGGCCCGGGCAGCATCCAGCAAAGAGCAAGACGAAATGACAGTGTAAAGAAAAGTCTCTCTGGTATTTGTTTTGAATGGCAAGACAGTATGGAAAGAGGACCAAGGTCCACTAAAGGACTCATCCTCCTTAAGGTGCCTGGTATCATTTTATATTTGCTTAGTTCAGGTGAATTAATATATAAATGTCGTATAAAGTAGATAGATGAAGCAAAACTTTAGGAACCACCACATTTAAAATTACTTCTAATATACAGAAAATAATTTCATATCCAGATAACATGACAATCTTAATTCTGTTTAGTTTTTTGTAGTTTGTAGTGTTTTTCCATTTATAGTTACATCACAACTAAATCATACCCCAAGCTACATTCTATAAATAGCATTTCTAAAAGTAGAAAAGACATTGCAGCTTTCTTTTTCTTTTACCCCAATTGTGTGCATGAGGTCAGCAGGAGACTGATCAAATGCTTAAAATTACTACATACTGTATGGAGCTATATAAATTTTTTTTTTTAATCGCATCTTCATCTACTGAAAGAATTTTTTACTGATCTTTGCTTGCATTATTAAAATTTCTTTAAAAAGCTTATTCTATAACAAAGAACAATGGTATCCCAATATACTGTAGATATATAATGCAATATACATTTACTTACCTCCCATTGCATGTGTGGTGGGATATTTCGAATCTGTAGTTTACAGCTCCTAAAAAGAGGGCACACATGTTCAAAACATGTTCATATTGTGTTCAATAAATATTTAAAAAAGCAGTTTAGCAATAATTTTTATATTTACACAAAGGTAAAAGTGGCAAATTAATGAAATGGACACGAGTGGGTTACAGACTCATACAGAGCCATAAATTTAACCCCAACACACTTTTGAATTAAACAAGAATTAAGATTGCGAGCCTGGCCCTCCATTTATCCAGCATCACAGTCAAACTCCAAATGTTCTACTAGATGAACGGGCGAAGAGATCCAAACAAATTTTAAAACATTGTGGAAAGCTGTATTAGGAAAATGCAAGCTGCTCTAGCTGCAAAAGAAAATGCCAACTAAGACTGGAATGTCAAAAACCTCTCCAAGTGTTCCTCTTTTAAGACCCTATATTTAATCCCAAATAATGGATGGCCTTTTCAGGGTGACACTATTACTTCCTTTTTTTTTTTTTTTTTTTTTTTTTTTTTTTTGGGGGGGGGGGGGGGGGGGGGGGGGGGGGGTCCTCAGCTCAAATGCACCTCTCACTCTTAGTAATCGCCATGCAATTATAAATTGTTTAATCAAATTTAGAGTTGTGTTGTTTCATATTCCTTTACCTGCATCAGCTCAGTTGCAACGTCATAGGCACACAGCAATATTAATTTGTCCCATTTTACACTGTAGTGTTGTTTTGAATCAAATTGAAAATGAAAATCTTCCTTGTCAGGATATACTTTTACTTCCGTTTCACTATTCGGTCTTAATGGTTTACCACTGTAACTCAAATCATACTTGAAACAAGTTATGATTCAGTGAAATAATTTTGCTAACATACTGGTCAGAAAGTAATCTGACAGAAATAAAGTCTCCAAAGAAATCATTGTTATTTAACTAAAGTGTCAAGTATTCAACAGTGCCCACAGTACCTAGATGTTGGGTACAATCTGTAATCGCAAAATTAAAGTGGACAGAAAATATTTACACTTTATTCTCAAACAGACACCAAAGAAAAAGGCAATTAACTGTACAGAAGGGTGATGAAGTATGACTAGGTGGAGGGAGGAAAATAAAATATGAAAAAAAAAAAATAGCAGTCAGATCATTATATGTTCATTATATATGCACAAATAAAATACAAGGTGGCAAGGAAACCATTAACACATGCCTCAACATGAAGTGCTGAAGCAGAGTTTATTGGTACTCTATACTATAACTTGCAGTCGAGTACTCAAATTTTGCGTGTGCCTGATAAATTAAACAAACTTTTTTTTTTCTTCAAGACATCAAGCTAATCATGTCAGTTTCAAACAAATATTTTCCATAATTCAGTTTCAAAAACTTGACATATTAAAACAAAGATTCAAAGGCATTGCATTTTTCAGTACTCCTACTATAGAAGCACTACCCTGTTGTATTCAAACCCCTTTAACCAAAGACGTTTAAAAACCCATTTGTTAAAATGGCTGGATTTTTGTTTTCAAAAATGCTTAGACCCAAATTTTCTCTCGATTAGGTCTTGATGTGGCTTTCTCCAACTTATTGCCATCATCTGATTGCAGCTTTTTTTTTTAATAAACGGTTTATAGAAATGACCATGTATTCAGACTAAAAGATAATGCACACATACATTTTTAGTACATATGTGGATGTAGCTTTCACAGCGTGCTAAAGCCTAATGTAGCCATATAAATGGATGTTTTTAATGATGGTGACCGACGTTTCTTGGTGTCCCATTAACACATTAATAGCATTTTGGGGCAAACAAACTTTTAAAAAAAAATTTGCTTACAATTCACACTGTCTAACAGTTTTTAAATATACACCTCAAACATATGGCTGTAATTGGTTCTAATGACATGCTTTAGCCTAGGTGCTTATGCAGCAAATGAAATGCAGCTTTTATTTATACTTTAAATTTGGCTTCCAATAACAAAAGTTTAGTAAATGAGTGGCTTCGCTGACATATTCTGGTATAAAATTTTACTCACACAAAATGGCAAAACAGCGGATTGAACCGAAACTCGAACAGCTGTTTAAATTTAGTCATGTTGCTATCAAATCGAGCTTAAAAATACTTATGCTTTCATCCTTCACTAGAAGAAAATGCATAGGACTAAGAAAGTGTATTTGCGCTGGTGACTATTTGGTTTATTAAATGCTCTTGCTGTGAAATCTAGTACTTTTAAGAACCACACTACACACTTGTGTACTTGGCTTTTTTCTGAATTTATGGAGCCATGAGCTTGGAAATCATCTCTGAAAACACTTCCATGTGGACAACTGTTGGCTTGTTTTTTTTGTGGGGTTTAGGCTTAAAATACTAAAGCTGATTTGAGACATTATATAATTCTAAAAAGCTACTTATAATTAATTTGAAATATGAAAATAGGAGTAAAAGAAAGTGACTTAAAAATGTTGTAAAAGTGACATTTGTGAGAAACATGATTTGATGATTAACGATTTTTAAACCACATCACAGGTGTGAATGTAAAATACCACAAAGACCCTGCAAAACTTACAACAAAGTATATAAATTTTTTTTACAGAAACAATGTGCATTAATGGACACTAGTATT
Organism: Corydoras sp. C115; assembly: GCA_019802505.1. Taxonomy (NCBI): domain Eukaryota; kingdom Metazoa; phylum Chordata; class Actinopteri; order Siluriformes; family Callichthyidae; genus Corydoras; species Corydoras sp. C115. The sequence goes on from JAFMOC010000005.1 coordinate 426,983, forward strand.
TCACAGAGATCAGATATTCAGATTCGTAAATGCATTACAACACTTCAGCTTGTGCCCATTTCTGAGGTGTGATTATGTGCATTGTCCTAATGAAGTAGTCCTCTACATAGCTTTTACAGTGATTGTGACAGGGTGGGACCAAAGACAGGATTTCTCATGCACAGTAACAAGCTTTATTAATATAAATACATTACATGTAGTCATACATTTTGTAGGTTAGTGGTTCTGCCATATATCCACACCCCTAACTGCCATAGTCTCTCTCCCCACTGTCTGAGCATCCGCCACATAAAGGCAGCACACCAATCACAAGGCAGAGCCTTTAGCATGTACCTTACTTAATTACCTCCAATTTACACCCCCCCCCCATACACACATCACATGCTCTTGCCACAGTAATGCTTTCAGTTTTTTTATTTATATTTTATAGATGATCCATGCCCCTGCTTAACAGATGGGCATGTGTTTTCAGCTTGAAATTCTGTACCCATAATTTTTCTTTGAAGCAATTGTTTTTAAACTGCACCAGGCTTGTTTACACTCACTAAGTTGAGGATGCGAATGTTTTTTTTCTACTCACTTTCTAATGTAAATTGTCTTTCAGTAGGTGTATCGCGTTGTGGATTTTGCATTTTGGTAATTGCCATTAACTGCATCACTATCTGAGGAAATCTTACGCAAATACAATGAGACTTTCTGAAGAGATTCAGCCCAGGCATTATACAGCAAGTGAAATTGAAAGATTTGCAAGGTTGATCAAGTCATTTGGTACTTAAGCGTTCATTTATCATATTTTTCATTTATTAAAAAAATATAATATAAAAATTCACACATTTTATTAGGCTACATCTTGTTTGTACACTTGTAGTCCAGCTTATTAGTTACAATTACTACACTGATCGACTTTTTATACTGCCATAGTCCTCGCATTTATATACATACTGTGTGCTCACATGCCTCACTTTGTTCTTTAATTATCAGAATCAACATAATCATTTTCTGGGTGGTGGATCACAGAACGCTGCCTACAGCATGTTGATTGGCTTCCAAGTCCAGCAGTAACAAGTGTTTAAAAGTCCAGCAACACTGCTGTGTCTTATCCACTCATACCAGCGCAGCACATGCAAAACACACCATTTTTACTGCAGGACTGAAAACCATCCACCACTTACCATTTCTGTGGTCATTCTAAACATTGAAATCAAAAGGTACTAAAAGTATGGAGAAGCAGGTGGACTACAGTCTCTAAAGAAAAACTTTTTTAAAAATGTTAAAGGGTGAATTTTTAAAATGTCCAAAAAGGACTGCTTATTTTCCTTTTGACGCCTAATAATAATTCTGCTTACAAGGGTTTTAAAAAGTCTTTAAATGTCACACACTTTAGAAGTCAGTTACTCTACATAACTTGTCACAGTAACAAATTGTAATCAGTAATTCCAAAACCTTGTTTCTTTAAGGGTAATGCCATGGTTACACTGGGTTTATATTCCTGTCAAAATACATTAGTTTTTATTTTAGAGTTTAAGACACAGACATGGGAAATAGTAAGTACACCCTCTCCAAAAATCTGTGTATACTCATCAGGACACAGAGTCCTTGGAAAGTGACCACATGACAAAAACAGATAGACATACTTAAACCTGCACACATTTTATAGGGTTTATCCTCAGATATTTGATTTTACTCAATTTACCAGTTGTTTTAGGTCAGGCTGAATTACATTTCGATGTTAATAAATAAACAAACAAACAAACAAATAAATATATATATTTTCAAGTTTAAATTGAGTCAGTCAGCTAGTGGATTTGAAACAATTTTTTTTTTTTTTTTTTAAATCAAAGAAACGGATTCAAGAAAGCAGCACTCTGGTAATTTTGGTCTAAAGTAAATAAAACTGCTTGCTCTTCAAACTATTGATTTAAACTAAATAAATTAATAATAAAAAAATAAAAAAAAGTTTGATCCTGCTGCCACCTAAAGCGGGACAAAGGTGGATTGCCAGCACATATAGATAACAAGAAAACATATCCAGGAAACTAGAACACCGCAAAGTCCAATTTCTTAATGCAGTATCTGATCTACAATAATCTACAGCACTTTTATACTTAACCATTAAAAATAAGCTTTTAAACACATTCTCCAACTCCATGTATCAAATATCTCATGGATACCTTTTAAGTATCACCAGATATGTTTTAATATTTAAATTACTTATAAAAAAAAAATAGCATTTTCTTTATGCTATGACTGAATACTTCAAAAGATCTCAATACATCACTTTTATGCAAGTTTGTTTTATTTAAGACTGAAAATGACATTGCCATACATTTTCATAATGTAGTAAAATAAACACATATTTGCCACTAGTGCAAAATATTTTCTTTCTACTACTGCTGCTACTTCAATCAATAGAGTACTAAAAAAAGTCAGTTATGAATATTCTGATGCAACAGGATACCACAGTGCAACAGAAACATTTGCTAAAATAATTAACAACTTTTTATTTCAAACAATTCATGTAAATGCAGGATAATTCAGGCCTAAAACTCTGATAAATCAGAGTTTGATGGAGGTTTAAAAAAAAAAAAATAATAATAATAATAAAAATAAAAATGTCTTTTAAACAAGTGGACAAAATCCCAAAAAGCATTAGGGTACAAACAAGGCAAAAAAATATATAATTTTTTTTATCCAACAGTAAATACTAAACTTAAAAATTTGAAATTGCATATATTTATGTTTGTGCAAGTAAAAAAAGGAAATTGCTGGGGGGGGGGGGGGGGGGTAGGAATACATATTAACATAGGTGAAATCTGTGCACAGTATAAATAAATAAAAAACTACACCATTTACCATTTTGTTTTTTGGTACTTGAAACCCTCTGTTCATCTTACACTCATTTACATATTTAATCAAACTGCTTCATCAATGTAACTATGTTGACCCATATGTTCGTATGGGTTTACATTTTTACCTGCTGTTTTCAGCCTATGGCCAAATGTCAACATTAATGCACCGACCACTTAATTATATACACCTTGTTTCTCCAAGTACTTTTAAAGCATTTGAATAATTCACATTTTGAGTACAAACATAGCTGGTACCAGTACAGTATAACACACGTACTACAATGGTTTCTAATCCTATTATAACACAAGGCAGTGTGTCCAATTACAGTTGTTTCACGCTAGAATCAGTTGTCTAAAATAATAATAATAAAAATGTAACCTTGCATTTAAGAAAATTTGCCAAGAAAAAATAAAACATTTTTACATGTCTGTATTATTTGAAAAAATTTATTTAAAAACACAGGGTAGCAATGCCCTTTACCTACAATTTTATTTTTATTTATTTATTTATTTTCTACATGCAGTGTGTGGTGGCTTTTCCCCTCACTACATAAATGTGTACATTTTCAGGGACTGAATCAGGCAGATTCACACGACTCCAAAGTTCACCCACTGTGCATGTTTGCACATTTCCAACTACGTTCAATGTACACAGGTTATTCCATGCGAAAAAGGCCCTCAAGTCATTCGCATCTTTATAATGAAGCATAAATTTACTGAAGAATTTTTTATTTTTAAAATCAGACAGAATTTAATCCACAGCAAGTTTACATGAACATGTACAGTAACCGCATGTGTGAACAAAGACCATGACTAATATTTAACATTGCTGATAATTAAATAGCTATTGAAATCATCCAACAATTTCTAGCACTGTATGGTGTTTAAACTGGTGCATACCACCAGAATTAAATGCAAAAAAATGATTATTTACATTGCTCCTCTCCCTGCCACGTGTTGTCGTGGGCTATACAGTCCAAGCAAAAATGTGTTAGATTTGTCATGTTTGGTGAACAAGTGATTAAGAAAGCCCTTGTGCACTCAACAGCAGCACACACATTCATTCCGTGCTTTGGCATACTGACTGAGAGTACCCATTTTCATGGCTTTAAGGCTGACTGGTGACACAAAAATGGCGCAATGCATTTCTATCTCACAGAGGCCAAAATCAAACAGCAATACAATGAAAACATAATCCCAGTGCTTTTCCAAATCTTTCCAAATCAGGTTGTTTTATAAAATATATAATAATAAAAATAAATTGTAAAAAAAATTTTAAACTCACTTTTCCACATAGTAATAAATCAGTTCAAGCATTTCTATCTTCTTTATCTTATTTTTGCTTTAGCAAATAAAAGGTCCTGCTGAAATATACACCAACGAGTGCAAGTTTGAATGATGGAAATGTGATACCATGACAAATTTTAGTCACCATTTTACAAATGTTAAAATTAAACTTGCTCTTCCCATTTCAAGGAAACTAGTGGAAATGGCGTGCTTTTCCGGCCCTGGCCTGTATTACAGTGGGAATGCATCACGGAATGTTCTTCTCTGGCGGATTAACCTATAGGAGCAAGAGGGGAGTGTGTGTCCATGTGTGTGTGGTGGGGATAGGAGTTCAGTGCCCCATTTCAGGGTAAGAGAGGCCCTTTCTGCCCTGGGGGTGGGGCCTGGTTACTATAGTGACAGGTTAGCCTACAGACAGGAATTGTGCATTGAGGATAAGACCATTTCCTACATTACAGAAAAGGAGGCGTCTACTTTTAAATGCAATTTCAACTATACGCCAGCAACAATTCAACATGTACTGCATTTCTCACAGCAAAACAAACAAAAACTGATATGTACACTCATAATAAATATTTTTAAATATATGGTATTGTTTAGCACAAACATATAGGATGTATTATGGATGAGCAATGTCACCAAAACTAAATATTATTGGTTAGGTCATTCTTCAGTTTTCACTTTACATGACTCATAGGTTCATTTGTAAGTAATACATGCCACTTGTGCATGTGTACATGGAATAAAACAGACATGCCAATAACACTATACCAAATCAAATACCAAATCACAGCTGCAATTTTTAACCGGTTGCACATAAACATGGTCATTCATAGCTTTTGCAGTATATATTTGCACCAATGTTATTAGCAAATTATTCCACCTATACAGTATAATAACTGACGCAGGAGAACAATCTGGAACTAGTTTTGAAGCTTTGTTCTTCTTAACATTGAGGCCCCATTTCATGCACTCAAGCACATGGTACACGAACTAAGAAAAACAGGCATTTAAACTAAAAGGACTCACTAAACAAGGGACAGACATGGTAGACAAATTCTGCAGCCTTCTTTACACGGACCGCGCTTACACGCACACACACCAGGCTGAACCATAAAGTTAGGACACAAATTATTTTCAGATGACAAGCTTTACAAAAATTACAAATAAATCACAAAGAAAGGACAGTTAATCAAGTAAGTACAACTTATTTTTCATCACAGGGCCATAGGTCATCCAAAAATATCAGACTAACCAACACACCTACTAACAGAATCATTTCCCGTCTACGTCTGCATGTGTGGCAAAGTGGGCAGCTCTTAATTCTCACTGGGTGGAATGCATTCAATTCTCTAGCATGCAACACAATTTACATTATCTCTATTGGTTAACGGATTCAAACTGACGATTTGTGAACATGCCCTTTGGCTTACAGAGTAGCAACACACAATCATATTACCTCCAAGTTATGTTTTCTTTTTAAAATATTAAAATTAATTCAGAGGAATCAAATGTACACAACTTCAAAATGTTTGAACACTTTGAATATCTATACTTAAATTACCTGCACTTGTGATTCTCGTAATATACTTAAAATCAATTTGAGGGGTATGTCATTCTACCAACAGTACAAACATGTATTTAGTAAGACATGGTTCATTTTATGTTGTCTGTTGGACAACAGTACTTTTACAGAATTTCACTTAGAGATACCAGGTAATCCACTAAACAGCTCATACACCATTATTCAAAACAAAATACAAAAATAATTTTATAACTACAATAAAATGTGCATCAAATCTAAGAAGTGTCCAATGTGTTAACCAAATACGTCAATAATTAAATCTACAAAACTTCAACAACTCAAGTAAAAAGATTAATTTTATTTATATATATAATCTTTTTGTTTAAAAAAATGCTACAACAGCAGAATTTCTAAGTCATTCAGCAAAATGTGCATCACTAGTGTCTAGTTGCCATTTACTGACAAATTCTGTATTTATATTTTTTTTTAAACACACATTTCATATGTGCAATTTGTGAAGGCAATAATCCCAACAGCACATCACACAAGTCCGATCTTACACACTCCCCAAATCACAGCTACGTGTGCATGTGTGGCAGATCCTCAGACTCTTACTGGGCAGAACGCAGCGGATTTCCCAGCACGCACCTCTCTTTACTTAATTCCTATTGGCTGTGGGTTCAGAGACCCTTTTACGTTCATGACCCCTGAGACATAAGCACACGCTCATAGCCCCTCAGCAGACTTCATTTTTTTTTTTTTTCCCCCCTCTCTTGTACTCTAAATGTATTTAACCTGCAGAGTAAACTGCATTTTAAACTCATGACGTAGACTCTGTGCTTCAAGTCTGAGTTTGCCAAGTGGTTATACACGAAGGTATAATTTACACCAAGCAATATTACTAGGCTTAACCTGGGAGCGGTATTATCTATTGCATTTTATTTGAGTTATCTAATTAGTCATTGTAGTTTTGCAATGGGAATCAACATACATATATTTTATTAGTGATTTTTTTATATATATATATATATATATATATATATATATATATATATATATATATATATATATATATATATATATATTTATTAAATATAATATAAATAAAAATTTTCCCTTTACCCAGGTTAAAAAAAATAAATAAATAAATAAACGTTACATTTGTGGAGGAGCTGCATTAACACCTAGCACGGTTTCATTTTTACACCCCTCGTCGAAACCAACGTTTTTTAAATACGTATGCTTGTTTTTTGAAGTATAACCAACATCTTTGAACATAATCGGTGACGGTTTAATTGAAATAAGTAAATAACCGTTGACTAACTGACGGTGTCATTAGTTCGGTAATCGCCTCTCTGTAATGCTTTATGAAGCGAAACTGGTCAGTTGGTCATTTGAAGGCTTTAATTTGCTACTGGTCAAAAGAAGTGGCGTGGGGCTCGTCTTCGTACTCAGATCTTGTGAGATGAAGATTGAAGGTGGAGGAAGAGTGCGGGCCCCGAACTCACAATGGCTGCTTTTCGTTAGCAGGCCTGCGTGGAGTCAGTAATGCGCATGAGCAGAAGGAACGGAAGCGCGAGGCAACCCAAGAGAAGAACAGTTCCTTCTTGAATGGCCAGCACAGGAAAAGCGTGGCCCCACGCGCCTGCTTTATTCACTGCCCGTGGGTACAGATTCGGGTCTAGTTGGTCCACAAACAACAAAAAAACGCTACCGTAAAATGTTGTATTTTTTTTTGCACACACGCATTTAATAACGACAAACTACGTTTTGGAAAATGTAGTCAAACAACGTATTCGCTCAATCCGCTGCATTCAGTCACAGTTCCCTGCAAAGGCGCAAAGCCTGTGTTCCAAATTCCCAACAGTGTCGACTCAACAACTGCTCATTACGTAGAAACAAAATGCACAAGCGCTGATCGGCTACAACGTTACCATTGGGAAGCTTCCAATGCCGCTATCAATTTCTTAATTACCTTAATACTAAGGACCAAAGGCGCCATTTCAAATGCCAAACAGAATACAGTTATAAAACAGTTGAACATTATTACCTCTGTCGTTTAGGAACTGAATGTTCAACCTCTAGGAGCTTTCCGTGAAGTTCTACTTTTCCTGAAAAATAAAATCAAATAAACAGTTTAGCGATCAATGACTTACGTAAAGTTATTTTGGGCGTATATATATATATATATATATATATATATATATATATATATATATATATATATATATATATATATATATATGCACAATTAGTAAAAAATATTTTATTTCGCGGCGTCTGTGATTTTAAGTCTTTCTTCTACCAGGTCACAATAAAGCAGCTGAGGGACGGGCGCTGGTTCCTAAAGGTGAAACATGGAAGGCGAAGTTGAACCTTGTGCCTGTATGCAGGCCTCAATCGAGCAAAGCGAGTGGGAAAATGGCTCTTGCTGAGAAATATACGAAGTAATTCGTACGAAATTCTTCGCCCATGCACATATACGTGTAGAACTCACAGGCCTAAACGTGTTTCTGCTCACCGCGTCTGAGTGCTTTTAATGAGGAATGGCCTTCGTGCCACCAACCCAACCCCAGACAGGGACCTGGTAGGTCAACGCTGGTGACAGCTACAAAGCGGCATTTTGGCACTTTTTAAAAAAAGTAGTTTCATCATCAAACAACTGCTAATGTACAGGCGTTGCAAAACGCCAAATTGCTCCTGAGTTTTGAGTGTAGGTCAGTGTGAACTCAGAGGGGAGCCCGCAGTTAGTGGAGTTAGGCCATTCAAAAGGTATGAAGTTTGAATTAAAACTGATTTCGCACTCGACCGAACCGGCGGGTTCTGAGATGAATAATTCACGGACGGCCTGCGTGGGTCAGATTAAAAACACGCTGCTTTGTTGCATGCGCTCATTGGAAAACGCGGGGCTTTAAAAGCGAGGGATCTAGGTTTGCTGCTTAAGTAACAATGTCTCATTAAAGGCTCTCCTCTCTAACGCGCTTACCGGTAGCGTATCCGCGTGTGCACGTTACGAGGGTGGCACAGAGCCGGCTTCGCTCTTTCTTCCCCAACAAACGCTCACCTGAAAGAGTGTCGATGGCCTTCATTGCGATCTTCTCGTCGGGGCAGTCGACGAACGCGTAGCCACTTTTGACCAGAAAGGGCGCGCTGAACGGTATCTTCCACTGCTCGAAGATAGTTTCCAAGTCGAGCGCGCTCGTCTGCTCGCTCACGTTGCCGATGTAGAGCTTGTTCATGTTTGCAGCACGGCCGGGAAGAAAATAAGAGAAGGGAGGGGAAGGGAGGAAAGGAAAAAAAAAAAAAAGAAAAAGAAAAGAAGCGAGGAAAGAGCGACCGCGTTTTGCGCGAGACTGACAGAGCAGCCCTTTTAATCGCGTCCCTCGGATGGGCAGCGTCGGCAGTGAGAGCGGCAGCGCACGGTCTTGTCTATCAGCCGCGGCGGGCGTGTTCTCCTCACTCGCTCCAAAGCCGCCTGCTTAGAATAAAACGATGATGGACAGGAACTCCGCACTGGCTGCCGTCCCCCGTAACACCCCCAGCACGCAGGATCTTATTGCACACACCCCTGATTTAAACAACGTGGTAAAAAAAAAAAAAAAAAAAAATTAGAAAAAAGAAAGAGTCCGAATTTACTTTTCGTCTGCCACTGTACCTTGATAGGCAGAGCGATTTTTTAATTTAGGCACCGCCTCCGAATAAAATCAAGGAAAGGCACACGGGGGTTATTCGTCTGAGAGAGAGAGTTTTACAAGCCATGTGTTCAAACTGCTTATAAGTGATGCACGTGAGGAATGTCCCTTGCTCAATTAAGGTTAAGTGCAGGTGGGGGGTGGCACAGGAGGACATTTTTGAAAATTGGAACCTGAAGTAAAACCTGGCGAGGAATTGCGTACAAACTCCTAGCATATTTCGGTCGGCTTTTTCTCTGGGCTGTGATTGGCTGGCGGTGAGGTAGTAAAGCGGCGTGCTACATAGTAGGCAGGGGGGGGGTGACGAGGGGCAGGGGGGGGGAGGAGGGGAAGGGAAGAGAAGGGAGGGGGCGCTGTAAGCCTATGGAAGCCGTACGTATAGGAGGAGCTGAGGGGGAGGCTCCGCCATTCATAAAGCACAAGCCCACGTCACGGGGACGTGTGTTTCTTCGAGCTTGGCCACGAACACGCTCGAAATCTCGAAGCGAGGCAGGCCTTTAAGTTCCAGGGTCGCGTTTTTTCTCTCTTTGCCCTCGCTGTTGTCACACACTTATTCGGAACTGCAACTTTGCATTGTGAGTCTTGGTGGTTTGGAGAGAACGGATTAGGGCGCTTCCGGCGAATGTTAGCAGGCCTATAACGAAAGAGGGGGGCATGTGCATGTGGAAACGTGGGAGAGAAGCAATGGCGAGTGTGTTTAGGGCGGGCCTCAGGCCTCAACCAGCGAGAGCCAACACAACTATGCACGACTGCATATACAATGTCTTTCAGTCGGTCCAAAGCGCTCGTATGACGGCGAAAGCTACCTAAAAGTCACTTGGAACGTCAAAACCACGCCAACGTAGAGAACAATTTCACGCCACGTGTTGGCTACACAGAGTTTAAACCAGCGCGCTACCTGTGTGCCCATTTTGCGTTTTTCCGTAACGAAATGAATACAAGTTTAATAAATCTGACGCAGTGATGGTTATTATTAAATATATATATTATTTTAAAATGGCTGCTGTAATTCTAAAAGTGATTGTAAACGTTATATCCTCAAAACACTCCCAAGTATGTCTACATAGCAACCGGTAGCTTCTCCACATGGTAATTCAACACTGGGGTTTTATTTCACTATTTGGTTTCAATTTCAATTAAAAAAAGGGAATATTTTTAAAACCCTATATATTTTTGAATTATAAGTAGTCAGTCAAAAACTGCAGCTCGGTGTGAAATGTGTTTTTGTGCATATTTGGCATAGGTCATTTTCACTCTTTTGGCAGTCAGAATTGTTTGTGTGCAGGTCTCTTGCTGACGGATTTTGAACTTGGGCAGAGTGGTCCTGCTCGGGTGGTCTGCCACACTACTGTTGTTTTAGGACCAGAAAGCACTGCAGTGGGATTCAATGATGGGTGGTTTCTTTATGATTTTGTGCTTATATTCATCTAAAATGTATAGATAACAAATATATATATATACTATAAAAAGTAACCATAATTTACAATTTAAAACTTGGTCATTGCCAGGTTTAGATGATGTAAAAAGATACACCACCTTTTAAGTGTTTTATGAATTTTTGTACAGCATTTTAATTTGCATGGTTTTGTATGTTTACGTTCAATAATTTGTTATATGTCAAAATGAGTCGGGTACACAGTGATCATTAGATCATCAATTCATCAGTGGAAAGTGACAGGACATTGTAATTTAAATTTAGATTTATTTAAGATATATAACTGTATTTATGTTTATCAAGGTATTACGTTTAAAAGTATTAGACTAGTCAGTGGTACTGGACATGGAAAATAAAGTAATAAAAGTGATTTTTTGCCAGAAAATAAGTACATTGCCAACCAAAATCAAATGTGTAAAAAAAATGACAACTGACAACAGAAACATTAACACTGCACAGAGATTGTTATAGGTTCAGCTGTAACCATAATGACCCAAAACAAAATGCATGGCTTACAAAATGTTCGTTGTGCACAGTGATTATAAAACCCTAATGATCCTGGTGTGCAGAATACACTTCTCTTATTCAACTGGTAATTCATTTCCACCATTTAAATATCATATGGTAGACTGGATGGACTTATTTTGCATAAATTATTAAAATTCAAATCAAATTAGTAAAAGTGTACTTTTTAAAATTAGTTTATGTGTAATTTTTACTAGTGTGTATAAAATTAGTCTGAATAAATCAAATTAATCTTCTATAATATTTAACACATGCGTAAGATAACAATTTCTCTTGTGTGGACACTACACTTAATTTGAAAGAAGAGGAAAATACCACACAAATTGATTTGACCATGTTGTTTTTCGTGTATTAAGCAAGTAGGAAGTTAGAAACTTGTGTGCAACTACAAAAAAATGTAGACCTTTTTCCAGCAAACTATTTACTTTAACTATCAACTGAAAATTTGATGTTTCCTTTTGTGTTCTTAGTTCCGTTATGACAAGTGTGGAATGCACTGGGTCAGTTCTGTATGTGCGGTTTAACAAGCACTATGGAAACATCAGTTCACTCAGTAATATTTTAAGGGGTAAAAAGGTTTATTAAAATTTATTTTAGAAGGTACCAAAAGTGGGCAGTAAAACACTGTTGGAATCTCTACTTGACAAGATTTAAGATATTGCTAAAGTAGTAAGAGGTAAAGCTATTACACACATAGCTTATTTGATGTTTAGAATGGTAATACATTTTCTTTATACATGTGCGTAGTATTGGATGGATTTTTACAATTGCATGCAGAGATTTTGCCTAAATACTACAACATTTACAGGGTGTAAATAATCGACTAATTCTGTTGCTGAGAATTTTTTCTTTTACCTGTTCCAGATGTAGGAGGAGTCCTGCTGGTTCAGTTATGTGATACATGTTTGGATTGAGCTGTCAATGTTAGGTTTTAATATGTGCTTATGGCCAGTAACTGTGTTACTCCATTCCAGAAAAACACTTGTGTGATTCTAAAGTGATGATTTCATTATGATTTTACCTTTAAATCTTGGTCATTAAAGTGTGGTAATTAATGCCAGATGATTTAGCCTGGTAAATACTAAAGAGCATATTGTAAACTTCTTCTACAGGGGTCAGTTTTCTTTAGTATAAACACTAACTACAGTAACATAATAATACTGTTAAAAGCCTATATCAAATGCACCATCTAAAAATGTTAGCTTGTTTACTAGTCTGAACTTAAAATACCATGTGGCAGAAGTTTTCTTTGCTCATATTTGCCCGTGGCCAGTTCAGAATATAACTTAGCTTAGCTTTTCTAAATTCCTGGCAGTCTGAGAAGGACCAGGTGTGTGCTGCAGTGGGGAATTCTATAGGCTGACTATGTTTTCTGTTTCGAACCACTGCTGTAGCTAGCATCTCTTATTAGCCTTAAGGTGTTCTGTTTAAAATTTAAGTTATTTTAGTAATCTCGATGTTGAACAACAGGTTGTTTCAGTTATAATACAGCAATCTTAGACATTTAGGGGTTTGTCCTCTGTGTTTGCTCGTTTTAGATTTTTTTATACCCCTTGGTGACTTTTGCTGCCATTTTAGTGCCGTATATGGTATGAAACTGCTATTTACTGGTGTAATCAAGAACATGCATCCACTTTTTAAAATAAACTTTATAAGCAAACACAACTTTCAACTAATTTTCTAAAAATATATATTTTTGATTTCACAACTAATTATTAGATCAACACAGCTGTACAGTAGTTGCAAAAATCACAGTAACAGTAACATATCACAATATAATGTATGTATTGCTATTTCTGATTAAAACTACACACATACAAACAATGGCTTAAGGACTTTACATGGACGCCACATGTTTAGTTCTTTTAAGAGAAGCAAAATGAAATATATTTTTATTAAATGTTTTGTCACAAATTATTTTACATAGCTGAACATGTACTCTTTAATAATCTTAATAACTTTTGCCCTACAACTAATATATTAACATTACACACTACTCTTTAATGATGTAAGGATATTTTTTAAAGAGAACAGTCAAACGTTGCACCCCTAAGACAAAATAATACATCACACACCAATACCAACGTGAAACTTGTCTCGTAGACCGATAGCTCTTCCAGATTGTAGCGATCGCAACTCCTTGTATAAAATCCCTCTGAACGCTTTTGCTAAATTTACGATAGGTTTAAGGTTTTATGCGTCTTTTTCTACATGGAAGAGCCCTTAGTGTTGAATTTGTAGGATTATCGAAGGCTCCGCCCACGCTCTCGCTGATTGGCCAGATATGACGTAAAGGGGGGTGTGAACAGGCGGGATATTTGACTGAGGGGCCGCTGCGATCTGTAAAGAAAAAAGCTGAAAACGACGCCATGGAACTTACATTTCTCACTTCATCAATCTCCTCTGTCTGATAGACGGATTTTGACTCGAAAAAGAGTTTCTTTCAGACCTCCTGTTCTGAAAACACAAAAATCATTTAGTTAAAATAATAACAAACATGTCCCGCTGTCAATACAGATTATATAAATTGTCTGGAGAAATAACACAAGCCATTTAGTTTACTTGTATAAATGTAGAACCTGTGCTCCTCTGCTGAATCGTTCAGATCAAATCAACCTCTTGTAGAGCATTGGCTATGAGCCAAGTCCAGCATTACATGACCTTGTGAGTAAAAGATGGCCAAATCACTTAAAACTCATTCTTTATGCCAGATATCTCATATGACATTACACGCTGCCTTAAAAATACAAATCCAATATACCACATTTGTATATCTATCTAGATGTAAATAATTTATTTCAAACAGTTGAGATATAATATATATGCACACACATTTACATTACATTTGGTCATTTAGCAGACAATTTTATCCAAAGTGACTTACAAGTGTCCCGACTTGATGCTTGACGTCAGAGCATAGGGTTGGCCACAGCATCCCTGGGGCAATGAGGGTTAAGGGTCTTGCTCAAGGACCCATATTGGTAACTTCAGTGGATCTGGAATTTGAACCCCCAACCTTCAGACCACTGAGCTAACCACACCACATGAATTTGTACATAAACTTCGTATCAATTAATATAGAAAGTTACTTCATAATTTAGGGCAACCTGCAGCTGTATAATATTGCACAAATTGAACTGCAACTTTAGAATAGAAATATTAATATTATATTGATACATTCATTCATTCATTCATTATCACCCGCTTTATCCTCTATTAGGGTCGCGGTGGGGTTCCCCATGCCCATCCAGGGGAGAACGTCTCGGGCACTGGGCAGATAGACCCAGGACAGGGCGCCAATCCATCGCTGTATATTGATACATATTATACATATATAATATTATATATATATATAGAGAGAGGTTATATATATATATATATATATATATATATATATATATATATATATATATGATACAGTATACAAGATGACTATGATTATCTATAATACAGTACACTATGATGACTATGACATATACGATACAGATACAGTATATCATGATATATATGATACAGTATACTATGATGACTATGATTATATATGATACAGATACAGTATATTATGATGACTATGATTATATATGATACAGTATACTATGATGACTATGATTATATATGATACAAATACATTATACTATGATGACTATGATTATATATGATACAGATACAGTATATTATGATGACTATGATTATATATGATACAGTATACTATGATGACTATGATTATATATGATACAGATACAGTATATTATGATGACTATGATTATATATGATACAGATACAGTATATTATGATGACTATGATTATATATGATACAGATACAGTATATTATGATGACTATGATTATATATGATACAGATACAGTATATTATGATGACTATGATTATATATGATACAGATACAGTATATTATGATGACTATGATTATATATGATACAGATACAGTATATTATGATGACTATGATTATACATGATACAGAGCTTCTGAAAAGGCTGCCACTCTCGCCGGCTCCGGAAGAAGTAAACAAAGTATACAGTCCAACGAAGCAAATGCAGATTCATTCTGTTTCTTTTCGCATTTGAGGGAAACTTCGCGTCAGCTGTAGTGAACGCTGAGGTGACGCACGCCGCCTCACAGCGGCACAAAGAGCGCGCTTTCAAAGTCGTCTCGAGCTAAAGAGCCGTTTCACAAGAGTCGACTCCCGAAGAATTCGGAAATTCCAACCTCTAGCCTACAGTACAGCGGCACGCGTACAGTGCGAGTCTATTGGCCGGCCCCATCGACCAATCAGAGCGCAGCGCCTCGCCTCTTACTACTCCCGCAGGCGCGCGCGGCGGGGTTCATTCATTGGTTTGCTCAGCTGCTGATCCATCCAACACACACACACACACACACACACACTCACACACACACACACATACACACACACACACACACACACACACACACACACACACACACACACACACTCTCTCTCTCTCTCTCTCTCTCTCTCTCATACGCGCGCGGGCTTTAAACGCAACCGGGAAACTTCGATTGTTGGTTACACGTGTTTTGTTTATTGAAAACTCGCAAATTCAGCGATTTCTGTCGTGGAGCGATGTGCAAACCATTGCAGACGGGCCTCTCGCTAAAGAATTTAATTCCAGAATTAATAAAACTCGTTACCATCTGCAACATTTAATACAATCTGAGTGCTGCTGTTGTATTCATAGTTAGTGTACATGCTCGCGATCCGTTCTCAGGCTGTGTGTGTGTGTGTGTGTTTGTGTGCGTATGTGTGTGTGTGTGTGTGCGTGTGCGTGCGTGTGCGCTGCTCCGCCCAGCACCTCACACTTTCTATAGGCTGCACCACACTCTCCACATGTATGCACTTCTCCCGCAGACCTCCACCAGCCAGAATTAAAGTTTGTTTACACCTCGAACAACCGAATTAGAAATGCAACGTGGCCTGCACGATCGATCGATTACTAACAACGACATGTAGATCGATACTAATAACGAGAAACCATTCATTTGATGTTATTTTTTTTTACTGGGGAATGTGGAAGTAGCCTAATCACTATGTAAGTCGATTTGTTTTCAACTTAAATTTAATTTAAGCGTCGGATCTGGACTCGGGAATTGTTCGGGCCGAAAACTTCCGAAATTTCGGAACTTCGGAAAATTTCGGAAAATTTCTTAATTCGATTCCCCGCGGTGCGCTTTAATGTATGGACGTTCTGTACCATCGCCATGTTCGATTTCTGATGAAGGGAACGTCGCCATAAAGTTTGCTGCATGATTTAACTTATTAAACGTATTTATTTGATTAAAGCCGAAAACGCAGGCCGTGGGTAAAACACTTATCCGGTTGTTCTGAGTGACAGACTCACTGAAAAGCCCCATTTCATTGTTTTTTTAATCCATAGGCAACAAATGGTAGAAAATGGCGGTGTGCTTTAGAAGATTCAGGAGCACTTCATCTCTGTTTCAGCCTTACATTTATTCGATTCAGCGAAGTTAACTGTGACTCAAAATAATTGTTTTAAATGAAATATTATGCTAATCTTCGAACTTTATTTAAATTATTTCAGAAATTGCTCAGTCTTTGAGTCCTACTTATCAACCTACCCAAAAGTAAGAAAAATTAATAAACTACATTGTACATCGCATGCTAAAAGTTATTTGATCAGTAAATAAAGCTTATAAATGTATTATTTAATACTAATGTATTGAAGAAAGTTTGTGGTGTTTCTATAAAACCTTAAAAACATGTTTATCAATGTATTTAAATGTATATAATGCAGCACATGACTTACCTTAACACTTGTTTATAGATGCTATGAGCATTCACAATTTAACGAGTACAGACTTAATTTTATTAGATAACAACTAATTGAACAAACAGCTGAGATCACTAGGAAGAAGTTGTGCAGGTTATGAACATTATGTACAAATTACTGATTTGTTTATCTGGTGCTGACAATGCATGACTTCTTCACTAAAGTATAATAAAATAACTGGTGTTTTTTTTGTTTGCTTGGTCAAGTTTTCATTAAAGGTTTTGTGTATTTACACTTTAAAAGCAATTCAATAATTTTTGGTACAGTGCTAATGCATTTTTAAAATTGTCATTTAAACAAGCATTTAATTCACTATAATATTTAGGCAAATACTGTAATCAGCTATTAAACTGGAATTTATGAGAACTGTGCACGCTTCTATAATACAATTTAGTATGTTTCTCTACTTTGCATGTGGTATAATCATTTCATGTGTTTTTTTTTTTCAAATATTTAAAATTATTATATTTTGATTTCTATGCTAAAGAATAAAATATATAATCTGAACAGAAATAGGGGCTGTAAACAAAACAATGTTTAATAAATCTTACTTTTGAAATTGGAATTCATTTGTTAAACTTTCTTAACTATTAAATACTATAACAAAACTTACAAAAGTCAGTTTAGTCACAGTTCCAAAATAATGTTAATTTTAGTTAGATTTGTTTTACAAACTATAGTAAATATTAAATTAACATTAAGATGAACAATACAAAAAATGAGCAGTTATTTGTGGAAGAAATATTCTAAAGTTTAAATAATTAAATGTTGAACATCATTTGCTTTAAGAGAACTGAATTAAAATAAATTAGAAAAGCTGCCTGTTAAAATTGTTGCTTGAAGGCTGCACCTGTGTTGAAATCTAAAGACATTTCCTGTGAAACTGGTCTAATGTCACTTCCTGGACTGTCTTCATGGGTGGAGCTGTAGAATTCTTACTGGAAAAACATGAGGGTATGCATTTAAAGACAAGTGAAAAATACATCATTTAAAATACATAAAATATATTCACGTGGTTTGAAAAAAGGCCAAAATGTTCATACACTAATCTTGCATTGAAATATTTATTTAAATGATTAGTCTGTACATTTTATCACAGAGTTCAGCATTTATTTAGTGAAAACAGCCATTTAAAAATAACCTTTAAACTGTTAGACAAGTTAAATGCCATTCCTTTTAAAATCCATAAAATGTATTACTGCAATTTCATTTAATATATTAAATATAAATCCTTATAAATTGAATTGCATAATCATTTTTATTAATGCACAAAAGGCTTACTTAATACTAAAAGATTTTTTTTAAAAGCAATTTATGAAAATATGTAAAATGAAATCAAAGAAGAGAATGTATGGCTGGAACTAGATATGGATCACTGGAGCTCACTTAAAAGCCTTAGTCTAAAGGCCTTCATCGTTTTTATGTTTGAATAAGGTCCAAAGTGTATGTGTTGTCACTGACAACATGCTTTGTGCTTTAATCTGAAAATTCCAAACAAAAAGGAACAAGTAAAGCTTGTATATGCAGTAAATGTATTATTCCAGAGTAATAAATTATATATATGATATATATGCAACTGCAGAATTAATGTTATTAATATGTGGCTTAAACATTTAAAGTTGCAAATCAGTTATTATCTTCATAATCAGCAATTTATCCTTTATATAAAAGTTTTAGTGAATTTAGCCTTTGACCAGAAACAAATTTACCACCTACATTATTTATTATTAATTAACCTTGTTGACTGTAACATTTTACAAATGGAATTATGTAAAGAATCTACAGTAGGAGTTAACCAGGATAAAGCTTTACACAGCAGTATATGTAAACCCAAAGTACAACTTGTTGATGTATTAGATCCCTCAGTTTTACACTTAAAATTAATGATTTTTATATGAATATCACCTGTAAATGTAAATTATTCCATAAGGCTGAGCTGTGTGTAGCATTAAGACAATAACAATTCATTGCTGGACCCTTTTTTTCCTGTTGACTGTAATTCTGAACAATTTGTATAGCTGTGTGCTTTAAAGTAATAAAATGTTCTAAATCTTTTGTAGTTGTGTGTCTTATTCATTGCAGACCTGTTCAAAACTCTGGTGCTGGAACATGCCTTTGTTCTCCATATTTGTGTGGAAATACACAAATACAAATAATGTCAAAAACATAAGCACATGTGCCGGTGTTGTTCACAGGCGGTGTTATTGGCAACAAAAGCACATTTTAAAGTTCTGATCAAATTCTTTAAAAAGGGCTGAAATCAGAGCTGATGCATATGGCACAACATAACATAAATAACATTAGTAACATAAATGACTGAAGTCTGTATTGCTTAGACGCTCCCATGTATGCTGCCACTGACCTTCCCCAAACTACTGGCACAATAATGAAAGCTTTTTTTGAAATGACAAATAATTGTATGCTATGATATATTCTGTAAAATTAACAGTACACACCACTAAGAAGCATAGTCAAAAACTTCAATATAACAGATGAGTTCATTTTAAAAACTTAATAATTGTGTACATCATGGTTCTTGTTTCGTTTTACATCATTTTTGTATCTTAATTAGATAAACTAAATAAATACATACAATTAATTAGTTTGATTAGGAGTTTTCAGTCTGCACAAATTGTACAATTACAAGTGATGCAGTCATAAGGAGTCACGGCTATTTAGTACTTTCAATTAATCTATCAGCAAGTTACTGCAGTGTGGAAAGAAAACCATTAAGGCACGAGGACTTTTCTTTGCTTCAGCCAAGAATTAAATCCAGGACCTTGTTGCTGTGAAGCGGAAATGCTTACCGCTGCACCACCTTGCTGCAAATAAAATGAAATGTACACAAATTCTATATAGATGCTGAAATATTCAGAAGCCTTTAATCAGAAATAAATTAATAAATGGGTAAACGATCATTTTTACTTTTACCTTTCTATTTCCATCCACATATCCTTATTGAGGTGATGAAGGTGCCATCTCAGGGATGAAGAGAACACCCTGGACAGATAGTCATTGCTTCGAGGAGACAAACACACTCTGTCTAACATTAGAAACCTACTGGAAATTTCACATTTATCTACTAGCTTGATTTTAGTCTGTGGGAGGAAGCAGAGATCTTTGAGGTAGACCTTGCAGAAAGCAGGATGGCATGCAAATTCCATACAGAAAGAACCGTGCCCACTTTGCCTCGAACTTTTTTGTTTTTTGCTACTTTTAATATTTTTTGTCTATGAAGTAAAAAAAAGGGTTAGATTTACTTTGAAATTCAAGCACAATTAAGACCATATACTATTACAAAGCGGCGGCACGGTGGTTTAGTGGTTAGCACGTTCACTCTCAGTGCTAGGGATTCCCAGTTTGAATCCCCAACTTGGTGGAGTTTCCATGTTCTCCCCGTGTCCGTGTGGGTTTCCTCCGGGTTCTCCGGTTTCCTCCCACAGTCCAAAAACATGGATTAAGTCAATTGAGTTCTCCAAATTGCCCCCTATAAAGTGTGTTTGTGTGAGTGAGTGTGTGCCCAGCGATAGGTTGGCGCCCTGTCCTGGGTCTATCTGCCCGTGCCCGAGACATTCTCCCCTGGATGGGCATGGGGAACCCCGCGACCCTAATAGAGGATAAAGTGAAAGATAATGAATGAATGAAACTATTACAAAGCATAAAAGTAAACTTGTTTTACATCATTTTAGAAACTTTTTAGGTTCAAATGACATATTTATAGAGAAATTTAAACATTTATCTTACAAATAAACACTTTATTTACAGCACATAACTATTCTATTCTGCCCAGCGAATAGAATGGCACCCTGTCCTGGGTGTATCTGCCCAGCACCCGAAACATTCTCCCCGGATGGGCATAGGGAACCTCACCGCAACCCTAGTAGTTTTATTCCACTTATTTTAAATGAAAAGTGCAGTTACAATTGTGCTCAAGGGTGAAGTGTTAATTGTTCTGTAATGTCACAATAGAAAAAGGTTTGATAAGTCCAGATTTTCTCTGTTCCAGAGTGACGTGTATCACACTAGAGGTAAGAGGAAAGGTGGCTAAAGTGATGCATCCATCTTTCATTTGGTCATTTTAGCAGACGATTTTATCCAAAGTGATCACAGGTGAGCACAGGGTTAATCACGACATCCCTGGAGGAATGAGGGTTAAGGGCCTTGCTCAAGGACCCACAGTGGTAACTTCGGTGGACCTGGGATTTGAACCCCCAACCTTCAGCTCAACGTCCCACTGAGCTAGCACGCCCCTTGCTTAATCGTGCTTATTTTTTACTGTACAATTCTGTGGGAGCAGTGCTATGATCTGGGGTTAATGCAGGTGGTCAAGTTTGCAAGTTTTGCAATGTTACATTCCCAAAGTTTGAGGTCCGTTGACGACCTTAACATATAGAACAACAAGGTTATTTAATTAATGTATTTTTTGGAGACATTTTGAAATATGACAATGGCAGGATTCATCAGGCTCAAATTGTGAGATTGGGAGAGCATGAGACATCATTTTCAAACAGGAATTTGCCACGCAGAGTTCAGACTCTAACCCCACTTAGAATCTTGGGATGTGCCGGAGAAGACTTAGAGAAGACTGCCGGTACAAATCCTCATTCTTTGGGAATATAACATTGCTGAACACAAAATTGACCGCCTGCATTAACCCCAGATCATAGCACTGCTCCCACAGGCTTGTACAGTAAACATTAAGCATGATGGGTGCATCACTTTAGCCATCTATCTAGCTACACAGCTGTTTAGTCCTGATCCCATGAAGTCTCTTCACATTGTGTGCAGAGTTCTACTGATGTGTTTCTACAATCTGATTTTACCAATCCCAAACAATCAAGATTTTTTTTTAACACAATATGTCCCCCTCTTCTGTCCTTCTACTTTTTATTAATGCATTATACAATTCTTAACCCGATTATAGTGGTAGTTACAGCATCTCCATAAATGTCAACATCTTTTTCCACGACCACAGGATGTCCTTCCACATTGTTGTTTAACAAATGAACATATACCCACTGCTTCAGCTGAAGTTAAATAAATTGCAATCACTCATACAGTAATTATCCAATGATAAATCCAATTGTTGATGTTTTCTTGCCCAGGCAGTGCATAGATCTAGCTATATTACAGACAGATCTATTAATAAATACAGGTCTACACTTCTCTGGCAGCAGGACCTGTTTTTCTTTACATGTTGCATTCTGTACCAAAAATATATATGTTTTTCTAAATAACAGTTTATAGCTTGTCATTGTTTTGTGAAATGTGGCAATTTAACAATGTCCAGCTAAACTCAGAATATGAAGGGTGTTGTTAAATCTAGGTAGCACTTGCTGTGAACTAAGCACCTGTTTAAAAGTGGTAAGAACTGGTTTCGCATGTAAGCAATAATATTGGTCATTTAGGTAATTTAAGGTTACATTTTAATACGCTAATAAACAATAAACAAACATAAAGAAATTAAATGCCCTGAAGAACAGACCTTTTCAAATGAATAAAAAAACATTTTGGGAAGCATGGCAATGTAGATGTACACACATACTGTTCACAATTGTTAACAAATTGCATAAGAACCTTTTCTATTGTGACATAATAAGACCATGATAAATATTTTAACTATTATTATTTATCTTTGGTTCCAGATAAATATTACATTTTTTAAAAGATATGTTTTCAATTTAATTTAATCTTAAGGATACAGATTCCCATTTGGATTGATTTCTGGGCTTTTAGTTTACATCTAATCCTTTTAGTCTAATCCTCATCTGAATAGGGTTGGGTTGTGTAATTTACACTTTCAAAAGATTTGGTATTTGCCAGTCTACATTGTGATGAATAGATTGCATTTTCTAAATATTTTACTTTGGCATATTATTTCAAAATCTTGTAAAAAAAAGTATGGAAAGTGCCGTTTTCATGTCCATGTGAGGTCAAAATGTGTTGTCAGTTTTTGCAAGAAATCAGCTTTGTCATGTAAACAGGACCTTCTGTCTATTCAAAGAGGAATAACCAAAGAGGTTCAGTGCTGTTGTAGTTTCATTTAAACATCTCAGTGACTGCTGGGATAGGAATACTGCACCAACCAAATAATACCTGCTCTGTGGTACTACTATTGGGGTCCTTACCATTAGAACATAGTAAAGGGGATGTATACAATATGTACTGTAGTCCATAAACAAAAGTATTTACAAAGTCCATTTTCACGGTGGCTTAGTGGTTAGCACGTTCGCCTCTCAGCGTTAGGGATTCCCGGTTCGAATCCCCATCTGGGTGGAGTTTCCATGTTCTCCCTGTGTCCGCGTGGGTTTCCTCCGGGTTCTCCGGTTTCCTCCCACAGTCCAAAAACATGGATCAAGTTAATTGAGTTCTCTAAAATTGCCCCATATAGAGTGTGTTTGAGTGTGTGAGTGTGTACCCAGCGATGGATTGGCGCCCTGTCCTGGGTCTATCTGCCCAGCGCCCGAGACGTTCTTCCCTGGATGGGCATGGGGAACCCCACCGCGACCCTAGTAGAGGATAAAGCGGGAGATAATGAATGAATGAATTTTCATGGTATGTGGAACTGGATAAAATTCAAAATAAGTGGAGCAAAAGGGAAGTGTGTCAAAACTTTTACTGGTACTATATATATTGCATCACGCAAACAAAGGCATGTCTGGGTATTTACTATAAAAAGCTATTCTGATAAGCACTGCAACAGTAAAGTCAAGTTTACACTTAGCCATGTATTATAATCTGATAGCTGCAAGTTCACAATTACACCAAACAACAGTTAAATATTTTTGTAAAGTTATATTAAGAGAAGTATGTATTCAAGATCAAGTGAATGCTCTAAATTGCCCGATATGCTTTGTGTGTGAGTGAGTGTGCCCAGCGATAGATTTGTGCCTTTTCCTGAGTGTGTCTGCTCAGCACCCGAAAAGTTCTCCTCTGGATAAACATGGGGAGCCCTCCCTAGTAGAGGCTTAAATGAATGAATGAAAAATAAATATGCATTTGTATCAACCACAGTGGATCATAATTCTTACTGGACTGACTTATACAGTATGTATACTTACAGTATATAACTATTACCTGTATCTGTAGACACACTCATGATATACTGTATGTCATACACCTGATCATAGAAGTCCAGTATGCAAATAGTGCTGCTCCCTTTAACTCCTCCATCACTGCAAATTGAACATAATATCCATTACCCATAACCAATAGCATGAAAACAAACTGACAGGAGCCCTGGCCAATAACTTACATAATTAAACATTGTTAAAACTATGAAGAAGTGATTAAAAAAATAAATAAATGTACAAAATTCTATATTTTACTAAACCTTAGACAATTCAGAAAACGTGTGTATATAGAACTCCTTCAGCAACAACTGGTACCGCATTACATACACCCTAGATGCAAGTCTATCACAGACCAAACTGCATTTCTGCTGATTTAAAAATGTATTATCGACAGATTATAAATCAGTTCTGATTTTGGTACTATTTTTCTAATACTAATACTAATACTCTCCATCATGATAAGTGTTTAGAAACACTGTAATTTAAATGACCTTTCTTAATTTTAACAAACTAAAAACTCTGTAGTGTGGACAGCAGATGTGAAAGTTGCAAATGTTCTGCTTTTCAAAGTGACAATGTGGATACAGCATTACCCATAGTAGCATTCCTGAAGGGCTCAAAAGAGTTTGGTAAAATGTAAATTTGTTAAGTCAGGTACCAAGATTGGAGGCAAAGACTTGCAAATGACATTCTAATTTATCACAAAGGTCAGGGCTTTTCACAGTCCAGCTTCTCTGCATCATACCTTAATTTATGCACAGTAGCTAAGTTATATGAACAATTTAATGACAGATAACAGGCTATTTCTTTGTTTGAAGTACCACTAATATTACTCTCTAAAGAATCTGATTTAAATAAACGCATCTCTTAAATTGTCATTTAATAAGTCATCATTGATGCATGATGGTAAGCTGCAGAGATGAGTCAACTTTTTTTCTAATGCCCCCGTCATGTATTTGAATCAGGCTAGCTCACGATAAACCAGTACACATTGTAACTTTGTCCATCCAGATTGTTCTCGGTCTTATACATCTTCAAAACCCATTCACAAGTCCTGTCATAATACTTCCTTCAATGTTCTTATTTGCGAGCCTTATTACATGACTTTGGTAACATAACTTGGTGGGATTTAAGGTGCTTCAGTAACTCCTTTCCATTCTGGCCATCCTGTAAACTTGCTCAGTGCTCATCATCTTTCTTAGTGTGATTATTTAACTTGAGCTTGAAGACAGATTTCTTCCTCTTTTATTAGTTTCAAGGCTTCAGATTCATAAGTTGTTACTGTTCAGACCAATCATTATTCAGAGTTCGTTATCCACACCTCGTCATGCTTTATCACAAAAAGAGTATGGTTACAGCAGGACAATCAGGAAAAAAAACAAAACAAAAGTAGTTAAATGTGGTCTGTAAATGAGAGTCAAAGCCCATTACTTGATAGACTAGTAATTTAACTGTAGTTTTATTAACGTGTGTTCGGGTGTTTCATAAAGTTCTGGGAGATTTTGGGATGGATGTGGAGTAGTACATAAAATCTGTTTTGAGTAACTGCATGGGCCTGGCTAAGTGCTCCACCAAAGCAACAGGCCAAAAGCGCCGTGTGGGACGCAGGTCAGTGAAGGCTCTGTGGAATTTGCTGCAGTAGGTTAATGGTTCAACTCCAGCACTGCCAAACTGACAATCTCTGGCACATAAGCAAGGATCTCAACTAAAGATTGGTTGATTTAATGCAAACTCTAGATCAAGGTGTCAAACTCAAGTCGTTTTTGATGTATTATTATTGTTAATGGCTCGGTGATATGTTTTTTTGGACCACGCTCATAGTTTAAATTTGTATCAATTTTAAATGTAATGGAGAGCAAAACATATTTAAAGATATTTAAAGTTTAAGTTTCTTTTCCTAAAATGGCACAACAGCAAAGAAAACTGAATGTTCATTCATTATCTCCCGCTTTATCCTCTATTAGGGTCGCGGTGGGGTTCCCCATGCCCATCCAGGGGAGAACATCTCAGGCGCTGGGCAGATAGACCCAATCCATCGCTGGGCACACACTCACTCACACAGACACACTCTATATGGGGCAATTTTGAGAATTCAATTGACTTGATCCATGTTTTTGGACTGTGGGAGGAAACCGGAGAACCCGGAGGAAACCCACGCAGACACGGGGAGAACATGGAACACGGGGAGAACACCCAGATGGGGATTCGAACCGGGAATCCCTAGCACTGAGAGACGAACGTGCTAACCACTAAGCCACCATGCTGCCTAAAACTGAATGTTTTGATTTGTTCACTTTTTCATGTTTTTTTTTTTTACTTTTTCATGTTTTTTTGCAGCATGTTCATAGTTGTAACTTTTATAATTTTGACAAAAGATATTTTTGTGGAGAGCAAATTATTTTAAGTTATGTAAAGTTTATGTTTATTTATTGTGGGACAATATTCCTGTCTGGTTTTATTCCTGTTCATGTTCAGAAAACATTTAGTCTTAGTGTGTTTAATAAATGTTTATACTTTTCGGCCTGCGACCTAAAGTGTGCTTTGAGTTTTGGCCCCCGGTGCAATTGAGTTTGACACCCCTGCTCTAGATCAACCCCTGTGCAAATGATGCAAGTTAGGCAGTTTTTTCACTACCATTGCAAGAGCATCCTCTGCTGGCTGGTCAAGGCATCAGAACTGGGCAGAGACTTAAGCTGGATTGTAAAAACAAGTGATCGGTGCTTAAGAGGACATGAGTCATGAGAAAACCACATAGGCTAGTATTGGGTTGGAGAGATTTGGCTAAACTGAGAGAATAATTATAAAAAACAGACATACATTTTAATAAAAATAACCAATGTACAACAATGGTAGATTTTTGTATCTTAAATTATCACTATAAAAAAAACTTATAAGTAAAGCAATTGGGCATAAAAAGTGCTTTAAATAAAAAATTATTTGATACAAAGCAGCTAATTCTGCTGCGGCACTGCAATGTATAAGATCATGCATATTCAAATAATGTTTTCATGAACCATCACAATAGGGCAATACACTTATACATATCAGTGATTTTGTCTTTTAGATGACAGTTGATCCAGACAGAATTATGAGCTTCTGTAATCGCTGATTTCAAGTTTTTCAGAATGATACAATAAGGATAAAAACATCTTGAAAGCAGCAGTCCTATATAGTGGTATAAAGACAGATAAAAAAAAGGTTGAAGACTGAAAGGTTTGGTTTACTTTATTTGGGAGTATAATGTGGAGAGGCTGGGTTGTTGGGGCTGTGGTTGTGGGATAAGGAACCAGCCTTGGATTGTGGATAAGGAACCAGCCTTGTGACATGAAGGACCCGGTTTGCTTCCCGAGCTCACCAAGTACCATGGTTGAAGTGCCTTTGGGCAAGGCACCTAACCCCAATTGCTCCCCTGGCACCGTGGTCAATGCTGCCACTGCTCCGGGCACGTGTGCTCAATTTGTAAGTGTGTGTATATGTGTGTTTCACTGCTTGTTATATGGAGGACAAATTCCTTTGTGTGTAAGCACAGAAGACAAAATCACTGGCTATTTTCCCCAACAGAAGTTGCAAACAATAGCAATTAGTACCTCCAATTTTACCTCTCTTCTGTAGGATATCTTTTACCTTACCTGTCTTTAGATTGTGGGAGGAAAGTATATGGAGGAAACTCACTCTCACACAGAATTGATATGCAGAGTCCACATAGAATGAATGTTTTTTCACCACAACCGGGAATCGAGCGGGTAACCGCTGGATCACTGTCCTACCAACAACTGAAAAACATTATACAATTATTCAGATGACAACTCTGTATGGTTAGGATTAACCGGAAACACATCTCACAGTACATTTCAGAGCCAGGGAGAGACCCTTCTTATTATTTTAAGCATACTGTTCCAATGGGAGTTCAGTCAGTACATATTACACTTTGGCAAAATTACATTCTGATTCTTCTGTTACAGTGAACCGGCCCCTTCTCTGCCTGGGCTTGTAATGCCGTTTTCTGCAAACAGTGTAACCCTTAATTTACACATAATTGCTTACCTCTTGGTGTTTTTTTTTGTTTTTTTTAATAGGTTTTATTTAACTTAATACCAAATAAAACAGCTTTCACATCACCTAAATATAGTTTCCTTGCACTCAATGAACCAATTACTGGTGTTGTGCTAACCACAAGGGGGGGTGGGGGGGGGAATGAGGACCAGAGACAGGATTTAACCCCAACGAACAGGCTTTATTGCTGACTCGATGTGTGTACATTTAAAAACACTGGGCTTTTACGTGCCTTGTCCACCGTCCCATCACGGCTTTTGATGTTCCAGGTTTCAAAGGACGCACACTTATTAGGCGAAGCCTTGTCAGGTGCTTTAATTTGCCTGCACCATGGTGATCCTGCCACAGTTTATAAACCTCTGCAGGGTCCCGAGTAGGTAAGAGTAATTAAGTCAAATCAATGCAGATTGTGTTAATCAATGCAACAGTGTGATTTTTATAGGGAACAAACACACACTTTTGCTCTAATTCACAAGATTGAGAATGCAATTGGACATGTGAATTATTTGAAACATCAAATTACCCAATAAGTCATCAGATCACTGAAAATCACTAATTAAAATATTCACAGCTTAGTTTAATATATCCATCAATCAGCAATGTTAGTACTGTCCAACCGGATGTCAATTATTTGTGTTTTACAAAAACCTTACTTTCACAGATTTAGTACATTTTTCTAATAATTTTTAAAGTATGTTTAAAAAAGTTTTTAAAAAAATGCAGGACATCTAGGATCCTGGCTGTTTTTGTATTTTGATCTACCACAAAGAGATGCAAGCACCTTTCTAAATCACTTCAGACTTTTGCAAGTCAATTTCACTATGTATCATATTACTTACTGTGTGGGATGGCCCATGTAGAAGGGTGTGGGTGTCTGTGGTTGTTTGGTAATGGATTAATGCACTCTGATGTGCCTACCGTCTAGCTCCATCCCGTTGGCTTGCCTGCCAAAAACTCATTCCTGCAAAATCAAAATGAAATAATTAGGCAGACTCTTCTATACAAAAACATTGTTTATTGTTCTTTTGAGTGGTTGTATCTTTTGGCAACATCTATGCTCTTATAGTTTACAAAAGCAAACATTCAGTGCACTGCATCAACTACTTTGACTCCTCAAAAGGCACTATATCAGGCAAACATTAAAGATCCTGCTGCGTCATGTACTAACTCAAACTAAACATGCCAAGGCAAGGGTTGGATCTGGATTCCTCTGAAAACAAACACACATACGTCATTTAGACACTGTGATCACATACCATCTCACTTTCAACGTGCAATAGTAAATAGTAAACTAAGCACCTGGTGGTGCAAATGATAAGTGGATTTACAAGTTGCTACAAATAGAGTTCAAGTCCAGATTCTACTGAAGGACTACTCAATGAAAATGTAACGAACAAGATACTCCCCCTTGTGGACCAGTGTGTAAAACCAAGCTTTTAGGTTTAGTTTCTAATTACAATAAAATGCCAATAAAAGGTTGTTTCATGAACCTATCTGAGTAAATGATGCAGTGCACATCCAAATAGCTAAATAAAATATATATTATAATGTATATAAAATACAAATTAGGGATAATTTTAAATGACAAGGACACAATAACTTGTTTTTTATCTTTAGAAAAACTGCATTTACAAACGTTTTTGGGATATTGTTGGTTTCTCAGGATATCCTATTTATTAGGGTTTACACAGATCTATAATTATTTTCTTATTTGTAAACCGATTTGGATAAATTTGTCTGCTGAATGACAAAAAAGTAAAAGGTAATCAATAAAATAATAACTACTTAGTTTATTTTATATACACTGTGCTATATATTATCTAGCAAACCTTACTAAAGAACTTAAACTAAAAAAAATCCCATGAAGGTTTTAGTTTATCATTTTAAAATATAAAAAAATATATTTTAAAATGGCATTCTGCTTCAGAAATGTCAGTAATGTGTATTGATTTAAGGCAGTCAGTAAGAGAAGTAAATTAGTAAGTGAATTTATTTATCCATTGTGGTTTCTTGCTTTTGACACCAGCTTGGATTGCAATTTAGATTTCAGTGTATTAAAACAGTCTGGGGCAGCACTTAGTGGTTAGCACGTTCGCCTCTCAGCGCTTGGGATTCCCGGTTCGAATCCCCATCTGGTTGGAGTTTCCATGTTCTCCCCGTGTCCGCGTGCGTTTCCTCCGGGTTCTCTGGTTTCCTCCCACAGTCCAAAAACATGGATCAAGTCAATTGAGTTATCCAAATTGCCCCATATAATGTGTGTATATGTCTGTGCGAGTGTGTGCCCAGCGATGGATTGGCACCCTGTCCTGGGTTTGTCTGCCCAGCGCCCGTGACGTTCTCCCCTGGATGGCCCAAATATATAGGACAAAGCGGAAGATAATGAATGAATGAATAAAACAGTCTGGGTAAACAGTTCAGAGAAGGTCTATTTTTGTTTGTGCATGTGCACAAAATGTCCATTAAGTCATGGCTTGATGACTATGGTGTGGAAGACTTAGAAAGTTCTGGCCCACCTAACACATTTTGGAACTACAATGGAGATTGTGGGGAGGGCTCTATCAGTGTTTGACCTCACAAATGTTCGTCTGGAGAAATAAACTAAAAACAGCTTTCAACTCTTTTGTTGGTGGGTTTTCTCCCATAAACTGTTGGCTTCATGTTTTTCCCACATTTCTCTAACGGATAAAGGTCAGGACTTTGACTGACACTTTTAAACCAATTAATACTTTGTGGCCATTCTTTAATGGAGCAACGTCAGTGCTTTGGGTGCATGACTCGTTCTTTGAATCTTAAGCTTATGCACGGAGTCCTAACATTTTCCTTAAGAACGTGCTGGTATAATTTAAAAGTGAGTAATCAATCAATGATTACAAGCTGTCCTGGTTCAGATGCAGCAGAACAGGCCCAATGTATGATACTACCACCACAGTGTTTTAGATATCAGATAGGATTTTAATGCTGAAATGCACTAATATCTTTTAACTATAATGCTTTTCGTTTCAATTTTTGGTTTCATCCATCTACATAAACCTATGATTGTCTATGTGGCCTAAAGCAAAATGCAGATAGGCAGCAAACATTTTTTGGCGAGCAGTGGTTTTCTTCTTGTTACCCTGCCATGTAAACTACTTTTCAGAGTTGCCCTGTTGGCTGTGAAATATTTAGGTGAGAAAATGAGAAGTCCATTTAATTTACTGAAAGTAACCTTGGGTTTAAGTTGCTTTTGTAACCTTTTGCAGTCATCATCAATTCTTTCTGCACAGACTTTGTGAAACTGAAATTTTAACTAATAACAATGGGTAACCCCTTTACTGTATTTTTCTTTATTAATAATCCATTCTTCTTGCATGTTTAGCATTATTTGATCACCATATTGTAAATGAAGACTACAAGTTTTTTAACTTATTGGAAGCCAAACTCAGATCAGCAATTTTGTTCTTTTCCGCCACTTTATTCACCACAGGTTTAGTTGGTGGCAGATGCTGATGAAGAACTAAACCCTAATATTTTTGTAATACTGACTGAAGGTAAAAATATTGCATATCCTGTTATACAATGCAATGTTCACCCCGGTAAGTTCTTTTTACCTTCCTTAGTGTTCAGCCTTTCAAAAGCGCAATTTGTAACCTTCTTGCTTGTTCTTATGCTTTATTTCATATTTCTTGATTGATCATCAAGTGTAATGCAACTGCCTGATCTAGACAAAGTGTTAATGGTGGTTTACACTTTCTAACTTTTGATAATATTCTAAATATCACTCAAAGGAATAATTAAAGCCAAGTTTGACTGCACCTTTCACACTATGGCAAATTCTTTTTTACAGTGCACTTCTAGTAAAAGAAATGAAGAAACAGTTGATTTTATCTTTAAATATATAAAATCACTACCGCTGATGTAAGATAAGGATTAATTTGCCTAGCTTCTGATTTAACAGCTGGTTGTTTGCATTTAAACATTTTGTTTACTAGTTTATCATACAAACTATACATTTTATTAATTATAAAAATCCATTAGATTTCCCCCTCAATGTTATAATCATATTGATAATCAGGTTATTGATTTACATAGACTTCCCTATTCATTTTGGAAAAATTAAATAGAATATCTTTTTATTCGAGCGGCACGGTGGCATAGTGGTTAGCACGTTCGCCTCTCAGCGCTAGGGATTCCCGGTTCGAATCCCCATCTGGGTGGAGTTTCCATGTTCTCCCCATGTCCGCGTGGGTTTCCTCCGGGTTCTCCGGTTTCCTCCCACAGTCCAAAAACATGGATCAAGTTAACTGAGTTCTCCAAATTGCCCATATAGAGTGTGTTTGAGTGAGTGAGTGTGTGCCCAGCGATGGATTGGCGCCCTGTCCTGGGTGTGTCTGCCCAGCGCCCGAGACGTTCTCCCCTGGATGGGCATGGGGAACCCCACCGCGACCCTAATAGAGGATAAAGCGGGTGATAATGAATGAATGAATCTTTTTAGTCAGATAAAGCAAAATAAAACATGTTGATTTAAACATCTCATCTAAATCATACCCGTTCGTTTTATAATAAGCCCAATTAACTGAAAAACAGTGAGCTGTTTGCAAACATTGCTATTAGGACTGCTGATCTACTGCTGATCTAGCTGCAGTTTAATGCATTTGCATTTGTTTTATTGCAAGATTTTTTTTTAATGGAATTAAACGGGTGATACGATAGTTAATGCTGAAATGGGTTACATTATTGGCATGTTCTCCACAGAGTCAAAGAGTCAAAATGCAAGAATGACAAGTTAAAGAGGCTCCTAAAGATTTTTCTTTTAAACCTTTACTGTGACCTGTAATTTGACCTGCACTGCTTAAACCGAATGTGTGTCAATAAAATTTTATAACCCCAATGACTTTTCACTGGGATTCAAGTTATTCAGTTGAGCCCTTTCCAGATTTGTAGTGGTCCTTCCTTTTACAACAGCACTTATGCAAAATGGGGAAACCACTTGCTTTGGCTGTGTCTCAGCTGAAATTTCATCCAGTGTTTCCCCAGCATGCCAATAAACTTCCTCATAAAAGAAATGGTCATGGTTTGCAGTCAGTTGACAGACTGATGTTTACATGTCTCTTTTATGATCATGCTTTTTTTTTTATTATTCACAGCAATATAATATAATCGTATGGGACACCATTGGCAAATAAAGTAGGCATGCAACAACCCTTAACAAATAAAGAGCATTTGAGTAGGAATACAACCTGTCCCCCAAATAAATAAAATTAACTTGTAAAGTTAAAAGTATGTTTAATATATATCAAGAAAAATAAGGGTCATGATGTATTGTGATTTAAAATGTACTCTTTATTTGTTAAGGGTTATTACATGTCTAGTTGATTTGCCAACTATGCCCTATGCTGTTTAGCTGTGATTATATTATATTATATTGCTGGGAGAAATAAAAAATGTCTGTTAGGCTCAATGGCTAGTAAAACTTTCAAAAAACAAAATGTAAAATTAAATATTCTACCCAACATTTAACAAAGGATTGATGTATTTATTTATTTTGTTAAAAACCATCCCAAGGGATTTCAGGTCAAAAAATAAAAAAGTTCATTACTCACCCTGCCTGTGTGGCATCGACATGGATGATGTACTACTTCTACTGCTGCTGTAGTACACATTGTAGGAATGTGTGTGGGACTTCATCCAGTGGAAATTAAAGTAAGAGAGTTTATAACGCTGATTCCAGCAACAATAAAACCTGTTTAAAGTTAAGTTTCCTTACATGTTAAAGTAACTGGTTACATTTTTTTTATTCTCTCTTACAAGAAAAGAAAATTGTAAGAGAAAGAAAAGAAAAGAGTTGATTTGTGTATGTATGCACAGGTATAGATAACACTGAAGAGACCAAAACCACTTTAGACACTGGCATGTTGTGATTTCATGTTATTGTGGTCTACAAGCTTGTTCCCTTAATGTAAGTAATTCAGTTTTAATATAAAATCATGTAAGGTAGGGTTATCATGATGGTAATGTTTTAGTTATTTTAGGGTTGTAGTATGTGGACTTGGCGGCTTAGTGGTTAGCACGTTCACCTCTCAGCACTAGGGATTCCCGGTTAGAATCCCAATCTGGGTGGAGTTTTCATGTTCTCCTCGTGTCCGTGTGGGTTTCCCCCGGGTTATCCTGGATTCAAGGTAAAGTGAATGCTCTAAATTGCCCCATATAGTGTGTGTCCGTGTGAGTGAATGTGCCCGAAACGTTCTCCCCTGGATGGGTCCTTTACTAGGGCCTAATAGGGGGGGGGGGGTTGCCCTTCCAAAGGAGAACAATTCGGGCACTGGGCAGATACACCCAGTACAGGGCGCCTATCTATTGCTGGACACACTCACTCACACAAACACACTCCATATGGAGCAATTTAGAGCATTTAATTTACCTTGAATCCATGCTTTTGGACTATGGACCAGGCGGACACGGAGAGAACATAAAAACTCCACCCAGATTAGGATTCGAACCTGAATCCAAAGTGCGTAGAGGCAAACTTGTTAACCATTAAGCCACCATGCCGCCCCAAGACATAGTAATGTTTACAAATATTTAATAAAATACACAGGACAAATCTCATACCTATTTTTTTGGTCATTTTTAAATGCTGATTTTTTTTCTTTTTGACATTTTTTTTATTATTCAGTCTACATTTTGCTTTGTCATCTCACTTGTTCTTTTTCCTCACTTAAATTTAAAACCCAATGTAACATGAGCACACTTCTATCTGATCTTTTTTCAGTTGCTGCACCAGTTTTTTGTCTGTCTGCTCTATAAATCCTTTTTTTTGTTTATGTTGGATATTTTTCCACAATCTTGGCTTTAACTCTTCCTTGATCAACTATCCATCAATTATCTTTCACTTTATCCTTTACTAGGGTCACAGGGGGTTCTCCATGCCCCCATGCTCCCCATTCTCCCCCATGCCCATCCAGGGGAGAACGTTTCGGGCGCTGGGTAGATACACCCAGGACAGGGCGCCAATCTATCACTGGGCACACTCAAACACACTATATGGGGCAATTTGGAGAATTCAATTCATCCATGTTTTTTGGACTGTGGGAGGAAACCGGAGAACCCGGAGGAAACTCACGCGGACACGGGGAGAACATGGAAACTCCACCCAGATGGGGATTTGAACAGGGAATCCCTAGTGCTGAGAGGCGAACGTGCTAACCACTAAACCACCGTGCCGCCATTCCTTGACCAACTATCTCAATTAAAATCATTTAAGAGCAATTAATGTCAGTGCATGAAGAAAAGAGCTGCTTCACTCAACTTACTCAGTCTGACTGCTGTCTTAAACATAGGGTTTTAAATATTTGTATCTAATATATTGTGTTTCGACGCTGATATTAATGTAATTTTAACGTTAGCAGCTGGTATGTTTTAATGGACAACTCACCTTAAACTACAAACAAATCATTAATCCAGTAAACTTCGAATCAAACTGTGGTTCTAACGGTTCTGCACTGACATAGCACATATTATAAACATTTGAGCGAATGAGAGTCATTGTTTGTCCACTCACAGTGATTATTAACCGATATTCATGACGATTCGTTGCTTTTAAACACTATCTTACTCCGACTTGCACAAAAAGAAAGAAACTAGCTGAAAATGGCTGCTGAGTCAATACGGTGTGAAGAGTCGACTCTGGGCTTCTCTCTGGTTGTAGTCTGTCGGATCACGTCGTCTCTGATCGACACTGTAATCGATTCCCTAGAAGTTTGTGGAAATGTTCATTTGCGTATTATTTTACGGCGAGTGTATTAAATTATATAGGTTATTAATAACAAAACGTGGATATCTTATACTATAGTGGACATATAAACCACGACTTTAAATACTATACTAAAAATGTCGCTTATAAAATCTCAAACGAAATGAATCAGAAAAAAAGCTCACGACGTCTCTTTAAAATTAAGGGACCGTGTGAAAAGTGCATACAGCAAGAAAGTGTCAAGGGATGGGGTTGAAGTATTTACTTTTTAATAAAAGTAGTCCATCCATCCATCCAATATCTTCCGCTTATCCTCTATTATGGTCGCGGGGGGGGGGGGTTCCCATGCCCATCCAGGGGAGAACGTCTCGGGCGCTGGGCAGATACACCCAGGACAGGGCACCAATCTATTGCTGGGCACACGCTCATTCACATGGAGCAATTTGGAGAACTCAATTGACCTTAATCCATGTTTTTGGACTGTGGGAGGAAACCGGAGAACCCGGAGGAAACCCACATGGACACGGAAAATATGGAAACTCCACCCAGATGGGGATTCGAACCGGGAATCCCTAGCGCTGAGAGGCGAACATGCTAACCACTAAGCCACCGCACCGGCCAACAAAAGTAGTCGATTTATTATTATATTATTAAAGAAAAATATGAACATTAGAAAAAACATTCTTATTTAAATGTAAACTGTTCTAGGTCAAAGTATAAAAAAAAGAATCTTAGGAATAAGTAACTGCTGCTTGCATTATAAAACAGAACTAGTTCATGACATTCATTCATTATCCATCCATTATCTTCCACTAGGGTAGGGGTGGGAGGAAACCGGAGAACCCGGAGTAAACCCACGCAGACACGGGGAGAACATGGAAACTCCACCCAGATTGGGATTCGAACCGGGAATCCCTAGTGCTGAGAGGCGAACTTGCTAACCACTAAGCCACCGTGCTGCCAACATTCATTCATTATCTTCCACTTAATAATCTACTAGGGTCGCGGGGGTTCCCCATGCCCATCCAGGGAAGAACGTTTCGGGCGCTGGGCAAATACACTCGGGGACATTACACCAATCTATGAATCCTCATTCACACAGATACACACAAACTATATGGGGCAGCTTAGAGCATTCAATTTACCTTGAATCCATTTTTTTGGACTGTGGGAGAAAACAGGAGAACTCGGAGGACGTGGAAACTCCACCCAGATTGAGATTCGAACCTGGAATCCCCAACGACAAGAGGCAAACGTGATAACCCCTAAGCCACTGTGTCGCCCAGTTCATGACATACACTGCCTGGCCAAAAAAAAGTCGCCACCAAAAAAAAAAAAAAGATGTTTTGACTTTGAAGTCACTGGATTAATCATTATAAAAGACCTTTCATGTGTCATTTAAAATACACAAAGCCTGTGGCAACTGAAACTTTTGGTAACTTACAGAAAGGTACAGGAAAATAAAAAGAATGAAAGCTTTTACTGACAATAACAGAACACCAGTAATGGTCCAATGTCATTTTGGTTCTGTTTTATAAAATAAATCCCAATGGACTAAAAAACTAGTCATATTTTATAAATACAGCAGATGGTGCTATTGTATAGACCACTGTTACACAGTGTACCTCTCAGTTTCTGAAACTGCTAATCAGTGACTAGACAATATGTAATTATATATATTTAGGCCTTATGAAATTTTCAATGACAGCTGTACCCAGATCTGATTGTGAAAACACAACACTGATTATTTACATGACCAGGTATATAAGACAAATAGCCCCATGTGCCTAGTCCCATTAGCAAAGTTTTAAACAAATGCAGCAATTGACAATGACCTTGTCAGACTGAATAAAAAAAGGAAAAAGAGGATAAAAAAAGGCATAAAAGAGGAAAACCAGAAATTTCAATACAACTGTCTGTTCTTTTTCTTGGGCGGCACGGTGGCATAGTGGTTAGCACGCTGCCTCTTAACACTAGGGATCCAAAATTCGTTTTCAGGTTCTCCTGTTTTCTTGCACAGTCCTAAAACATGGATTCAAGGTAAAGTGAATGCTCTAAATTGCTCATATAAACTCATTTAGAGTGTGTTTGTGTGTGTCTGTGTGAGTGAGTATACTCAGCAATAGATTGGTGCCCTGTCATGGGTGTATCTGCCAGTGCTCGAAATGTTCTCCCCTGGATGGGCATGGGAAACCCCCCCCTGCCTAGAGGATTAGGTGAAAGATAATAAAAGATGTTCTTTTTTTTTTTGTTTACTTTTGTTGATTTATGCACATTATAAATGAAATAAATTGACGAGTGATCAAATGATTTATTTTGCCAACTGTACATACACACAGAGGAATTAGTCCACGTTTAACTCATCCGTGCAGTGAACACACACATGTACACACTTGTGAAGTGAAGTGAGTACACATGCCCGGAGCAATAGGCAGCCCTGTACATGGCACCCTGGGAGCAATTGGGGTTAGGTGCCTTGCTCGAGAGCATTTCAGTCATAATACTCGGTGGGCTCGGGAATCGAAGCGGGGATCTTCAAGTCGTAAGGCTGGTTCCTTAACCACAAGCCTGTGAACACAGTCCACAGCACAGATCATGTGCTTTAACACTGTGTGCCAGTGTCATTCTGCTTGTTTTGAAAACAAAAAAAAAAATCTTATTTAATTAATACAAATTATGTCTTTTATACAAACTCAATGAATATTATAGATGTTAATATGATTTCTTAAAGTGACACAGTTTGACTTTTGGGGAGAAGTTAACATGTTCTTCTCATATGTGTAAGCCCTCCAACTGTGCACAAACCGGTGAGGCAAAAAAGCCCATAGCCATAAATGTGTTGGCATTGATATGAACTCTTAAACATTCCACAGTGTTTCCTGAGCACTGGACATGGTGATTTCCATGAAATCACCAGACCCTATCCACAAGCCCAAACGGTTAAGTTTGGAAAATCTATGACCAAAGGAATATAAATATAATTGCTTTGAGTATTATGTAATATTGCTATATTTGTGCAAGTCATTAAGGAGCTGCAGCCTGCTGTTCTGTTACGGGGTGAATGATTTATTAAATAGTGAGTCACAAGAGGAGTGCATTAGTATTGCTGAATTATAAAGCTCCTAATCATTAGTACTGCAGGCTCATGATAAAAAAAAAAAAAAAATTAAATAATAACACTTTCTTTAACATCATGCCCATTATAACATACAAAAGCAGAACCAAAGTGCAGCTAGGGCAGTTGCGTTAGTAATATGGCATTACCTGAAAAGGGTTTAAGGTGAAGTATTGGCCAAACCTAAATTATGCATTTAATTAAAAATTAGCAAATATGATTTTTTACATAAAACAATAGACATCATTAAGCAGTGACGCCTATTACAACTTGATTAATGAAAACAGATTTCCTTCTTTGGATGTCCGGCTGCATTGAGAATACACAGCATATACTTATGTACAGCTAAATCATTTACTGATTAGTTTATGTAGCAAAACTATTTATAACCACAGGATAGAACGCACAAATTTCTTCTGCAAGCTAATGAGGTGTGACGGTTATTGCAAATTCAAGTTTCTCTGCTTATTTCAAGCGCACGACAGTATAGACCATCAAAGACTGCAAATGGCAACATGTGCATGATCCATTTTTTCAATAAAAATCATGTTCTTCATGAAAAAAGCTCTTCAAAAATACAGATAACTATTCTGATCAGTCTCATTCTGATCAGACCAAAGGTTCATCCACATGGTTCATAGGGAGAAGTCTCGTCTCCCTTTAACTCCTGGGGTTTGTCAGTAGCTGTGGCTGACTGTTGCGAGTGTCAATAGCGTTGCCAGACCTGTTCTGTTTTGTGGGTCTGTGCTGAATGCCCCCTGCAGTTTGAGAAGTGTTATGGAGCGAAGCGTTCACCGCAGCATCCACCCTGTTCTCCAGCTTTACCAAACGGTTTAAGATGTCATCCAATAGCACAGCAATGGTTCTCTTCAAATCAGCTAAAGTAAAACAGGGTGACAAAGCAATGCAATACATTACATGAAGTCATTTAGCAGACGCTTTTTTCCAAAGCACTTCAATATTGAGAGACAATTCAATAGTTACAGAAAAAATTGACTTTGGACTGTGGGAGGAAATCGGAGAACCCGGAGGAAACCCACGTGGACACGGGGAAAACAGACTCCACCCAGATTGGGATTTGAAGCAGGAATCCCTAGTGCTAAGAGGCGAATGTGCTAACCATTATGCCACCGTGCCGCCCCTTTTATTATTATATTTTTTTATAATTTATCTTTTTCTATATAAGGTGTTTGTAGAAGAGATGTGTTAAGGGTTTCTAGTGAGTCCAAGTGAGATCTGTTTCTTAAAGATGCTAAGTGACTCCGCCTAATAGACAGAGTTGGGAATATCATTCCACTGTTTTGCAGTGGTGAATGCTGCAAAAGAAATAATATAACAAGGTTAAAATAATAATAAAAAAAAAAAAGATTACAACTATAAGTATCTCTGACAGATTAAATATACATGGTACATATATTGTCTGAATTTGGGTATATCACAGTTGCAGGGTTCAGATGTTTAAAAAGTGTAGCCATTTACTAATGACTAATTATAATCCCAACATAATGGTAATATAAATCTGCTCCAACTATTCTCAGTTGCCTTGCAAAAAGAAGGCTACACACAAAAGAAGCAGCCCATGTACTGCACATGTACCGCCTTTATCTTCATAAATGTGGAATTCAACTCTTTTAAATGTATGTTTGCCTTTAATATTTTTAGCCTTTTGTTCATACTACAACAACAACCTTTATTATAAATGTTTGTACTGCTTCATTGTGCAGGGCTTATATCGTATATACTTATATTAATACTTATATAAATCATCATTTTGTGTGTAGAGCTTAGTCCAATTTACTCTAGGGGTATATTTCAAGATAAATCAGCATTATATTTCAAACTAACAGCAAAGGTTTATAGCTGTTAAATTTTACTTTGGTTTTATCATAACATTGAAAGAGAAATCAGATTGAATGTCTTTTAATAAACTAATGAAAACTCATGAACACCAGCTTATCCACCACCGAGCTTTAATCATATTACCATAATTCATATACAGTCGTTTTATTGTTATACTGATCAAATGACCGATTTTGAGACAGTTGGAAATAGTACGGTTCTGTTTCCAGCCCTACACAACCATCATCCTACAACCTTGAGTGCTTTATTGCTGTTATAAAATGGTTACAAAACACAAAATAATAATAAAAAAACACCAAAACACTTTAAAGTGAACACTGATGACAGGTTTCCAGTCTCTATCAAATACTGTCACCTTGTGGCCAAATTACACAGTTTATAAAAACAGTTACAACAGGCTTGGTGCTCATCGGGAATCGGCTCGCTGTTTATATTCATTTGTATTTTATGATTTCAAATAATGTATTGTATATCACGCATTGATATGTGAGGCAGTCAGAGGTGTGCATTATCATTAATAATGTCACAGCTGGACAAACAGCTCAGCCAATCAGATTTATAGAACTACCCTTTTAAAATACAACAATCCTAAACAAGGGTCTAATTCAGTTTATACAGACATTTAAGTTAATTAATAAGGCTATCTGCTGTCCTTGTAGCACTAACGGTCAGTCACATGAGAAGTACGGAGATAAAGAAAAGGTTTTTTTTAGATCCAAATGCCAAAACCATGAAAGTATTTCTGGAAATAAAAGTGAAATATGGAATTAAGAATACAATCCTACTGCTCTTGTGCACTAAGGATTTGCACTGAACCTTCTCTATGAAATTATAAAACAAAGAACAAATATATATATATATATATATATATATATATATATATATATATATATATATATATATATTTTCATTCATTCATTATCTCCCGCTTTATCCTCTATTAGGGTCGCGGTGGGGTTCCCCATGCCCATCCAGGGGAGAACATCTCGGGCGCTGGGCAGATAGACCCAGGACAGGGCGCCAATCCATCACTGGGCACACACTCACTCACACAAACACACTCTATATGGGGCAATTTTGAGAATTCGATTCGCTTAATCCATGTTTTTGGACTGTGGGAGGAAACCGGAGAACCCGGAGGAAACCCACGCAGACACGGGGAGAACATGGAAACTCCACCCAGATGGGGATTTGAACCGGGAATCCCTAGCGCTGAGAGGCGAACGTGCTAACCACTAAGCCACCGTGCCGCCTTATATATATATATATATATATATATATATATATATATATATATATATATATATATATATATATATATATATATATATATATATATATATATATATATATATATATATATATATATATATACTGTATATATATAAAATGTGATGCCTGCAACACACTCCAAAAACAAGATTACAGATAAATGAAAATTTATTTAACTTTATAACTGTTTTTAACTGTTCATGATATTGGTAATGGGTATAACTGGGTACAAAACAAAAGCACCCATCAAAAGTTTTGTTTAAGCAACCATGTTGATGGCTTATCACTTTTCTGCCATCTGTGAATACTATTTTGGGTTTGACCTATTTTCTACCACTCATATAGTTCAAGGCAGAAAACCACTGTTATCTGTGTAGAACCTTAGAAACCTCAGATAGAGTTGCATGAGAATCTGTGATGAATGTAGTCACATGAGTAAGGCTGGACTGACTTGTTGACTTAGTCATTGTGGAAAAACGTTGGTTTGCATAATGAGAGTTGGTGTGTCAGTGAACTTAATGGCTTCCTCAAAGCATGACTTTTTAGAAGCTGCAGCTTTCACCCTCTCTTATCTCATTATGCAAAGAGAGAACACAAGTGATTGATTGAGCTAATTAAATTTCTCTTTAAGAGTAATAGAAGTTATAAGTGTTAACCAAGTTAACAGTAGTCTACTTTATCATTTAAGGAAGCATGTCCTTGAGTGTAATGGTTAGTACAGACAGCACAACCATTCTCTTTCTCTTGATTTGTTTGTGTGAGTAATCGCAAACAGCCGAGCACTGGCACCACCAAAATAAACAATTTCATGAGATATCATAACAAAAGCATATTATTAGGCCTTATTTATTCAGCACATTGCTGGCTCATAAGCCAGGCTTTAAGGTTATTCATTGTAAGGTTAGGTGCTCAAACGTCAGCTCCACTAATCGGCCATTAAAGGCAATTAATTTACTTACTTAAACTGACTCTGCACTTTGTAAACAACTTTATAACAAGTTACAATGTATTACAATATTAGATAAATACAGATGATTAGTTTTTCCACAAGTTATTACACCTTTTTAATCACATTGATTCTTCAGGGTGGCTCAACTCTTGTGGGTGACTGTTCTCCCCATGTGCTTAGGTATTCACTCGCTTCCTAAAAATATACTAGTAGTTGAAATGGATATGACCGCTTACCATATAAACCAGTTTAACAAGTGGGTTGCAGCAAAAAGGTATAAATAAGATGCAGCTAAACTAAGAGCCATCAAATATATAGAACAATTCCAATTCCAAAAACCTTGGGAAACTTTTAATGTCCTCAAGCATTCATTTAACAAAGTTAAAGTTTTGTGTTGGACTA
Organism: Corydoras sp. C115; assembly: GCA_019802505.1. Lineage (NCBI taxonomy): Eukaryota > Metazoa > Chordata > Actinopteri > Siluriformes > Callichthyidae > Corydoras > Corydoras sp. C115. The sequence goes on from JAFMOC010000005.1 coordinate 470,574, forward strand.
TCAGTTTTAATGGCCATGATGCAAGGGTGGTGCTGAAACAAATTCCTTAACACATTGCTTTAGGATTGCTGTAACATTTATGACCATGTTGTTGACTCCAACCTTCCAGTTGTAAATTACTCTGGTAAATCATGTCAAACAAAAGAATTTGCTAAATGATTTAATAACATGTAATGTAACCAACTTAATGGTATTTTACATTTTTGTAAATGTACATTTTATTTTCATCCATTATTTTCTGAATGTGTTTCCACTACATTCAGAAGTATTTCAGTGCAAAATTTAAATGTGGCTTTCTCTTCGTAAAATACTGTTTCAGATTGCATTTTTCGATACAGTTGTGAACTGTATTTAATAATGATTTTCCAGAGTAGGGCTGAGCCCATGTTACAAAATCCATCACAGTTTCATGACCATTTCTTAAACAATACCACCAGCGATCTCAACTGTCTCATACATTTAACAGGTTTTCTTTCTTGGCCTTTATGCACAAAGATTTCCCATGACGGACCTGAAGCTTTCTGATATTATTAGCTGTAAATGGGCAAAGACCTAATTGTTTTGCCTAATTGTTTACTGAGAAACATTGTTTTGGAACTAACTGACAATATTTTGTCACACAGTTTGGCACCCATTGTGACCATGTGACATGATAAGAACACTATAGTTGTATATACATATTTTAAAGGAGAGGCACTGTGTAAATTGTAAAAAAAAAAAAAAAGGTCCAATTTACAGTTTCGAGTCATAGATGCCCCTAAAAAAAATTAAAAGTGCTTTATTACCAACATGGTCAGGATGTGACACCAATAACCTCAACAGAGGATTTCTCATCTAAAGAATGTTTCAGAACATTTTAGTTTTTTGGAGGTTGTTCAAAATCTTCTAGACAAGACACCTGGAGACTATTTCTTGGAACTTTACTAAATTCTCTCTTGTACAGACATGTAATCATAACCTTAGTCTAAATACATGATATGTAAGCTTTTTAAGGCACCCACAAACGTATTGCAATATTTAGATCAAACACAAAAAGAAAAAATGCCCACTAAAAATTATAAATTTTTTTATTCAAAGTTTTATTTATTCAATTATTATTAATTTATTTAAGAACTTGAACATTAAACAGACTTTGCCTTACCATATCCAGCCATTGAGGGATTGTGAGGCATTGCAAGCTCATGGTTCTCATCTTTTAGCGCTTTAACATAACGCTGACTTAACTCCAGGATCTGCTTGCGGAGCTCGCTGCTGCTCTGTCGTCGTGGCTGTGTGACGGTGTAGTGCAGCAGCAGAAGACACCAGGCCAGCCCGAAGAGTAAGAGTAAGACACTCAGCCTCTGAGACATGCTCCTGCCTCGTAGCATGCAGACCTGCATTTCTGTAGCCCTGCAGCTGAGAATGCTGCAGTGCCAGGTGCCACCACCAGGGCCAGGGATGGATCGACGTGGCAGAATTAGAGGTGTCTAAACATACAGGTAAAACCTGGTGGAAAAAGAAGAAAGAAGAAAAAAGAAAAGAAAATATCAGTTGCAGTGTTGTTGATGGTGTATAAATGTGTACAGTGTTATTTAAATCCAAATTTGACAAGAAAATGAACAGTAATTGCAGAATAAGGAGAAAAACAATAACTATAAATAGCTCTTTGTTCACTGTTTAGTCCACTCATCACATACTGATTTATTCATTGATTGCTGTCCTAGGTTTGGTTTCTCCTCTTACCATTTTCAGCAAACACAGCATAGGTCATGTGAGTCGTAAACAGCAAGAGAGCACTGTTATGATAATGTATTGTTGATTTACTTTTAAATATTGCTATTGTTGGCTATTGCCATAATGAACTGTTCACACCCAAAGTCCCAGATGTCATCAATTAAAGAATACACACCGGCCAACACAGGTTAAATGATGAGCCCTGATATAGTAAGTCATACCAGTTTTAGTAAACATTTAACAGACAAAAAAAAAATACAATTGAGGGGCGTCACGGTGGCTTAGTGGTTAGCACGTTCGCCTCTCAGCGCTAGGGATTACCAGTACGAATCCAACTCTGGGTGGAGTTTCCATGTTCTCCCCGTGTCAATGTGGGTTTCCTCCGGGTTCCTCCCACAGTACAAAAACATGAATCAAGGTCAATTGAATTCTCCAAATTCTCCAAAATTGCCCCATATAGTGTGTGTTTGTGTGTGCATCTGTGTGAGTGAGTGTGTGCCCAGCGATAGATTGGCAACCTGTCCTGGGTGTATCTCCCCAGCACCCGAAACATTCTCCCCTGGATAGGCATGGGGAACCCACCGCACCCCTAGTAGAGGATTAAGCGGAAGATAATGGATGGATGGGTGAAAAACATGGATTCAATGTAAATTGAATGCTTTAAATTGCCCCATATAGTGTGGGTTTGTGAGAGTGAGTGTGTGCCCAGCAGAAGATTGCCACTCTGTCTTGGGTGTACCTGCCCAGCATCCAAAATGTTCTCCCATGTATGGGCATGGGACACATCTGCCACCATTATCCATTTATAATGTGTGTGCGTGTCTGTACTAGTGAAGGTGCTCAGCGATGGCTTGAGTCTATTTGCTCAGTACCCAAATAAGATGAGATGTTCTGAACATTTAGTTCCTTCTAGTCACAGAGAGTTCTAAAGGATTAAAATTTAGGGACAAAAAAAAAAATGCACATTTGCAAGCTGTTAAATTTGTCCAAGGGAATGTTAGATGGCAGGCTGTCCAAACTTCTGCATTCAGCATAGCTATCAAAAAGTTATTTCGTAACATATTAAACATTTATAAAATAACATTAGATTTCTTTATTTGATCTTTATTTTGCTGAAGAGATTTTAAGCAAAACAGCCTCTAGAAAAAAATGCGCACACTGAAAGATTTTACAAACACATTATTTGTACAATTATGTTGTAATGAATGGGTGTATGAGATGGGATTCAATAGAGGAACTTAACACAAGAAATCATATTACTCATAACATTTCCCCTACATGCCCTTTACTTTATGCAGGGCTTGCAAGTTAGACTTTCCAATATAGTGCCCCGTTGAAATCACTATATGAATTTGGTTCGCTTGTAACAACATGCTGCCTGGCCTATAAATACCTTAAACATCATTATAATTGGGTCGTGCCTGATGAGCTCTATGAGGTAAAAGGGACAGTTATAATTAGCAGTCACTCTCTCTTTTGCACCATCATGTTTAGCATTTGCAAAAAAAAAGCATCTTTAAGCATATGGGGAAATTATATAGAGTATATTATAAGGTTAAAGCCGGTCTTAAATGGGAAGCGTGGCCATGCTGATTTTAATCTAATAAATATGAAACAATTTCCTAATTAAGATATGTATACTACACAAAGATATACATTTGTCTCTACTTCATTAGACACTTATGACTCAGCTTAAAAAAAAAAAAAAAAAAAAAAAAAAAAAAAAAAAAAAAAAAAAAAAACCGCAGTGTGTTTGTGGTGCGAAAATGGCTTAACACCCAAAAAACTTGCACCACAAGGTGCAAAATTACGTTTGACATAGCATCACATTATGGATATAAGCAGCACAGCTGCAACCCATATAATAAGCCAAAAGTGATTAAAAATAATATGAACAACAAAGTAGCCTGCAATTACAGTGACCTTTTATGAAGGAGTGTTTGAACAGTATATTCCTGTGGCACATGTTTAAGATAGGGACATAACAGCCCTTTGAAGACATTATCTTCAAAGTGTTGAAATGTGTACAAAAGAGAAAAACACAGAATGCCAGTGCACCTTTTCAAGTGCACCTAGTTATGCAAACTTGTGTTGAAAGTAGTCCGATTACTACCATTACTAACCAAATATTGTTTAGGGTTGAACTATTCTCAAAGCAGCACTGGTACAATGATATAGCATGTCTGATGCATTAACCAAAGCAGCACTGTGGTTACGTAATACTGAACCAAGTAAGTTATTACTATTCATTTATTCATTATCTCTGCTTAATCCTATACTAGTGTGACCATCCAGTGAAAACTGTTTTGGGCTGTTTTGGCAGATACATGCATCCATCACTGGGCACAAATACTTACACACACACACTATATGGGGCAATTTAGAGCATTTAATTTACCTTAAAAACTATGTTTTTGGACGGCGGAAGGAAACCGGAGAACCCAGAGGAAACCCACGCAGACACAGGGAGAACATGGAAACTCCACCCAGATTGGAACCTGGAATCCCCAGCACTGAAAGGTGCACGGGTTGATCACTAAGCCACCATGCTGCATGTCATAATTATTTTTAAAACTAAATAAAATAACAAAATAATAAATAGTTTAGTTTTTTGGGGGTAATCAAGACCCCCAAATGTATTATCCATGATGGTTTGCATTCAGGGTCACAAAAAAACTCAACACAACAAACGTTTCCTTTGCTTACTACATGTTTGAGCACCTGACAGGTCATTTCTATAAACATATATGATTTCTAGTGGGGCTTGAACTTTTTGTTTTCTTGGTTCTTTATTTTATTTTCTGTAATTATCACTTAAAACATAATCCTGCTTTCAAGCTTTGAAGATGATATTGAGAATTCAGTAAATACTAGACACCAAATTTGCTGAAAAATTTTACTTTTATTTTCTTATTGAGTAAAGTATTGTATATGTATAATATTGCACAACTTATTAGTTGCAAAAGTATAAGGTGACTTTGCCTTTAGGATTTATTGCATCGTAATTTACAGTCAGGGCTTTCACTTCATTTCAACATTCATTACATTTTTCTTTGAGATGTTTTTGGTACGATTGTGTGATTTGTTATTTTTGCTGCATGATCCTCTTGCTTTTGACATTTAGGTCATGAACTGATGTCCTGACATTTCTGTTTAGACCTTGCTAATATACTTCAGAAATCATAGTTTTCACACTGATGGCAAGCTGTCATGTCCCAGGTGCTATTACCACTGAGATACTCACAGGACATCAAAGTCTAATCTCAAGTCTCTTCTGGTTGGATTTCTCTTTCTAAAACACTACTGTATGCAACAACCCCATAGAATGTACTGCTTTATAAAATGTACATTGTCTATTAGCACACATTAAATAAAAGCAATATTAAACATTTTATTGTTTAATTGTTGCTATAGAAATTGTTTTGTAATTATTTTGCAATTTCCATATTATTATGCAACTTCCCATTGCTCTGTCCTAAAACAGCTACAGTCATGCAGTGGTGTGGTGTGTCAATGTGTGTTTCACTGATACAAGTGTATCAGACATAGTAGTATTACTGGGGTTTTTAGGCATTTTATTCACTAAGCATTGCGAATTGTCCAACAAACAGAAATACCCAATCAACAGCAATGGTATGTGCCCTGATAGAGGACTACACATGCCACGCACTTTAATAATTGATTTGACAGAGAGTGATGAAAATATCCAGCAGGACTGCTGTGTCTAACAGATTCGCATTTACTCAAAAATCACTAGTGACTGTCTAAAATGCATAACCTGGCTTAACTTATTAAAAAAGTAACCAACAGAGACCAAACTCTACTTATTTATTACACTTCATTAGTCCTTACTACTACTGTAATTATGAACCTGCACTCCAAAAGTAAAGTAATAATTTTCCCATTTAACCAATTCCTTATAATAGGCTTGAATGGCAGCAAAAAAAAAACAGCAATATGCAAATTATTACTCTTCTTTTGAAGTACAGGTTCATAATTGCAGTTATAGAGAGTGCTATTGAACAGGAATAAACAAGTTAAATTTGGTCTGTTTTGGGCGGCACACTGGCTCAGTGGATAGCACATTCTACTCTCACCGCTGGCAATCCACGTTCAAATCCCATTCTGGGGAGTTTGCATGTTCTCTATGTGGATTTCCTCTACAAGTCCAAAAACATGGATTCAAGGTAAATTGAATGCCCTAAATTCATTCATTCATTATCTCCCGCTTTTATCCTCTATTAGGGTCGCGGTGGGGTTCCCCATGCCCATCCAGGGGAGAACGTTTCGGGCGCTGGGCAGATAGACCCAGGACAGGGCGCCAATCCATAGCTGGGCACACACTCACTCACACAGTCACACTCTATATGGGGCAATTTTGGAGAACTCAATTGACTTGATCCATGTTTTTGGACTGTGGGAGGAAACCGGAGAACCCGGAGGAAACCCACGCGGACACGGGGAGAACATGGAAACTCCACCCAGATGGGGATTCGAACCGGGAGCCCCTAGCGAACCCCTAGCCCTGAGAGGCGAACGTGCTAACCACTAAGCCACCGTGCCGCCCCATTGATTGCCCTAAATTGCCCCGTATATTGTATGTGTGTGTATGTGTGAGTGAGTAAGTGTGCCCAGCGATAGTTTTGCGCCCTGTCCTGGGTGCATCTACCCAGCGCCCAAAACATTCTCCTTTGGATGGGCATAGGGGAACCCCCCTACCCTCCCGCGACCATAGTAGAACATTAAGCAGAAGATAATAAATGAATGAATAAATTATATATCTAGGTGACTGTTTCAGGCTGTCATCACCACCACATCAGTCACTGCAGTACTGAGAATGATCTACCAGCTAAATCACTAATAGCTGATCTGCGGTGGTCTGGGGTTAACCTGGCGAGATAAGGACGTTAAAAAACAGTTTGGCAACCGTATACAACTGCAAATCCGTAAACGTAGTAGAAGGCGCTGATTAACAACTAACTAATAAACGAGTGTAAAAACAAAGATAAATGTAGCTAATCGATGGACACATCTGCTTTATAGCACATAGCTAGCTAACTAGATATCCTTAATTTTGGACAGTATTTAAATAGTTAGCAGCAACAAGAGAACAAACTAAGTAGATAGAAACGTCTGTTAACTTGTTGTGAGTTTACTTACCTTTATTGTGCCGACTTAATGCTAACAGTGAGGTCATGGTGTCTGCGGGTGACGTCCCCTGTCACATCTGCCGTGACAACACTGAAGGACTCCGGACGAACGCTTTTAATGTCCTGTTTAACCGCCGCGGCACCAACAAAGCCTTCCATAGTTCAGCATTTCGTTAAAAAGTAGAATTAAAATCAAGCCATTGTAATTCCGAAACGTGTGCGCAACGCTGCTTCACACAAACTGTGCTCGAAATAGCGGTAGCGTTTTTTTTTTGTTTTTTTTTTGTTTTTTTTGACCAAACATCGCTTTGTGATTGGCTGCTTTCGCCTTACGTAGGTATCCAACCCTGGGACGCGTTCAATACACCACGTCAAAATATGTTCAAAAGGTTTTGAAAGGTTTTGTTTGTAGTAGATTTAGTGTAACGAACCAAGTTTATTCATTCATTCATTATCTCCCGCTTTATCCTCAATTAGGGTCGCGGTGGGGTTCCCCATGCCCATCCAGGGGAGAACGTTTCGGGCGCTGGGCAGATACACCCAGGACAGGGCGCCAATCCATCGCTGGGCACACTCTTACTCACACACACACACATACACACTCTATATGGGGCAATTTGGAGAATTCAATTGACTTGATCCATGTTTTTTGGACTGTGGGAGGAAACCGGAGAACCCGGAGGAAACCCACGCGGACACGGGGAGCACATGGAAACTCCACCCAGATGGGGATTCGAACCGGGAATCCCTAGCGCTGAGAGGCGAACGTGCTAACCACTAAGCCACCGTGCCGCCTACCAAGTTTAGGAACATGTGTAAATAGTCGTCCTCTTTTGTTTTACAAAGGTATTGCGGAGTTTAGACCTGAGGAAAAATATTACCACGACATGTCTTGGTAACCCGAAACAGGCTATATACAGACGACATCCTGATAACGAGTTGCAAGAAATTTTATAACTAATTTTGTTAAAGAAAGTTTATTCATTCATTAATTCATTATATGGCGGCACGGTGGCTTAGTGGTTAGCACGTTCGCCTCTCAGCGCTAGGGATTCCCGGTTCGAATCCCCATCTGGGTGGAGTTTCCATGTTCTCCCCGTGTCCGCGTGGGTTTCCTCCGGGTTCTCCGGTTTCCTCCCACAGTCCAAAAACATGGATCAAGTCAATTGAATTCTCAAAATTGCCACATATAGAGTGTGTCTGTGTGAGTGAGTGTGTGCCCAGCGATGGATTGGCGCCCTGTCCTGGGTCTATCTGCCCAGCGCCTGAGACGTTCTCCCCTGGATGGGCATGGGGAACCCCACCGCAACCCTAATAGAGGATAAAGCGTGAGATAATGAATGAATAATTAATTATAATTCATTCATTCAGGGCGGCACGCTGGCTTAGTGGTTAGTGAATCCCAATCTGGGTGGAGTTACCATGTTCTCCCTGTGTCTGTGTGGGTTTCCTCCGGGTTCTCTGGTTTCCTCCCACAGTCCAAAAAACATGGATCAAGGTCAATTGAATTTTCCAAAATTGCCCCATAGAGTGTGTTTGCGTTTGTGTGTCTGTGTGAGTGAGTGTGTGCCCAGCGATGGATTTGCGCCCTGTCGTGGGTGTATCTGCCCAGCGCCCGAAACGATCTCCCCTGGATGGGCATGGGGAACCCCACCGCGACCCTAGTAGAGGATAAAGTGGAAGATAATGAATGGATGGATTAATTCTTTCATTATCTTATGCTTAATCCTCTACTAGGGTTGAGGGGGGTGAGGGTGGGGTTGGGGGGTTCCACAAACCCATCCAGGGGAGAATTGGCTACACACATTTACACACACACACAAACACACACACACACACACACACACACAAAATCCATGTTATTGGACTGTGGCTGTGGGAAGAAACTGCAGAAACCGGAGGAAACCCACGCAGACACAGGGAAAATAGGAAACCCCACCTAGATCAGGATTCAAACGTAGATCCCCTGTGTCGAGAGGCGATCATGCTAATCACGACGTCACCATGCCACATTAATCACTGACCCACATTCCTGCTAGTTATCATGTTTTTTTTTTTTTTTATATTTTATTTTTATTGTTGCACTTATTGTTTTTTAACTTATTTATTGTTGCAGGTAACAGACACAGATACATCAACATATATACATACATACTTGCAGATAAACACATTGCACATACACCTTATAAATGGAACATAAAGGGGCTACCCATAACACATTAGGCCTAGAAACATATGATTGATGGACAAACATGTAGATAAAAAGACCACGAGCAAAGCATATAGATGGGGAAAAGAAGAGAAAAGACAGAAACGAGAAAAAAAAAAAAAAAAAAACCCTACCCAAGACACACATTAACCATTGCGGTAGTTCCAAAGAGGGGACCATATTCGTTGAAACTTTGCCGATTTCTGATGCAGGTCATATGTCAATCTCTCAAGGGGAAGTAGTTATCATGTTTTATCTTTTTTTGTGCCAGACAAGCTTCTGATGACTATTAAGAGTTTAAGTCTTGTTTTGGCATATGCAAATGATTTCTTGCATATTAAATGAAGTGAAGTGATCTTTGTTTCTATGTGATCTATTTCACAGAAGAATTTTTCCTCCACATTTAACCCATCTGTAAAGTGAAACACACACATAAACACACACTGGTCAAGTGAGCACACCTAGCTGGAGCGGTGGGCATTCTTGTATACGGCACCCAGGGAGCATTTGGCATAAGGTACCTTGCCCAAGGACACTTTAGCTATAGTACCTGGTTAGCCCGGGAATCGAACTGGGGACCTTTAGGTCAAAAGGCCAGTTCCTTTACCATAAGCCTAAGATTGCCCCATTGTAGTTTACCCTTCAAGTGCTTCTTGATTTTCTTAATTCTTCCTGCTGCAATACCTAAGGATATTTTTTTCACAGCCAGTAGGTTTTACTCTTTCAGAGTACTCATAGGAGAATGTCCCTATGAATAAAGTTCCACTTCGTATGCCCATTGTCATATATGTTTGTTCTTTATGTAAATTATGCATAGTAAATTGTAATATTATTGATATGGGATTGTTGCACTGCACAAGCTTGACATGAGAAAACTTTATGTCAGAAGCAAAAAAAAGCAGCAACCCCCCCCCACACACACACATATATCCCTAGTTAAAGATAATAATGCCTAAAATATTAACATGCACATTTTTTTCTTTGTTTTCTGTTTTCATGCTGTGAATGCTATTGTCATTGTCTTCAGGTGTTTCCTGTTTTTCTTCTATTGTTTTGGTTGGTTCTGTTCTGGGTAGCAGCCAGTTGCTTTGGGCATTATGAGCTATTATTTACTCATAATCATTGAGTGTATTTCTTTATTTCTTCTGACCATTTGGCTAGTATTAGCCATGTTTAGTAGTACTTGTGTGTTTTTGGTCAACGAAAGAGCTTTTCATATTTTAGGTCATCCATATTAGTTTGCATACCTGACATTTGACCTCTGTCACAAGCTAGCCATATAGGTCAGAAACAGGTCACATTTTGTTTATTTGCATTTCTTATTCTCTAGGATTCATCCATTGTCTCACTCTGTTGTTTTAAGCCACTTACTAATGTCACCATATCTTTGTAAAAGTTTATGTATTGTGAAACTGTATAAAGTTTTCATAAAATATTTGTTTTGTTACAGCACTGACTAACATGCAATGGTGATAAATTTCAGCTTGGTCTCATCCAAACACTTAAAAACATTTGCAGTTAATGAAATAATTATTTAAATAAAATTATTAAAGTGATGAATATTCTACAACAAACATATTTTATACTATTAAAATATATTTAGATGCAACTCTAGTTGATTACAATTAAACACAAGATAGATTTCAATTCATTGTTTTATTAAAAATAATTATTTGACATGCAATAATTGACGGGCATACACTAATAAAATTCAGCACATTATTTTTAGCGCAAAATAATTATTAATACATCTCATTAAAAAGTACAATTTGATATTTTGATGTGTTTTACTATGTTAAACACTCTGTGTGGCATTTGTGAAAAATGCTATCAAACTCCACACACAGAAAAAAAGTAATTTCAAAACATTTAAAATTAATACATAGTAAATAAGCCCTGTCCTGGGTGTATCTGACAAGCACCTGAAACGTTCTCCCCTGGATGGGCATGGGGAACCCCCCCCGCCGGCCCCCCCCCCCCCCCCCCCCCCCCCCCCCCCCCCCCCCCCCCCCCCCCCCCCCCCCCCCCCGCGACCCTAATATAGGATAAAACGGAAGATAATGGATGGATGGCATAGTAAATAAATTACCCTGCCTCAAGCTCAGTTTTCATAATTTTTTCCTTTACAATAATCTGTTTTGTTGCACTGTTGCCAACTCCCCAGTATGGAAAGTGGCTATTGGCTGTCCTAAAATGTAATTAACTAATTTGCATAATAGAGCACGTTCGCACGTTCGCCTCTCGGCGCTAGGGATTCCTGGTTCGAATCCCAATCTGGGTGGAGTTTCCATGTTCTCTCCGTGTCCGCGTGGGTTTCCTCCGGGTTCTCCGGGTTCCTCCCACAGTCCAAAAACATGGATCAAGTCAATTGAATTCTCTAAATTGCCCCATATAGAGTGTGTTTGTGTGTGTGTGTCTGTGTGAGTGAGTGTGTGCCCAGCGATAGATTGACGCCCTGTACTGGGTGTATCTGCCCAGCGTCTGAGACGTTCTCCCCTGGATGGGCATGGGGAACCCCCCTGCGACCATAATAGAGGATAAAGCGGAAGATAATGGAAGGATGGAGGGTGGCACGGTGGCTTAGTGGTTAGCACGTTCGCCTCTGAGCGCTAGGGATTCCCAGTTCGAATCCTAATCTGGGTGGTTTTCATGTTCTCCCCGTGTCCCCGTGGGTTTCCTCCGGGTTCTCCGGTTTCCTCCCACAATCCAAAAACATGGATCAAGGTCAATTGAATTCTCCAAATTACCCCATGTATAGTGTGTATAGAGTGTGTTTGTGTGTGTGTGTATCTGTGTGAGTGTGTGCCCAGGGATAGATTGGCGCCCTGTCCTGGTTGTATCTGCCCAGCTCTTGAAACATTCTCCCCTGGATGGGCATGGGGAACACTCCCCCCCCCACAGCCATGTGTTACCTCAACTGCTTAGTAACACCTTACCAACTACCTGCAATGCCTCAACAACCGTGTCTAACAATCTAGCAATTGGTGGAACCACCAAGGCAAATTAAGCCCTAATCAAATTTCATCCATTTATTTTTGACAAACATTATATACATATAGACAAATGAACAAAATCCTTTAAATATCCTTTAAATAAAAAATATTTAAAAAAAAAATTTGTTGTAAAAAAAAAAAACCTGATTGAGTATGTAAATGGGAGGTAAAGTCAGGAAGTCAGATCCGGTGAGAAGAAAACATCTGCCACCTCTTTGCGTGATTGTCTCATGCTTCTGTGTGCAGTGAAGTGAAAATGAGTGCAAGTGGTTGAGAGGATGGCTGCATCTGTTTGTGTTGTTTTTTGGTTGCTTTCTCACACTCACTCCTTTCCTCCCCTACTCTAACCCTGTTTTAATACAGGGCAAGAGGATTTCAATTTCCCCTATGCCAACACTATTGCCCCAAGCAAACCCTCTTGTTTTTGTATGCCTTTCCCAGGTACATGTTGTTCAGAATCAGAGGTGAAGGGATGAGGCTCAGGCCAATTTGGTGGTGATCATATTATCATAATTGGAATAACTGTGGTAAAAAAATAACTGTGAGAAAAAGGTCTAAGAATCACACTTCAGTACTGCCCTATAGCAACGACAAAGAACACTTTATTTGGCTCCTACCAACACCTTAGCAACCACCTAAAATGCCCCATGGGAATGAGTGCCAAAACAATAGCAACCATCTGGTATACCTTAAAGAAACACTACTGACACATTTGCAACTAGAGGAGCTGCAACTTCTTTGTGACACACTAGTTACTTGTTTGATCCCTTTAGCTCACTTAATTTTTTAAAACTTTATTTCATACTGAATATTATAAATTAAATTTACAGAGCAGTATACCAATATAATTATAATCTCATATATATATATATATATATATATATATATATATATATATATATATATATATATATATATATATATATATGTATATATATATATATATATATATATATATATATATATATATATATATATATATATATATATATATATATATATATGTGTGTGTGTGTGTGTGTGTGTGTGTCTGTACATTATCAGTAATTAACTATCCTAACTATCCTAACACTTATATGCTAGTTGTGGTGTATGGTGGATTGCAATAAGGTCCTTATATTCTAGAATCCAGAAAGCATGTACCAGTGTTAATTGTGCGAAATTCTTTTATTACCTCCTTCCACAATCCAAAAACATACTGGCAGGCAAATTTGTAATAAATATAGGTGTGAATGCATGTGCATGAGTGTGTTTGTCTGTATGTAGGCCTTGCGATGGACCAGTGATATTATTTTACATTACCAGTACTGGTAAAAAACACTACAACTACAAGTCTCTACATCTTATCAGAATCGGCAGACTAAACACTAAATCACAACATAGTTACCCTATTTTTATGTAATTGCAAAATTGACTAGAAAAAGGAAAAATTCTGCAATATAAAATAGATAAATTACTACAATGGTAATTGATTCAGGGTCCAGAAAACCCCAGTGTCCACTACATCTGTCAGTGGTCAGTGAAAAAAATAGTTATTCTGGTGGCACTTGAAAACAGTAAGCCAGAATATGTTTTATGCTGCTTCTTGGTACACATTGCCAAATTCAATACGACTATAAGTATATAAAGAATAAAGGCTTCTAAAGTTTAGTTAAATTCTTGGTGAAAAGCAGTAATTACACTTCTTTGTTAAACTTGTGATTTGTCTGCTTCTAGTCTGCTATTTTTGTATAATATACAGTTACTATACTGTTACAGAAACAGTATGTTGTTACAGATGCTATGCTTTTACCACATTACTGCAGAAGCATTCATTCATTCATTATCTCCCGCTTTATCCTCTATTAGGGTCGCGGTGGGGTTCCCCATGCCCATCCAGGGGAGAACGTCTCGGGCGCTGGGCAGATAGACCCAGGACAGGGCGCCAATCCATCGCTGACTGCAGAAGCAATTATTTTTAATATGTGGTTTTAAATTAGTGATGGGTGGCACGGTCACTTCTCAGGGCTGGGGATTCCAATTTTGAATCCTAATCTGGGTAGATTTTCTATGCTTTCCCTGAGTCCGTGTAAGTTTCCTCTGGGCTCTCTGGTTCCCTCATACAGTCAAAAAACATAGATTCAAGGTAAATTCAATGCTCTAAATTGCTCCATATAGTGTGTGTTTGTGTATGTGTGAGTAAGTGCCCAGGGATAGATTGGTGTCCTGGGTGTATCTGCCCAGCACCCAAAGTTTTCTCCCTTGAATAGGCATTGGAAACTCCCCAGCAGCCATAGTAGTGGATTAAGCAGAATATATTGAATGATTGAATGAATAAATTAAAATAAATTAAGTTCATTTTACACATTTTTATAAACAAATTAACCAAAAGTATAACCTAATATATATGTATTATCCTTGCCCACCCTGACGTTATAATGACTGCTGTTCATTATTTCTTAAAAATTACTCTTTTATGAGGAGTCTAACATAATTATTGAAGCCAATTTCTATTTTTTCAGCCACCAAAAGACAAAAGTATCTGAGACTTTTCTGAGTCAGACCGCTGAGATATAACGTCAAAATTCAGAGATAAAAAGTCAGAATTCTGAGATTAAAAATCAGAATTCTGAGATACATTTGCCTTTTTTTCCATTTGGTGGTGGAAATGGGCTTCCATACATATATACCCGGATCATGTTTAGTTGCCTAGCAACACATAAACAACATTCTGTTCATTGGCCTAGCCACCTGTACTTGTACAGCCACACAATTGGAAATATGGAAGAGATGTGTGCTGCAACAAGCTCAAAAGAAGCAATAAATGCATATCTGGAATACAAAAGGTAAAAAGCTGTTGATATTTTGCTTGGAAGCAAGTCTGAGATTATTATTAACATCTACTACTCCACAGCCAACAAGTCATTAGCATTAGCTAGCTATTTGTCACAGCTCAAGACTAAAAAGTTAAAAAACAGCTAATTAAGTCACTGTCCTATAGTTTTAACTGTATTGATTGGTAGAATTAGTAGAAATGAAACTACTGACCCCACAAGCTTAAATATACTTAAAGATGATTTGTATATTTTTAAAAAATATTTGTGATTAAGGCTCTTTATAAATAAAATATAAAGTACTGAACAAAGGAAAGATGAAAGGCACCATGCAAATCATTAAATGTTTTAATATGGTTTTAAATAAGACCATTTAAGGTCTTTTATGTATAAAAAGTATTATTATTATTATTATTATTATTATAAAAAAACAAAAACATTAGAGATAAAGAGAGGCAATTACAATACCAAAAAACGTTCATTCATTCATTATCTTCCACTTAATCCTCTACTAGGGTCTCGGGATGGTTCCCCATGCCCATCCAGGGGAGAACGTTATAGGTGCACAAACACACGCTACATGGGGCAATTTAGATAATTTAGTTTACCTTAAATCCATGTTTTTCGAACCTGGCTAACCAGCACTGAGAGGCGAATGTACTAACCACTAAGCCACCATACCAAAATACAGTTTTATTGCAATTTTATTTTGTAGCATTATAATAGGCATTGAACCATCCATGTAAGCTGCCATAAACACCTGAGAAAAAATACAAGGGAATCTAACAGTCTTTATGTGTAGAAAATATGTTTTTTAATATCTTTGTGATTAATAGGTCTGGAATCACAGCTTAGTGTAAAGCTAAACTAAAATACTTTAAACACCACGAGCATTTAACCATACTGTGCAATTATTTTAAGGATTGTAGGGGAGGATGATGGTGGAAAACCTTTCTCAGAGGCTGAGTATGAAGAGTACAAACGTAAAATACTTCCAAATCGAATGCAGAACCGCCTCTTTGTAAGTTTCGGTGTACCTGGAAAAATAGACTGCAAACTTGTTGGTCCAGAAACCCCATGCTTTTGTTCACATAGGTAAGTATGGAAATGTTTTATCTTTGATGTGATTACACAGAACACTAGTATGTTCAAAGATGGTTTTCGTAGTTTGTTTTATGACTTTTGTTTTATGTTCGGCTGAATAGATGAAGTGCTGAAACACAATGTTTAATAGTGTCACTGCAAATTCACAATTTGAACATAGAAAGCTTTTATATGGACATTTGACTATGAAAAATTATTACTTTTCCAGAATCAATCAATAATTTAATCTTAAATTAAGTATTTTATTTATATTTTGTTTCCAAATAGAAAAAAATTGTTGTCAAAAAAGCAAATAGCTAGTTTTCTTTAAATACATTGTGTGTTAAATACACCAAATATATCTCATTTTCCAAAAGTTGGATTTAAAAAGAAAATGAACATGAACCCAATAATTACTCCTAAAAGAGTAAAGGAAAAACAAAGCTTAACAGCATGCTTTCTCTTGCCTCCAAAAAAACGCCTCCCTTGTAAATGCAGCATTGTTACATTCTTTCAGCAGTTAGTTACATACTGTTTACTTTATTAGAGGGACATTTCATTGTTGTCAGCAGTCCTAGTCATTTTCATGTATCCACAGTCATTTAATGGGATGAAATTTGCCTCTTTCTTTTTGTGCCACAGCACAGGATGATCCCTGTGGATACTGTGTTCAATCCAACAAGATATATTTAGCATTTTTATTGTATGCAATGGTGAAAAATGGCAAGTTTAATGTAATACTGAAAGCCATGTTTATTAAAAGATTTTTTTCTGTCCGGCTTCGGCCTAAAATTTTCATTTTGGTGCGTTGCTTGTATTTACTAAAGGTAACTCAGTTATAAACTTTTTATAATTGTCTGGTCTATAATTGTTCTATAACTTTTCACCCTGCAGATACAAACAACATCAGACAGACTTTGAAGAACTACCAAGCACAAGACCAATTGCTTTACCATGCAGAGTGAAGGATTGCCAGTGTGTGTCCTTCCAGTATGTACATCACAATGGGTCACAGCCAGTGCGCTGTCGCTGCAAGCACCTTCCCAGTGATCACAATGAAGCTGGAAGTCATCAGTGTAAAAAATGTGAGTTTTATGTTCCATCTGTTATCATGTTAAAAAATGTGTGTATATAACGGTGGCTTAGTGGTTAGCACGTTCGCACCTCAGTGCTAGGGATTCCCGGTTCGAATCCCCATCTGGGTGGAGTTTCCATGTTCTCCCCATGTCCGCATGGGTTTCCTCCGGGTTCTCCGGTTTCCTCCCACAGTCCAAAAACATGGATCAAGTCAATTGAGTTCTCCAAATTGCCCCATATAGAGTGTGTATGTGTAAGTGAGTGTGTGCCCAGCGATAAATTGGCGCCCTGTCCTGGGTCTATCTGCCCAGCGCCCGAAACGTTCTCCCCTGGATGGGCATGGGGAACCCCACCGCAACCCTGATATAGGATAAAGCGGAAGATAATGGATGGATGGATATATATATATATATATATATATATATATATATATATATATATATATATATATATATATATATATATATATATATATATATATATATATATATATATGCTTTTTCACTCAATTCTTCATCTTTTTAAATAGATGCACTAAACTAAGTAAACTTATACTTTGGTCACAGTAAAACACTCTATGGTGTAATAATATGCTTATCTAATTTATTAGGTAAAGCTTTGTGAAGTGTGCCAAGAACTGAACACTGTGTTACCATTACTTTATTATTAATAATAATAAATGTGTAATTGCAGTGTTTAAGGCTATACTTTTTAATTACAGTTTATTTACTGTATATTGAGGAATATATTATTATTTTTGATATTATCAAAATACACTCCAACTCATTTACTTCACTCTAGTGATGAATGTCCGCCTGGTGAAATCCACCTTACCGAGGTGCTAATTCAAACTTCGTAGTGTTCACCACTGCTAAATGGTGGAATGATCCTCCCAACTCTGTCCGTAAGGCGGAGTCAATTAGTATCTTTAAAAAAATATCTTAAAACACATCTCTTCCACAAATGCCTAATATAAGAAAAAATGGACGGAATCAGATAATGATCAGGTTTGATAATTCTACTGACTTGTGTTGTTCTCTCATTTAAAAGTTGTTTTGGACAAAAGGGTCTGTTAAATGACTGAATGTAATGTTGCAGGTAATTCCTGTACTGGCTTTCAGAGTCCCTACACATGTGGATGTGGTGAACTGAGCAGTGCACATAAGACACTGGTGGAGACAAGAGAGGAGCGAATGGCACGTGGTCACCCAGTGGGCAAAGCAGTTCCTTATGCAGCTATGGGAGGCCTGACTGGATTCAGCTCTTTGATAGATGGTTATTTGCGACTGGATCCTAGTGGATCAGGTGTTGATGGTGAATAATCTGCAGCACCTTTATTTTTTAAGACAAGAGGGATTAGTAATTTAGTTGAATTTACTTTGTGTTGTGAACCAGATAATGAAGAAATGATCGATAAGACACCATCATTAGTCTGTAAAAAGAAGACAAAACTTATTTTATTACTTTATAATTTACTTGAATAAATATACTTACAAATTACTTGAAAAATGGTGTGATACTCCATTTGTGATACATGTCATACTCCAAAAAAAGGTCAAATCTAGCATTTGCATATAAACATTATGTTCATCCTTTACTTTTAGTGTGTGGTGTTCACAGGACAAATAAAAATGTTCTAAACATGTGACTGAAAGTTAAGGTGCACCTTATGTTAAATATTTTAATTAAAATGTTCTCTTCTGGGGCAGGACGGGCACATTCGTCTCTCAGCGCTGGGGATCTAGGTTCGAATCCCAATCTGAGTTGAGTGTCCATGTTCTCCTTTTGTCCTTGTGGGTTTCTTCCCACAGTCCAAAAACATGGATTCTAGGTAAATTGGCTGCTCTAAATGACCCCTATAATAGTTTTGTGTGTGTGTGTGTGTGTGTGTGTGTGTGTGTGTGTGAGAGAGAGAGAGAGAGAGAGAGAGAGAGAGAGAGAGAGCGAGAGAGTGAGCGCCCGCAATTATAGTAGAGAAGTAAGGAGAATTAATAAATGTTCTCTGTCTTTATCTCTCTCGCTGCATGTTTTTATGTGTATGTGTTTGCTATGCTCTGTTGTGACATTACAACACAATCACATTACAGAGCTTATGGGGTCAAGTACATTAACCTGATTTCTGTGAGTTCTGACACTTTTCAATAGAATTGAGGTCAGCCTCTGGCTGAGTCACTTTAAGGTGTTTATTTCTCATACTCTGTAGTTGAAAGACAGGTTGAAAACGATTGCTGCTGGGTGAGATGGCATGGCTGATGTGACATGATCAGTAAGCTTGTGCAGTAAGGTTTGATACAATTACCAAATGAAAGGCTCCAGTGTCACCAGAAGCAGCTTGTCCATTTTGTAACAGCTAGATAATCTGCCCAACACAAGACAGAACATTAGAATTAAATATATTCATTCATTCATTTATCCTCTATTAGGGTCGCGGTGGGGTTCCCCATGCCCATCCAGGGGAGAACGTCTCAGGCGCTGGGCAGATACACCCAGGACAGGGCGCCAATCTATCGCTGGGCACACACACACTCACACAAACACACTCTATATGGGGCAATTTGGAGAACTCAATTGACTTGCTCCATGTTTTTGGACTGTGGGAGGAAACCGGAGAACCCAGAGGAAACCCACGCGGACACGGGGAGAACATGGAAACTCCACCCAGATGGGGATTTGAACCGGGAATCCCTAGTGCTGAGAGGCGAACGTGATAACCACTAAGCCACCGTGCCACCCAGAATTAAATATAGGTAATGACTAATTAGTGAGATCAGACCGCAACAACTGTAGGTAATGTTCCCACTGCCATTATTACACTTACATAACCTTATTTTTGTTGTTATAAAAGAAGGTATTATGCTTAACTTGTATCAGAATGCCAAGAGAACAGGTTTGATAATTCTACAGTGTAGCTGATTTTCTATATAACTACTGACTTGTGGTGTTCTCATTTGTAAGTCACTTTGAATAAATGCGTCTGCTAAATGACTAAATTAGTCTTTTACTAAGATTAATTTGTTAATAAACAGTGGCTTTTTCTCAGCAAAAAATCCCAGAAGGTCTTCACATAAAAGAAATATAAATATTTGTGCTTATGAGGAGACAATGGCTGCAAGGACTGAAAAGCCAGGTGATGAAACTAGTCATTTAAATTTAGCTGTAGGGATTCCTGACCCACCATCCTGAGATGTTCTAAGACAAATGTTCTGTGAATGATGGCTCTCAGCTAAAAGATCCTGCAGCTGATACCCAGGCATTGGCATATTTTAAATTTTTTATCTTAATAAATTTTTATCTTAATGGGTGCAGTTACTCCATATCTTGTTGCATAAACGTCAAGGTATTAGTTTCTGCCAGGAACAAAAATGTCTATTGTAAAGGAGTTATTGTTATATTTATACTATATAGCATTCTAACACGCATAATGCGTTATCTAGAGAATTGTAACAAATGACATTCAACCAAAATATTAAGTTGAAGGAAGGAAGAACATTATGAGCAAAATGCCCAATAAGGGAACAGAATCTCAAACAAAAAATAAACAGAAGTCTGTGTTCTTAATTTAGCCACTTCTGTAAAGCCAGTCTTGTATTAACTGGACAGGCAATTTGGTTAATTTCACTTTCTACAGGAGTATTTAATGTATGAATTTCTGGGCGGCACAGTGGCTTAGTGGTTAGCATGTTCTCTCAGCACTAGGGATTCCGGGTTCGAATCCCAATCTGCCTGGGGTTTCCATGTTCCCCCTGTGTCCGTGTGGGTTTCTTCCAGGTTCTTCGGTTTCCTCCCATAATCCAAAAACATGGATTAAGTCAATTCATTCATTCATTATCTCCCGCTTTATCCTCTATTAGGGTCGCGGTGGGGTTCCCCATGCCCATCCAGGGGCGAACGTCTCGGGCGCTGGGCAGATAGACCCAGGACAGGGCGCCAATCCATCGCTGGGTACACACTCACACACTCAAACACACTCTATATGGGGCAATTTAGAGAACTCAATTAACTTGATCCATGTTTTTGGACTGTGGGAGGAAACCGGAGAACCCAGAGAAAACCCACACGGACACGGGGAGAACATGGAAACTCCACCCAGATGGGGATTCGAACCGGGAATCCCTAGCGCTGAGAGGCGAACGTGCTAACCACTAAGCCACCGTGCCGCCGGATTAAGTCAATTGAATTCTCCAAATTGCCCCATATAGAGTGTGTGTGTGTGTGTGTGTGTGTGTGTGTGTGTGTGTGAGACTGTGTGTGCCCAGCGATAGATTGGTGTCCTGTCCTGGGTGTGTCTGCCCAGCGCCCGAAATGTTCTCCCCTGGATGGGCATGGGGAACCCACCGCAACCCTAGTAGAGGATCAAGCAGAAGGTAATGATAGATGAATTTCATTAGTTACATGTGTAACAACAACATTTTTTGTTTAATTTATATACTGTCCCAGTTAGAATCCCAATCTGGGTGGAGTTTCCATGTTCTCACCGTGTCTGTGTCGGTTTCCTTTGGGTTCTCCGGTTTCCTCCCACAATCCAAAAACATGGATTCAAGGTAAATTGAATGCTCTTACTTGCCCCATTTAAATTAACCCTATATAATATGTGTGTATGTCTGTGAGTAAGTGTGTGTGCCCAGCAATAGTTTGGTGTCCTGTCCTGGGTGTATCTGCCTTAAATGTTCCCCCCTAAATGGGCATGGAAAATCCCCCGCGATCCCGAGTAGAGAACTGTTGACAAATAAAGAATAATAAGATTTCATGGCTACCACAAACATATAAAAAAATTATAATGACATTGTAGGGCCATATAACCACCAGAACAAACTGTTCCCAGAACAGAACAGTTTTGGTGTTTTACATACTTTGTGCCACATTGTATGTCTAGTAAATGATGGTACCAGGATACTGGTAAAAGATTTTAAGGAACTGACTTTTGTCTATCAGAACATTTTATTAGAAAAATATGTATTTTTTTTAGCTTTCATTTAGAACTGAAACAATGTTAAGAGAATAAATAACTGGAACAATGTTTAGAGTAAATAGAATGTTAATGTAGGAGAGGCATAGATCCAGCAGATGTCAGTAATACACTACATTTTAATAAACTTTGTAAAATATATATGCCAAATCAGTATTGTTTTTCCTAATGGTCGATAGATGTCTTTGACACTATTCCACAGCCAAATATATTTGCCAATAATAAATGTTTTTCCTCATATTCTGAGTTTATCACTATGCACAGCATAGTCCGTTTATATTCTCACTTTGAATATGCCTGCGTTATACTGTGTACATTACTTCTATAAGGCCTAATTTAGTTCGTAACACCTATTCATTCATCCTTCTCTACAAGCTTTAAAATGAGCAGACAGTGTGTCTGTGGCTTATTGAGGTCTGCCTCTGTTTCACAATAGAATTGAGGTCAGCGCTCGGCTGTGTCACTTGAAAGATGTTCTTTTATTTTATAGTTTCCCCGATTTTCAGTGTTACTTAAGAATCAACTGTAGAACTGAAAGGCAAGAACCCTTTGTCTATTGAAAATATAGATGACTTTTCTATAAGCGTTAGTCACGTGTTCAAGTGCTCTGTATATACAGTAAATGAATGTCGTTTGTTTACAATGTGGGTAAGTAAGCTATGTTCTAAAAAAGAAATATGTAGCCTTGCTGTGAAACACAAAACAAATAATGTTATTTAAGTTGCACATTCGCCTCTCAGCATCGGGGATATAGGTTCGAATCCCAATCTGGGTGGAGTTTCCATGTTCTCCCCATGTCCACATGGTTTCTTCCAGGTTCTCCAGTTTCCTCTCACAGTCCAAAAACATGGATTTGAGGTAAATTGAATGTTCTAAATTGCCCCATATAGTGTGTGTATGTGGGAGTGAATGTGTTCAGTGATAGATTGGCGCCCTGTCCTGGGTGTATCCTGCCGTGTGCCTGAAACGTTCTCCACTGGATGGGCATGAGGAACCCTCCTGCGACCTTAGTAGAGGATTAAGTGAAAGGTAATGAATGAAAGAATGAATGAATAAACCACATCCAAGACTGCTTAATAGGCCACATTATTATCAATTTTACAGGATAAGCAGTTTTCTCTCTTGAAATATGCTTTTTACTGATTAGTTTTTAAATAGGTTAATAGGTTTATTAGTTTGGTCCTTGGTTTAAGTTAAGTTTAATTCACAATTTTTTTGTTCTTACACCCACAAACATAATTATGCTGTATTTGGAGTTCATGTGTTAGACCAACACAAAGTATGCCATAATTGTGAATTACAAAGTAACATGGTAACTAAAAATCTGAGACATTCATAAAACTAAAAAGTGTGACATTCATTTGTAATTAGCCACCCCTAATTCATTTGTAATTAGTATTCATCCATCCATTATCTTCCACTTAATTCTTTACTAGGGTCGTGGGGTTCCCCTTGCCCATCCAGGGAAAAACGTTTCAGGCGCTGGGCAGATACACCCAGGACGGGGCGCCAATCACTGGACAAACACTAACACAGACACTCACACAAACACACTCTATATGGGGCAATATGGAGCCGTCAATTTCAGCTATAGTACTTGATGGGAACACCCCCACAATCCTAGTGGAGGATAAAGCAAAAGATAGCAAAAGATAAGGATGAATATTTCCAGCCATTTTACATTTGTTACATTTACATTTGGTCATTTAGCAAACGCTTTTATCCAAAGCGATGTACAAGGTGAGCACAGGGTTAATTACAGCATCCCTGGAGCAATGAGGGTTAAGGGTCTTGCTCAAGGACCCACACTGGTAACTTCAGTGGACCTGGGATTTGAACCCCCAACCTTCAGATTGATAGCCCAATGCCCTAACCACTGAGCTACCGCACGCTATCTTCCCATGAACTCTGGCTAGATTTCCTACTGATCCTCACAACATAATGCTGCCACCATCATGTTTCATGGTGAGGATGGTTCATTCAGGGTGATGTGTGGTATTAGTTTTAGCCGCACATAAAATTTTGCATTTAGGCCAGAAAGTTCAACTTTGGTCTCATTTGATCAAAGTACCTTCTTTTACATGTTTGTTCTATGCCCCACATGACTTGTGGAAAGCTGCACACAGGACTTCTTATGGCTTGTTTTCAAAAATTGCTTTCTGCTTGCCACTTTTCCATAAAGGCCAAATTAGTAAAGAATACATCTAATAATTGTCATGTGGCCAGATTCTTCTGCCTAATTTGTGGATCTCTGCAGCACATCCAGAGTGACCTTGAGTCTCTTTGCTGCCCTCCTAATTAGTGCTCTCCTTTCTTGAGCTGTCAGTTTAGGCAGACAGCCATGTCATGGTGGGTTTGCAGTTATTCTTTGCACCATACTCTTTTTATTTGCGGATGTTGGACGAAACATCTCTGTGTAACATTCATAGCTTGGGATAGTATTTTATAACCTACCCCTGCTTTATACTTTTTCACAACTTTTTCCCAGCCTGCCTATTGTGTTCCTTGGTTTTCATGAGCTGTTTTATTACTAGTGTGCTTTAACAAACTTCTAAGGTCTTTACAGAACAGCTGTAATTATACTCAGAACAAATAGACAAGGGGAAACTCTGTTTACTAATTAGGTGACTTCTGAAAGCAATTGGTCAAACTGGATCTGAAGTCTTAGTTCAGATGGCTAAATACAAATGCAACACCACACTTTATTTAAAATTTTCTTTATTTATAAATGTTTAAAAAAATATATTTTTAGTTCATGGGGGGCAAGATAGCTCAGTGGTTAGGGCATTGGGTTGTCAATCTGAAGGTTGGGGGTTCAAATCCCAGGTCCACTGAAGTTACCAATGTGGGTCCTTGAGCAAGACCCTTAACCCTCATTGCTCCAGGGATTCACGTTGTAAGTCGCTTTGGATAAAAGCGTCCAATAAATGACCAAATGTAGTTCACTTTCAATTACTTATGTTGTTTTAGTCTATTATATCAAATCGCAATAAAATACATGTTGGTTTGTAAGTGTAAAAAATGTGCAAAAGTTCAGTAGGTATGAAGACTTTTTCTAAGCATTGTGTCTAATTATCTTTTTACAGAATTTTATCTCAGGTGTTACATACAGTATACAAACATGTACATGTTTTATGTGGTATTGCCATGCTGCAAAAGCTATATGATAGCTTTGCCTTAAAATGTTTCACTTAAAAAAAATATTTTAATGTTATTTTAGTTATTTTAAGCAACACACATATGTTTACTAATTTAAAATTGTAGCTAGATAGTAACTAGCCAGTGCATGCATAGTATCAGTTTTCCTAAAAGGCTTAAAGGATTAGTGCAGCAGCTTGATAGTGCGGCTCAGTCGCAGCATCTCTATTTCACAAAACAGCTTACTTATAATTATTTCTCTTTTGGTACTCTAGATATTAAGTGTAACATGTTCATCAATTATAAGGCTGTAGTATTTCAAGAAAAATTTTTTGTACTTGGGCAGCAAGTTGGCTTAGTGGTCAACACATTTGCCTCTCAGTGCTCGGGATCCGGGTTCAAATCCCAAACTGGGTGGCATTTCCATGTTCTCTCTGTGTCCATGTGGGTTTCCTTTGGGTTCTCTGGTTTCCTCCCAGAGTCCAAAAACATGGATTCAAGGTAAATTGGCTGCTCTAAATTACCCCTATATAGTCCGATAGATTGGCATTCTGTCAATCTTATTATCTTCCACTTAATTCTATACTAGGCACTATGGTTGCGCACAGGGGGGGGAGGGTGTGCTTCCATTTGCCCATCCAGGGGGGAACTTTTTGGGAGTTACAATGCCCACACACACTATATATATATATATATCAGGTAGGTCAGGTAAATTAAATGATTTATCAGAATCAGAATCAGACTTTATTGGCCAAGTATGTTCACACATACAAGGAATTTGTATTTGGTTGCAATAGCTCACAGTGCACAATAAGTGACAGACGTACCCAAACTAGCATTTCCTCATACACACACACACACACACACACACACACACACACACACACACACACACACACACACACACACACACACACACACACACACACACACGCACGCACGCACGCACGCACGCACGCACAGACACACCTGTAAACATTGACGGTTGTGCAAGTTGCAGATTGTATTTAATAAAGTGCTAGTGCAATTCTGTAATGGATAGTTAAATAGGTGAGAATGGAAGAAGACTGGTTGAGAGTGTTGAGAATGAGTCCAGAAGTAGTCTTTTAATGTTCAGCTGTTCATTAGTCTGATGGCATGTGGAAAAAAGCTTCTCCGTAATCTGGAGGTCTTGATCCTCAACTGACTGAACCGCCAGCCTGAGGGAAGATACTGGAACAGGTGATGTCCAGGGTGTGATGGATCACGGACGATGTTCTCTGCCCGCTTCCTGGTTCTGGCCGTGTGCAGGTCTGGTAGGGAGGGTAGCTTTACGCTGATGGTTCTCTCTGCAGACCTGATGATGCGCTGTAGTCTGTGGGTGTTCTGTCTGGTGGCTGAGCTGCCCCACACTGTGATGGATGCGGTGAGGACAGATTCTGTGGTGTCGGTGTAGAACTGCACCATCAGCTCCTTGCGCAGGTTGAACTTCCTCAGTTGACACAGGAAGTATAGCCTCTGCTGAGCCTTCTTTATGATGGTGCTGATGTTATGGTCCCATTTCAAGTCCTTTGAGATTATTGTTCCCAGGAACTTGTAGGAGTTCACCGCCATTACAGTACTGTTGAGGATGGTGAGTGCTGGAAGCGTTGGAGGGCTTCTCCTGAAGTCTACTCTCATCTCCACTGTTTTGGCTGTGTTCAGCTCCAGGTTGTTGTGGTTGCTCCAGAGGACCACCTGCTCCACAACCCGTCTGTAGGCAGACTCGTCACTGTCCCGGATGAGACCAATGACTGTCAGATCATCTGCAAACTTTAGGATTTTGACAGAGGGATCTGTGGAGGTACCCTCGTTTGTGTACAGTGAGAAGAGCAGCGGGGAGAGAACACAGCCTTGTGGAGCTCCTGTGCTGATGGTCCTGGTGGTGTATGTATATGTGATGGTGTATATATGGTATTTATATTAGTATACTGCTCTGTAAATTTCATTTATAATATACAGTATGAGATGGGGAAATTTAGATAGGGGCAATTTAAAGCAGACAATTTACCTTGAGTATGTTTTTGGGCTTTGGGATGAAAACGGAGAAGACAAAGGAAAACCACAGGGATACAGGGCGAACATGGAAACTCCACCCAGATCGGGATTCGAACCTGGATCGTCCGCGCTGAGAGGCGAATGTGCAAAACCCTAAGTCACCATCCCAACCCTAAATAAAACATTCATATATTTACATTTGGCAACTTACAAATACCACAACTTTATGGTTGAGGTCAGAGCACAAGGTACAGCAGCTTTACAGATACAGCAGCGTTAAGGGTCCTGCTCAAAGACTGGGACCTGAACCCAAACCTTCTGATTAATAGCCCAACACCCTAATCACTGAGCTACCTCACCCTTAAAGAACAGAAAAAATAGCTTTGAACTACAAATGGAGCTTTACATAGATTTGGCTACATAGCATTACATTATTGCATATCAAAACTACAACATAAGTCATTTTATCTAATTTGTGAACGATCTTACACTATACTACTGTTTCATTTGTTATGTGAAGCATTTGTTCCTTATTCATTCCATTTAACTGCTCTGTTATATGAAAGTGAATTTTGAATGGTATTATCATGGTTCAGTTAAATAGACTAAAAAGTTATTTCATCTGGAACTTATTTCGAGGAGATAAGTAATTTGCAGCATTTTCATTCACAGTTCATCATGCATAAGAACTTGCATTCATTTTTACAAGATGGTCCCGTGATCTTTTTTTCTTTCTCTTCTTTTTACAAGATGCCACTGAAACTGTCTTCACTATAAGAGCTTTAACCCCATGTTTAAAGTGGATTTACACATTATGTGTGCATTCTGCATATAAATGATCTTTTCCTGACGTGGTTCAGTAGTTTTAATTTAGGACTAGTGTGCCAAAAAAGGCAACAAACACTAATTCAAGCGTGTCAGTGTATTGTGTATATTCTGTGTATTTGCACTGACGCCTGAGTGTATTGGATGACTCATCTTAAGCTCCTTCGAAATCCCATTAGACTGGATTCGTTACATCCTTCTGTGTGTTCCAGCTGTGTGCGTTCCCATTATGAATTAGAACGTCTGCTCCTCCTTGTCCATCATCTGCCGTTTTGTAAATTAGGTATGTTTGAAACATTTGTCTGATTTAATACAGCTCCTGAGAAATAAACATATGTGTAGAGTATCAGTGAGGTTGACTTTACTAAAGTTGGCATATGGTTTCACAAATCACATATTAATTAATACCGCAAAAAGTTTATTAGCCATATAGGCTACTATGGACACAGTTATAAACTTATATACTTTATTCTGTATTAAATATTTTTTATGTATAAGCTATAAGGATACCACTTTTAGGAGTACATGAAAACTCCATCCAGATTGGGATTCGAACCTGAAATCCCCAGCACTGAGATTGGAACATACTAACCCCTGCCCTAAAGCATTAAATTATTTAATAAACATGAAAATTAGAAGAAATATATAAACTGTAATAATATAGCTTAAAAAGTCTCCTAACTTATTATTTTGTAGAGACACATTTTGCTTTAATTTAATTTAATTTTTACAAATTTTTAATTTAATGCTATGTGCAGTATCTGCTTTGCACAATGGGATTGGGGAATATTTTCCTATTCTTCCTTGCAGAATTGATTGAGGTCAGTCAAATTTTGTGTTAAGTGGCAATGCACTGCTCTCTTTCAGTCCATCCACAGATTTTCTAGTAGATGTAGGTCAGACTTTGACTGGGCCACTCAAGGACATCCACCTTCCTTTCATTCTGCTTTGTTGTTGTCGTGCTGAACAATAAATCTTCTGCAAATCTTCAGATGTCTAGAACATGGTTGCATGATTTCCTTAATAATTTTAAGCATCTGTTTTCCTTCCAATACTGACCAATTGCCCAGTCCCCATAATAAGCCACCACCATGCTTCTCTATAAGAATGGTGTATTCTGAATGAATTTTTTTATATACCACTAGGAGTTCAGACAAAATTTATTCTGACCATAAAACATTTTAATACAATAAAATGGAATCTTGACGACTTTCTTATAACTACTGATACCTAACACTATATTTTGTTAAAGCCAAACATGCCACTTTCCACACACACACACACAAAAAAAACTGACTGAGAGCTTGGTGGTGGCAAGATTTATTTATGAGTGTTACTCTTTAGCATTATCTAGACAGTAGTTTTTTTCAGGATTAAAGGGAAAATGGTCTTTACCAAACAGTACATAATAATAATAATTACTCATACTCACTCACACAGACACACTCTATATGGGGCAATTTTGAGAATTCATTTGACTTGATCCATGTTTTTGGACTGTGGGAGGAAACCGGAGAACACGGAGGAAACCCACGCAGACACGGGGAGAACATGGAAACTCCACCCAGATGGGGATTCGAACCGGGAATCCCTAGCGCTGAGAGGCGAACGTGCTAAGCCACCGTGCCGACAATAATAATAATAATAATAATAATGATAATAATAATAATAATAATAATAATAATAATAATAAAGACTCACGTGACTAGTAATGAAGTAATCCATCCATCCATTATCTTCCGCTTTATCCTATATTAGGGCCGCGGCGGGGTTCCCCATGCCCATCCAGGGGAGAACGTTTCGGGCGCTGGGCAGATACACCCAGGACAGGGCACCAGTCTATCGCTGGGCACACACTCACACAGACATACACACTCTATATGCAGCAATTTGGAGAACTCAGTTGACTTGATCCATGTTTTTGGACTGTAGGAGGAAACCGGAGAACCCGGAGGAAACCCACGCAGACACGGGGAGAACATGGAAACTCCACCCAGATGGGGATTCAAACCGGGAATCCCTAGCGCTGAGAGGCGAACGTGCTAACCACTAAGCCACCATGCTGCCGTAATGAAGTATTATTATTATTATTATTATTATTATTATTATTCCTGTGATTTATTCACAATAATATACAACCCCAAGAGCCTTATTGCTTTTATAAAATGGTTACAAACATACTATATTAAAAAACAAGGTTTGATTCATAAATGCGTTTAGTGAAAGAAAAATCAGTAATAAACTGGTCTTCAGCGACATAATCTAGTCCTGTTTTGAAGTGAACGCTGATTTCTGAATAACATGTTTTTGGATTCTCTACAAATCAAATTCTGCCACCTATTGATCAAATTAAAGAACGCAGATTTAAGAACCGGAACTACCCATTTTATAAACACAAATAATCCATGGAAATAAACACAGGAATTTAATTGGCTAAATTAAAGCCAAAGCAAAATAGGCAATGGTTATTTAACTAAAAATATCATGTCAAACAAACACAAAAAAATGTCCATGTTAGTGGGCACTGGTCACTCCTGAAAGCAGTATTACACTAGACACCTGAAGATGAGAGCACACCAACAAAAATGCTTTTAAATGTGCAGGTCCATCAAGTTCAGACATCACAAAACCATTCTTTACAGTACTTTGGAAATGTATTGTTTCTTAATAAAGTTTACAGTTTAATTAAAACATTAAAACTGAAACTGTATTATGCAAAGCTTATAATTTATCTAAATTTTGCACAAACACCAAGATGATTTTTTCAAAACTGAATGACAGTTTAAATTCAATTAGGTATTTGGTAAAGATTTGATAAAAATGAAAAACAACATCCATACTGTTGCTAATCAATCAAAACAATCTTCTTGTTTTGGATTGTTCTCGTTAAGTAACTTATTAAGGTAATTCTTCCTAATTACCTGGCTTTGGAACCGGCAACCTTGCTCCCTCAGGAATTAAACCTTCATGATGGGAAGTGAAAGAATTTACCTCCGTACCACCATGCGTCTTATTTTTCAGGACTCACATGTCTATTTTAGCAGAACAATTCCAGGTCTCATACTGCCTGGTTTACAACAGTGTGGCTTTGTGAACATAGAGTGTGTATGGATGACTGAAGTGTCTGTAGTCCAAATCTGTTTTCTATTATAAGATTTATGGCACAATTTAAACAGTTCTCATCAATAACGGCAGAGTTTGTATTAAGCAATAACGCACAAAGCCCACAAAACTGCACATATTCTTTGTTGTTATTTCCAAACAATTGAAAGGGGCTCTGAATGAGTGGTAAACTTTTTGTATTTGTTGCAGGGATCAATTTGCTTTTGTATAATTTGTTTTAGATTTGACATACAGAATTAAGTTTATTATTGAAAATACTGAAAAACCTTCCTTTGCTCTTTAGTTTATTGAAAAAGTGAATTTAAGTCATTTTCTGTAGTGTAACAACTGTTCTAAAAACGGGGTTTGTGTATAACTTTAAGATAACAAAAAGGCATAAAGTTTTTAAAATTGCCACTGGTTTGTAAAGTTGGTAGTAGAAAGTTTTGCCTTAGCCTTAGACATATTAGTGTTGTCAGGTAAAAAATATATATTAGTAAAAGTAAAAGTTTAAAAAAAACATGACCTTAAAATCAGCTGAATAAAGGACTTTTATAATAATTCACTGCAAAAGCAGTGAATTATTATATTTATATATCATTATTATAGTGGCTACACTCTTTGATTAGAGATTTAGAAGTACAATTATCTTAGCCATTTTTCCAGAAGAAGAAGAATGATGTGACATGAGATTTTTGAAGAGACATAAGGGTCACTTTACGATACTTCACAAATAACCAATCAAAGCTACCAATTTTTGCTATTGTATAGGTCCCTAAATCAGATTTAATAAGAATGCTGGGCATCCTATGCTCATGTGTATTCATGACCACTTTTTATCTTCTACAAAATGACAGAAAAATAAAAAACAAGGTGAAATTAGGATAGCATTCTTTTCACAGCTGTGGAGATATCGTACTGGGATAATTTAATAAGAATGCAACAATTAAATCATATATTTAGGTATCAGTAAGGAAAATTGAGAGTTAACCTCTTATTAATAAAACAGAAAACAAATCCCCCTGAGAAGATTTCTGACGTCAGTGTTGAAATTTGGAGCACCATGTACGTATTTAATTGGATTGCCAACGTCATATTTGCAGATAAAAGGGAATTTAATCTCTAGTACAATTAAAAATCAGATCAAATTACTTTCCTTTGTTTTGCATTAGGTGAAATTTGTAATTCCATATGCAAATTAGTGAGTAATATTACCAGCAAGTGATTAGGGTTCCCATAAATAAGGATGAGACACTTTATAAAAATTACTAAGTTTCTATTTGCAAGTACCTGCTTCTTTGGTGACATACATTTCCAGTTACAGAACATGATTAAAATACTTATTTTGGAAGTTTGTTAAACTGCATGTGTACTTCAGAGAATGATCGCAAAAAAGAAGTATGGTAGCGATTCTTATTTGAAAGGCACATAAATGCAGTGGCAATATTTCTTGATGTTTGTATAGCGAGGGCCATATCAATGTCTCAAGGTCCAACATCATATAAATACACTATTAAGATAATATTTGAAGTCATCCCTCCTATATATTGAACAGAAACCCATTTTTATTTATTCCAGTGAAATGTAATGGTAGTTTTAGAGCATACAAAGACAATTTGACAATTGCATACTTCCTAGTGTGTAGCACTTGATGGAATTTCCATTCCTCGTCCATAGGAATTTGTTAAGCTTTTGTTGTAAGAAATTTATTGGCTGGAATTCTTGAGTCCTGAACTCTACTCTACTGACCACTGCTAAGCATGATAAAAATCAAATGTGTCTAATAAATGACATCCCAAATGCTATTTTTAATATCTGATCTACATATATCAGTGAATACTTGAACAGATGCTGGGTGCTGAAAATTAAACAGTTAATTAATGTCAAACATATGTTTATATGATCCTAACTTTCATCCTTTACATGTTTTTATCATAACCTGTTCATTTAAATATTCATATTTTATTAACAATTTTAAAGATCATAAGTGTATTCTATTTAAATTTTAACCAGTTAAGATTTGAATGTTCCCCCTGTCTCCATGTGGGTTTCCTTCGGGTTTTCCGGTTTCCTCCCACAGTCCAAAAACATGGATCAAGGTCAATTGAATTCCCCAAATTGCCCCATATAGAGTGTGTTTTGTGTGGGTGTGAGTGTGTGTGAGTGAGTGTGTGCCCAGCGATAGATTGGCGCCCTGGGTGTATTTGCCCAGCACCCGAAATGTTCTCCCCTGGATGGACATGGGGAACCCCACCGCAACCCTAGTAGAGGATAAAGCGGAAGATAATAGATGGATGGATGGATGGATAATAAAGGGAATGAATGTAATGGATATTTACATTTACAGATATATTACAGATAAATCAAAGTCAGAATGCAGTGCAATAAACATGACAGTTTAAAGTGAATAATGGATGAAAATATGATATAATTTGTAGTACTGGGGTAAAATGGGAGTATGTACATATGCATGCAAAATGTCAAAAAGTGTAATATTAAAAAAAAAAAAAAAAGTGTACTGTGTGTTCAGTACGGAGGGTGATCTAAGTGATCATGTGCAAAAAACAAGAAACAGTTTTTACATGTCCTATTGACCTTATTTGGCCCAAACTAGTTGTATTATAAAGCCTGATGGAACAAAAGATCTCCTAAGTCTGTCTGTAGAGCAGCTCAGTGACAGCACTGTCATCAGTACCATTACTGAACTAGAAATAATGGTTAGCATACAGTACTTTTTATGCCTTAGTTTTTTTCAACCCTTTTGAATTTCTCAATCCTTACAAAACATTCAGTATACATAAACATTATATATGAAGATTATGAATAAAAGTTAGCATATAGCAAATGTGGAGCATATAATTTGGAATGTTAAACCTGTCCTAATGGTTGCTAAGACCTTTAATCTAACTGGGTGCAATGTTTTGTGTGCATACATTAGTTTGGAATGATGTTCATTTATATTGGCTACTACGGTACTTGTTGCACTTCCCCCCAGGTTTGTTATGTTTAACTCCCATGTCTCAATATTCCTTCTCTTACCTCCCTACCCCCACCACACTCAGAGGAGTTTCAAACTAACATTTGAGCTACAACAGCTTCTTTTCACTAACTAGTAAGTATAATGTGTGGGAAGGAGCTCACTGACTGTTTCTGCTTCTTATAATTTGAGTATAATTTGAGTAGTCATTGGAGGAACGATAACTAATTGTAATAACTTAAATATGTAGAGTTAGTAATTGGGTTGTTACACAATTGGGTTGTTATACATCAGTTTAGAAAAAGAATCAAATGAATGCTACATATGCATAGCAGAAATATGTTTTTTAATTAAATGTCTATAATTAATTCTGAAATACAGTCTAAATGTTTTTATTTATTGTAAATGCTTGACAATTTAGCTGGAAATAGAGGTGCATAAAAGAATTCTGGAAGGACATACGTAGGCCCCTTTTCAGCTCCTACCCTTTATGTTGCTGTGCTACATTGTGTTAGCTATTCCAAATGATGAAGAGGCTACTTGCCCATTTTTGTTAGAAAATAAGATTATGTGGTAACACTTTACACTTTATTTTCAGTCCTAATACAGGGCAAGAAATTACTTCTGTAAACGTATGTTAGTTTAATGGTTAGCCTTGAGAAATGCAGAGAAATTCTTAAATCTTAAATGCTCTAGAACTGCTCCACTTGTCCTAGAACCAGCTTTGGAAGCATACAGTAAATCCTGCTTTCATAACCCTTTGAGCATTTTTTCCCTCTAAATTCACCTTGTAAAATGCATAATTGATGTTTTGCCATTTAAGTAACAGGGTTTGAGTTATAAAGAAAATATTAATGTACTTCACAGACTACATGGACTTTTTTCCCCACCACGATATAGTTTTTTGTGGTATTTAAAGCACGACTCACACAGACATATGAAGCAGGCAGAGTTGAGCAGGTGCCCAAGATAAACACAATCTGTCTTGAACACGCATCCATGTACCACACCTGGGTCCATAGATGCTAAGTGATGGATTGAGTTAATGAAAGTGATTTTATCTGAAAGGTAAGATTTCAATACCACTAGACCACTGGATGACGTTATGTGTTTGATTGCATGTTCACATCTGTTATTACAAACATGTGTAATGATAATGATTGAGAAGCTGTTTACGTCATTTTCTGGTGTCATTTAGCTTCGTCTTGTCCTTAAGATTTTTAAGAAATAAAATTTAAAAAACACAATTGACTGACTTAGCCAAGGGACAGAGAGGGAGAAAGAGAGAGAGAGAGAGAGAGAGAGAGAGGGAGAGGGAGGAGAGTGGTCCTACAGCCACCAAGCACTTGTTAAGCATAATTGCACTCCCATGGTTACTTTTATGGTGATTCCACTTTTTTTCCAGATAGGAATGATTGTGCAATTTGCTGTTACTCTGATGAAGTGATTGGCGGTTAATTTAGAATTAAGTGTGATTGCACAGTCTTGTGAGTTAGTAAACTGTGTCAAGATTGACCACCCAAGTGACATTATATCTCTTAATAAGCAAAACGTTGATTCCAAATAACCATTCACAAACATTTTTTTATTTATTTTGTCTTTTGGATATTTATTAATAATTTTGTCAAATCACATTTTAATTAAATGGAAAACAAACAAACATAAAACTACTGTACTGTTACTAAGGTCTAACATGATATAAAACCCTTCATTCATCCAAGTATAGTATATAATATATAGTATGATCCAAGTATTATCACAGTTTGGGGGCCCGAAAAAACACCTTTTTAGCACACAAGCAAATAAGACATAGATGAGAAAGCTGTGTAAGGCGTTGTTTAAGGGGTCAAGAAAGACGTGAGGCAATGGCCTTAGGAAAGATCACTAGGAAAAAAACACGTCAACAGTTCTTCTGGGGGAAGACAGGGCACTATCTGCATCTTCCCCTATGCGCCCTACGTGTCCATCTTATATCCACCTGGTTCCCTCAAACCCTGTATTCTCGTTGAGAAGATAGTGGCAAAAGCATTGAAAGACAGTTTAATTAATTCAATTTTTGAAGGGCAGTGTTATGATACAGAGAAGATGGAGAAGCCAAGCCGGAATGATAAAGGATGGAGCAGGACCAGGGAAAAGTGCGACCGCCTTCCACGAAAGCGAGAGAAGAATCATTTAGAACATAAATGATTCTGGAAAACAAACATTTTTTTATAAATCACATAATAATGCTCATATGGTTTCACCCATGTATGCCCAGGAAAAAATACCACCACAGCTTCTACACATCTTGCAATGCTCCTGTATTTATAGGGATGATCAGAATTTAAGCTCATTTGATCTGAAGAGGCATCATTTGGTATTCTGGTGTCTAATTAACAGCCAGTAAATTTTAAAATAATGCACAGGGTCATAATTTGTCCATAAAAATTCCATAAAGCTTTTTTTTGCCAATATATAAAATATGATGTTAGAATGAGAAGAATCAAAACACAAGAATCTAACTGTTAAACTAAATAGGACACAGAAAAATGTTTTAGCGTTATCGATTATAAACTTTATTCAGTTTATTTTATACAAACAAAACAAAATACAAATTTTGTGTATGCAACACACTAAAAATGTTAAGACAGGTCCGCTTCGGTTGCAAAGCTGGTTCCTTAAACACAAGCCATAAAAGTCAAGTCATCAGTCCCTTTTATTCTCTGTAAAGTTGTAAGTGCTTGAAGGTCAATGCTTAAAATGTTTTTTTTTTTTTAAGTTGTTACAGATGTTCAGATGCTTTTGCAAATAGAAAGAAACACATTCATACATACAGTGCACTCTGACTCTGGTACCACTGACTGGAGCAACATAACTGAGGCTGCATATTAGTCAAGAGAGCTCCCTGGAATGTCAGCATTTTAGCGTTAAACTCTCTTAAATTCTAGTCATATTGCCAATGTGCTTACTGAAAGAGCAACCAGAATCAATTATTACAATTAGATAATTTACAAATGAGTATGATCAAAAAAGGTCATAAAAATATAACAAAGCTTTAAAGATTTAATTTAAATAAATAAAAAATCTGTCTTGATTCATTTAAAAGTTTCATTTTAAATTTAGTCTCCTATGCTTACTGCTCATTAGCAGGCATTATTACGTTTAGTAAAAATGTACAACTGTATGTCATATACATTAGAAAGAAAACAATTTTTAGATTTGCACATAATTGATTCCTTTGGGAGGATTTATAGGGCATCCAGAAGTGATCCCAGTATTGATCCTTGTGGGATACCATAGCCTACTTTTGCAATTACAGAATGTTCATTATTTATTCAATAAAACTGTAGTTATCTGACAGGATTTAAATCATTAAAGTGCAACTCCAGTGATGCCCACCATGGTTTATGGTGTCAAATACTGCACTAAGATCGATGAAGATGAGAAAAGAGACTTTCATCACACACATGAACACACAGATTTTAAGGGACATACCCTAGTTTAATGAACAGATTTATTATATTCTTTGAAGGCTCTATAATAATTGAGAGTAAGTATTTAAAGCAGAGTTGTAGTTATTGGTTTTAAAAGACATGAGGTTTCTTTTGAATGCATTATGAATTGAATCTTTCTAAGGTACAGGGTTAAAGGCATATTACTAAAAAAATGAATGCTTTGTATGAAGAAACAATTAGTTAAAAGACATTCACCTAATGCTTTCATAAACTCTTTATAATAACCTGCTAATTAAAACTACCAAACAGCTAATTGTGTAAAACATTCTCACTATACTTTGCCTCTGTCCCAACTTTTTGACGAACAAAATGTTATTTTTAATAAACAGAATTAAGTTTGTCAGGGGACAACATGGTGACTTAGTGGTTAGTACGTTCGCCTCTCAGCGCTGGGGATTCAAGGTTTAAATCTCAATCTGGGTGAAGTTTCCATGATCTCCCCATGTCCGTATGGGTTTCCTGCAGGTTCTCCGGTTTTCTCCCACAGTCCAAAAACCTGGATTCACGGTAAATCGAATGCTCTAAGTTGCCCAATATGTTGAGTCTTGTGTGTGTGTGTCTGTGTGAGTGAGTGTGCCTAGCGATAGATTGGCACCCTGTCCTGGGTGTATCTGTCCAGCACTCAAAATGCTCTCTTCTGGATGGGCATGGGCCATCAGCTTTATCTGTATGTATGTGATAAACTGAAGCCCAGCAAAAGACACATGTATTTGACATGTATTTCACAAGTGTACAAGCCTTGACTGTCTCATTTAATCATTTATTGGTCATTGTTAGCAGACATTTACATATTCACACAGTTTGGAAAACCTTTGTATGCTTTTCTGAAAACATAAAAAAAAGCCTTTATCGGTTTCTTTAATTGTGTCTTTTGAAAATCATTTTCTCTTCCTGCTATATTTTTTATGCAAAAAAATGCTTTAAGAATAAAACAATAGCCTTTGTTATATTTTCAACTTTATTAACTGCAATTACTTTAATGACATGCAAGTTACTTTTTCCTGTTACAATTTAAATGTCCTAGAAAAGTCCTAGACAGCATGAGGTAGTTAACAATCAATAGGTCAAAAAAGGTTAGTAAATTATATACAAATATTTTGTTGAATTCATATTAAACAATCAAAAGCTGAGACAATATGCTATTTTTTTCTTTTTTTAAGAATTAAAGTAATTATTAACAGCTTAATTCACTAATAAGTCCAGTGGAGGATCATTCTTTCCTAAGTGAAAAAAACATGAAGAGAGATAGAATAAAGCTGTGGTTCACCAAGTTCACAAAATCTCCGTGACATGGGTCAGAGGATGCTTTCGGGGAAGCGATTTTGAGGCTGCAATCAATCTTGTGGTCCTGTGGTAGTGTGAGGACTTTAACAGTATTTTCTGTGTTCAACTCTGTAAGGTTTACACCAGTTTACATATTTCAGTCTCTCTCTCCAGTCAAGGCATACCCTTTGTCCAGTGCTTGATATGTTGAGGATATTATGCAGATGGAGGACAAAGATCTAGTAAATTAAGTGTGGAACAATTATTTATAACTAGAAATGGGCTTTTAAATGGCAATAGAATTAATGGTAATTAGATGATGAGGAAGGCAGAATTTTTTGACTGGCACAAAGTTGATAGAATCAATTGAGGTCTTGGGTCTGGCATAGATGTTTCCTATGACTGCAATGCCTAAAATATAAGAGATAATGTATAATGGATGAATGTATAATGAGATGCAATGAGAAAATTTAGCATCTGAACAAAAGAAAACCACGCTGGAGTCAAAAAAAGGCTGGCGTTAAGTGTAAGTGATTGAATGAAAGTAATATTTATTGTTAAATCTCAAGTAATCTTGTACTGACCAAAAGTACATTAAAATAGTTCAAAAAACACTTTTTTTATGTCCATCATTAGAAAACAGAGTTTAAATCATTTGTCACAGTAAAAGATGTGACAGATTTGTCAAAATGGCAAGTATAACTCTGGTTCTAAACTCTGGCCTCATCGTTTTTTTTATTATTTTATTTAAATTAAATAAATAACGCTAAGCAAGCTGCAAAATTATTTGACCAAGTGGTCATTGACTAAGTTGGAGATGTTTGTTGTAGAATATTGTTTCCATTAAAATTCATGCCTCAAAGATTTAGGCTGTCATGAAAGCCTGAAGAATGGGTGTGGCTCTGAGGATTCTATTTTTTGGGTTGCTCGATTTTTTTAGTGATGGTGCTCTAAATATTTACTACTAACAATAGTTACAGTGTTACATAGTTACTACTTTACAATAGTTACAGTGCCATTGTGTGGTAATCTTAAAATAAAATATTCAACTTGTGTGATCTAGACATTCACTATAAAATAAATAAAGGACAAAAAAATAATTTGAGTTCCCAGAACAATAGTCACAAATGCATTAGCTCAAATGTAGGTACAAATATGAGTTTGCGGGGTATACATTTGTGCCAATTGTTTTGAAAACTCTAATTATTTTTTGGTCCCTTATTTAACTCCATAATTCACAAGCCAACCTACATAAACAGACCTCTGACTAGAAGATTGCACACAATTATGAGACAGACAGGGCTTACATAAAGGTAGCGGCTAACAGACAGGCGTTTGTTCACATTTCAGGCTTAGGTTCTGAGATTGCACACTTATGCTTCCAGCAACACATTAACTACTAAAGTAACACATTTCTGCTCCACAGACCTAATCATATGTTAATAAGCATTGTATAGAGATCATTTGGAGAATGTGTGCATGAAAGCCAACAGATGCATTATATCTTTAAAGAAAAAAGGTTCTACCAAGGGCTAGCAGCAAGGTAATTTTCTTTGTTAACGATAAAGAAATTATGTATGTATGAATGGATACCATTTACCCAGTTTTATTAAAGTTAGAATGTAATTTAAAATAAAGAAAATAAGATATAACATCCATCCATCCATTATTTTTAGCTTTATCCTATATTAGGGTTGCGGGGGGTTCCCCATGCCCATCCAGGGGAGAATGTTTCGGGCGCTGGGCAGATACACCCAGGACAGGGCGCCAATCTATCACTGGGCACACACTCACTCACTCACACTCTATATGGGGCAATTTGGAGAACTCAATTGACTTGATCCATGTTTTTGGACTGTGGGAGGAAACCGGAGAACCCGGAGGAAACCCACGTGGACAGGGGGGAACATGGAAACTCCAAGATAAAACATAGATATGCGAAAATAATATAGAATCAAATAAACGTATAAAATGGAAATATAGTAGCATATGTAAAGTGAAATGTAGAAGAAACTATGTATATGAGTGTAAACAACATACATATAATTGAACGTTAATTGGTCATATAGTGCATATGGGATTTACAACCTAAAAAAGTTAATTGAATATCTTTTAAAAGTAATGATTTCATATGCATGATAGTATGCTTGCTGAGGAGTGTTTTTCTTTTTTGCCTAGTTTCTTTTGGCTGCATCGTGTTGACTGGCAGTAAAACACACATCTGTGACTGTGATTGCATTGCTGAGACATTAATTAGGATTTATTATTTTTATTTCATACCTGCTTCATGAGACATTACCAAGGTCACTTGACTTGACTCAGCTCACTAGATGACACATCACTTATATATGTTATTCTTTTATTAAGATCATTGCACTCCTTCATTTCATATACAGTATATGACCAATTTAATAAAACATTCAATGATATTCAGGTGAATATAACATCGTATGTTTGTTGGATATATTTTTAAAGCATGTTTTCAGTATAGTGTTCATGGATATAGTGTCAGTATAGTATCCATGCTTCTTTTTAAGCACTGTGCTTGGTTACAGTTGGGAAAATAAGCATCTAACGATTTTTTAGTAAGTGTATTTCTGATAAGGATATTGGTATAAAATTTTCACCAGATGTTATTAACTACCAAAGTAATTGATATTGAACGTGGTATTCATTTTTTCAGTCATTGAGTTGAACATGCACAGGTCTATGTCTGTAGGGATCATTTACATTGTGTAAGACAGTCAAAATAACTCATAATAATGTAGTCATACGGTTTAAGGTTTCTGGCTTTTGCTTTCTTACTTAACAATAGATCAGCTGATTAATTTTGTTTCTAGTTCAAAAAAAGGTATTTCTTCAAAAATCTCAGCAGGATCTGCAGATCTGTATCAAACGTTTATTAGGTCGTATTTAGTCAAATGAAAAATTAGACTTTCCGTTAATTTACAATGATTAAACAGCTTACATGAGTCAATTATTTATTTATTAATTATGATATCGGGTGGCACGATGGCTTAGTGGTTAGCACATTTGTCTTTTAGCACTGGGGATTCAGATTCGAATCCCAATCTGGGTGGAGTTTCCACGTTTTCCCTGTGTCTGCGTGGGTTTCCCCCGGGTTCTTTCCTCCCACAGTTTAAAAACATGGATTTAAGGTAAATTGAATGCTCTTAATTGCCCCATATAGTGTGTGCATGTGCATGTGCATGTGTGTGTGTGTGTGTGTGTGCGTGAGAGTGAGTGTGCCTGAAATGTGCCTCCTCTGGATGGGCATGGGGAACCCCCCCGCGACCCTAGTAGAGGATTAAGTGGAAGATAATGAATGAATAAATTTTGGGCGGCACGGTGGCTTAGTGGTTAGCATGTTTGCCTCTCAGCGCTGAAGATTCCAGGTTAGAATCCCAATCTAGGTGGAGATTCCATGTTCTTCCCGTGTCCTTGTAGGTTTCCTCCGGGTCCTCTGGTTTCCTCCCACAGTCCAAAAACATGGATTCAAGGTAAATTGAAGGCTATGAATTGTTCCAGTTAGTGTGTGTATGTGTGAATGGCACCCTGTCCTTGGTGTCTGATCAGCACTCAAAACGTTCTCTTCTGAATGGGCATGGGGAACCCACTTGTAGAGCATTAAGCAGAAGATAATGAATGAATTTCGGGTGGCACCGGCAGAACGTTCGCCTCTCAGCGCTGGGGCTCCAGGTATGAATCCCAATCTTGAGCTTCCATTTTCCTCCTGGATTTCCTCCAGGTTCTCCGGTTTCCTCCCACAGTCCACAAACATGGATTCAAGGTAAATTGTATACTCAAAATTTCCCCATATATTGTGTTTTGTGAATTAATCTGTGCCCAGCGATAGATTGGTGCCCTGTCCATTGGCACCCCCCCCACGACCTTAGAAGGAGAATTAGTAGAAGATAATGAATGAATGGATTACAAATTGTGGGCTTAGTGGTTAGCACGTTCGCGTCTCAAATTCCCGGTTCAAATTCCAATCTGGGTGGAGTTTGCATGTTCTCCCCGTGTCCCCATGGGTTTCCCCCCCACAGTCCAAAAACATGGATCAAAGTCAATAGAATTCTCCAAATTGCCCCTTATAGAGTGAATGTGTGCCCAGCAATAGATTGGCGCCCTGTCCTGGGTGTATCTGCCCAGTGCCCGAGACGTTCCCCTGGATGGGCATGGGGACCCCCCCCCCCCTCACGCAACCCTAGCAGAGGATAAAGC
Source organism: Corydoras sp. C115 (assembly GCA_019802505.1). Lineage (NCBI taxonomy): Eukaryota > Metazoa > Chordata > Actinopteri > Siluriformes > Callichthyidae > Corydoras > Corydoras sp. C115. Next base: position 513,617 of record JAFMOC010000005.1, read on the forward strand.
AGAAGATAATGGATGGATGGATGGATGGATGGATGACAAATTGTTGTTGACGATTTTAAAACTCAGTTTGTTACATGATTGAAGAAATACTTGCCTCTCATCCTTGGTGAACTGTTTCATAAGGTGAAAGCGATCTGAATTAGGTTTCAAATTGTGTTCGTGTGCATCACTAAAGCTGTAAGCTTCTTTCCACGCGTCCGACCTGCGCGCGCGTGAACCCCCTCATCCATCCAGCGCGTGCTCCTGTCCTCGACGCACACGCGCGCCGCCACGAGGCTATATAAAGAGCTCCTCCAGCTCCGAACCCACCACGATCCCGATCTCCACAGCAGAACTCCGCGATTCACCATCAACAAACAGAGCCAGCTCGAACCTCACCTCACTGTAAGTATCTGTTCCAAACAAACACAGAACAAGTTCTTTGAACTCAACTTTAAGTGCGTAACTTCGCGGGCTGCAGGTTAATGTAGTGGTTTACAACAAAAAAAAAAAGTTTTACAAGGAGTTTTACAAGCGAGATTATTTTTTATTAACGAAAAACATAGTCCGTCCATTATTTGCAATGGGTCTGCTCGTAAAGAAATTGACATGTTTGTTTTTGATAACTTTATATTTCAACGATATTAATAATATTATGTAGAATTTATGGCAGTTCTCTGAATGCTGGCAGTTCTTCCCTCTACCTCACTGTGTTAGATGCGTGCTTGCACTTGTTTGTGGCTCGGTTGCGCCGCGTGCCTGCTGGTTGTGGTGTATTTGGGTGCGTTGGTGGAAGGATATCCAACAAAACCGGATAACCCTGGTGAGGACGCACCTGCCGAGGAGCTAGCAAAGTATTACTCCGCGTTGAGACACTACATCAACCTGATCACGAGGCAGAGGTAAGCAGATGTGAAGCACTGAGTGAAATGTCTAATCATAAGATTACTCAAGACACTCACATCATCCTCACGCACCTGCTATTGATTCATTCCAACTGTTATTTTAGAATAATGCCAGTTATACAGCTGCTCCACCAGAGTTGTTAATTAGATTTCACTATTCTGTCTGTAAAGATAGTGTGTGTCTATTGTCCATCACTTAGTCATATTCCAGTATATAGTAATAAAATATATAAGCTACACTAGCCTACTTGGAAACATTTAAACAGTAAAGTAATATATTTGAAAAAGTCAATAATATGTATTTATAAACTTATAAATCTATTATAAATCAATATAAATTATAAATGTATATTTATTATTATTATTATTATTATTATTATTATTATTATTTATTAATTCAATTATTATTGAATTAAACCTGCTTCATAAATATCCAACAATATTTTACATATCCCATTTGTACAGAACGTATTTGTTTGTATTTGTACCAATACTAACTGTATAATACCAGCAGAAGCTTTTTTTTCCATGTGATTATTCAGTGTTAATTTCAGTAAATTATGATATCTGATCAGGGTGCCAATATTTTCCCTGAGTTTGCAAGATTTCTGCAATAATTGATATACATACATCCTTAATGCTGGTAGTACAACTTATCTCTTAGAATTATTCAGGTGTACTCAGTATGAAATCTGGGGGAAAAAATTCAATGTCAATTATGTGCTAAATGGTTAATGTTTTTGGCATATTTTTGCCAGCTGATGCTTCTGTATTCGCTGTCAAATTAATAGAACTTTCTTTCATAAGGTCTGGACACACATTGAAAATAGTTAGATACTTGCAAAGGACTGAATTGCTTGCTGAGATTTTACTTGCTAAAAAAATCGGTAACGTTAGGATAAGTTCCCTACATTTTCAAATGAAATAGTCACAATCCAAGACTAAATATTTTGTAAAGGTATAAAGTTCAAAATGTGAAAGCAGATTTGTTCGAACTGAGTACAGAAAAATGTACCAGACAACTGAGACTTATCACATGCATGTCAGAAAAGCAAGCTCATGGTATTATACGTCTTTTTATATTCTTTATTATATCTTCACTCATTCATGCTTTTGAAAAGTGCTATTCAAAAGACTACACGTTGCTGAAAGTCTTATTTTTCTTACTATTCATAAGAACTGTCAAAAGTCCTATGGAACCTGGAGGAAGCAGAAGGAAGTCCTTGCTATGAGTGATTTTTGTCCCTGAAAATTAGGGTACTTGTTTTCTATGTGCCTTTAAGAGGCTGGTATTAATCCACGAAGAATACACCGTTGATTGTCTAATTAAAAGCCTCCTACTCTCAGCTTTAAAGATAAGCTCCCTTTTTACGCAGTTCTTTCATGGCATAAAGACATGCCAGCTGTGAAATAAGGCAACAGTGCTTTTTAATTGCGCTGCTTAAAGATGAAAAATATTTCAATTTGATTATAAAAAAAAATACTTAGGTTGTGATTTTATTCTGTCGAGTGTCAGTAGGTGTCTATCATCAATGGAACAGGCTACCAAAAATCAAACAAATTGTTCTGCTTGAAATGACTAAACTAAATGACCATTCAATTTCGTAAATGCTTTCCTGTGCCACAGTATTTGAAGAATCTCTATTAAATGACTCACTGCAAGAGTTTAGCCATGGAGGTGTTTTAGTTTTTAGTATGTAAATACCACTTTATTTTTTTACCCACAGGTATGGCAAAAGGTCAACTACTGATGCACTTACCTCAGATCTGCTGTTTGGTGACATGGAGGTTCAGCCACATTCAAGGTAAAATGCTCTTTATAATTTTCTAAAAATCTAAATGATAAATTAATGAATTCTTAAATAATTTCATACATTAATGTATAACTTATTAATGCTATTTTTTCTTTTGCATAGATACAATGGCCCATTGATGTGGTGAGCTCTATTGATGTGTATCCTGTGCTCATCCTGTCACTCATCACTGTTAACAACAGTGACCTTGCACCTTGAACCACATAATAATGGATATGAGCCATGAATTACAATATTATGATAATCACAATATTAGGATATCAAACATTTCTGACTTCTGATACCTGGACCACCGATAACATAAAGCAGGACATAAACGTAGATATATGTTATGTAGACCAAACATGTCTGTTTGTTATAAAGGAAAGTCTTAGGTCTGTTCAGAGCATGTCTATAGTTTGCAGTGTTTTGTTAATCAAATATCAAACATGTAACACATTTGTGGGAGACCAGTAAATGTCCTTGGTCTGCATGCAATCCTGCAGCATGCGTGTCTGTCATATCCATCCACATTATAATAATGTACAGTTCAATTGTGCTATTAAAACAGTACACCTGAATGAGTTGTGGGTTTTCTTATATCTTCCTTGTTTCATTTTGATGCCTGTCCTGTTCAAAAGAGTAATTAACATGAGACATGTGGGGTACTAAAATCTCAATAAATAATAAAAACTTAATAAAACTTCATTAACTACCCACACTGTCAATACAGAAGTTTTAAATCTCTAAATCATTTTCTCAAGAGTTAAAAAACTGAAAATATAATTATACTGAAAATATTCATTTGTGCCTTTAATGATCTATGCTGTATGATGGCAGGTACAACAACAAACATTAGAGCCCAAAGAAAAACATTGAATATGACAGCAAAGCTCTGAAATAATTATGTAACATTAATTAATAGTCAACTTTCAAGTCTGCTTTTACCAAATATGTAGAAAGTCAATCAGTTCCTTTAAGGTCAATTTTAATTTAATTATGCATCTGAACTTTTTTACTTTTAATTGGCAAATATTTTCATCACGTTTAGGTTAAGACAGGACACACTGTTTAAATAAAAGTCCTCCAATTAGTGCACGATGCAATTAGTGCACACCAATTAGTGGACGAAATATTAATCTTATTCAGAAAAATATTGTGCTATAACAAATCTGTGACTACAACATGTGCAGCTATATCAGTAACTAACATTGCTGGTAACTAATGGTCAGTCCTGCACGTCGATTTGAAGCAAACTGATTTCTGACTGATATTTTCTTACAATTTCATGATTCACAACAAAGCAGGTAGTCTTGAGTAGAAGAAGATTTTTAGCACTGCGGTGACATTGAAGTGGATGTAGTGTGTGTTCTAATCAGAATCAGAATCAGGTTTATTTGTCACATGCGTAGATATACATGGTACAGCCAGTAGTGAAATTCTAAATGTATGTTGCACAGATACAAGTGGATCAGATACTTTACGGACACCAGATCACTACACAATCTGTACATTAGTGTCCTACACTGTTGATGCTGCCCGGCCATTTTTTCTTGCCACTGTCGCTTTGACTTGCTCTTTGGGGGTTTAGGCTTATAACACTGTAAAGCTGCTTTGTGACAATGTACTAATGTAAAAAGCACCATTTAAATAAATTGCTTGAAACTACTTGATCTGACACAGCGGTGCTGCTGGTAGTGTTTTAACATTGTTCACTCAGTCTGTCCTCTAATGTGTACAACTGACTTTTTGTTTCTCATTATAAATAAAAAAGCCCACCTAATTCAGCAGCTCTGTTGCAACACAGGTGGCATGGTGGCTTAGTGGTTAGCACATCAGCACTAGGGATTCTCAGCACTAGGGATTCCTGGTTCGAATCCCCATCTGGGTGGAGTTTCCATGTTCTCCCTGTGTCTGCGTGGGTTTCCCCCGGGTTCTCCGGTTTTCTCCCACTGTCCAAAAACATGGAACAAGTCAACTGAGTTCTCTAAATTGCCCCATATAGAGTGTGTATGCGTGCGTGTCTGTCTGTGTGAGTGAGTGTGTGCCCAGCGATGGATTGGCGCCCTGTCCTGGGTGTATCTGCCCAGTGCCCGAAACGTTCTCCCCTGGATGGGCATGGGAAACCCCACCGTGACCCTAATATAGGATAAAGCGGAAGAAAATGAATGAATGAATGTTGCAACACACCATGTGAAAGATATCCTTGAATTCTCCATCATGACATAGTATGTTATGCACAAGTTGCTGTAAGCTTTACGTAATGTACTATTCCATTGTGGTGGTCAGGACTTTATATGCTAACAAAGCATGCAGAATAACAGTTTTATTACAACCTGTTAATTAGTAAAGTTACTGAATAGTGTATGATAATGCAATAAGGCATGAGAAGGCATGCGTTATTGTTAAAAAATCACGGAAAAGATGTGTTATTAGGCATGGCGCATGGAGTTACACCTCTTTCCCATAATTTATTCACAATAATACCGAACCCTGAGTGCCTTATTGCTTTTATAAAAAGGTTACAAACACACCATAATAAAAAACAATGTTTGATTTATGAATGTGTTTGTTAAAAGCCAAATCATTAATAAATTGCTCTTCTACAAGATAATTGTCACAACGGTCTACCTGGGATTTAAACGCGGCTGCGCAAATACAGCACAGAGCCGCGGCGCTCTAACGCGCAGAAGGGAGCCAGGCACGCAGGTAGAACGAATAGAGAATATTTTATTTCGGTGCTCAAAACACCAAACACACAGGTAAAAGGACAGTGTAACATAAAACACAAGACGCGCACGGAAGACATGAAACCCCGGAACTAAATACCCTGACATATCCCACCACGTGCACAAAACCACCCAACGAACCCGCGAAGCTAATTAACTAAAAGACCTACACGAGACAGCTAATTAACTAAACACAGGAACACAAACACAGAACCCAAAAACACACAACGGCCGGGAAACGGGTGCCCTAGGCACCCGTTACAATAATCTAGTCTGGTTTTTAACATGAACACTTATCGCTAAGTAACAGATTCTGGTTTCTCTAGCAATCAAACACTGCCAACTAGTGGCCAAACTACAGGATATCCATCTTCCACTTTAATTTTATCCTCTACTAGGGTCGTGGGGGGGTCCCCATGCCCAACCAGGGGAGAGTGTTTCGGGCACTGGGCAGATACACACAGGAAAGGTCGCCAATTTATCACTGGGCACTCACACAAACACACTCTATATGGGGTAATTTGGAGAAATTAATTGACCTTGATCCATGTTTTTGGACTGTGGGAGGAAAGCGGAGAACCCGGAGGAAACCCACATGGACACCGGGAGAACATGGAAACTCCACCCAGATTGGGATTCAAACTTGGAATCCCTAGTGCTGAGAGGTGAACGTGCTAACCACTAAGCCACCATGCTGCCCCAACTACAGGACGCAGTTTATTAAAAACATTGAGAGAATAATGTATTGTATATCACACATTGATATGAATGTGAAGCTGGATAAACAGCTCAGCCAATCAGATTTAAGGACCTACCTGTTTAATAATACTGTTTAATAGACCACTTTGTAGATTCTGCCTTGTGCTTCACTTCAGGTGATTAGTGATGTTTTGTTGAATTTCAGAACGAATCTGAAGTGTCGTCATCTAAAAACGCTTTGTGCTGTGGGAAATTTTTCATATTTCTAAGAGTTATTAACAAATGTGACTTTTTGATGTGTTCCAACAACAGAACTCACTTACTACGTTTAGCACTCAACAGTGAGGCAGAGAGCACAGGAGAACGTTGGCTCTTTCTGCTGCTTTACAACACTTCAAGGTTTTAACTGTGGAGTAATGACGAACACAAAAAACCTCGAAGAATACAGTTCTCTGAAAGCCGACCCAGTGTGTAACTGCTATTAAATAAGTTCCAAGAATTGTTTGGTCCAAAACCACCTATAGCTCTCTTGGTTTGAATCAGAAAATATGTCAGCTCATTTAAGCAGCTGAATTTAATTATAAATAAATAATTAAATTCACACACGTATAGACCTACATTTGTTTTGATTTGCGTGGACCTTACATGGGCTTCTCACCATTTCAAAAGGCTTTAATTAGTGTGAACAAATGACTTTGAATCAAGGTTATTTCTAAAACATGTCTTCTCTATATGTAAGAGTTTATGTTGTGGTCTCCTTGTGGAAGAGAATAACTCTAAAGCACACATACACACACACACACACACACACACACACACACACACACACACACACATACACACACACACACACACACATATACACACATATACACACATTCGCGGGTTTTGCGGTTTAGGGCGCCCTCTTGTGGCTCATTTAAATAATGTGACTCTACTTTTTTAGTAGAGTTTAGTTTTTAGTGAAAATCTATTCCTATTATTTATAGATACATATGTCTATAATTCATTTATTTATCTTACTTATACTGAATTGTAAGTTATTATCATAACAAGGAATTAAACTTAAACTGCTACGAGGATTTATATTTTATAACAACAGCTAAAGTCTTGTAAAAAAACTGCCAGAGAATACATTTTCTGTGTGTCAGATGCATACATGATTTTAGATGTACATACACATACACACACACAATCTTTTTTAAAACACCTGATAATTTTTTGAACTCTGAAATGAAAATATTTTTTTTAAGAATGCTTTTCCCAGAACATGCCAGTTGTTGCATTTGGGAGTGGATAGCGGACAGCAAGCTACATTCTGCTTAGAGGTTGCAGTCTCCAACCTCTCTGAGAGATCATTCTCTGCACCAAAGTACACAAAATCTATTTTAAGGAACACAATGGGCCTTTATGGACTTAATTAATAATTAATGGAAAACAGTAAGTTATTTAAAATGTATCAGCTGAGCCATCTGATTTTTTTCTGGTTTCTGTTGCCATTATATTTAATAAAATGAGCTCATTTGTTGATAATTGTTTACTTTTTTGTGCTGTTTGTTGCCAAATGCATTGCTATGGCTGAGCTATGTCTTAGTTAATGCTGATTGCCTAGAACAGCCAATTAAGAACAGAACATTTGGAATCAGAAATTGGTACAATACATGATATGTCCAAGGGAGATGACTAACACACATAGATGCATATGCACCACCCCATAAAATTGCCAAGCGATGTCCCGGCCCTCACTGCTCAGTGCCATGAGCTTGAATACACTGGGAACATAATCAGCAGCTGACCCCGTTACCAAGTGCTTTTCTGGCACAATCTTTGTGGTGGAAAAAAACCCTAGACATAAAGAAATAATTTTACAGCTTTAGTCTGGAGCACCCTATATATTTAGTGTCTGAAAAAGTAGCTCATTTGCTGTTACACAACTTGTGGTTGTCATCCTCCAGTACATTACCAATTCTCACAGAATAAAGTGATAAAGTGACCTGTTTGCCAACAGTGCTTACACACAGAAAAAGTGACAGTGGCAAGAAAAAAATCCCTGTTATGTTGTTATTTTAGGAAGAAACCTTGGGAGGACCAAGACTCAGTGGGGGACTCATCCTCCTTGAGCAGCATCAACAGTGTAGAACAGTCATGTACAGATAGTGTCGAGATCGGGTGACTATATTTAACAATTGGAAAAACTCTAACAACTGGAAAACTATATGTAAGTCCATTAAGGGGGTCCTGCAGGACCGCCAGTCCAATTAATATCCAGGTTCCATCAAGTAATCATCTTAGCTGCAGTGCTTTGGCAGAGCCACGGATGAAGATCTGACTACACCTCCAGGAAACCGGCCACACCTCAAAATAAACAGACAAGAAAAGCAGTTAAAGCTAATAATAAAGCACAGCATTTAAGTGACTTTAAGTAATTGCATTTAAGTGCATTTAAGTAATTGATTGGCAACTTGTTAGTTGTTCAGGATAAAAAAGGGTCTGCTAAATGACCAAATAAAGAACAAAGTGCATCTATATGGTATATGGAACTAATTTACCTAAAATGGCAAGTAAATGGGCGCGGCACGGTGGCTTAGTGGTTAGCCTCTCAGCGCTAGGGATTCCCGGTTCGAATCCCCATCCGGGTGGAGTTTCCATGTTCTCCCTGTGTCCGCGTGGGTTTCCTCTAGGTTCTCCGGTTTCCTCCCACAGTCCAAAAACATGGATCAAGTCAATTGAATTCTCCAAATTGCCCCATATAGAGTGTTTGTGTGCATGTCTGTGTGAGTTTGTGTGTGTGCGTATGTGCCCAGCGATGGGTTGGTCCCCTTTCCTGGGTGTATCTGCCCAGCACTCGAAACGTCCCCCCCCCCCCGCGACCCCGTGACCCTAGTAGAGGATAAAGCTGAAGATAATGGATGGATGGATGGATGGATGGACAAGTAAATGTGCACTTTGCAATGTGTGTAACTTGTGTGTTGCATTGTCATTATGAACATATTTTTTAACCTACAACAAGTTAATTTGAACTTTTTAAATAAATTCTGTACATTGTGGGTGGTACGGTGGCTTAGTGGTTAGCACGTTCGCCTCTCAGCACTAGGGATTCCCGGTTCGAATCTCAATCTGGGTGGAGTTTCCATGTTCTCCCCGTGTCTGCGTGGGTTTCCTCCGGGTTCTCCGGTTTCCTCCCACAGTCCAAAAACATGGATCAAGCCAACTGAATTCTCAAAATTGCCCCATATAGAGTGTGTCTGTGTGAGTGAGTGTGTGCCCAGCGATGGATTGGCGCCCTGTCCTGGGTGTATCTGCCCAATGCAAGATCTTCATCCATGGCTCTGCTGACGAATACTGTATGGAACCTGACAAGGCGGTCCTGCAGGACGCCCCCTAATGGACTCACATATAGTTTTCCAGTTGTTAGTTTTTCAATTTGTTTAATATTTGTACATGGCTGTCCTACACTGTTGTTGCTGCCTGGCCGCTCAAGGAGGATGAGTCCCCCACTGAGTCTTGGTCCTCCCAAGGTTTCTTCCTTAAATAACAACATAAAAGGGAGTTTTTTCTTGCCACTGTCGCTTCGGCTTGCTCTTTGGGGGTTTAAAGGCTTTTCATTCTGTAAAGCTGCTTTGTGACAATGTACTGTTGTAAAAAGCGCTATATAAATAAATTACTTGAACTTGAACTCCCCTGGATGGGCATGGGGAACCCCACCGCGACAATAACAGAGGATAAAGCGGGAGATAATGAATGAATGAATGTACATTCTGTAAAAACAGAGGTTTATAAATGAATCAACAGCAATAAGTGAGGCGGGTAATCCTACTGTGTGCTGATTGGTCTGGTTTTGAGTGACGTAACAGCATGGGCGGGTTTCTGGGTTGAGTGGCAGCGTGCTTGGCAGGATAGTTGGCGGCGGGACTGTTTACTGCTCCAGAGGGACCGAGAGCAAATTCGGGGAAAGTCCTCCCGTAGAGTTCCATCAGCTGCGCGGGTAAGTCACACTGCCGAACGGGACATTAAACTCACAATAAACACACCGCGTTTCATAGATCTTTTTTATTCTAATTTGATTTAAAGGATTTTTTTGGATAGCAGATAATAGACTTCGCGCTTCACTCAGCTGCTCTGTAGGCTCGCGTCATTTACAACATTTATAAATAACATTTATAAATAACATTTATTCTCTGATGGTGGCACGTTCGCTCTCAGCGCTAGGGATTCCCGGTTCAAATCCCCATCCGGATGGAGTTTCCATGTTCTCCCTGTGTCCGCGTGGGTTTCCTCCCACAGTCCAAAAACATGGATCAAGTCAATTGAATTCTCCAAATTGCCCCATAAAGAGTGTGTTTGTGTGTTTGTGTCTGTGTGCTTATGTGCCCAGCGATGGGTTGGTGCCCTGTCCTGGGTGTATCTGCCCTGGGTGTATCTGGAGTTTGGTGGAGTTTCCATGTTCTCCCCGTGTCTGCGTCGGTTTCCTCCGGGTTCTCCGGTTTCCTCCCACAGTCCAAAAACATGGATCAAGTCAATTGAATTCTCCAAATTGCCCCATAAAGAGTGTGTTTGTGTGTTTGTGTCTGTGTGCTTATGTGCCCAGCGATGGGTTGGTGCCCTGTGCTGGGTGTATCTGCCCTGGGTGTATCTGGAGTTTGGTGGAGTTTCCATGTTCTCCCCGTGTCTGCGTCGGTTTCCTCCGGGTTCTCCGGTTTCCTCCCGCAGTCCAAAAACATGGATCAAGTCAATTGAATTCTCCAAATTGCCCCATAAAGAGTGTGTTTATGTGTTTGTGTCTGTGTGCTTATGTGCCCAGCGATGGGTTGGTGCCCTGTCCTGGGTGTATCTGCCCTGGGTGTATCTGGAGTTTGGTGGAGTTTCCATGTTCTCCCCGTGTCTGCGTCGATTTCCTCCGGGTTCTCCGGTTTCCTCCCACAGTCCAAAAACATGGATCAAGTCAATTGAATTCTCCAAATTGCCCCATAAAGAGTGTGTTTGTGTGTTTGTGTCTGTGTGCTTATGTGCCCAGCGATGGGTTGGTGCCCTGTCCTGGGTGTATCTGCCCTGGGTGTATCTGGAGTTTGGTGGAGTTTCCATGTTCTCCCCGTGTCTGCGTCGATTTCCTCCGGGTTCTCCGGTTTCCTCCCACAGTCCAAAAACATGGATCAAGTTAATTGAATTATCAAAATTGCCCCATATAGAGTGTGTCTGTGTGAGTGAGTGTGTGCCCAGCGATGGATTGGCGCCCTGTCCTGGGTCTATCTGCCCAGCGCCCGAGACGTTCTCCCCTGGATGGGCATGGGGAACCCCACCGCGACCCTAATAGAGGATAAAGCGGGAGATAATGAATGAATGAAGTTATTCTCTGTGTCTTATATGAAATGTGACGGGTGGATCTCTAAGTAGCGTTTTGATGATGATCGAGGTAAATACGACCATTAACGATACGCATAGCTGTGTTTACAGTGTGTAGATTTGAAATAGTAACATATAAAGTGTTGGCTTCTCGATCTGGATGGTGATTGAACTGAACTAAAGCGTTCTGAATGGGTCGGCTAGAGCGGCTGCGCATGCGCTGTGAGGTACTCAAGGTGTCGTAAGGCCAAAAGGTGCACATTAGAGCTGTGCGATACCAAGAATTTTGGTATCGATCTGATACCAAGTAAATACAGGGCCAATATCGCGATATTCGATACGATACCGATACTTTTTAATATTTAAGCTTCATTGATCCAAAAGACCTAGTATAGAATTTCGCCAAACATTGTAGGTGACAACAAAATAATGTATCCCAATCAACATCTTTGTTTAGAAACAATGGAACAGAAAATAAAACAAAGTTTGCTTTAACGTGAGGAAAATATATATTTTTGAGGTACAAAAGGAGAAACGACAACACAAATATAAAGTAAAAATGCTCCCTTCACTAGACAGTTTTTTCTTTCTTTCCAAATAGAATTTTGTGTGTGTTTTTGGGTGTGCTGTGTGCTTTTTCATGTGCTTAAATAGGTTTGTTGTGTTTCCTGTGTACCTAATAGACTTTTTGCAAACTGAACAGGTTGCCGATGTCGCTTTTTCGGCTGTAAAATACAGCCAAACAGCGCTTCTTTTTCTTTCAGACATCTTTTTTTATCTCCCACTCCGAGTCTCTTTCTCCGTACTGTGACGTGTCGACTTGGGCGGGTCAGGCTGAGCCCACGTGGCCGCTGTCTTGAGTATCGATCTTTTTACGCAAGTATTGTTCAATACCGATACCAGCGTTGGTATCGATATTATCGATATTTGTATCGATCCGCACAGCTCTAGTGCACATTGTAGAGGTGTAGTTTATTCATTCATTCATTATCATCCGACTTATTCTCTCCTGGGGGGGGGCAAATGATAGGGTGCCAATCTATCACTGGGCACACAGACAAACATACACTCTATGGGGCAATTTAAAGCATTCAGTTTACCATGAATTTATGTTTTTGGTGTGTGGGAGGAAACCGGAGAACCCAGAGAAAACTCACGCTGACATGGGGAGAACATGGAAACTCCACCCAGATTGGGATTCAAACCTGCATCTCCAGCACTGAGAGGCGAATGTGAATGAATGAATGAATTAATTAATTGACCCTGAATCCATGTTTTTGGACTGTGGGAGGAAACCAGAGAACCCAGAGGAATCCCACACAGATAGAACATGGAAACTCCACCCAGGTTGGGATTCGAACCTGGAATCCCAAGCACTGAGAGGCAAATGTGCTAACCACCAAGTCACTGTGCCACCAGAGGTGCAGTTCAAATTCATTCAGTCAGTCAATATCTTTCACTTAATCTTCTACAAGGGTTGCAGAGGGGTTCAACATGCTTATCCAGGGGAGAACGTTTCTTGCGCTGGGCACACACACACACACACACACACACACAAGCAAACACACAAACACACATTATATGGGGCAATTGAATAGAGCATTGAATTTACCTTGAATCCTGCCCAGAGATAGACCGGCACCCTGTCCTGGGTGTATCTGCCCAGCACCCAACAACGTTCTCCCCTGAATAAACATGGGGAACTCACCTACAGAGGATTATGTGGAAGATAATGAAGGAATTAATTATTTAATTAATTAATTAACCCTGAATCCATGTTTTTGGACTGTGAGAGTAAACCAGAGATCCCAGAGGAATCCCACGCAGATAGAACAAGGAAACTCCACCCAGGTTTGGATTCGAACCTGGAATCCCCAGCACTGAGAGGCGAACATGCTAACCCCTAATCCACCGTGCCGCCCAAGGTGCAATTCAAATGAAGTTTATTTGTGTTTGCTCATCACAGATTTCATTTACTGAACCCTTTACGACATATTTAAGACTTAAATACACAGATTGTTGGGCAAATTGCTCAAAAGAACAGCGCACACTAATGCTATAAATACAGTATTAATTAAAATATAAATACTATTGTACCATAGATTTTGGTTTACTCATTTGTTTTTTTTATCTTAGGCTAATTATGGTTATGAGGGAAATGGAGAACTGGCAGTGAGACACCATGGGCAGTTCACTAGTCTATCTCAAGGCAGACACACAGATAAACACATTCACATCTATTGGCAATTTGGTATCTTCACTTTACCTGACCTACATTGGAATGTGAAAGGAAACAGGGAACCTGGAGGAAATCACAACAAAACCTTAAACTATCCAAACTACCTTTTTGCCTTATAATTACAGAAATCTGTTTTTAAAATGCTGCACGGTGACTTAGTGGTTATCATGTTCGCGTCCCAGTGCTGGGGATTCAAGTCCGAATCCCGATCTATGTAGTTTCCATGTTCTTCCTGTGTGGGTTTCCTCCGGGTTCTCCAGTTTCCTCCCACAGTCCAAAACATATATTCAAGGTGAAGTGAATTCTCTAAATTGCCCTATATAGTGTGTGTCTGTGTATGTGGGTGTGTGGGTGTGTGAGTGCGCCCTGTCCTGGGTTTATCTGCCTAGCGTTTATCTGCCTTTATCTGCCTAGCGCCTGAGATGTTCTCCTCTGGATGGGCATGAGGAACATCCCCCCTCCCCCCATCTGCGACCCTGGTAGAGGCTTAAGAGGAAGATAATGAATGAATGTCATTAAAGTTATTAAACTTAGTGATGTACAATTGTCTATTTAATCTATTTCACTTAGCACACAGATTGTATAGATGATTGTTGATGAATCAAAATCATTATCTGCTGTCGTAGACCTCTGGTTAAGTAGCAGCTTTGTGACTTAAAGGTCCTTGGTTTGATTCCAGGTCCCATGAACTTCTATGGCTATAATGCCCTTGGGTAAAGCACTTAACATTGTTCTCTAGGTGCTGTATACAAAGATGCCCACCACTCCACGGGTGCTCACATCTTTAGTGTGTGCATATGTGTGTTTCACAGCATGCATAGGTTAAATATAGAGGGCAAATTCCTGTGTGCGTGGACACAGTAGGAAAAAAAAGTTTTTACTTTTACTGTATTTAAAATTACAGATTGTAAAATTACATCTATTTCTTTGTATATGTTGAAAGTCTATTCTATGGTGGTCAGAACCCCAACAACCAACAACAAAACATTACTTTAAGCGTCTCTATTCGCGTTCATATACATTAATATGTAAACATTTTTTTTACCTCAATTATTATTTTAGTCATGAAATTTTAAGTAGGGCATGGTGGCTTAGTGATTAGCACGTTCTCCTCTCAGCGCTAGGGATTCCCGGTTCAAATCCCCATCTGGGTGGAGTTTCCATGTTCTCCCTGTGTCCACGTGGGTTTCCTCCGGATTCTCTGGTTTCCTCACACAGTCCAAAAACATGGATCAAGTCATTTGAGTCAATCCAAATTTCCCCATATAGAGTGTGTATGTCTTTGTGAGTGTGTGCCCAGCTATAAATTGGCGCCCTGCCCTGGGTGTATCTGCCCAGCGCCCGAAACCCATGATGGGCATGGGGAACCCCACCGCGACCCTAATATAGGATAAAGCGGAAGATAATTGATGGATGGATGGAATTTTAAGTACTGGTCGATGGAGGTGTCTTGATACAGTATTTTTTTCAGATTATACCATTACACACGTCAGTCTAGTTCATATGTTTAACTAAATCAATTTTCCTTCTTCTTTTTCTTCTTCTTCTTCTTCTTCTTCTTCTTCTTCTTCTTCTCCTTCTCCTTCTCCTTCTTCTTCTTCTTCTTCTTCTTCTTCTTCTTCTTCTTAACAAAAGTCATTCCATGAACAAGGTAATGCCATAGTCCATAATGTCACAGAGGAAGAAATGCCTAAGCACAGAGGACCTCTCTTGCCATGGTCTGCATTTTAGGGTTGCAGGATGAAAGCCACTGCACTTTAAAAAGAACATTGCTGCAGCTTTAATGTTTATTAAAGAGTACATGGACAAGCCAGTGGCTGTTGAAAAAGTGTTGTATTGCCAAATAAGATGGAAATAAAATGGTGAAAAAAAACTATTTTACTGGCACAAAAACTTCATCCTATTTGTTAAACATGGAGTTGGTAGTACGATCACGTAGGTTCTGGTTTAATGCATATGGGCTAGGACTCATTGATTTGATGGAATCCTAATTATACCAGCAATTTTTATATGGACGTTACAGGACATCTGCCTGCGAACTGAATCTGAAAAGTAAGTGAACATACAGCAGGATAACCCAAAGCACATTATTCATTCTGCTGAATGTCTTCAAGTCCTGAACTTAAAAACAGATGTAAGAAGTTGATTTATTACAAACCATTAAGTTTGTTCTGTAAAGTGGAATAGAGTATATTTATCTACTTCTAGAACTGATATTTCATATGTCAGATTTATGCCATAAATTACAAAATTCCAATTCTTTGTATTTTAGTATTAAAGCCCTACAGTGTTGTTTCACTAGTATATACTAGCATATACTATTTTATATGTAAATTATGTATAGCGAAATTGCCTATTTTGACATTTTAGGCAGCATCAGTTTATCAGTTTTTATTGAAGCACAACCCATCTTGGCAGGAATAGTGTAATCCTATTATTTCAGCATGCTTGGTCATGCAGACTGACCTATATACCCGACATGTCTGTGTGTGTATGTGCGTGTGTCTGTGTCTGATTAGAAGGGAGAGGATGGTAGAATAGTGTACCATTTTCTTTGCTCAGATTAAATCATCTCCACATTTAGTTTTATGCCAAAATCTGTAATTGTTTCCACTGACTCAAATTTTGTTAGTCAAGAGATTTAGACATAACAGATATTTAGAGATATTTAGAGATATTTAGGCTAACAGAATGTCTGTTACCACATATACATTTCTTTAATTTTTTGCACATGTATACTTTGCATATTGTGTTATGTCTGTATATTGTTTATGTCTGTAAATTATAGTGTTTTAGTCTGTATATATATTGTATTGTAAATCTGTTTATGATATATTGTTATCTGTACAGTACTAAAGCCAACACCTACCACAACACTTTCCTTGTGTGTATAAATCACTTGGCAAATAAATTTGATTCTGATTCTGATACATGCACTTGCACATGCATATTTTCATGCACTTTATTTCAAAGATTGCATTAATTATAAATATCTAAATATGGTACCGGTGGCTTAGTGGTTAGCACTTTCGCCTCTCAGCACTAAGGATTCCCGGTTCGAATCCCCATCTGGGTGGATTTTCCATGTTCTCCCCGTGTCTGCGTGGTTTTCCTCCGGTTTCCTCCCACAGTCCAAAAACATGGATCAAGTTAATTGAGTTCTCCAAATTGCCCCCTATAGAGTGTGTTTGTGTGAGTGAGTGTGTGCCCAGCGATATATTGGCACCCTGTCCTGGGTGTATCTGCCCAGCGCCCGAGACGTTCTCCCCTGGATGGGCATGGGGAACCCCACCGAGACCGTAATAGAGGATAAAGCGGAAGAAAATGAATGAATAAATATGGTACCTGTTTGCTTTTAAAGCTTCCTGATTGTTGCTGTCATAAATTCATCAAGATATTTAAATATTCTTTTGTGATTCTGATCTGTTAGCCTGGATTTATTACCCGGTTATAGAGTGCTCAGGTGCACTTTTTTCATCTGAATCTGATAGCTGTGAAGGTGCTGTTCATTAAACCAGTTACATTGTTACAGGGCATGTTTATTCTAAGACATTAAACAATGATAAATTATGACTTTGAATGTATAGATCGAAATTGTGCCAAGATTGCATTTTCCACACCAGAATACCAACTTTAACAGACTGCATTCCATGTGTTGACTAATTTATGGTTTTCCACTCTGTAGCTGTCTCGATTTGGTTAGCTATAGCTTCTGTTGTTGTGGCCTCTTAGCTTTAAAGTTTGAGATGCTGTACATTCTATTGAGTTCAAATTACCAAATAGAGTGTGTGTGTCTGTGTGAGTGAGTGTGTGCCCAGCGATAGATTGGCGCCCTGTCCTGGGTGTATCTGCCCAGCGCCCGAAACGTTCTCCCCTGGATGGGCATGGGGGAACCCCCGCCCCCCCCCGCGACCCTAGTGGAAGATAATGGATGGATGGATGCTGTACATTCTGAGATGTTTTTTCAATTAAAAGAATTGTACAAAGAGTTTAATTATATACTGTACATCTACTGTCAGCTTGACCCAGTCACTTTCCATTGATCCTTGGTATCAGCAAGTCATTTCCATATGCAGAATAGCTGCTTCTTGGTTTTTAATTCTGAGTACGATTTGAGCTTAACAGCATTTATATAAAAACTTAAACAATTTTGTAGTCAATAATTTATAGCTTTTCTATAAAAAAAAGGTTTGCATTTGTGCAAAAAAAAATATCGCACTGCACTTATGCATGAGTCTTAGTAAATGACTGGTGTATTTTGTAAAAATATTTATTCTGTGCTTTGTAACAGAGCATTCAGACTAAACTTCCAAAACATGTGGGTGGTTTCTATGCTAAAATCAGTCCAGTACCGCAAATCAGCGGGTACAATTGTTCTACTGTGTTATTAGCAAACCAGTGACAGTCTCCGTCCAGCCTGGATATGACTTTGTGCATTCTTCTGACATGCGTTGTGTCAGGATTGTTTATTTGCGACATCTAATACTTCATATTGTCTTTCCATCCAGATATTAATTCTTGTCCTGGAGTGGTGACATAGTTCTGACTAACAGTACCATTTGTAAAGAAGTCAATTGTGAGGTAAGTAAGTGGAATTTCAGTTTCTATCTCACGCATTCTCTCTCTAACTCTCTCTCTCTTAGACAATGATGGCATAACATAAGAATCCTTCATAAATAGATTTTATAAAATATAGAAAAGATGTTATACGGTCAGTGATAACAGGTGTAAATGTCTGTCAGTTTTTTTGTATTAGTCATATTTATCAAATTATTTATGTATAACTGTGTGGTAGCTTGGATTAAATTATTTTAGAGATGCTCTGATGGATTGGCCAGCTGCTGATCATTCACTAATATTTGTTCTAAACAATTTGTTAAAAACATTCTATGAAGACCAATCATAAGAGCTGAGCATACAACAGAAGTTGTTCTTAATAGCATCATCCCTCTTGCTAAGTTCGATAAAGTGCCTAAGCAGAAATCCAAAGTTCACAAAACCTCATATAATAAAAATAACTGAAAGAAATAATGTGGTCATTATCAAACATTAAGCATTTTCTCTCTGGGGCAAAAGCTTAATATGTTTTATATTTCCAAAGAAAGATATGAACATCTATTTATAAACACTTGCCCTGGAGAACTAATGAGATATTTAAGTTAAAAGTTCTGATTCTGAGGAATCCTGAAAGAAAATAATACCATCCCAAGAACTGGACAACTTTTTGGCTAAACAATGAAATTTACTTTCCTGCACCATGCAAATTTATAAATAGTGAGAAATTTTATAATAGCCATTGTTTTAGAGGAGGAGAGGAATAGAGTGACACTCAAAAATACACTGTTATTTTTTTTGCAACAACATTTGTGTAATGTTGTCTAAATATCTGAAAACAGAAAGGCTTTCTGTTTTTACTATTGGAATAAATGTATTTTCTTATTTAACATATAATCGTTTATTATGTGCCCTTACGATTTGATTAATACCAAGAAAATATGCACAGTTTGCTTTGTTTAATGAAAGGTTAATATAACCTAGTTCACATTTTGTTGCCTATGCTGCTATAATAAATTGAAGGTTGATTATTTACTAGCTCTTAGTTTAATTTGTATGCTTCTGATCTATCTAGGGTACAATGATTGTAACTGCACTTATGCTAACATTTATTTATTTATTATAAATAAATGCTCATTTTTATAAATAGTAAATAAATAGTAATGCTACACAATGAATATTACAAACTGTAACCCTTTATCAACAATTGGCGACCAGCTTAAAAAATACTGATTGGAGCATCACTAGTGTCACTCATCAAAAACCAAAGTTGAATTGTCAGAGCAGTTTATGAATGCTATCATCAGCTTATAAGCATGCAATTAGAATTAGAAAGTATGAGAAGTTTAAGAGATCAGACACAGTCTACAGAGTGTAATGGACAACAAGACTGGATGGATTACAGGCTCTGAAAGATAACATCTTAAATCTAGTCTGGAAATATCAGAGCAGACATAATGACACAGTCAGATGTAAAAAAAAAAAACAGTTGTTGTGAAGAAAACAACTAGCCATTGCACATTACCCATGTTTCTCATTCTCTCATTTACTCTCTCTTTGAAAGGCATACCAATGTGCAGAAGCACACGCACACGCACACGCACTCACACAAACACAAACATATATGGTGCACAGAGATTCAAGATTCAAAGCTTTTGTTGTCATATGCACATATAGAAACATGTTTCCTTGTGCAATGAAATTCTTACTTTGTCGTCCACCCTGGATAAGTAAGAAAAAGTAAATATAGGAATAATACTGAAAATATAAATATATAAGGGCGGCACGGTGGTTTAGTGGTTAGCACGTTCACCTCTCAGCGCTAGGGATTCCCGGTTCGAATCCCCATCTGGGTGGAGTTTCCATGTTCTCCCCGTGTCCGCGTGGGTTTCCTCCGGGTTCTCCGGTTTGCTCCCACAGTCCAAAAACATGGATCAAGTCAATTGAGTTCTCCAAATTGCCCCATATAGAGTGTGTCTGTGTGAGTGAGTGTGTGCCCAGCGATGGATTGGCGCCTATCTGGGTCCTGGGTCTACATATACACACACACACACATTATATTGCAACAGTCCGATGGGGAGTGTAGAAATTAGTGCAAAAATGCTTTAAGTCAATGAGGTGGTCATCAGCTCAGCTGTTCATGAGTCTAAATACATGAATTCATAGAGAATTGTTTGCTCTATATTGCCTCTATATAGTGTGTGTGAGTGAGTGTGCGTTGTCCTGGGTGTGTCTTTCCTGGCGCCTGCCCAACAACCCCCCCCCCAGTAAACCCTTAAATAAGGGCAAGATAATGAAATGAGATAATCATGAAATTTGTACTGGTTTAGTTCCGTATTTCTACCAGTCAGTAAAACAAGATGATGGTTAACTGCTCCAAATGCTCATTTTCAGAGATTTTTAGCATCCTTTTCTCATCAAATGCTGCAATATAGGAGTTTAGGGGAGTAAACTTTAAGAGACAAGTTTTAAAAACTTTCTGTATAATTAAAAATACTTATTAGAACATGTTCAGACAACAGATTTTAGTACAATTCATTAATTAAGTAAATTGTATATCGTGTGTGGATTTTTTTATGATACATTATAAGCCCACAGTGGTCTATGGCATTAATAGACACAGTAATGATGTGTTCACAGCTGGAGTTCCATTTCTCGTCCATCATGCTTACAGGTAGAAAACAGATATGAAGAGACTGTTGTACTTGTCTGCCCTGTTAGGCTCTGCTCACATAAACTGGATTTTGCTCTTATAACATAAACACAAGCTCAAGTACTGAGCAACCAAAGGCACATTCTGAAAATCTAATAAAAATGTATTACAGAGATTTTTTTAGTATATTCAGATATTGCCACTGCCATGACATTGCCCCCAAACATGGAGGCTACGTGAGCTTTGCTAGTCAGACAAGTTCCTTGTCTCTGATTATTAAATACTTTTGACATTAGCAATAACATCATTTAACAATTGCAACAATTAACAATTAGTAAAAGTAAATGTTAACCCTAATGAGACATTTACATTTCTAATACTATATTAGTTTACTAATCCTGAATAAAGCTTCAACTTTGGTTTGCTTGTTTACTTTAGTGCATAATAATCCAATTAGACAGTAGTGAATAGTAATCATGCCATTGTTAAAATTCAAGGGAAAATGTGGGTCTAATCCAATATGACCCCAAAAAATTAAAGCTCTATTCACAATGGCCACTTGTACCAAACTGTGCTAGCAATGCCTTTTTGATTTAAACTACCCAATAGGAAGGTTCCTTCAAAATGTTTTTATTTTCTTTATTTTACACTTACAAAGCCATAGGAACATTACATTCATGTACAACAGCTATTGGTTTATCCACTGTGACTGTGATCTTTTAGTGTCTTGAAACACAGTCTAATCTTCATGATTTTGCTTTGTTGTGGATGGATGTTTAATGCAACAAGTCACAAGGAATAGCTTGCAAAGATAAATTAAATGGCCTGAATCATGCACCATGATTGTAATCATGATGTAGTTCCTAAGTCACATAATCTTAATAAAGTGTAAACTTTAAATGAAGTGTGGACTTCACTATCAGTCTTTTTTATATTAATTTAATTAACTTAAGGCGGCACGGTGGCTTAGTGGTTAGCACGTTCGCCTCTCAGCGCTAGGGATTCCCGGTTCGAATCCCCATCTGGGTGGAGTTTCCATGTTCTCCCCGTGTCTCCGTGGGTTTCCTCTGGGTTCTCCGGTTTCCTCCCACAGTCCAAAAACATGGATCAAGTCAAATGAATTCTCAAAATTGCCCCATATAGTGTGTGCCCAGCGATGGATTGGCACCCTGTCCTGGGTCTATCTGCCCAGCGCCGTTCTCCCCTGGATGCCCAGAGATGTTCTCCCCTGCCCAGAGACGTTCTTCCCTGGATGGGCATGGGGAACCCCTCCGCGACCCTAATAGAGGATAAAGCGGGAGATAATGAATGAATGATTGAATGAATAATTAACTTAATGGGGAAGCGGTATGGTGGCTTAGTGGTTAACAGTACAGCCTCTCAGCACTGGGGATTCCAGTTTTGAATCCCCATCTGGGTGGAGTTTCCATGTTCTCCCCGTGTCTCCGTGGGTTTCCTCTGGGTTCTCCGGTTTCCTCCCACAGTCCAAAAACATGGATCAAGTCAAATGAATTCTCAAAATTGCCCCATATAGTGTGTGCCCAGCGATGGATTGGCACCCTGTCCTGGGTCTATCTGCCCAGCGCCGTTCTCCCCTGGATGCCCAGAGATGTTCTCCCCTGCCCAGAGACGTTCTTCCCTGGATGGGCATGGGGAACCCCTCCGCGACCCTAATAGAGGATAAAGCGGGAGATAATGAATGAATGATTGAATGAATAATTAACTTAATGGGGAAGCGGTATGGTGGCTTAGTGGTTAACAGTACAGCCTCTCAGCACTGGGGATTCCAGTTTTGAATCCCAATCTGTGTGAAGTTTCCATGTTCTCCCCGTGTCCACGTGGGTTTCCTCCGGATTCTCCGGTTTCCTCCCAGTCTAAAAACACGGATTCAAAGTAAATTGAATGCTTGTTTGTGTGTGTGTGTGTGTGTGTGTGTGTGTGTGTGTGTGTGTGTGTGTGTGTGTGTGTGTGTGTGTGTGAGTGTGTGCCCAGCGATAGATTAGTGCTCTGTCCTGGGTCTATCTGCCTAGTGCCCGAAACGGTCTCCCCTGGATGGACATGGGGAACCCCCCAGTGACCCTAGTAGAGGATAAAATGGAAGATAATGAATGAATGAACTTAATAGGGGAAACAGTGTTAATAACTATACAAAGTTTGCATAATTCAAAAGTGCTGCATTGAATTAGGATAATATCTATATTTCTATTTTTCTATTCATCACTTATTCATTGCCCAATCTACTGGAATTATACAGACAACAGATCAGTTCCTTGATTTTTTTATATTTTTTTTAGAATGTTGTGGACAAGGCCAGCTAACATCAGTTACAATTTAAATGTAAGAGAACAAAGACAATCTAAAACAATCTAAATAACAAAGAGCAAATAGAGTACAGTAGCTTTGTCTGTGATATGTTAACAATAGAATTATGCTGCTATTGTACACACAGTACACACAGGCATCAGTTAAGTGGTCATTTTGTCTTCATCAGGATAAGTATGTGAACATGCTGCTAAATGAATGTGGCCATGTGTAGTCCAGAACACCTCTACATATAGGAGTTGGTGGATCATAGTTTGTACTTCAATATTTGAAGACATTTGTTTAAAAGTGTGTTTTCAAAATGTGTGAACAGTGTCTAGTAACAGTAAAAAAAAGTAATATATCAAGCAATAGATCTGATGGTAAAAGCATTATCTGAAGCAAATAACCACTGGTGGTGCATGTCTTCAGACTTGGTGATTTAAAGTGAACATTCACAAAGTTCACATTCAATTCTACAAAGTATTCCAGAAACCTAGGCATTCAATATCTTATTATTGTCGGTAGAATGACAATATTCACAGTCGTCTTAGTAACTAGTGTCCTGGCCTGATGATTTTGTAATGTAGGATATCATGTGGGCTGGCTGTAGCCTCTTCATATCATGGTTTAACTGTTTGCTATGATCTGTATTCAAAATCTATGTTTTACGTTGTTCATCTGTGATGTGCTGATTTGGCTGATTTTGATGTGATTTAATCTAGTTACACAACCATTTTGAGCAGGAATCTAGATTGTATATTGGGATTTTGTAGTTGTGTTTGTGTGGTGGGATTTAAAACCCTTAGATTGAGAAGAGGCCATGTAGTAATGGGGGAGGGGAGGCTGGATTATAGAAGGCTGTCCATATCCTCTTACTGCACAGCTGTGCAGCGCTGATCTGTCAGGAGCCTATTGAAATTTAGTTTATTATAACACTTGAAAACGAATGGGCAACATTGCTATGTGATTACTGAATATGAATGTAGTAGTCACAACTGGAAACAAATATGATGAGTGTGATGACTCTGCTCAGTAGTTAAGTGTAACATATTTAATTAACTCATCAGTATTTACGCTAATATTTTAATATTACAAAAAGGTATGATTTGATGTAAATATTTCCTAATGCAGCAGGATTGTAGGCTTATTAAATAATTGATTGAATGAGTGGGTGTGGTGGAGCCGGCGCACTGATCTAGGAGATTTATTAGTGCACCTGATGCGGCTCCATCTGATGACCGTGTCACTGGTGCCAAAACCCAGGAGTGGCTGAGGACACAGTTGGCAGAGGACATCACCTGCAAGCTTGTATGTTCTTTAGCAGGGGTGCACACCCCAACACAGTCTTTCAGCACTCACGAAGCGGAGTGGACGGGGCAAACTGATGTTATGTGACCGGGTGGGACACAATGAGGAATGAAGACAGGATTTCTCAAGCATAGAAACATATTTTATTCTCAGAATGTATTATATACACCAAAAAATGCATCTGTTACACCACGTTCCTGTCGCAGCCTGCCACAACCTTCTGCTGTCTCTTCCTCTCCCCACTCATGTCATGCTCCAGCATATAAAGGATGCACACTGATTGACGATTTCACTAGCTTGTTAAACATTTAATACATTTCTAGTTAGATAATCAATGGTACTACAAAAATATTTGATTGTTTTGGTTATTCTCCATGTGGTAACCGTAGTATTTAGCCCTTACTGCAGTATAAGTACACATTCATACTCAGCCATACTTTCCATGTAATCATGAACTCTTCTAATTTAGTCTGTCGCCATACACTATGGTCCTAGTATTTTGTTTTAACGAGTATTTTTTTTTTACCATGGCAAAAGCCTTTTATCTTTAACTCTGTTTAGTCTAACTGGACATACACAGTCTGAAGATATACAAAACTTTTTAGTTGTTGAGATGCACTTTTATATTGCTCAGGTTTTGATACTCGATTAATATTCAGTCCAAGTAAATGTTGTATTAATTATAATGTTTTATGGTTTAGTGAGTTTGTCATTATCAATCTCTTATTTTATATGATGATCTGAGGTTATGAGCCTATGGATGTATTCAAAAGAACATTTCAATATAGAGCCATTTACCAAATTTTCAGGGGACTGGTATATAAATTTTTTTCTGTATTAAATTAGTTTTTCATTCATTATCTCCCGCTTCATCCTCTATTAGGGACTCGGTGGGGTTCCCCATGCCCATCCAGGGGAGAACGTCTCGGGTGCTGGGCAGATACACCCAGGACAGGGTGCCAATCCATCGCTGGGCACACACTCACTCACACATACACACTCTATATGGGGCAATTTTGAGAATTCAATTGACTTGATCCATGTTTTTGGATTGTGGGAGGAAACCGGAGAACCCGGAGGAAACCCACGCAGACACGGGGAGAACATGGAAACTCCACCCAGATGGGGATTCGAACTGGGAATCCCTAGCGCTGAGAGGTGAACGTGCTAACCACTAAGCCACCGTGCCGCCTAAATTAGTTTTGTTCTAATTAAAGATTTATTGCATATATTTGGTTTTTTGCCACCCACAGATATGTTATAGTGGATTATTTTCCACAAAAAACAAATGAGCAGGGTTAATATAGTTTATCACATTTTGGGTTCTCTGAACCTTTAGATAAATCTGATTAAGTTTTCTGTTTAATTTATGCAGAAATAGTAAACGAATTTTGAAGCACCATTGTATACGAGTGTCACATTACTCAACATTAATTACTGTGCAACTGAAACACTGTAATTAAAAAAAGGAACAGAACCAGTAAAAGAAAACATTAAAAAACAAAGAGTGAACAAGTTGGACTACTTAGCACATAAAAAAAAAAAAAAAATCAAATAAAATGAGTAGAGAGTAGAAAGGCCATTATGTGCCACTTTCTTGTTTTGGCTGGCTCTATGACGTCAGTGGGAATGTCATTTTATAATAAAACAAGATAAGAAAAAAGAAATAAGAAATGATACAGAACAGAAGGGTTAGTCATTAATGTAAAATATAAGGGTGCAAACTTTTAAATAAGCTCCTAAAGTAATAATGCCAATGGTTTTCAGAATTGGAGGTCAAAGTCATGTTTCATCTATTTTACAGATTCATTAATGTAAATAACAATAATTATTATTTTACTCCATTTAACTTTATTAAATAAATGAGGACAGAAAATGAGTCAAAAAAATATTTTAAAGAAATAAAGTGAATTTATTCATAAAATTAAATAAGAAAAAATATCTAAGAGAACAAAATGACAAATAGTAAAAGGTGAAATGATGGTCATGCTGAAGGGGTTGTGTGGTTAGTACTTGTCTTGACAGCAGAACAGGATTGTGAGATTAAACCTTTAGGGACTGTGTGTGTGTGTGTGTGTGTGTGTGTGTGTGTGTGTGTGTGTGTGTGTGTGTGTGTGTGTGTGTGTGTGCATGAGGTATTAGAGCAGCAGATGCGGTTTTAAGTGCATTTACTCATATCTGTTGCTCAGAGTGCTGTTTCTGGCTACATTCAATTTCGTTGTATTATCACCCTTTATGTTTTTTTTGTGTTTCATATTTGTTATTGTCACTATATGTTGCCTTTGTCATTATTTAAGTTCTGCAATACTGTGGATCTATGTAGTCTTCCTTTTGTTTAGCTCCTATAGTGTCTTCAAGGTACACTCAGGGATTTATTTTACTACATTTAATAGCATGTAGCATGGTGGCACGATGGTTAATGCTCCTGCCAAAAAGGTCTGAGTTTCTTTTTAATGAGTAGGGTAGAGCCTTCTGTTTGTAGTGAATTGTTTTCAGATTTTCTACTTGATGAAGTGTAAGTTTAGCTCATCTGCAGATTGGAAAGTAATGTTTTTGTTATCAAGTCTTAATGTTATTTACCTCTTCAAAATATAAAAACTTAAAAAACTCAAAACGAAATACGAATGGTTTTAACCATTGATGTATGTTGTTTTTTTTAAAAATACATTGGAGTTGTAATTAAATGGTATAAAATAATTCTGGTAATTGTTATGGTTTAAAAAACTGTGAGCCTATACCTACCCACAAAAAGTAAAAATGGCCAAAAAATTAAAAACTAATGTTACAGCATAAAAAGAACTGAATTTACAGACTGGTGTCTAGTATGTGTTAACAATGGGCATTGTGGTAACTATGGGAGGAACTCCAGTACAATTGTGGACATAATCTTTGACTTGTGGTTAAAGAAATGTCTATAAATATGTTGATCACTGTGTTATAAAGGAACTGTATTAAAATCTTTTAAACTGTATTAAACTGAAAAGCCAACATACAGCCAATAAAACACAACTTCGGTAAGTGTGAAAAAATGTGGTAACCCAAATCATAAAAATTTAAATGAATATTTTATGAGTTTAAATAAAAGTATATAATTGGTAGCTTTTATATAATACTTAGTAGATGGAATATGGCACTGACTTAATACAAAAGCATATAAAAAAATGAATACAGTATCAGTGTTACAGTATATACTGTTAATATAGTGTTCCAGGTGACTGTTTGGTCTTTTGCTAAAAAAAAAAAAAAGAAAGTCACACACTAATTTATGATGTTGGACTGGATCAATGCCATTGTCAGGGTCCATCGTTATGACAATAATTCTGCATGAAATAATGGTCTACCTTACCACTCCATAAAGTGGTAGACTTTCATAGGGGCAGCATTTTTAGGCAACCAAATAGCAATTTGAACACAATATACCTTGGTATTGGTGTCATGGACTACAGTACACCATATACATTAATTTATTCATTATCTTCTACTGCATCCTTTACTAGGGTCATGGGGTGGAACATTTTGGGTGCTGGGCAGATTCACCGAGGACATGACGCCGATCTATCACTGGGAACAATCACTCACAGACACACACATAAACACACACTATCTGGGCCAATTTAAAGCATTCAATTTACCTTGAATCCATGTTTTTGGACTGTGGGAAAAAACCCACGCGGACACATGAAGAACATGGAAACTTCACCCAGATTGATATTCGAACCTGGATCAGCAATGAGAGGTGAACATGCTAACTACTAAGCCACCATGCCACCCACACTGTATACAGTGTATATATTTATTTTATCAAGCTATTTTTAGGTTTGTACTTATTTTACTTCTTATTTAGTTTTACCTGACACCATAAATTTACATCAAAACTCTATTTCTGTCTTAAGAAAATATACATTCGAACATATCTAAAATACAATTAACAATAAAATGAATTCGCTTTAAGAGCAACTAACATAATTTACAATATGTGAGTTAATGTTGGTGTAAATTGTTAATAAGTGTAAAGGAACACTAATAACTCTTGTGTCATTTAAATAACTGTGGTCGAAGCATTGTGACTGGTGTGTCTACATTCACTGCTCAGATCTGGGTGTGGCTGTGTGCTCTTTTGTTTAGCAGTGTGCATATTTGTTTGCCAATTTGAATCACTTTCATTCTGTGTATTGCATTTGTGCCTGGCAAAGCAGTAGTGGCCATGTAGAGTGTTGTTTTTTCTTTCTTTTTATTTGTGCAGCAATGCAACAAGTCTTGGACAACCTGGGTGAGATGACCACCTCCACCGGGGCCAAAGACATTGACCTCATCTTCCTTAAAGGCATTATGGAGAGCCCTGTTGTCCGCTCTCTTGCCAAGGTGACACACTCATAACACACAGATTTCCCAACACTCATACTCATTCATGATTAACCCATTAGCTTTTGTTTTTAGGCTCATGAGCGTTTGGAGGATGTAAAGCTCGAGGCAGTACAAGATAATAATGTGGAGCTAGTGACTAATATTTTAGGGGACCTCCATGGACTGATTGTACGAGATGACAGTGCAGCAGAATTATCAAGAATCCTTCAGGAGCCTCACTTCCAGGTAAATTTCCCCTTTTGCCACTTTTCTCTTCAAGCATGTTAGTATAGAACAGGACATCTGCCATAATTGCAAATGTGATACATTTTTAATCCTTTCCTAAGTCTCTCCTGGAGGCCCATGACATGGTGGCATCAAAATCCTTTGATGCTCCGCCCTCTACTAAGGCAGCCAATGACACTGTAATTAACAATGCACTGATGCAAGCGGATGCTGTCAGGATGATTGGTATCCGTAAGAAAGCAGGAGAACCTCTGGTAAGCATACCGTATTTTCCGGACCATAAGGCGCACCGTATTATAAGGCGCAGTCTGAATTACGGGGTCTATTTATGTATTTGACCCACGTATAAGGCGCACCGTACTATAAGGCGCAGTCTCAATTACGGGCTCTATTTCTGTACGGTACTTATTCTGTACGGCACCGTATTATAAGGCACTTGCTAAAACATACGATCTACAAGAAAAGTAAAGGATGCAAAACGCTGATTTATAATTGAAGTTTATTCTACTTCTTGACAAAACGCACTTTATTTTTAATCACTCTTCTCCCATAAATCCATCAAAGTCCTCATCTTCTGTGTCTGAATTAAAAAGCTGCGCAATTTCACTATCGAGCACTCCGGTGTTCCCCCTCATCAATGTCCGAGTCAGTCTCGTCGCCAGGCGGCTGTTCAGCAATGGTGCCGGCTTTCGCGAAAGCTCGGACAACGGTTACAGCAGAAAGCTTAGCCCAGGCATTCACAATCCGTTCACAGAACTTACCCGCCGCCGCCTCCCGAGTTTTAGTAAACGTGTGCTCGCTGTCTATCATCCATCGCTCCCACGCCGCCCGCAACTTTATTTTAAACGCCCTGTTTACGCCAATGTCCAGTTCTTTATTTAATCCTCCCGGAATGACGGCAAGCTCCGAATTAATTTTCTTAACTCGGCTTTTCTGTGAGATGAGCGCGCATGGAGCCACAAATCAGCAGGACAGTGATGTGTGGAAAAAACCACCCGGTTGCACAACAATACTTTTATAGATTTTGGAACTCAGTACACGTATAAGGCGCACCGGATTATAAGGCGCACGTCCGATTTCTGGGAAAATTTTAGGCTTTTAGGTGCGCCTAAAATACGGTAATTTTAATTATTTATTGTTATATAGGATTAATAGTATTACAGTGCACAGTCAAAAAAGATGAACAACAAAATGCAGACAGTGCAGCTGAAACACATGCACACTAGTTGTATAACTACTCAAATTATCAGCAGCTTTGTAATACCATGCATTTAGTTTAGAAACCACTAAATGCCCATTCTACTTTCAACCTAGTAACAATTCATTAAAATGCGTTATGGGATTTGTTATTTTTACTTTTATGGAAAAGCATCATTTTCATTTAATTTTTCATGTTTTTTGCAACATGTTCATAGTTGTAACTTTTATAAATTTATAAACGGTAGGGAGGGAACGGTATCTCAGTGGTTAGGGCATTGGGCTATCCATCTGAAGGTTGGGGGTTCAAATCCCAGGTCCACTGAAGTTACCAGTGTGGGTCTTTGAGCAAGACCCTTAACCCTCATTGCTCCAGGGATGTTGTGATTAACCCTGTGTTCACTTTGTAAGTCGCTTTGGATAAAAGCATCTGCTAAATGTAAATGTATAAATTTGACAAGAGATTGTTTATAGAGAACAAAGCATTTTAAGTTATATAAAGTTTACATTTATGTATTGTGGGATAATATTCTTGTCTGTTTTATATTGCTATTTATGTTCAGAAAACACTTTTAGTGTGTTCAATAAATGTTTATCGTGTTTGGCCACCGGTGCATTTGAGTTTGACACCCCTGGTCTACAGATTTCAAGCACCATGGTTCCATCAAAGGTCTTTTTTTCAAGACACTTAATATAATTATTTCAGCAGAGCTGTATGACCCCGTGGTCTGACTAATCGATTTGGTATACTAATGCTAGATGACAATGTTTGCACAATGACCTATTGTAATCTTCTTCAGTGTTTATCCAAAAATTTAAATGCTACATTAGTGTATAATATTTGTGGCTCCACTTTTTGATGTTAAAATGCTATTCACCATCCTTTCAGAAATTCAAATTATTAATGTTCTGTAGGGTGTAACATTTCGAGTGGAGAAAGAGGAGTTGGTGATTGCTCGGATCCTTCATGGCGGAATGATTGACAGGCAAGGCCTGCTTCATGTAGGTGACATTATTAAGGAAGTGAATGGACAAGAAGTAGGCAATAACCCAGCAGAGCTGCAGGAGATGCTGAAGAACTGCCGCGGAGGAATTACGCTAAAAATCTTGCCCAGCTACAGAGATGCTCCATCACCACCACAGGTATAGTATTGCGTTCATCACACTCATACAAATTCATACAGTTGGGTTAGATTTATACTGTGATGGTTAGATAGTAATTGTTATACACTGATGGTTAGGCTCATGTCTCAATAACTGAAATGATACTGTGCCTTACTGAAATTACAGTGATAATATGTTGTCCTGGATTTCTAGGTAAAAATTCATGATACACCACACTAATTCATAAGACATTACATTTTTCTTAATTTTTCATTCATTCATTCATTATCTTCCGCTTTATCCTATATTAGGGTCGCGGGGGGGTTCCCCATGCCCATCCAGGGGAGAACGTTTCGGGCGCTGGGCAGATACACCCAGGACAGGGCGCCAATCTATCGCTGGGCACCCTTAATTTTTCATTATTCAAATTGAAATTCCGGAGAATCCAGAGGAAACCCACGCAGACACAGGGAAAATATGGAGACATGGAGACACCCAGATCAGGAATCGAACCTGGTTTCCCAGTGTTGAGAGGCCGACATGCTAACCACTAAGCCATCCAATTCCATACAATGCTATTTTAAACTACAGAGGTGCATTTCCAGAAGAAAATGCGAGTGTGATTGCAGCATGGCATAGGAGACACTGAGTTTTTGCCATACAAACGTACGTATGGCAAAAAAGTGGGTGTGGCCAGGAAATAGGGTGTCCAGCTGTGGTCACATTATTGGTCAGGAAGGTTTATATTTGGAACGGTGCTCAAAATATTCAAAAATCATTGCAAGTAAATGAAACAAAAAGTGGGTGTTTCCAGGTGTGCGGGGGTGCGAACGTCAATATTTGTAGGAGCCGGGGTCACCTCAGTAGGACAGATGATTCAGAGTTGGAACAGTGTTGATATCTTAATCTGTAAAAAATTCAATGGAATAACAATGAAAAAGAAAAATAAGACTAACGGATAATAATAGTGTGACTTGCCATATATGGCAATCACACTTATTAAACTAAAATGAATTCATAAATACACAATTTACTGACGTTCTAAGTGTATTTAATTTAAATATCAGAGGATGAAAGGTGGATTAGGTTTTGGCAAATGGTTGTGCAAACTGTAAATTTTTTGTCCAAGAAAATGCACATAAACACACACATAAATGTAAAAGTCTTTAGAGTTCATTCTTGATTTTTTTTTCTCCATGGCTGATTCTTTATGACTGGCTGACAAATTGGTACAACTCTGCCACTCTAAATTCTATATGTACCCTAGTAGAAATACCCCTATAGCGATATTGTACTTAATACTCAATGGCATAGAGTAACAGACGACACTAGTGTGGGAAGGTAGAACTGAAGGCAATAGACGGTAATTAGAATTAACACATCTGTTCACAGGTTCCACTAAAGATTAATGTGCAGCATTTATAAGCTCAGGTGACACATGCAGTAGGGAGACAATGACAATGATATTTTTATTCATAACCTTGGGAATTATTTTTTAAAACATTGATAATGAGTTATGTGTCAGTGAGGTGTTACAAGGTTACAATGTCTGAGAAGCAGAAACACATGATATGATGCATAAAACAATCTTAATATCACAAAACAACAATACACTAAGAGATATTATTCTTGTTTATTAAACAGCTTTGTAATTCTGATTATTCCACTACAGCATTCTACGCTCTGGCATATCTGACTGATGATATGAGTAACAAAGTGTGGGGTTTTGATTACAATACGTTGTTGAGGAAGCATTAAAACATTTGTAATTAATACTTTCTGTTAAATTTAAGTGTGAAATCAATAGTAAAAAATATGTTATAATCGACGGTAATAATAATAATAATAATAATGTATACAATATCAAAGTACCGCTCTACTGTACATAACTTAATGACTGTTGCACTGTTGTGTGTTTGTATTTGGTTAAAGTCTATGGATGTCTAAGGTGTAATGTCTAGAATGTGAGCATGTATAAGTTATGTATAGATGTGTGTGCATGCAAGTATGTTTACATATTTACAGTACCAAATGTTTGAACACAGCGCTTTCTTGCTCCATTATCTATTTTCTCCACTTACCATATTGATGGACTTTGTAGTAGACTGTAACATCTGTTTTTTGATAGTCCACTTTTGGTTATGTGTTCCTTATGGGTTTTTAGTGCAGCAGGGCTGCTGTAGTGTCATTTAAACACCTCAGTGACATTGCTCTGTGGTACTGCTATTGGGGTCCTAACCATTAGAGACAGAGTAAAGAGGGCTACACAGCATATGTATCCTTTATTTTCTTTACTTCTTCTGTGTATTTTTTATTTTGAATCTTCTATATACTTTTTAGGTTGAATGTCTTTAACTGACGTGTTCTTTAAATCACTTCCTTCATGCCTTCCATTCAAAGAAAATAACCTGGTTTCTAGTAATGTTTAGTCTCCAGGTCTTTGCAAAATGTTCATTCATTCATTCATTATCTTCCGCTTTATCCTATATTAGGGTCGCGGTGGGGTTCCCCAAGCCCATCCAGGGGAGAACATTTCGGGCGCTGGGCAGATACACCCAGGACAGGGCGTCAATCTATCTCTGGGCACACACTCACTCACACAGACACGCACGCATACACACTCTATATGGGGCATTTTGGAGAACTCAATTGACTTGATCCATGTTTTTGGACTGTGGGAGGAAACCCACGCAGGCACAACGAGAACTTGGAAACTCCACCCAGATAGGGATTCAAACCGGGAATCCCTAGTGCTGAGAGTCGAACATGCTAACCACTAAGCCACCGTGCTGCCCTTTGCAAAATGTATTTTAGTATTAATGATTAGTACAAGCTCTAATGGCTAACTTGCATTCTCTTAGAACCGTAAAAAGTTTGTCTTATTATCTTCTATTTGATCCTATACTAGGGACAAGTGACAAGGAGGGTTCCCCATGTTCATCCAGGGGAAAATGTTTTAGGTGGACAGGGCGCCAATCCATTGCTGGACACTCACTCACACTATATAGGGACAATTAAAAAGAGCCAATTTACCTTGAATCCATGTTTTTGGACTGTGAGAGAAAACTGGAGAACCCAGAGGAAACCCATGTGGACACGGGAAGAACATGAAAACTTTATTCAGACCGGGATTCAAACCTAGATCCCCAGGGCTAAGAGGAGGACATGCTAACCACTAAGCTATCGTTGCTGCCCAAGAAATTAATCTGTTATGTAAAAAAGAATATATATATATATATATATATATATATATATATATATATATATATATATATATATATATATATATATATATATATATATATATATATATATATATATATATATATATATATATATATATATATATATATATATATATATATATATATATATATATATATAAAAAATCTGTATGCTGGTAACTACTGGCCTGTGTTTGATTTTTATAGTTTTATAGTAGGTCAGAGAGCATTATATTTAGCCTAAACAAAATTCTGATAACCATCAGAACTACTGGAATTCGGTTTAAACATTTATTTCACATTGATGCATTGCTATAGTAATCTGTTTTTAACATGAAAATTGTGTTGGTTTCATTTTGAGATTTAATTAATATTTTGCTGTATTCTTGAATATTTTAACCTGATACAGAAATAAAGATAGACCTGCACTCAGTTAGTATTAGAATACTGAACAGTACATTGCTAACAATAAACTGTTTATTGAAAAAAAAAAACAATATATAAAAAAACATTCCTTTCGCCAATTTCATTTTCTGTAGATTAGGTTCAAAGAACATGTTTTCTTGTTTAGTGGCTCTTTGTGATTAATAATTAAGGTTTTGGAGATGGCAGTGCATCATTCTATTCACAGTGTTAAGTGTTAAGTTCTCTCTGCATGTGTGTGACAGGTTTATTTGCAGCCACACTTTGACTACAATCCTGCCCATGACAGTCTCATTCCTTGTAAAGAGGCAGGGCTTGCCTTCCAGAGAGGTGACATTCTACAGATAGTCAACAGGGAGGACCCGAACTGGTGGCAGGTGTGATTTTAATTATTTGTAAAGAGGCTATGATGAATTTGCATTTATTTGAATGCTTGGCTAGAACTAAAAGAACAAGGTTGCCGTGGTCATTTGTTTTGATTGACAGGCTTGTCATACAGTGGGAGGGGCAACAGGACTCATCCCCAGTCAGTTCCTGGAGGAAAAGAGAAAAGCTTTTGTTCCCAAGGACTGGAATGGGACAGGTACATACACATAATAATACATTTGGATAAAAAGTCACATATATACAAATATAACATTCTACAAAACCAACTGAATAAATACAATTACGAGAATAAAACATTTAACTTTTTGTTATTTATTATTTTTTCAGTGTAAATTCCTACAGATTGCTGCTGCTGGCATATGTTTTGTAATCAAATTAAACCATGACCAAGACAGTTTTAAAGTGCAAGAACGGGATCCATATGTGTTGAAATGAGTTAAAAAACGCTATAAGACCTAAAAACCAGTCATCTTTATCTAACAACCATAAGATTTCAGTAAATTCTCAACACTGTATCCTATTTGGTCATTTAGCCGAAGCTTTTATTCAAAGAGATT
The DNA here is from genome assembly GCA_019802505.1 of Corydoras sp. C115. Lineage (NCBI taxonomy): Eukaryota > Metazoa > Chordata > Actinopteri > Siluriformes > Callichthyidae > Corydoras > Corydoras sp. C115. Next base: position 549,602 of record JAFMOC010000005.1, read on the forward strand.
TACAAATATACCAACTTGGTTGGGGTCAGAGCACAGGGTTGGCCACAGCATCCCTGGAACAATCAGGGTTAAGGGCCTTGCTCAAGGACCCACATTGGTAACTTAATCAGACCTTTGATTTGAACCCACAACATTCAGATTGATAGCCTAACACCCTAACCCCTGAGCTACCACTCCCTATTATGTCCATATCTTATGTTCTTAAATTGTGGCCACTACTAAATGTTCCCATGTTATAATACCTCAAGTTTTGTTTGCATTATGTATGTCAACACCCACACCAAAAAATCCTTTGACATCTAGTACTTGCAAATGTATTTTATTTTGTAATTTTCATCCAGTGAGAAAATCCTAAAAATATACAATACATGATGGTAGAAAACAAACAGAATAGTAGACAAACATTAGTACATTATGTGCCCTTTAATGGTTGAATATGAAATTTCACTCTTAGTTTTTTCTACTGATACCTTTATTCATTCATTCAAAATCTTCCACTTAAATCTTCTATTAGGTTCGCATAGTGTTCCCCATGCCATCCAGGGGAAAACGTTTCAGGTGCTGGGCACCCACACAAACTCTATATGGTGCAATTTAGAGCATTGATAAGTGTATAAAATAACGCATTTACTATCATTCATCATTTCCATGTGTTTTTACTTGTGTTGCGATATATAAATTTGAAATTGAAGTGTTAGAATTTATTTATTGTTGATTTAATTAAATTTTAAATATAAAAAGAAACGTAGGTCTATGTCAAAAAAAAATACTTTCACCATTCCACTCTATATGTGTCTCACCCAAACCCATCACTGTGTTGCCAGGGATCTTATGTGGAACAGTCAGTGGTAAAAAGAAGAAAAAGATGATGTACCTCACTGCAAAAAATGCAGGTGTGCCATAATATGTTCTCTCTTTAGATTTGTGGTTGTGCTAATTTTTTTAAATATCATTTTAAATGCATTTCACTAAACACTGTATTTTTTTTGTTATATATCAAACCCAGAATTTGACCGACATGAGCTGCAGATCTATGAAGAGGTGGCACGCATGCCTCCATTCCAGAGGAAGACCCTGGTACTGATTGGAGCTCAGGGAGTGGGCCGTCGCAGCCTGAAAAACCGACTTATACTGCTGCAGCCAGAACTTTATGGAACCACAGTGCCATGTGAGTATGGGGTGGATTTTTCTTTTAAAAAGTAATTATAAAAACAATGATGTTATGTCTGTACCAATGATTTAAGCCTATTGAGTTACGCAGTTTCAGTAGTTCCTTATTAAGTATAACCGTATATGGACTTGAATCCATGTTTTTGGACTGTGGGAGGAAACCGGGGAACCTGTGTGAAATTTGTTTCTGTCCCTTAGTAACATCTCGGAGACCGCGGGAGGATGAGCGTGACGGTCAGACATATCAGTTTGTGACACGCATGGAGATGGAGATGGACATTAAAGCAGGCCGCTTCCTGGAGCACGGCGAGTATGATGGTAACCTGTATGGGACCAAGATAAGCGCTATTCATGAAGTGGTGAACACGGGTCGCACCTGCATCCTGGACGTCAACCCTCAGGTTAGAAAAATAATGCTGACCAAGCTTGTATAAAGAACTCAATCTAGTTTTGGAGAAATCTTTTATGGATGTTTTAGTCCATCAGGAAAACACATTTTGGACATCCCAGCCTCAAACCTAGAGTGTAATTACATGGACAAGGGGGCCTGTTATATTAATGTTATAGCTTATTACAAAGATGAGGGCTGATACCTACAAATATATAATAAAGGACAGAGCAGACTGTATCTGCTGAGGAGATTAAGGCCATTTGGGGTGCAGGGGCCACTTCTTAAGACCTTTTTTCACATTGTGGTGGCATAAGTCGTATTTTATGGAGTGGTGTGCTGGGGCAGCAGCATCACAAATGCAGACAGGAAACAAACTGGACAAACTCATTAGGAGGGCCAGCTCTGTCCTGTGAGAACCCTTAGACCTGTTGCTGGGGGTGGAAGACAGGAGGATGCCAAAAAAAAGCTAGCTTACATCTTATGGACAATGAATCCCTTACCTTACTTTACCTTACACCTTATCATACCTTTCACCTTACACCTTTTACCTTACCTTACCCTACTCTACCCTTACCCTTACACCTTACCTTACACCTTACTGTTACACCTTACCTTACCTTACCTTATACCTCATACCTCTTACCTTACACCTTACACCTTACCATACCTTACCCTAACATCTTACCTTATCTTACTTTACACCTTACCTTTTACCTAACCTTACTTTACCCTTACACCTTACCCTTACACCTTACATTACACCTTACCTTACACCTTAACTTACCCTTACATTTTGCCTTACCCTTACCTTACCTTACCCTTACATCTTACTTTACCCTTACACCTTACCTTTTACCTCATCTTACCCTTACACTTATACTTACCCTTACATCTTACCCTTTAACTTACCCTTACTCTTACATCTTACCTTACCCTACACCTTACCTTGCTTTACACCTTACCTTTTACCTTACCTTAACCTTACATCTTATCTTTTACCTTAGCTTACCCTTACACCTTACTTTTTACCTTACACTTACTCTTACACCTTACCTTTTACCTTACCTTACCTTACACTTACCCTTACACCTTACCCTTTAACTTACCCTTACTCTTACATCTTACCTTACCCTACACCTTACCTTACTTTACACCTTACCTTTTACCTTACACTCACACCTTACACTTACCCTTACCCTTAGACCTTACCTTACACCTTAACTTTTACCTTTTACCATTTTTTGTGACCTGACCTTACCTTAAATGTGTTAGGGAGCCCACTTTGTTTACAGATACAGATTTACATACAAGCTCATATAAGAGCTAACCCTACAAAAAAAGGTTTCCAAATATTTTCACCCAACCACCGTACTGTATTTGTTAATTCCTATATGACTATACACCATAACTGTTTTGTTCTTCTGTCCAGGCTTTGAAGCTGTTACGGACAGCTGAGTTCATGCCTTATGTAGTGTTTATCGCAGCTCCTGAGTTCGACACGCTGAAGGCTATGCACCAAGCTGTCGTCGATGCAGGTCTCAGCACCAAACAGCTCACGGTATATTCAAAACAAATCCAATATGCTCAGTGGTCACTGCATCGTTTCTGTACACTGAACCTTTGATTCTGTTTTCCTCAGGACATGGACTTGAAAAAGACAGTGGATGAGAGCGCTCGTATCCAGCGTGTTTACAGACACTACTTCGACCTGACGATCATTAACAACAACTTAGACACAGCGTTTGAAACTCTGCATGCAGCATTGGACAAGTTGCACGGCCAGCCACAGTGGGTTCCGGTGAACTGGGTATATTGAAGAATCGTACATGGAAGTCAGCAGCGTGGATGTTCAGTGTGACTGCGTCAATGTTTGAACTGCAGGCACAATGCAACAGTCTTTTAAAATAAATAAGAGAAGCTATCTATTTTGCTTTTTGTACATTTTTAACATTTACCTTTATGTAGTTGTCCCATCATGGAATAAGATTTTTAAGAACTGAACATTTAGTTATATTGTAAATATATTTTTACAATTACTTAAATATATTTATTGCTTCTGTTTGTCTGTGTTATATGTTGTTTCTTTTTATTTTATGGAGCTCTGACCGGTCATGTGCTTTGCAGATGATGCTGTTATGAATTTCAGACTCTGTGCTTCCTGTTTCATAAATGATTAAGTCGGTGACAGACTAAAAAGCAAAACTGACTCTTTTGTCAAAACTTAAAGTCTTTTGCATACATTTTAGAGACATTTTACATCTCATTGCTTTTCTAAGCCAACAAAAATGAACCCATTTTTTACAGAGAACTGTCAGTTCAATTTCATTGCACAGTTAATATTAACTCAAATCTGTAAACATACTTGAATAAAATATGGCATAACATGTGACAGTTCATATTAAGTTTTATTTTATACATTACGTTTTATACATTTATAAGTAAAATTTAGTGTGTCCAAACTTTTAAAACCAAACAGAGACCCTGTAAGACAGTTTGTAGTGCTGGTGTCGTACGGTTCATGTTTCCTTTTCATTTCGATGCTCATGTGCAGTTCCTCACAATGCAAAGTAATTCACTTTTTTAAAAAATGATCCCTCCCATGTATGTGCCCTCTTGTTAAGTGTCCCTCAGTTAGAGAAGCTAAAGGAATAAGGGAAGCTCAAAGGTGCTCATGCCTCTTAAACTATTCCACTGGAATAAAATGTCATGTTAAGACCTGAAGATTTTATATTTTAGTCTCTTCTTGAGTGCTGTTTCCCACCTCCAGAGGGCAGAAGCATGAAGAATCAGCTATATGCCATGTATACCATACAGTTTACAAATTTGTTTGTTACAACATATTCATAAATAGAAGCATATTGTCAAACCTGTTTGCAAAATGAGACTTTTAACCTATATTTGTAGTTCCATTAGTTTAGAGCCTGTTTTATTGCAAACTGATTTTCTTCGTTGGTTACATTGTTTTTAGTTTGAGATTAAGAGGTTATTTTGACTGTGACATTTATGTACGTAAAAGCCAATTCTATTTATTCCACTGTGTCAAAAGTGCTGCCCTAAGCAGAGTGCAATGTCAAGCAAACCTGAATTGTGTAATAGTGTTAATTTGTCAATGTGACCACTAAAGAAACGCAATAAACATTTTTTTCTACTGTCTTTCAAACTGTGCAAATCTCAAGGTTTTCAGTGACATGTTTAAAACAGCAATTTGTTTTAAATTACATTTCAAAGCCTTTTTTTTTTTTTTATCTTCATCAGAAAAAAAATGCTTTGTAAATCAATAATACATTAAAACATCTATTATCATATGCTATTAACATATTTATTAAATTACACATTTGTAAATTACACTTAAGCAAACACTTTGTTTGCATACATTTTTTTATAAAATAATCTTTGTATACAACAAACAGAATAGAAAAATATAAAATTTGAACCATCTAAATTTACATGCAATATATAAAAAGCTGCGAGATTAAAGTATATTTAAAAGAAAAGCAAATAGGACTTTTCTTTATTCTTTCAAATATATAAATAACTTAAACCTACTTATAGTCAGCTCCAGAATAAGTGGCACTCTTAGTGAAGTGGAATCACAAAAGATCATGTGGAATACTCAGATTAAACTCACAATGAACACAGGATGTAAATCTGACCCTTAAATGAACACATTTATAGTGGGACATATTGCAATCCAGTTATTAGAACCATCCATAACATTTTCAAATTCACGTCAGCATCAAGACAAATACACAAGCCATCTGTGTCATCTGCTATTGTAAAAACAGCTATATAAATAAATTACAAGAACTTGAACTATGTATATATCGATATATTATGATAACATAATAGGGAAATATTTAATGGACCACCACAGGCTTATTCTACTGGCATAATCTAATCTAATTGGCATTGACTAATTGACAGTTGTCAATAAGAAGATAAATCTGCAAAATGGAGTAAATGTGGTATAAATAGTAAGGCATTCTCAATTAGGATCTGTTCTAGAATTATTTACCATGTATTTTGAAATCTCAGTAAACAATTACAATTATCCAGCTTTCATGAGCTCCTGTTGTGTTAATTTTTGAATTCACTGAATTTTATAAAGTACATAGTTTTCATATTTATAATATTAAAACTATTTTATACTAAACTGGATTGTTAGTGTGAGTGAACGTGTTATGACTTTACATGCAAAATTGCTTATTTTCATATTTAAAAAAATATATATTTTTGTCCACTTAAGGATAGCGTGAGTTTGTGTAAAGGCATCGGTCTACAGTAAATGTACACTGGTTAAAAGCTATTAACGTGTCATTCAAATTTCTACATCTGGTTCACAATTATTACTCAGGTTTGCAAGACCACAGATGACGATGCACAGCACCAGGGGGAGGATATTATTGTCCCTTCCTGATTCAGCCCACAGCTCAGTGTCATTTATCGTCAATGTAATGTTGCATGAGCCAAACAGTTCAGTCACATCCTCAATGTCCATCAGAAGGTTACTGAGAAGGAGAGGCTGTGAGTCATTTGTCAGACGAGATACCTGAGAAGACAAAGGCACAGTTCTTTAAATTGATGCTCAATACAATTTCCTTCAAGTTTATGTTTGTTACGTAAAGCAAAAAATAGCAATCTGCTCATAAAGGAACATTCATTCATTCATTATCTCCCGCTTTATCCTCTATTAAGGTCACGGTGGGGTTCCCCATGCCCATCCAGGGGAGATCGTTTCGGGCGCTGGGCAGATAGACCCAGGACAGGGCGCCAATCCATCGCTGGGCATACACTCACTCACACACACACACACTCTATATGGGGCAATTTGTTTTTTGAGAATTCAATTGACTTTAATCATGTTTTTGGACTGTGGGAGGAAACCGGAGAACCCGGAGGAAACCCACGCAGACACAGGGAGAACATGGAAACTCCACCCAGATTGGGATTCGAACAGGGAATCCCTAGTGCTGAGAGGAGAACATGCTAACCACTAAGCCACCGTGCTGCCCTCATAAAGGAACAGTATTTTATAAAGATAAAATCCGGAAGGCGGGTGGCACAGTGGCTTAGTGGTTAGCACATTCACCTCTCAGCGCTAGGGATTCCCGGTTCGAATCCCAATCTGGGTGGAGTTTCCATGTTCGGCCTGTCCGCATGGGTTTCCTCTGGGTTCTCCTCCCACAGTCCAAAAACATGTATTTAAAGTAAATTGGATGCTCTAAATTGCCCATATAGTGTATGTTTGTGTGAGTGAGTATACTCAGTGATAAACCGCCCCCCCCCCCCCCCCCCCCCCCCGCGACCAAAGTGAAGATCATGTGGAAGATGATGAGTGTATGAAAATATGAATGGTACAGTGTGGCAATGGGAAGTTCACCTTTTCCACAATGAGCACTGAGAAAGGATTAAAGATCCCTCTCGGTCCTAATCAAGATTATGTTAATTATCAAACGAATGTACTGAAATATGTTCCCGGGATGTGGTAAAGGAGGTCTGTTTAAGCCATAGCCATAGTATTCGGTGGGACCAGGAATCGAACCGGGGACCTTCAGGTTGCAGGCCTTGTTCCTGGACTGGCCCATGTGTATGTGTGTGTGTGTGTGTGTGTGTGTGTGTGTTATAGGTTACTTACTAAATCATTCAAAGGGTGAATCAGATCTCTAGACCACAGTTCTTGCAATAGGTCAAGTCCATCTTCTGTGAGTGCTGAAAAAATCACATAACAAAGATTAAGAAATTGTTGTCAATTCTTATCATTTCTAAACCTAAAGTGCATTTAGTCCCACCCACCATTTGCAGCACTGATGAGCATGTACATGGCGGTTACAACACTCCCGTGCAGACAGGTTGCCGCTGCAGCTTTACTTCTTTCTTGACAAGTCGGCCGTCTATGAGCTCCATTCTGATTAGGCAAGTAAGAGCCATTTGGATCAGTCGCAGACTGTAGTCTGTCCAGCAGCACGTCTGTTAGCTCACTGGACGTCGGAGGCAAATCATCAAGAGGTTCTTTATAGCACAACTTCTCCAGTCTGTCCTCTAAATCTGATAGGCTGCTTTGACCTAACAGCAACTCTTGTAGGAACTGTACCAGCGTATAATAAAGCTCTGATGGGAGTTGAGTTAATACACGCAGGCTATTCCTTACATCTGCCATGTCTGCAGTGAAAGAAATCAAACATGATAAGTTCCGATTTTTGCAGCTTGACACATTTTACTAAATCAACAGAGCGTTCTTTTCTCTTATAACTACAAATGTTTAAAATAATTAGTCTTCTCAACTTATATCCTAATGAAGTAGCAACAATTCTGGCAGATATGGATTGAAGAAAACCATGACAAGATTGTAACAATTATAATTGCACAGCCCATTTTATTTACGTTTATCATGAGTGCATGATTATGTTTTAAATGCAGTGTAATCTTGACTGCCATGAATAAAAGTTCTGCAAAATCTAAACATTCATTATAAAAAAGGACGTGGGGGGGATAACACTATTAAAACATATAGTTCTGTTTAACACATATTTCACCTACCGTTTTTCAAGGCACAAAGTGGAGATCCCTTTTGTATGGGTTGCATTTTCCGTAAGCCGTCTACTTCTACCACGTGACCTGAAGGATGAGTGAACTCATCATCATCATCAAATCCATCAGGCTGCACACACAACTCTGAACAGAAATGTAAACACTGTATATTTATAAATGTGGGACAGATAAAACACACACACACACACACACACACACACACACACGCAGACAAATACACAGGCACACACAAACGTACATACACATGCACAATTTCACACACGCAGACACACACACACACATGCTTACCAAAGCTGCCATTATTACTAATGGTCAGTTCGCTGACACTGTAAGCCAAGACAGTGTCTGGTGGAATGGTCACAGCCACCTTTGTGCCAGATCTTGCATCAATGCCTCCTTTCAAACAGTTCTAAAGGTTAAAAAAAAGAAAAAAAAAGAATTATTTAACTGCAGATTTCTGTGCCAACTCCTGAAAGCTAAGAAATGGAAAACACACCACGTAAGGAATTACATGTAGGGCTTTGGACAGAATTTTGCCTTTTCCTAGACCACGGTACTCAAGCGTGCTGACATTGGTGGTGACGATCCGTTCCTTCACTATAGTAAACACCTTGTTTGGTCTACATAATGTCTGCTGAATCAGGCTATGCTGCATATCCAAGTTCCTACAAAAAACAAGACACACCAGTAATGTCAACCATCCGTAATGTAATAAGAGTAACATTACAAGAGCAGTATGAAAAGTTGAATTGGATTTTTATTCTCATCCTCAGAGAACTGTATATACTAGTTACTCAATTTAACCTTTAACACACCGAACATGCAATAAAAAAATGAATTATTCACATTTCTAATATATCTTTGTATATATACAGGTGGACATGTGGATGTCTGAGCTCCACTGATATTTATTTATTTATTATTGCTCATTTACAAGTTTCAGTTTAATTTAAAGTTGCTTTCTGAATATTGCAACAAAATCTGATCCAAAAATTGCTGTGAAACCTGATATATGAAATATTCTATTCCTACAGCAACCAAATATATTCATATAAATACATTCTTGATTTAATGATTTTGTCGCGTTAGAATTTTAGCAGCCAATACATCCATCCATTATCTTCCACTTTATCCTCTATTAGGTTCGAGGGGCTGGGGTTCCCCATGCCCGTCCAGGGGAGAAAGTTTTGAGCGCTGGGAAAAAACACCCAGGACAGGGTGCCAATCTATCACTGGGCACACACTCACTCACACACACAAACACATGTTTTTGGACTGTGGGAGGAAACCGGAAAACCCGGAGGAAACCCACGCGGACATGGGGAGAACATGGTAACAACACCCAGATTGGGATTTGAACTGGGAAACCATAGTGCTGAGGGGCAAACATGCTAATCACTAAGACAACGTGCTGCCCGCAGCCAATACAAAGCCTGATATTCAATTATGGGCACTGGCTAATAGAAAACTCACCCCCCAACCTCGACCCTAGTTCCTACTGTAGTATTAAGTGTAAAAAATGAGAAGAGATTTACTACAAATGTACTACAAACTAATATCGCTGTATTTAAATATTTTAATGACAAAATTAAAAGCAGTTCAAACCTGGAGCCTATACAAATTGCATTTGAAATATTAAATAAGCACATCTCACATGCATTTGGAGTTCTTCAGGAAGTGTGGTATGTTGAAACTCTCTTTATCAAGTTTTCCAAGTGATGAGACAAGCTTGGATGATTTGGACCCCTGTGCTTCGACGCTGACACTACCGATGTCAACCTCTCCACTACCAGCAACAGAGTTTTCTTTCTGTTCTTCATAATTTAGAAATTCTTTACGTACCAGCTCTGATAAACAAAGACATGTAAAGTCAATGGTAGTCAACATAAATTCACATTGCTCAAGAGTGTACTTTCCAATTCACAGTTCTCCTGATAATATATCATGCATACGCTACACAAAAATACAGGAACTGAATCTACGGGCTTCTTGCTGTGAGGTGGCAGTATTAATAAATGCACTGCTGTGGTGCCTATATATACCTATACCAAAGAAGTATCAGCCAATGGCGGGAGAGTATTTAAAGTAAATTAAAATAAAAAATAATAAGTGCTCAGCACTGTACACAAAGATTAATGTGTACTTGAATCCCAGATGAAGATAAATCCCACTGAAGTTACCACTGTGGGACCTTGAGCAAGGCCCTTAACCCTCATTGCTTCAGCAATGCTGGGGCCAACCCTGTGCTCACTTTGTAAGTCGCTTAGGGTGGTGTGGTATTTCAGTAGTAAGGGTGTTGGGCTAGCAATCTGAACATTGTGGGTTCAAATCCCAGGTCAACTGAAGTTACCAATTGGGTGAGCAAGACCCTTAACCCTCATTGTATCAACCCTGTTCTCTGACCCCCAAACAAGTTGGGCTACTTTCTATTTAGCTTTGAATAAAAGCATCTGCTAAATGACCAAATATAATGTAAATGTAACATGCACAAACACACTGCTATCTAACATTGGGACAATGGGAAATTTTCTCCTGTTTTTAATAAAACAGCAAAATTCTATGAGCTTATATGGGAACTCTCTTTATATACTTGTCTGTGGGTGTGTGTCTGTGTAAGCACGCATACCTAATTCAATAGATTTTTCCTGAAGAAGGTCATTAAGAGTGAAGTCTGTGGGTTTGTATTTCGGCTTCTGCCACGGCCATGAAGGAGGACTCTTGATTACAACACAAAGTGGCTTCAGTTTTTCTGAATCATTCAGTCGAGAAACAGGAATCAGAGAGCCATCATGGTCGATCTTCTGAATCAGCCGCCGTGTAACTTTTTCAAACATCTGTTTGCAACACAATATCAATATGATTTATAACACACATTACATTCTACTACTAGATAAAAGACACTTGTTGGAATTCCTGTTTTTCTGAATGTCAGTTCCCTTGTATGCAGATTATTCACTTCCCTCTGCACAATGCGCTTCTCCAACTCTTCCTAGTACACACATGCACAGTAAGAAATTTCCACATATATGAACATTATAGTGGACTGATGACATATCACGAGTGTCTTCCCGTCTATTGCTTAATGACAACTGAGACAGCTCATTGGAGTTTGTCAGGTTGATCTGCTTTTTAAAAACATTTTGCAGTTTGTCGTTTCATAAACTTAAACTAGCTTCATCTACTTTGATGTTATTTGGCACTTGAATTAAAAAAAAAATCAGCAACATTCCTGAATGATTTCAATGGGATCTTCTCAGGTCCCACAAGCAGCTCTACCAACTCATTGTCATTGCGTTCACATTTTTTTATCCGTCAGACTTTTATGTATTTTTAAGTGTTTAGGATGCCAAACCTCTGTTGATTGGTGTAACTGCTTCAGTGCAAAGCTTCACACAGACCTGCTGGACAAACTTTAGCTTCACTCCTCCAAACCTAACTATCTTTTCCAAAGGATCACCCTGACTTGCTCATTGAATTCTAGAGGCTAGAGGCTGAATTCTTGTCACCTGCTTTCATCACACCTTGCTTCCAATTGACTGCAATAGAAGTTTTTAAAGAAAGATCTAAATTCATCTCTTTTATTAGCAACCACATTAATCTCCTCAGCTGTCTTCTCATAATAATTCATTCATTCATTATCTCCCGCTTTATCCTCTATTAGGGTCGCGGTGCGGTTCTCCATGCCCATCCAGGGGAGAACGTTTCGGGCGCTGGGCAGATACACCCAGGACTGGGCGCCAATCCATCGCTGGGCACACACTCACTCACACAAACACACCCTAAAAGGGCAATTTGGAGAACTCAATTGACTTGATCCATGTTTTTGGACTGTGGGAGGAAACCGGAGAACCCGGAGGAAACCCACGTGGACACGGGGAGAACATGGAAACTCCACCCAGATGGGGATTCGAACCGGGAATCCCTAGTGCTGAGAGGCAAACGTGCTAACCACTAAGCCACCATGCCGCCCTTCTCATAATAATAATAATAATAATAATAATAATAATAATAATAATAGGCCGGCACGGTTGCTTAGTTAGGGTTAGCACGTTCGCCTCTCAGCATTGCGGATCCAGGTAAAAATCCCGATCTGGGTGGAGTTTTCATGTGCTTCCCTTGTCCGTGTGTGTTTCATCTGGGTTTTCTAAAGTCCACAAACATGGATTTCAGGTAAAGTCAATGCTCTAAATTGCCCCATATATTGTGTGTTTGTGTGACCAGCAATACATAGACAGTGATAGGTGCACTGTCCTGGGTGTGTCTGCCCCTCCCCTCAGACCCTAGTAGAGGATTGATTTGAAGAAAATGAATGAAAGTATAATAATATTAATAGTAATAATTTAACTTGTTGCTTATAATAATAATAATAGTAGTAATAGCTTTTTAATTTACTGCTGCAACATGTTTTCTTACTTGTAATTTACTTTAGGAAAAATTCTCCTCCCACCACTGAACAAAAAAGAGGACAACATGCTGTAAGCCGCCATATGTGCTGGCTGACATCCGAACCTGGAGGTGCTGCCTGTGCTGAGTACCAGTGCTTCTGCTTTTAATCAGTGGAAAAACTTATACTATGAAACAAAATCATTGCATCCCTTTTTTTAGATGGTAAAGTTCCATCTGTATAACACTCTTCTCTGTACTATAAATCGTATATTTTCACTCAGGAACACAACACTTTTAAGATTGTGTTTTTACAGCAATGGAAATGTAGATGAATCACGTTATTTGTTGGTTCTAGATTTAAGTCATAGTCAAGTACTACGTTCTTATTGGAAGTCCCCTGGTTTTCTTAGTTTAGAGCAAAAAAGTATTTACTGGAAGACTCTGACCTAGATGCAGATCAAACATGGTTGTAATTATATATTTTTAGAAATTCATACCTCATTTATATTTTAAAATTACAATTACAACAGTAATTTACACACTTACCATTGCATTAAAAGATAGAATGTTATTCAGAAAATGGCTGATTAATTTAGAACTCAAAATGAATTTATTCTACTATATACTGCCAAAGAATATAGTGCTGACATCAATGTGTTTTTAATTGTATGCCAATATTAGTAATTGTAATTGGAAGGTTGGTCAGATGTATGCCTCGCATTTATTTTCAAATATTCACACATTTAAAAATGTTTACCTTTTTTCAAAAATGTTGTCAAAATGCCCAAATTCAATATGCCAATGTTTTATCCATCATAATATGTAACTATACAAGTAGTTTTGGCACTTGATATGACATATTGCATTATAGGCATGTGTTTTTTTTTCAGCACCGTGATAAAAATCCAACCATATGTTTGCATGTAAAAAAATGTGAAAGTTTGAGACTTTCTATTCCTATTATCTTTTTTAAAAAAAAAATAAAAAAATTAAAAAACACAGAAGAGTTTAAAAAAATGCAGGAACATAATATTGTAAATATGAATGATATGAATCCTATAAACAGTATATTTAAGTATCTTTTGCAACTTTCATTATTCATTCATTATCTCCCACTTTATCCTCTATTAGGGTCGCGGTGGGGTTCCCCATGCCCATCCAGGGGAGAACGTCTCGGGCGCTGGGCAGATACACCCAGGACAGGGCGCCAATCCATCGCTGGGCACACATTCACTCACACATACACATACTATATGGGGCAATTTGGAGAATTCCAAGAATTCCAGGAAACTGGAGAACCCGGAGGAAACCCACGCAGACACGGGGAGAACATGGAAACTCCACCCAGATTGGGATTTGAACCGGGAATCCCTAGCGCTGAGAGGCGAACGTGCTAACCACTAAGCCACCGTGCCTTTTGCAACTTTTGTTCACTAAAAAAAATTCCAGTGTTTACAAACACACTGAACTGACCACCTGCATGTCTTAATAATAGTTATTAAAGTGAATGTTAGATGATTGTAATGCCAAGCAGTTAAAGTTTCTTTTTTGTTTAGAACATTCATTCATTCATTCATTATCTTCCGCTTTATCCTCTAGTAGGGTCGCGGTGGGGTTCCCCATGCCCATCCAGGGGAGAACGTTTCGACATATTAATAATAATATTAATACATTTTATTAATAGAGCGCTTTTCTGTGACCTCAAAGACGCTTTACAACAAATAAAACAGAATAACATTAATAAAATAGTAAAACCATAGATAATAACAATGATGCAGTTTCTAAGATAAGAAGAAAAGCAAAATGCAGTAATAGAAATAAAAATAGCAGTTACAGGTTAAAAAAGATTGTAATCAGATGAGCTTCGAGAAGTGGCTTAAAAGTAGGCAGATCAGGATAGTCTCGCATTTGTTTTGGAAGAGAGTTACAAAGTGAAGCTGCAGAAAAGGCTCCATCACCCCAGGTTTGGTGCTTGGTTCTAATGCTAATATTAAGTTCAAATGTCTATCTTTAAAAAACACAAGGCATCTCCTATAAACAAGCACGAACTTCCAAATGATTCCCTGTATTAAAAACCTTATGTTACCCAGAGAGTCGATCATTAGAAGTTTAAGTAGAAAATTCCAAATATAAAGTAAGCTTTAGACAAGATGTTAAATTACAACATTTAAATTCTCTAGCACAGTATCTTTTGAAGTTGTTTTTTTTATTACCTTGTGGGAGGTGCAGGTGCTGCTTCTTCAAAGAGTAAAGAGATGCTTTCTGCTGCAGAAATGTGATTAATAAAGAGATATTGCTTTTAGCAAAGCTGTTTATGACTGACTTGAGAGGGGAAAACCCATTAAACACACACACACGCGCACACGCGCACATACGCCCTCACACATACGTCACACATTCTCTTACACACACCCAGTCAGTTATGCTGCTATAGATTTTTTAATTGTCCAATTAAAGACATTTAATTTTATTGTGTTTAAAAGCCCTGTGACAGACCAGTGACCTGTCCAGAGTGTTTCCTTGAACACAGGAACAGACTTCAAGACCATCCGCGACAATAAAAAAAATGTCTTAACATAGCATCTGTTTCTGTTTCTGTTTCATGTGCATAGTCCTGCACATGTTCTTCTAAGCAGGTAATCATTGGTTTTTTAATTAACAGAGGATTCTGTTCTATTGCCTGCACCATAAAGTTCTGCCATCTAAGTTTAAAAGTTAATTTATTTATATAGCATTTTTTTATGACAGTACATTGTCACAAAACAGCTTTACAGTGTTCTGAATCGAACCCTCAAAGTGTAAGCTAAAGCGACAGTGGCAAGAAAAAAAAAAACCCTGTCACGTTGTTTTTAAGGACAAAACCTTGGAAGGACCAAGACTCATCTTCTTTGGGGGGACTCATCGTCTTTGAGCAGCAGGACTGTCCATAGAATTGAGCGGCCGGTCAGCATAAACAGTTTAGGACAGCCATCTACAGATTGTGCAGTGTTAAGGTGTCTATTTTTAAATATTTGAAAAACTAAAAAAGTTCAGTGAGGCCATCCTGGCAGGACTGCACTTTAACCAGGCCAACAGAAATCCAGGTACTGTAACGTAATTGTTGTAGTGCTCAAAGAAAACCGATAGCATAGTTTGTTGCTTCAGTAATGGATTTGTTATGTCTGATTTTACATCTTGGGAGCAAAGGATTGAGTGCGCACCAATTAAAAATTACAGGTTTACTCAAGTTAGTGTAAAATGTAGCGGAGGTAATGAGCTCTGGTTATCGATGTAGATGATTTTGCCCAATATGCTTGGCACGTTCTATAATGTTTCCAAGAACAAACCTCAGAAGCGACACACAACACAGACAAACTGACCATGTTCGACCTGAGCTGCTCCAGTGCTGCTGTCAATCACAGGATCCCAAACTTCTCCCACATGGTTGATTTGAATGACACCCGCGCTCCATGCGCCGCCTCTAAACTGAGCTACACTTAACATGGCATGCTTAGAGGTGTGTACAGCTAAAGTGCAACGCACAACTCAGGTCGGGTGTAGAGTCTGCCTCTTAATTTCTGCATATTTTCCGTTGTATTCTGAATGGGAAAGTGAGTACCGAACCCGTGAGGCCCTTACCAAACAGTTTGTAAAGTATACAGCATACTGTTTGTTAGAAAGCTCGTTCTTCCCACGAGGTGATCGGCTACGCGGGGAAACTGCGTACGCCGCTCGCGCCTAGTGAGCGCTTCCTGGGCACGGCTACGCGGAGAAGATTGCGTACGCCGGTCCGCTGGATGAAAACGCTCCCACGAATATAACCTGCGCGGGGATCGTGCGCAGCGTTGTACCGTGGTTGAGCGCGGATGAAGAGTTCGAGACACCGGGATAAAAAACAAAACAGGTTTATTATTAAAAATGGTGTAGGGACACCAGCGGAAAGAGGGGAACAAACGAAACGAACCAACACCTGGGTAATACCACAAACAAAGACGTGCACGGGGAAGAGGGAATACGGAAACTAAGTAAGACAAACACCCGGTCACGTGCACAAAATAAACCATCACCCAACGGAGACAATGAATACACAAATGAGGGACAGGTGCCCCAGGCACCTGTGACATACCCCCACCCCAAGAGTCGCGCAAAAAGGGGAAGCGACCCAGAAGGAGAGAAACAAAAAATAAATTAATAATAATAAATAATTTTTTTTTAAAAAGTTCTCGCGGAGAAAGGGGGGAATGTTGGGCATGCTCCAGATGTTGGGCACGTCTTTCTGTTAGAAAGCTCGTTCTTCCCCGGAGGAGATCGGCTACGCGGGGAAACTGCGTACGCCGCTCGCGCCTAGTGAGCGCTTCCTGGAAACAGCTTCGCGGAGAAGATTGCGTACGCCGGTCTGCTGGATGAAAACGCTCCCACGAATATAACCTGCGCAGGGATCGTGCACAGCGTTGTACCGTGGTTGAGCGCGGATGAAGACCTGGGTAATACCACAAACAAAGACGTGCACGGGGAAGAGGGAATACGGAAACTAAGTAAGACAAACACCCGGTCACGTGCACAAAATAAACCAATCACCCAACGGAGACAATGAATACACAAATGAGGGACAGGTGCCCCATGCACCTGTAACACTGTTACACCACTAATATATATATTTAAAAAAAAAAAAAAAAAAAAAAAAAAAAAAACATTTTATGTAGCGTTATAAATTTAATAAATGCAGCTGTACCTGTTCGAAATTAAAAACAACAATTTAGTGTTTTTATTTATTTTTTGATAAATAAAATGCTAATAATTTATCTCTGTGCTCATTGCTGATTTCCTGGCTGCAGCAAGAGTTTCATTGAAGAAAGCAGGGGGAGGGCGGCAATGTTTCATTTAGGTTTTAGTCATTACTGTTAGGAGTCATGTTCATGCTCTATCCATTGTCACAACCTTTTAGTTTGTGAAACAAACACGGGAATTTTAGAATGTCACAGGTACTATTCCTAACTAAATAACCTTTCTGTCATACTGCTACTTTTTACAAACAGTGCACACTTTGACTGTACTGATTACATAATTTGTATAAATAGAGCGTATAAGGGAAACTTGCTGTGGAGGAAATTAAGACGTGTCAGTGTGACATAAGAGGAAACTCCTGTGACCCAGTATAGGTTAACCATTCACCCTACCAGTCAAACAGAATTAAAGTTTATGATTGCGACAACATAGCTTATGTATATGAATTGACATTTTAATAACTGTTTATTTAAAAACGATGTTTTAATAAATATTATGAAAAATTATATTCATCCATTAAGGGCGGCACGGTGGCTTAGTGGTCAGCACGTTCGCCTCTCAGCGCTAGGGATTCCCGGTTCGAATCCCCATCTGGGTGGAGTTTCCATGTTCTCCCCGTGTCTGCGTGGGTTTCCTCCGGGTTCTCCGGTTTCCTCCCACAGTCCAAAAACATGGATTAAGTCAATTGAATTCTCAAAATTGCCCCATATAGAGTGTGTCTGTGTGAGTGAGTGTGTGCCCAGCGATGGATTGGCGCTCTGTCATGGGTCTATTTGCCCAGCGCCCGAGACGTTCTCCCCTGGATGGGCATGGGGAATCCCACCGCAACCCTAATAGAGGATAAAGCGGGAGATAATGAATTAATGAATATTCATCCATTATCTTTTTCAGTAATCCGTTAGGGTCACGTGGGTTGGGGGTTCCCCATGCCCATCAAGGGGAGAACGTTTTGGGCACTGGGCAGATACATGGCACCAATCTATCACTGGGCACAGACTGACTCAAACAGACACTCTATATGGGGCAATTTGGAGCATTTCATTTACCATGTTTTTGGACTGTGGGAAGAAACCGCAGGATGCCCTCAATGGACTTATATAGTTTTTCAATTGTTAAATACAGGTCACCTGATCTTTACACAATCTGTACATGACTGTCCTACAATGTTGATGCTGCCCGGCCAATAAAGGAGGATGAGTCCCCCACTGAGCCTTGGTCCTTCTTGGAGGTTTCTTCTTGAAAATAACAAAGCAACAGGGAGATTTTTCCTTGCCGCTGTCGCCTCGGCTTGCTTTTTGGAGGTTTAAATACTTATAACACTGTAAAGCTGTTTTGTAACACTGTATTATAGTAAAAAAGCAATCTATAAATGAATTACTTGAACTTGAACTTGTTTTGACCCCAACCGAGTTTGCGTACTTGTACTTTTGGATAAAACCGTCTGCTAAATGAGCAAATGTAATGTAAATGCATGCAATGACAGAAATAGCAAACATGGATCTTTTTACTGGTAAATATATCATATTAAAAAGTTTCTGTAATTACTTTTAATCTCTTTGCAAGGTTTGTAGTATTCATCACTGTATTATAAAAAGCTTATTTAAAAAATTAAATAAAAAACTTCAGTCACTTCAAATGACTGAAGAGAAAATGTGTTTAAATGTCAAATCAATTAACTTAGCATCTAACGTGGAGATAAGCCGCTCGCGCCTAGTGAGCGCTCCCGGGTACCGACCACGCGGGGAAAATTACGTGCGTCGGTCCACGGCGAACCTCCCACGGTACACGACCCACGCGGAGAAGGTGCGCAGCGCCGTACGTGGTTTTAGTCCAAGACACCGGGATAAAATCCAAAAGGTTTCATTTAATTAAATTATGGTAGACACCAACGAAAATGACAAAATAACACATAACTTAACGTGCACCAAAGGGAAGGAAAACTCAATAATTAGTGAACAAAACAAACCAATGACTTACCAAACGAGGGACAGGTGCAATTTTACTATTGTTTCATGTTAAATTATCTAGTGAATGACAAAATAACACCTTAATTAAAATAATTAGTAATGACTTACCACGAGTTTTACTTTAGATCTTCATTACTTTTTATTCATCCATTCATTATCTTCTGCTTTATCCTCTACTAGGGTCGCCGGGGGTTCCCAATGCCCATCCAGGGGCGAACGTTTTGGGTGCTGAGCAGATACACCCAGGACAGGGCGCCAATCTGTCACTGGGCACACACACACACACACACACACACTCACACTCACACACACACACACACACACACACTCACACTCACACACTATACTGGTCAATTAACAGCAGTCAATTAGTAAAAAAAAAAATACCTGAGCAACACTTTAGTAAGTCATCCATATGCAAAAATAATTTTCTAATATTTGCAAAAAATAAATGAAACATATAATATTCACTGGACTATTCACACTCAGCGATGTATTGGTGCCCTGTCCTGGATGTATCTGCCCAGCGCTTGAAATGTTCTCCCCTGGATGGGCATGAGGGACCCCCCGCGACCCTAGTAGAGGATTAAGCGGATGATAATGGATAGATAGACTATTTGTTGAAGTACAAACACAGAAACACACCTGCAGAGTGACTTGTAATGTTCTCATTTGTAAGTCACTTTGGATAAAAACGTCTGCTAAATGACTAAATGGAATGTAAATGCAGAGAGTTTAAATAAGATCGCTGCACCAACAATAGAAAACTAAGGGTTACTGTTACTAAATGTAATTCTTTAGTAATTACTAAGAACTACCAATAGCTCTATGGTAATAATTCAGGTTAGACTATCATATTTTCATTTACTATTAATTACCAGAGAATCATTTTGCATTCCTTGATTATTATGTTATGTTACGTGTGCAATATGCTGGCAAAAAATGTGGCCATGCAGCGCCCCATAAAAGAATGTCCCAGCCACACCTCTGTGGGCTGACTTAACCCTGAGACAGTGCTGAATCCACCTGGCACCACATATTCATTCATTCATTATCTCCCGCTTTGTCCTCTATTAGGGTCGCGGTGGGGTTCCCCATGCCCATCCAGGGGAGAACATCTCGGGCGCTGGGCAGATAGACCCAGGACAGGGCGCCAATCCATCGCTGGGCACACACTCACTCTCACAGACACACTCTATATGGGGCAATTTTGAGAATTCAATTGACTTGATCCATGTTTTTGGACTGTGGGAGGAAACCGGAGAACCCGGAGGAAACCCATGCAGACACGGGGAGAACATGGAAACTCCACCCAGATGGGGATTCGAACCGGGAATCCCTAGCGCTGAGAGGCGAACGTGCTAACAACTAAGCCACCGTACCACATATTATATTACTTATAATGATTTCTTATCCATTATTTTGGGTTTTGTGCTTTGGGACCCTTTTTACACTACCTGCTACTTTCCCCTAGTGAGTCCATTTTTTATTATTATTTTTTTTTTTTTTTAACCTCTGGCCACGCAGTTGGTGGGTAGTGGTTTGTGTGGTGCTTAAGCGATAATGGAGCAGATGCACCTGTAATTCATTACACCTGCAGGTGCATCTCCATCCAATTACACCACCAGTCAAATGTTTTTGGTCATTTAGCAGACACCTTTATCCAAAGCGACTCACAAGTAGGGCGGCGCGGTGGCTTAGTGGTTAGCACGTTCGCCTCTCAGCGCTAGGGATTCCCGGTTTGAATACCAATCTGGGTGGAGTTTCCATGTTCTCCCTGTTTCCACGTGGATTTCCTCCGGGTTCTCCGGTTTCCTCCCACAAAAACATGGATGAAGTCAATTGAATTCTCCAAATTGCCCCATGTAGAGTGTGTCTGTGGGAGTGAGTGTGTGCCCAGCCATAGATTGGCACCCTGTCCTGGGTGTATCTGCCCAGTGCCTGAAACGTTCTCCCCTGGATGGGCATGGGGGACCCCCCGACCCTAATAGAGGATAAAGCGGAAGATAATGGATGGATGGACTTACAAGTATCCCAACTTGAAAGAGCACAGTGATAGTCACACAGCACCCTGGAACAATGAGGGTTAAGGGCCTTGCTCAAGAACTCTACAGTGGTAACTTCAGTGGACCTGGGATTTAAACCCACAACCTCCAGATTAATAGCCCAACACCCTAACCATTAAGCTACCACAAGCAGTTTTAGAAAACCCTGATTTTTCTGGTTGTAATTCAATTCATTTAATAAATAGTATGGATTGGTATTTTTTAAGACTCCAACTGCTAATTAGTACTATTCCTTTTATTACTGAAACAATAGGGGTTTTGACCACAAGTGAATGGCCCCAGTATCGAGCCATTAAAATATGCTTGCGTTCAATGCTGGAACATTATGTCATCATGTGTTGCATCAGTTTGGAAGAGTGCTTCCTTCTTTACAAGCGCTCCTTCTGCACTCGTGTTACTCATGTCACGCACAGCTACGCATACAGACTCTAAGCTGTCTGTGTTTAAAGCACCTAAACTTTTTATCCGTCCATGCCGCTCACCGTGCATTGTGTTAGTTGGGGTCACATTTAACTCTGAGGTATCGTCTGGCACTATACGTGGTTTGTAAGATGTGCACATTAAATAATTTTGTGACACTGTCATGCTGGGAGGGAGGGGAAGCAGACGGCAATAGATGAGAATTTAAAGTCATTAACACACCTAAAGGTGGCTCTGCTGATGAACGTGTGCTTACTGAGATGCGACGTGTGTATAGTTTATACATGCCATACAAAATTACTTGCAATAAACCCTTATGGGAGTCACGCTGGCTTAGTGGTTAGCATGCTCGCCTCTCAGCGCTGGGGATTTCAGGTTTGAATCCCAATCTGGGTGCAGTTTCCATGTTCTCCCCGTGTCCATGTGGGTTTCCTCCGGGTTCTCTGGTTTCCTCCCACAGTCCAAAAACATGAATTCAAGGTAAACTGAATGCTCTAAATTGCCCCATATAGAGTGTGTTTGTGTGTGTCTGTGTGAATGAGTGTGCCCAATGATTCATTTGATCCCACCTTGTTACAGATTAAGATGCATAAAAACTTTTGCATAAAAATGTAATTTATTTAATCCCTGTGCATAAAGGTATGGAGCTCAGGTTCAACTTGGCTGAGTTGGAGACAGTGCCAGCATTTCACCTCTTCAGCCAATTTACTATTAGCAAAGGTGGCGCTGATTTTAGGCTATTCCAGGGAGCCACCCACACCTGCCCCCTTTTGTTCTGCTGCTCTGATAACTTGTGCCAAGGTCACATACAGCAGTTTGATTCAAAAATCAAATTCTGCATACTACTCAATAACTGTTCTTTAACTTCGTCACCTACTTTTATCAATTTTCCTTTGATGTTTCACCAGCTTCTCATCCATAACACTGCCAGAGCACTGCGGCAACAACAGAACCTTGATTTGTTGGACTAGTGGCGTTAAATGGCCTTACTGAATTGATTCGGATTTTTTTTTTGTTTTTTTTTTTGTTGAATTGACACTTGATAATCACACAATCGGTATATTGGTGTCAGCTCTGTTGATTTTGTTTGGCCTGCCTCTCAAGGAGTCCCCTACTGAGCCTTGGTCCTCACAAGGTTTCATCCTTAAAAACCAACACCTGGGCATTTTTCCTTGTCACTGTCACTTCGGTTTGCTCTTTGTGGGTTTAGGCTTAGAACACTGTAAAGCTGTTTTGAGACAATGAATTATTGTAAAAAGCTATAACATATGTTACACACACAAGGAATTTGGTTTCCGAATGATGGTGTCTCTCTCGTAACATTACAGAATAATGTACAATAACAATATCCTGAAGAAAATGCGGGTGTGATTGCAGCTCGGTTGTAGAAGACACAGTGCACACAGTGGCAATCATACTAATAAAATGAATTGAATAATTTTGTAATAGAAAATAATCTGTTGGTTCCCTTTTTTTCATATACCAAGATGGACCACTGTGTAATGGAATGCCACCACTATAGAGTGAAAGCAGAAGTGGCTTTCCATGGGTGTGCAATTATAAAACGTATCTAGAGAAAAGACAGAAGTAAATGTATGAAGTTTGTTTTGTGAAAGGGAAGTTCTCAGTATTTACAAACGGATTTTTTCATAGTCTATGTTTTGACCAAATTTAAAGAAAATGGCTTTATTTAACTTATCTTACTAATCAGATTCAAAAGCACTTTATTTTACCAAGGAATCTGTCTTGCCGAGTGCAAACATGTATGATATGCAACATACTAAACTCAAGACAGCACACGTTTATACACATATGGTTGTACAATTCCTACAAGAGAAGGTAAAGTGTAGGTTGTGTTTAAAGTGCGGAGTGTCCATTGTGGTTGCTGAGTTCTACAGCTCTGAGGAGAAAGCTGTTAGAGTGTCGGGGTGTGCTGGCTTTGATGGCCCTGGATCTTCTTCAGAAGGTAGTGGTTGGATGATATGATGTCCAGGATGAGAGGGGTCAGCAGTTAATGCATCAACAAACTTTCACCCTGCTTTGGTAAATGTCCTGAAGTGATGGCAGGCCACAACCAATGATGATCTCTGCTGTCCCACCATCCCTGTTTATCGCAGATGTTTATAGATGTCAGTCAGTACAGCTTCGATGATCACTGTGTAGACCTGGACCCTCAGACTCTGCTGCAAGTTACATTTCTTCAGCTGTCTCAGGAAGTACATTCTTTGCTGAGCTTTTTTTGCGAGTCCACAGTGGAAACCACAGAGCCATTGACAATGAGAAGGGTTTCCTGCATCTTTCCTGTGTTTAGAAGCATGTGGCTGCTGTTGCACCAAGAGATCAACCATTTAACTTACTTTCTGTAGACATACTCAGTTCTAAGGTTATAAGGCAAATAACTGTGGGGTCATCTGCAAACCTCAGGGTCTTTACAGTCTTGTTCTTTGGAGTACCTTGTTGTCCGGGGATCTAATGTGTGTTTTTCCAAACTACATGTGCTGTTTCTCGTTTGTCAGAAGGCCTATGATCAAGCGGCATATGGGACCGAGATCAGGCACAGACAGCTGGGACAGTTTAACCTGTCACAGCTCTGGCAGTACTGTGTTGAATGCCAAGCTCATGTGCAAGTTCCAGGGCAGTCAAGGTGCTGTAGTATGAAGTATAGGGCCAGGTTGACCAGGTCAGACAGACATGTTAGCTCTGTTATGGAACTGCAGGGGGTCCATAAGAGGGTTTGTTATGTTCTTCAGGTGGGCTCAAGACCAGGTGTTCAAATAACTTCCTTCATAACTACAGAAGCAATTGCGACTGGCCTGTGGTCATTTAGTCTTTTTTTCCCAAACATTTGAACTCTAGCATTCAGAGGGCTCCAGCATCAGGGACAGTCAGTCAAAAGCATCAGGACAATCAGTGTGTTTTTAACTGGTAGCTGACGACTGGGTTAGCTTAGGTTTTTCACAACTGTTGGGTCAGCTTTGGGTTTGGAACCTAACAATTTGGGGGTACCAGCATCGGGACAGAATTTTTCAGTGGCTGACTGGGTCAGCTAGGAATTTGAACATTACATCCAGTTATGTTCACTTTTTTGGGGATTGGTTTACGTTTCCAACAGATGGGAACAAAATAAAGTAAAGTTGCATTGATTCATTGAAAATGTGTGTGAAAATAGTGTGCTTACTGTACATGGTAGTGTTATAGGTTGGATAGAGACACTAGGCCTGCCAGGGGCTTGTCTTACCTTTGGTTTGCTAAAAAGCCTCTTGACTCTTGTCCTGCACATTGATGGTGAGATGAGTGGGGGGGTCAGAGGTGAGAGAGTAAGGGTAGGGCAGCAGGGTCGATGGCTGATAGCTGTAATATCAGTTACAGAAGTGGATTTGAGGTTACTTGATCTTTAAACATGAAAATAGTTGAATTGTTCCTTCAAAATGTGAACATTTCTACTAAACTGGAGGCAATCTCTTTAATCTAAAAGCCTAAAAATATTGCATTCACAAGAACATAAATACAAAGCCATAATAATTCTGACTTTTAAGTTACAACTTAGAAAAAAGATTTTAACTTAATTGTTATATTGTTTGAAAGGAGGTGCACACGTGATATTTATTTGTTTATATATGTAAATATAAAATTCCACAATATATATATGGGGGAATTCCAATTTGGGTGGAGTTTCCATGTTCTCTCCATGTCCATGTGGGTTTTCTCCGGTTTCCTCCCACAATTCAAAAACAAGGATTCAAGGTAAATTGAATGCTCTAAATTGCCCCATATATTGTGTGATTGGGTGAATGAGTGTGCCCAGCGATAGATTGGCACACTGTCCTGGGTGTATCTGCCCAGCGCCCAGAATGTTCTACATTTACATTTAGTCATTTAGCAGACGCTTTTATCCAAAGTGACTTACAAATGAGAATATCACAAGTCAGAAGCCATGGAGAAAACCAACTATACTGTAAATTCTTCAAACCTGATTGTTATTCAATTCTAAAGAGATGCGCGTTTCTTAAAATGTTTAATGATTCTGCCCTCAGGGTGGGGATCATTCCCCCATGCCCATCCACGGGGGAGAGGTGGAAACGCAATCATCACGGGCGCTGGGCGGAGTGTATTTTGAACACCCAGGTAACAGGGCGCCAATCCAGAAATCGCTGGACTTGTACTGAACACTGGATGGGTTGGGGACCACCCCCCACACACACACACTCTATAGATGGGAAGCAATTTAGATATAACTATATATATATATATATATATATATATATAATTAACTTATATTCATTCATTCATTATTTTGGATCCTCTACTAGGGTGGGGGGAAATGCCCATCCAGGGGAGAACGTCTCGGGCGCTGGGCAGATACACCCAGGAGGGCGCCAATCCACCACACTCGCAATTTAGAGAACTCAATTAACTTGATCCATGTTTTTGGACTGTGGGAGGAAACAGGGAGAACATGGAAACTCCACCCAGATGGGGATTCGAACCGGGAATCCCTAGCGCTGAGAGGCGAACGTGCTAACCACTAAGCCACCGTGCCGCCATATATATATATATATATATATATTATAAAATATATAAAATAAAGCACAGCATTTAAGTGATAAGTAATTAATTGACACAGTGCAGCATGTGACTCCGGCATCACTGACTAGAGCAGCATAACTAAAAGAGGCAGATACTGCAGACTCTACATAGTTGAGATGGCGCCCCGGAACAGCATCATTTCAGCGCCACACCCCCCCATTAATGATGAGGTGGGTGAAGAGGTGAAATGCCAGCATACACTGATCACAGATTACCCCCCAACACAGCCAAGTCTGAGATCTTTATCTACAGGGGATTAATTAAACACAAGATTAAATAAATGTGTTTTTAATTTATTTTTAAAGATTAATAATGATTCAGAATCACGAACAGTAACTGGAAGGCTATTTCAAAGTTGAGGAGCCTTGTGGGAAAACGCTCTTCCACCAGCAGTAATCTGATTTTAGTACGTTAGCACGTTCACCTCTCAGTGTTTTGGATTCCAGGTTCGAATCACAATCTGGGTGGTTTCCATGTTTTATCTGTGGGTTGCCTCCAGTTTCCTACCACAGTCCAAAAACATGGATTCAAGGTAAATTGAATGCTCTAAATTGCCCATATTAGTTTGTGTGTGTCTGTGAGTGAGTGTGCTTCCAGCGATTGGCGCCCTGTCCTGAGTGTATCTGCCCAGTGCCCGAAACGTTCTCCCCTGAATGAGCATGGGGAACCCCACCCGCCACGACCATAAAAGAGGATTAAGCAGAAGATAAAGAATGAATGATGTATTTAGCTGTTTGTGTGTCTAGTGTTTAAAACATACAATGACACACATATCAAATAAATATTTTATTTACTATGTTTAGCAGCAATAGACTGATTTTAACAGTTCATATTTTCATAGAAGATATGCAAGAATCAGAATATGATTGTATACTTCATTAAACAGACTTTGTGTACATGCAGCTTAAGTAAAATTGCACTGCTCTTTTCTTTGTGCTCTTTATGCAGCGAGTTTGCAGTGCTGTCATGTTAAGCTTTACTGATGCAACAATAAGGTCAGGAGGAACAACTAAAACAATTCAAACCTACAATAACTTCTGTTATGTAAGTAGACAAATTAATAGCTTCAGCCCTTTTCAATTCAGTTGTGATAGAAAAAAATGAACTTGTAA
Source organism: Corydoras sp. C115 (assembly GCA_019802505.1). Taxonomy (NCBI): domain Eukaryota; kingdom Metazoa; phylum Chordata; class Actinopteri; order Siluriformes; family Callichthyidae; genus Corydoras; species Corydoras sp. C115. The sequence goes on from JAFMOC010000005.1 coordinate 577,014, forward strand.
AATTAGAAGTGAATCAGAGATAGTTTGTAAATGATAGTTTGTAATGTAAGAATATTTTACATTTTTTTCATTTCATTTGATTACATACTTAATTTCACCCATCAATTAAATTTTAGATTTAAAGGTATGGTTTGTTAAAGTCATTTAAACCAAAGGACATCTATCTGAAATGTAGGATCTGGTGGTATTTAGCAGCTTTTAAGCAGCTGCTGAAACAGGCACTAGTATCAAAGCTCTCTGAAATGAATGGGCTAATGCTATTTGCTCTCTCTCTCTGGTATAACAAAGATGGTGCTTTAATTTAAATAATAGTATAGAACTAACATCTATGAGCCATAATAACCACAAACCCTTTCCAGCCCTAACTAAAAGCACAAAAGTTTTAGAAGCAGGCACACCGTATTTAAATACATCTTTTTAAAATGTATATTTTCTGGGTGAACAATCATTATTAGCATTTAATATCCATCCCAATGCAACTTTGAGATTACGATTCATGTTTTTGAGATTAAACCTGAATGAAGAACCAAATACAAGCAGCTGCAAAGTTACTGTTGTAAAAAGGCACACATTTAAAACTCTCCCTTGGAATTTCTCTGTACTGTAGTATTAAGTTTAAGTATGTGACCATTAAGCTTGTCCTAGCATAATTTGGCATCATGTTTGACCAGAGTAAAAGTCCCGAGGTCACCAGAGCACAGGAAACTCCAGCTTGCTGAAACCAAAGTCTTCCCGCAAGTTCCAGTATGTGTTGTTTGATATCCAAGAGTCTGCAGCTCTCCTGATTAAACAAAAAAAAAGTTTTAAATTAACATAAATCCAAGGCAATAATAATAATGTAATAAATAAGTAAAAAAAAGTACATGTAACAAAATAAGGAATTAAAAAATGACGCATATAATTGCATAATATCAATGGAGCAGAACAATGGCTCCATAACTATATTACATTTGTTCATTTAGCGGACACTTTTATTCAAAGCGACTTACAGGTAACCCAACTTGGTTGGGGTCACTGTCCCCCTCTGGAGCAATGAGGGCTAAGGGCCTTGCTCAAGGAGGCACATTGGTAACTTCGGTAGACTACATCAATGTTATAATTATATTCAACATTCAGATTTAAATAGCATCATTTAGTTTATAGTTTTTGGAATGTCTACTGATGTATTTATCACAAGTAAAAATAGAGTACCAGCACTCCAACAAAGCTCCTTTTTGCTCCACTTATTGTCCATGTGATCAGTTCCACTTAGTGTACTGATGGACTTTGTAGTTTTACAATTCCAGACTGTGGTCCGTCTGTTACAGATCATATTAATATTGTGGGATCAGCATAGAAAAGACTCGGCTTACGGTTGGCATTTTCACAGAAATTGCCCTTTTATTAAACACACTCCAGCATGACATACATTTCCCCTAAATGGCACCAGCAACAACAGCAACACCATCCCCCCGCCCCCAAATGGACAAAAGACACAGCATACAGCATAAATGTACAACTGAGTCTCTGCAACCTGTATTCTCCAAACAGAACATGAACATTAATAAAACCATAAAATATAGAACACATATAACCCAGCTGCAAAACACGCTGGGAAGAGGTAATAACAATAATTGGTTGTAGTTATGGTAACAGTACGCCAGTCAATTACATTGACCTGCCCACCTTTACAAAGACTTTGAATTGGAACGTACATTTAAATGAGACGTGGTTGAGGCATGGGGCATGGCCGCATGCCGGTTTTGGGAATAGAGAGAGACAGATGAGAGCAGAGGTCGCTCGCACAGGGATAGAGATCGCGATTCAGAATGACTCACAGTGTGTGAGTGTGTATAAGTGTTCCGATACTGTGCTATAGTTGTGTCTTTAACTATAAAGAGCAGTAATAATCGACATGTATACTATGATGTTCATAATTCATGAATCCATGACATCTTAAAGTAATCAATAATTTTGTTCAAACTGATCTACAAATAATTCTGCTGGTTTAAAAAAATTTTATTGCATCCTCAATAACAGAGCAGCAGTCTGTTATACCAAAAAACTGCTAAATGCTGTAATTCTTTAATCAAAATCAATATTTAACAAAGTGGTAAAACAATAAGTATAAAATACTTTACTAAAGCAGGGTCATGTCAAGTTGTAGTTAAAATATTTAAAATGATTACAAACTGCCACCACCTTAAAAACATTATGATGTACACAGGAGGAATGGCAGTTCTCATGTTAAAGGCTGTAAATTGTCTATAGCACTACTGAGAAACAAATGGATAAGATTAATGCGTGTAGTTAACTGCAACTGTGCTCTAAAGCAAATGCTTTACTTGGTCTTCACTCTTCCGGATATTTTTTGCTAAAACTTTATGAAGGATCTGACACTGATGTCAATGTAGCAGCAACTACCACAGCTCGGTTTCATGAGTAAAAGTTTGTGGAAGTATAAAGACATATAAACCTGAACTAAACCATTCCTGACCAGTTTCAGTTGTTCTGCCTCATGTGATGCAAAATTTAAAGTTGTGACTGAACTAAAGTTGATTCCTTTTTCAATATTAGTGTTGTTCTAGTAAAGTTTCAAGTGAGAAAAATTTGTATCACTTTCTAAATATAACTTCAAATATCATCCATTATCTTCCGCTTTATCCTCTATTAGGGCCGCAGGGGGGGGGGGGGAGGTTCCCCATGCCCATCCAGGGGAGAACGTTTCAGGCGATGGGCAGATAAACCCAGGACCCAGATAGGCGCCAATCCATCGCTGGGCACACACTCACTCACCAGACACACTCTATATGGGGCAATTTGGAGAATTCAATTGACTTGATCCATGTTTTTGGACTGTGGGAGGAAACCGGAGAACCCGGACGAAACCCACGCGGACACGTGGAGAACATGGAAACTCCACCCAGATGGGGATTCGAACCGGGAATCCCTAGCGCTGAGAGGCGAACGTGCTAACCACTAAACCACCGTGCCGCCCAACTTTAAATATTTATTATTAAATGTTAAAATACTTATAGATATATCATTTCTCAAATGATCTTAAATTTTTATCACCATTCTTTTCCTTTCCCAATGTATTATGTCTGATCTTTCTCACTTTTTGAATTTTCCGTATATGGGATTAATAAATTATATCAATCAAAACTTAACTTTGCTTTGTCTGATGTTTTAGTGATGTTACAAGTAATGACTTAACCCTTGTTTTTTGAATCACAGTGCGTTTGTTACTGTTTTATAAAAGCAATAAGCTACGAGAGGACGGGCATTGTTAGGCACAACGCTCCTACCATAATGACAATTTTGGTTACTGGTAATGCAAGTAAGTCATTCAGAAAAAAAAAATACGCACATGCATGCTGGTTAAAGGACAGATGTGCTCAGATTACAGATTACCTGTCATATATTGATATTATGCTTCTGTTATTGCTCACTAACCTGATTATATTATCTGAGTCCAATCTGGCTGGACAAAGATAAAATGATAAAATAAACTTGGTGAAAGTTGTTAATCTTTTGTTCGGTTTTGGAGAACATGTAGTGGTTACCCACTTGAAAAATCGGGGCTCGTAGGTCATGTTGCTCTCCTGTAAAATCCTTCTTCTTTCCCTCTGGAGAGACTCGATCCGCTCCTTCTGTTCTTCAGCTCCTGTGATATCTCCTTCTTCAAGAAATCTAATGTGATGTCACACAAACAGTGAGTGAGAGACACAACCCGGAAAAAAGACATCAATATACCTCATTTAAAAACAAGAACCTCTAACTTGGAAAATAAATGGTGGGCGGCTCTTGTAGCTCAATGGTTAGAGTTTTGGGGTATCAATATGAATTTGTGGGTTCAAATCGCAGGACCATTGCATTACCAATGTGGGTCCTTGCAAGACCCTTAACCCTCATTGCTCCAGCATTTGTAAGTCACTTTGGATAAAAGCATCTGCTAAATGGCCAAACATAAATGAACAGAAACCCAGCATTCTGTGTCTAAATGTCATAAATGGTAAAATTAATCAACTTTAATTCTTTGTTCTTTACAACACATCAGCACTCAGAATCCCAAATCCTCCCCACTTCATTTTTCTTGTTATCCAAACATCATGTTTGGTTTATTAAAAAAATAGCAGGCAGATTCTTTTTTTTTACAGGTAAAAATGATAAACCATAGAAAAAGATGCTAGCCAAGACCTGAGGGTGTAAGTCTGATGCACTAAAAACCAGGTGTTTTACTGTTTCCTCTGTCGCATAAAAGAGATAAGTTACAGCTACATTGGATTACAGATACATTGGGCTACATTTTAAATTTGTGGCATTGGGGCTGTGTATGATTCTCCACTGCAGGTTGTCCACGGTGCTTTTCAGGAGAAATTCCCAATTTGTCTCTATACCTCTTTAATTAAGAAATCTAATGGTTCGGTAATACCTAAGGTTAACTAATACCTTAGTTGTTTTAATTACTTCTCCGTCCTGTGTTGTAGTAAAAAAAAAAAAGAGCTGGGACGAGCTACACGGAAAGCGAGACACTGACTACATTGACACTGTGAACCTGTGTGTATTAGATATTTAAAAAATACAGTTTTATACATTTTGCTGGGCATTTGATTACATTTTTAAAAAAATGCCTTTTTGTTTGATACACTCACCTGTTTCCTGATGTCACACTCATTAATCCAATACAAACAGATTTATTTTTCCAAATTACCTTAGATGAGGACATTGCTTATCACGGTTGCTCCGTGCCCTCCTGCTCACATTTAGGGTTTGTTCACTTTGTGTTGCTACTTTGCTCAACTATATTGCCTCCTGTGTTTAGTTTATTAACCTCTTGCTTTTGCCTTTATCCATCTATCCATCCTTTATCTTACGCTTTATCCTCTAATAGGATTCCCCATGCCCATCCATTGGAAAAGGTCTTGGGCGCTGGGCAGATACACCCAGGACAGAGCACCAATGGGCTCGTGTCCCATATAGACACACTCTATATGGGGTGTGTCCCATATAGACACACTCTATACGGGGCAATTTGGAGAACTCAATTGACTTGATCCATGTTTTTGGACTGTGGGAGCAAACCGGAGAACCCGGAGGAAATCCACGCGGACACGGGGAGAACATGAAAACTCCACCCAGATTGGGATTCGAACCGGGAATCCCTAGTGTTGAGAGGCGAATGTGCTAACCACTAAGCCACCGTGCCGTCTGCTTTTGCCTTTATTAACTAGTTAATTAACTGTCTGATTAGTTCATTGCACATTTTGTTTAGTTAATTAATTACTCTTCTTTGTTAATTTCAGCTAGCTAACTTCCTGCTTATTTGTTAATTAGTTTGGTTATACCCCATCCTGCTCTCACCTCAGCGTGAGGGCGTTGCTTTAAGTTACACTTTTTGTTTTTTGGTTCCTCTTTGCCTACCTTCGGGTATTTATGAATGAATCCCTTAACTTTAAAATCGCCATTTGGTTTTCTAGTCTGTTTGGCGCTGCTCTGCTTAGCCTCTCTTGGTGTGTTGCACAGCCTTCAGCCAGAACACAAGGGACTCGCAATACTGCTGTATATGTAGATCATGTTTTTTCTAGGCTGTAAATGTCTTTGTGCTTGGAGATAAAGACTGTATTGTTATCAACATAGGTCGACAAGACTGTATATGAATGACCTATTTCTACAGAGAAGCCCAGCTACCGAGACCCTGCTTTTAAGTCCTTAGTCACACAACAAGAGCCCAACAGCCAGACAACATAGCTGTTTACATCACTGTCATATGCCCCTCTGTATCCAAATGTGTTAAAAAAAAAACACCATGTCAATACAACTGTGCCTCCTAAATATTAAAGGTTAACCAAAAGGTTACTAAAACCAAACTGTTTCAATTTTAGGTGCACAGTATTTTTGGTCTGAGAGAATTAAAACCTTTATCTGTGTTTATAATCTGTTTGAAATGTATTTTGATTAAATTTTATAATCTATGTGAAGTGTTTAAGTGCATTAGTTTTATAATTCACAAGTCTATAGGTTCTTTACAGAGAAATTTAGCAGACTTAAAATGATGACAGCTTTTGCAGGGACCCAATGATGTAATGAACAGAACCGCTTTATTTATGGGTAATGCAGCTATGATGTTCTCACCGCCTACTAGCTTTCAATAGGCGATTAGTACCTGCTTTAACGTGACCGCGGGCTTGGCATACAGCACGTCACTTCACTGAGGTGCATTCTCGCAAACATATATTAATTCATACATTATCTTCTGCTTAATCCTCTACTAGGGTCTCAGGGGGTTCCCCATGTCCAACCAGGGGAGAACATTCCGCAGATACACCCTGGACAGGTTAGGGTCAGGGTTCGAACTTGTAACCCCTGAGCTGAAAGAACATGCTAACCACAAAGCCACTGTGCCCTTCTCACAATCACTGAAGAGAAAAGGTTTTTAAATGCATTAAACTCGTTTTTCTTTTGAGGTACAAAGTGATACACCAAAAGTAGTGTGTAGTACAAAAAAGTGGAAAAAAAACTCAGGCATTAAATTACACAATTGTGCAGGAGAGAAATAAACAGCAGTTTGTCTTTAGTTATTTCAATTTCATTACCGCTGAGAAAAAAAAAAAAACACTTACTTGATTAGATTGACATGCAGGTTGATTATACTAAAGGTAGTTTAATTTAAAGGTCTATTAAGTGCTTTTAAAGTGTGGGGAAAATTATATAACTTCCTATATTTATGACTTTACACAGTGAAGTCGGAAATAATGGCATACACATACACATACACACCCACACAAATAAGGGAAATTTATACCAAGGACCGCACAGTGGTCTGATTTTCCATTCAAGCGATTAGCAGTGTGCAGTTTTGTGTACTTTTTAGGTTCCTATTTTGTTTACCACAGAATTACTTAAAAAAAAAGATATGTATGGTTCACAAATTACATTGAGTCCTGTTTTAGTACATGCACTCCTGGTCATGTGATCATTCATTCATTCATTATCTTCCGCTTTATCCTATATTAGGGTTGCGGGGGGGGGGGTTCCCCATGCCCATCCAGGGGAGAAGGTTTCGGGTGCTGGGCAGATACACCCAGGACAGGGCGCCAATCTATCGCTGGGCACACATTCACACACACAGACATGCACACAAACACACTCTACATGGGGCAATTTGAAGAACTCACTTGACTTGATTCATGTTTTTGGACTGTGGGAGGAAACCGGAGAACCCGGAGGAAACCCACGCAGACACGGGGAGAACATGGAAACTCCACCCAGATGGGGATTCGAACCGGGAATACCTAGTGCTGAGAGGTGAACGTGCTAAACACCAAGCCACCGTGCCGCGTCATGTGATCAGTTAACAATATTTTGTTGTGAAAAAAACGAACTTTAGTAATAATTCATTTGTTAAATAAAATGTCATTTGAGGGTTTTTTTTTTTTTTTGGGCGGCACGGTGGCTTGTTTAAAATGCTGCTGCTCATCTTTTAACAAGGACCAATAGTAGGGAGCATATTATTCCATATAAATAATAAACTATTATAATAAAAAATATAAACTAATTTTTACTCTCTTGCTTTTAGTAATGTTTGAAGTTTGATGATTACATTGACATTTTGGTTGGTTCCTTGTGTTCCATATTATTTTTATTATGTACGTATATATGTACACACGTATATGTATTTGTACATACTTTTGTATGTATGATTTATTCTTTTTGTAAAGCACTTTGTGAAATGCTCTAGAAAAGTGCTATATAAATAAAATATGCTATATAAAAAAAAAAATATATATTATTATTATTATTATTATTATTATTATTATTATTATTATTACTACGACACATAGAACACACATAGCATTGGGGTACAATATGACATGCTGAATATGTGCCAAAATGACAGTAATTACATATTGCTTGACCTGTACCACTTTTACACTTTGCTTGACCTGTACCATATACTGAATATTACACAAGTTGAAACTGTATGTAAGTTGATTTGGCGCATGCACTCACCTCTGATCTGGTCTGAAACGTGTATCTGTAGGAGGTAAATGCAGTTGTAGACTTTCATTCAACTCATTGAGTTCAACAGTAAATTGGGTAAATCCATAGTACTGCTCATAGTCTTCAGGCAAGGGGTCTGCACACAAACATATGAAAATTACATGCCAAGAAAACATCTATCTACTACTACAGACAATTTAAAACAAACAATGTTATATATTTCTTATTAATTTGTAAATTACCTTAACAAAACAGAACGGATTTCAATTAATCACTCTAACAGCTTAATCTAACCTTTTATTGTTCACTTACTGGCTCTCCATATGCAAATGGCAGATGGTGGGTCTCCGAGGTACAAAGCCTCATTCCATTTGCCAAAGAGGGTGTGGACCACATGTCCCTCTGAATTGGTGACCACTGCTTCAACCTTATTAGTATTTGTGTCTCTAGACCTCGACTGGAGACAAAAAAAAAAAAAAAAAAAAAAATCACACACATACACACACACACACACACACACACACACACACACACACATTAGTGTGTATATATTTATATATATATATATATATATATATATATATATATATATATATATATATATATATATATATATATATATATATATATATATATATATATATATATATATATATATATATATATATATATATATATATATATATATATATATATATATATACATACATACATACATACACACACATACATATACACATATATATATATATATATATATATATATATATATATATATATATATATGTATGTATATGAAACAAGATGATAAAGCTTATGACAGAATAAGGTTAAAACCAAGGTTAATATATTTTTGAAACGTACTATTATCCTTTATTTTCATTTCAGTTTATTGTTTAGTGTCATTTTATTTGAGAATTGGCGGTTTTCCTTTTATGTAAATTATACATTTATTACTGTGTTTGTTACAGATTCACAATATGGAGAGCAGCCACTTTCTTCTTTCAAACCTACCATCTATAACATTTCTGTGTAGTGTTCTTCAAATGATCGACTTATTAACAGTAGCTAATATAAGAAAGACCATTAGTTGCTCAGAAGTTATATTGGAATTCTTTGTGACCTCATGGACTCTTACACTTCTTGCATCTTTGCGTGATACTTCTAGGCCAATCGCTCCTGGGTAGAGTTAGGATAATCTTATATTAGCTCTATTTATAAAGCATGAATGTGGGGAGGGGACTCCTAGTCTTCTTAGTTCATGCTATTGTACACAAGTTGTTGTGAATTCCAGACATTAAAGGAACTCTGTTCAATCATGTATAAATAAAACAGTCACCTAATAGTAATCTGATTAATTAAGAATGTCAAAATCTAATTTCCCCTTTTGAAGTGTCTTCAAATCCTTAAGGTACACATACTTTTACCACTTAAATATATGCAAAAATTGATTGTCAATATGAAGAATCTAGAAAATTCTAAAGGGTTCACAAAATATTTAATTATCACTATACACATAGAGCACATATTTACTTTATAGAGCCTTATAGTGCATTTAAATCTATAAAAAAACATCCTTAATATAAAGTTCCATATAAAAAACCTGATTGTACGTAGGTGTAAATAAACAATAATAAAAAATAAAAATAAAGCATTTCTACCTTAAGGAAGGTGACTTTGCAGATACTGGAATCAGCTTCAGGAGTTGTATTTCTGATGGTCATCTCACCATAGTGCTCTATCCACCGCTGTCCGCTTATAACATTATGGACACACGAAGTTACCCGATTCAACTCAAAATGATCTCCAAAACTAATACAAAGGAAAAAAAAACAGGTAAAGATATAAACATTGAGGTGAGACAGAGCTATAAACTTTCAGAAAATACACAGGTGTAAATATTTTTTTAAGGTTCATACCGTGGCAATACTATATGCGTTGTTCCCATGGGCACAATCTCCATAGACTTGCCCCAAAATTTATTCTTCCACTGAACATCTGAGTCAGACACACAATTTTCTACAATTACTTCCCAAGTGGATTTCATTAAAGCTCTAAAGATTTGAACGCGCATGTGTTCTACTTACCTTGCCACAGAGTAAAGTTTTTGGACTCACAGTGGCATGCAGACACAGGAGGATGATGGCTGACCTGAAGTAAGAGAAATTACAGTGCATGTATTACACTGAGGGGAAATAAGCCACTTTTAAGTTGTGTGCATGCAGAGGTAGGAAACAGAGGGAACGTTGTACCTGCTCCGCAACAAAGCGGAAACCTTTGTCCGGACGCTCACACTCATATGTCTCACCCAGTAAAGGGTTGAATGGCTTTTTTCCAGCTCTGGTGAAAGTGCATGCATATGCCGACACTGCAAATGCTGCGACATACACCTACACATACACACACACACATAGTCTGTAAATATGTTTCAATTTAATAGAGAAAAATAGACCTGGGTTTGTAGTTTGGACTTTACCATGCGCATGTACAGGTCCTGCGTTTGTGCCGCAGTATCCAGCAGGTGGCAGTATTCCATCTCTTCACACAGTCTCTGCAGGGTGTTAATGGGCTCATTTAGCTGCACAGGCATGGCCACTTTGGAAAGGTCTTTTCCGATGTTTGAAGACAAAATGCTCCACAAGTTTATACCACCACTTGTACACACACTCGGCAGCCGAGAACGTCTCTGCACCATGCTGATGCCTGGACACACACACCCACACACACACACACACACACACACACACACACACACACACACAATGAACTGAACCAAATATTTTAAATCACTTTGCCTAAATTGCGATTTTCATGTGCATATTGCCCTTGTGTGTGTATAAGTTCCTCATTGTGGGACCAATAAATGATTCTTACCTATCTTATAAAGGTTTTTACCTGAAATGTCTCGCTCAAGCCCTCCCTCACTGCTACAGAAGTCAACTGAAACATTGTCACTTGCATCACTTATACAGGAGTCATTATCTGAAATCTAAATACACACAAAACAGAGCGCATATTCAGTACACCTGCATATTACCCCTTTATTTTATCCTTGGTGGGACCTTTTGATGACCTGACCTCGTTCTCAGAGGAGCTGGAGGACAGCAAATACTCTTTGGCATCAAAGAACTCTGACAGGGACTCAGTGACTGAGCCTCGAATCTCACTGGACACCTGCTGTAAGAGTGGATGTGGTCCATCTGTCATATCCTAATCGGGAGGATCACATTAAACAGTCAGACATGAGAGAATTAGATTCAGTGACTGACCCAAATACTCAAAACATCCCATGCAATTTGAAATCTGTCCCAGCATACTGTTTTTCTAACCTTTCTTCCTCTCATGAAAAACTGTTCGCTCATAATTCACTCCATTAATACTTCCACTATTTTATTGAATGGTTTAATAAACCCAAAAATTGCCAGTAAGGAATGAGCACTAAAAACAGCTAAATGTGTATAGACACACATCATCAGCCACATACCGTTTCATGGATGTTCTTAAAATCCAAATTGCATTTGATCCGATCTCTCTCCACACACAGAGAAATATACGCTGCCTTCAAGTTTGTGTAGACTAAATAAAGCATAACAGTTGTAGAGATAAAGAGGAAAAGAATGACAAATTGAACATATACACAACACATTCAGTAACATTTTGTCAAAATAATTCACTGAACTAACCACTACTGGCCATCCTGCAAAAGTCCTCCTGTAGCCTTGAGGCATCAATGGGCGAGTCTGGAGTTTCTAAATTTGTTTCTGGAAGACAAGACTCCAAATTTGATGGAAGATTTGGGTTGGACATGTGCACAAGCAAAGGTGCTGAGCCAGGAGCCTAAAACAAAAATGGCTGATCAATCAATTTGATTTGAATTGTCTATAAAGGACAGAATACTATTTACTGCAGTAACTGATGCTTTGAGACCAAGAGAATAATTCTTTGTTCTTAGAACTATAAGACAGTATATGTCCTCGCTGCGAAAAACAGAGAAACAATCGCAATAAAATAGTTTCTGTAATCGGTACATTTTAATCTATATCTCCGTTTTGACCCACTTATCAAGTCATTGACAAATTTTTTTTCATTCCCCAGTGTTGCATGACTCCACCCTACACAGTCCTCCTGGTACAGCTGGTTGGACTACTGCATAACTGTGAAGTTATTATGCAAATGGTTTTAAAACAAGTGGAATAATATCTTTGTAGAACTTTAGCCAGATAAACAAAGGTTTTGAGCGTTACAGAAAAGTAATTAAGTAAAACATATGCAACGAATTTTGAACATCTTCACAGGCATTTCATGATACAGCCAAGAGATACCATCAACAGCCAGGTTACATCACTGCAGCCTTCACACACATATTTCTCTTAATATATGCATTTAAATGCATTTTCTAGGACTTATTTCATGGGACTGCACACTTTATTTATTTATTTTAAATTTTCATATTATTTTCAGCTTCTTCGTTTTCTCTTCATGTTAATCTTGTTCAAACAAATTATTATACATTATGTCACTTGTGGGGAGAACATGGAAACTCCACCCAGATAGGGATTCGAACCGGGAATCCCTAGTGCTAAGAGGCGAACATGCTAACCACTAAGCCACTGTGCTGCTCTACTTCCTAAATAATTTGCACGAATATTATAAAAAATAAAATAGCATAATTTAATTGTCAAGTATAAATACATTTAAGATCACATTATTAACATTATTTCAATTGTTTTTTTAATTTTTTTGGTTATGCATGAGATGTTAGTCATTGTAACATACCCTATTATGTTTATTTTAATCAAAAACAGTGTTACTGAATAGACAATGAGGCATCTATTGTTAAACAAGTTGTCAGTTTTCTGCAAAACACTTCCATGTTCCATCTATGGTCAATCCAATTAGACCATAGGTGTCAAACTCAAGGCCCATGGGCCATATCCGGCCCGCAAGATAATATTACATTTATCTATTATTATTGTTATTAATGGCACGGCAATGAGTTTTTTTTTAACCATGCTCGTATTTTAAATTACATTTCAGGAATAAGAAACATTATATGAAGAGCAGCAACATTTAACAATATTGTTATCTTTACGTTTTGTGGGGGGGGAAAGCATAATTTTTATTTAAATCTTTCATGTTTTTTGTTCATAGTTAAAACTTTTATAATTTTGACAAGAGATATTTTTATAGAGAGCAAAGTATTTTAAGTTATATAAAGTTTATTTATTGTAGAATATTCCTGTTTGTTTTTATGCTATTCATGTTCAGAAAACATTTACAATTAGTGTGTTTAATAAATGTTTATACTGTTTGGCCCACGACCTAAAGTGTGCTTTGAGTTTTCAACCATGGTGCAGTTGAGTTTGTGACCCCTGAATTAGACCAAAATCACCTTGAAAGACCTATGCGTTTACCTGCATGTTGTTTTTGCCATTTTTGTTGTGATGTCTCGATTTCCACCTCCGTGTTACTTTTTTTTCTTTTTTAATACTTTCAGGCTATCAGAAAAACAAACAGAACTGGTTTAATGCTGTGTGTGAACCATATAGAAAACAATGTACAAACATGAACACAAAACCTGTAATGTGTTGATGGCAGGGGCAGAGAAAGTGCGGTGCAATACTTCCATATTCTTCAGCAGCAGATTTAGTTCCAGCAAGGATGAATCACAATCTGATAATTCTGTAATTGGGGAAAAAATTAGTTCAATATAAATTTGACAAATGCTGATAGAATGATAGAACACAGATGCACACAGACATAAGCCTTCACCTCTACAGCATTTCTTCATGTCTTCTGAGCTCTGAAGCAGATTGTTTTTCAGCTTTAAGGAAGGCTGTTTGGAGAAAGCTCGCTGAAAGGAGAGAACAGATAGTCCGAAAAAATCAAAGCCTGTCTAAACAATGTAGTATTTGTGTCAATACACAGGTCTAATGATGAAAGATTCATGAGCAGAAAATGCTGCTGAGGTAAATACCCGTCTGAGGGAGGCACTGTCTGGATGCAGCTGGCTCTCCTGTGGCTCCATTATGATCTCGTCCTGACGGAACATACGGTGGTTTCGTAGCTGTGAGACCCAATTATCGAACAGCTCCCGTGACTTCACCTACCAAATCACAGGTTTCTCTTGTTATGATGAAGAGCTTTGGCAGAGCTCTATAAAGAAGATGACTGATTTCACACTAAATCTTTGATTGGGCAATAAAACTTTGTGTGTATGTTTGTGTGTGTGTGAAATTCATTTTATGGCTACCTTTAAGTGGTAGATGCTGTCTCCTGTATCCAGATCAATGCACATGGTCTTCTTTTTGATAGACATGACAGAAAGTCCTACATCAATCCGTCCACGAAGCTTCCCTTTTTTTAGCTACACACACACACACACACACACACACACACACACACACACACACACACACACACACACACACACACAGATATGTAAATAAATAAACCCCCTGTGATGAGCCTGCCTCATCCCCAAACTGCGAAGAGAATGGGTTGGGTTTATGTTAAGGTTTTAAATGTGTAATTATAATTGTCTACTGTAATTAGTTATCAGATGCAGAGATCCTTGGGGTGAGGTCGGTGCCTTTCAGGGCTTACCTTCAGGGTTCCCAGGGCCAGAACATATAAGGGGAGGTAGCCAGTGGGGGAAATATAAACTCATGAATTATGGTCAAATCTTTGTAAAATTCTGATTCATGAATATGATTATGTTGTGTTCTATTCTCCCCGTAGTGTACGTGAGTGAATGGAAATACATGCAGTGGTATGTAAGGCATGTGTGGGGGAATTGTTTGAGTGCTTTGCAGATATCCAGATACCTCACCGGCCATCAGAGAAATCCTCCAGCTAATTGGGGGAAAAGCTTAGGGGTTAAATGGGAGGGGGGGGGTTCCAGTGTGAGAAGATAGTGACCAGGTGTGATATTACTGTTCCTGACTGGGAAGGAGCATTAGAGATACCGCTTTGATAATGGGCTTTGTTAAAATCGGTGTTGAGTACATGCTTGACAAGTTCTGCTGTATGTTAATTGCCAGTGTTTTCTTTTTTTTTTGTTATGCAGTTTTTGTGTGCAATTTAGTAAAACCCTCGTATAATTATACCCTCTCACACATATTGTTTGGTTGGAATGTTTACCTTATGATATTTAAACACAATATTTTTATTGTATACATAATATTTATTATAAATATTTGTGCATGTATTTAAAGTGGGAGAATAAGAGACAAAGAGAGAGACATTGTTTATACTTACATCCGCTAATGTTTTGGAATACATAAGAATCCCCTTCTCCAGGAGAAAGAATCTCTGCCAAACAAGACAGACAATTAGGATAAATAAACACAAATAAGTTTCTAACCACTTCTTTAGTGAAAAATAAATTTACAGTAGCGCTTAAAGGTTTGCAGACCCTTTAGGTTGTTTATTATTTGTGCATTCATTGACCTAAAAATCTAAAAGTCCCAAAAGTCGTTAACAAAATCAAATTAAACAAATGACACATGTTGAGATCTATAGTCATATTAATAGAATGATTAAACATCATTTATCAGAACACAGGGTTACATGCAGCACGCCTGGAGCAATGAAGAATAAGGGTCTTGCTCAAAGACCCACATTGATAACTTCAGTGGACCTAAGATTTGAACCCACAACCTTCAGATTGATAGCTGACTGAGCTGAGCACTAAGCTACCTCACCCTATTGTACAATACCGACTGACTGCAGCAATGTTATTACCATTCAAATGCCCAGTGATGTACATGGCAGAAAACATTTAACTCGTAATATATCTATTTACATAATGAAGGTAATATTGGGGAAATTTTATTCAGCTTTGTCATTGAAAATCCTGCTTAGACCTAAATATGTAAATATTGGCCATTCTACCCGAGCAACCACACTGAAATGGAGACTGCATACACACAAATACTTAAAATGATCAAATCTGCTCATTGAATTCCCTGAAAAGTCCATTTTGTTGGGCTTATATTCTGACTTACTTCAACTTTTTTTTTTGTTTAAGTGGCGGAAATTGGCTTCCATAAAGTTCTGACCTCAAGTCAATAGAAATGTTCCAAAATGAGTTCTAACAAGCATTTCATGGAAGAAACTCCACCAGCATTATAGTTACAGTTACAGTTTAAAAATTAAAAATAAAAAAAAAATTAAAACTGTTAGATCATAAATAAGCAGAAATATTTAGTAGCATTTATTGTTCCATAAGGGAGCTACAATGGGTATTGAAAGCAAAGGTTAACATCATTGGCGATAACATGTAATATTCCATGTTTGTCTGGTTTGTTTGAATTGTTTTTCTTGTTTGATAACCTGATGAAGCTAAAATAAAATTAAATTTGAAATTAAAATTACAAAAATTCATGCAATTTTTTTTTTATTTCTAAAGGGTTCTGAAACGTTCAGTAACTGATGTAAAATGCCATTATGTTTCAGAAAAAGCAACCTTTTTAAATCTACTTTACAAGTACAAGTATAAGTAATTAAATAGTGATTAGGTATTAAGTTCTAAACTAACTAAAATAGACAAAGTACGTAAACAATACTTTATGCCAGCCTTTCATTGGCCACTTTCTCCTCTTGAGCAGGAAGCCCTCTTGTTTGCATGGTGTTTGCACATTTCCTTTTGCCTCTTGCATGCTTTTCACCACCTCCCAGCTATCCTGTTGATAAAGGCACAAACAAAACACACTGTTTGTATTTACATCAATGACTGTACCCAATAATTCTGCAGTTCAATCGAAAGCATTTTCTTTGCAATAAATACATTATGTGCTCTAAAACTAAACTCTAAAAGTACTGTTTTATAGCATTAATGGTAAAATGCATCCAATAAATTATTCTTCCTCGAAACAGTTGAATGATAATTTTTTAAATGTATTTATTTATTTTTTTTATTTATTTTATAAAATATCATTCTTTTAATTCTTTCAAGTAACGTTGCAGAATGAAGTTAGAGAAAAGTCTTGCCCTTTTTGTAACTTGACGTGATGAATCATTGTCTTCAATAAGAGGCACTGGCGTTCCACCTTGTGATGCAGATATGGAAGACTTGGAAGACACCCTCTCAGGCATTAGAGGTGTACCTTGCTCCTCCGAGGTCATGTTCATACAGTAGAACTTTACACTCAGATTTTATTTACAGTGACATAATCAAAGCACCAGCCTGGAATAAGCAAAAACAAAAATGAAACAGTATTAGCGAGTAAAACAGAAGAAAACACAAGAAAATGACACCTTGGATAATAATGAAGCATTTATTTAATTACACTTGACAAAACCCACAATTTACATATTATATTATAATACATCTATATTATACAGTATTCATGTTTGAAAAAAATACAATCAGCTACAAAATGCTTCTTAAGAATAGTTCTGAACAACAGAAATTACTTTGTATGTGTCACTCATATATGCATATAACTGACATTTCGGGTGTGGTGTAAACTCATTACATAACACCAGACTTTTAGCTCAAGCATGCATGTTCATGTGAAAGCACTCATTCAATTCAATTCATTGTCTGACAAAACTAATTCATTACTAGTATTGCTCATCATGATGGTTGACCAAGATTTTCTAAATAAAAAAAAAACTTCATCATTTATTGGTAGACTTTACATTGAAGTAGAGGCCTTGCAATAAATAAGTGTCTTAACATAAGTGTCTAGAAGCCTGGAAAATTGAGCTCTGAGAGAAAAACTTAGATAACACTGCTTTACTGCCCACTGGGAGGCTGGGAAATATAACTTGTGCAATGCAGCATACACTAAAGTATATTTACACTTCCTTCAAAGTCAGAGGTAATCAGCATTACTCAACTGATTGTAAAAATCAAACCTTTGTTCAATTTGACTCTTGAATAACAATTTAGTTTTAATATGTCAATATCTCGGCTTATTAAATCTCAGAACTGTTGAATCCACTTAAAGAGTTTCATTTATTGTCAGATTGTGTCAGGCACCTTATACTTTATTTATTTATTTATTTATTTATTTATTTGTGTAATCAAGTCATAATATGTTTTTTAGGACACAAATAAAAATCTTTCATTTTTCTGATTAAATCATACTGACATATATTTTCCAAGAGAAAACAAATGAATTGCTTATTATTAAATTATATAATAATATATATATAATATATATATATATATATATATATATATATATATATATATATATATATAATATATAATATATAATATATATAATTATTAATGAAGCCATAATTTAATTTGTTGTTTTATCAGCTGAATTATTAAAATGTTTAGTGTTTGCTAAACATTTCTAAATTATAGTACATATATATATTTTTTTTTTTATATATATTATATGCATTTATTCATAATATCAATTTTATTTTGCCTTTTTCATGCATGTAATGGGGAAAAATGTGTAAAAATGAATAAAACACTGAAGAACCCTGTTAATTATTTGGCCTTCAGCTAAAGAATTTTTGTTAAGGTTCGCCTTGAAATAATACATTTCATCTCAGTGCATCATTACTATCAAAACATGTGGTTATCAATGGAACATGTAGATTAAAATTTTTATGATATATTACTAAAAAACTAATAGCTGCAGTTATTATATATTAATTATTCTAATAAAAAACTTCACAGTATCTAGGGTTTTTTCTCACAATCCTCTGGGAAGACAGATCTCTTTTATACACAAATACAAGGCCATACTCAGAACGGCTTTGCCTACAGTTCCCGAAGACACATGGCTTCACACATGCATGTCCACAAGTGCCAGCATAGCAACAATATAATAAATTATTTTCAGCTTGGTTATGTTAACTGTATTCAACAGTTTATTTACAAAATATTTTTGAACTGCAATAATATGACCTTCTGATTTTGTTAATTCATCTTGACATTTGATTTGAGGTAATACTGATTGTTCCTTCTAACAACACACAGTGATGTGATGCAGGTCACACTGTTTTGTTTAGCTATAAAAATGCCCTTCATCCATATCACTGTTGGCTTGCTTCTCAGAGTCAACTGCTGATAGAAAAGCATATGAGAAGAACGCTTGTGAAAACAGGTACACACTATCTTTACTAATCCTCTATTAGGGTTGTGTGATTGCTGAGAATGGTTTTCCTGGCTTGTGAGTTAAGATCAGTGGTGCGGTGTTTTGCATGAGAGAACATTTTCTAAAATGTACACAATACATTTATTTTGCAGCCCAATGAATAATTATATAAAAGGTTGTGAGTCCATCTGCTGGTACTTAATACTATATGACAAACAAATTGGGACACATTACTCCTCCATGAGCTTTTAATGTCATCACATTCTAAGACGATTGCTCTCCTTGCAGCTATAATAGCTTTCACTCTTTGAAAAGGATGTCTGTGGGAATTTTTGCAGATTCGTTAAGATGAGATTAGACACTGATGTTAGCGAGAGTTTGGTTCTTATTGTAGTTCATCTGAAGCTGTTTGACAGAGTTGAAGTCAAGGCTCTGTGCAAGCCAGTCCAATTTCTTCCCATGCCCATTCACAGGAGAACGTTTCGGGTGCTTGGCAGATACACCCAAGACAGGATGCACTCTGGCCACACATTCACAGAGTCACACTATTTAGGGGCCAATTAGGGCAGCCAATTTACCAGGAATCTATGCTTTTGAACTGTGGGGAAAAAAAACAGAGAACCTGAAGGAAACCCATGTGTACACTCACTCATCTTATCTTTTTAATAAACCATTGAATACAGGCTTAAAATGCCCATGCATATCCCATCTATGGGGCAAGAGCTGTCAAAAATATTTTTGCATGCTCATTAAAATTTGTATGAATTTTTTTTTAACTCATCCATGCTGTGTACCTCTATGTAAAAAGCTAAACATCTAGCTAAGTAACTAAAATTGTTTTTGTTTTTTTAACTCACCTTTTTACTGTCCCACAATCTGGACTATTATGCAAATTAGGTTTGAAATACTTTTGTTACTTCTAGGGATTTATAGGATAGTCAATAGCTTAATCCTAAAACGTTAATTGTAAACTTTTGAGGGCCCTAAAAACAAATCATTGGTCAGAACCAAATTAGCAAGAACAAAGAGATATTCAAATAAAGTAACTTGAGTCAAAGCATTACCTTTGATTATACATTCAACCTAGAGACAGAACAACCCTGTAAATTTTAACCCCTATCAAACCTTCAGATCTTATTTATGATTTTATGTTTGCATACAAGACAATGCACATGTTTTTTTCCAGTTTACTGTAGCAAGGAGCAACTGGTAAATGATGTTGGCTGTTGCTAAGATTCTTGTTAGGAATTCATAATTTTGGGTTTGGCCTACATACATAGTCAAAGTACATAAAACAGAACAGACAGTGATCTGCACTGCTCAGGACTCAGCAACTAAGCTTCTATTCATCATCTATTACATGCATGTAGTGCATTGGTTCACACCAAGCCAGATTATGGATCTCTGGTATTATTGCATTTGACAATGAAACAGCTCGTTCATGTGTATTATATATTAATCAATGCCCAAAACCACAAATGACTAAATTGTAAATGTTGGAGATGAGACTTTTTTTTTTTTTTATAAATTATGACACACATTTTGTGCTTTATCACACACAGCCAGAAATAAAGCTGGGCCTAGAAATAAAGTGTCTATGTTATAACTTTAAATTAGTCTGTTTTATGAAATTGGATAATATGCATATGGCTGAGCTGTGGGGCAAATTTAGGACTGGCCTAACATTTGTATTTTGTTTTAAATATTTTTGTGAAATTATATATTCTCTGGTTTAGGATTCTCTGGTTTCCTTCCAAAGTCCAAAAACATGAAAAAACTGACTACTCTACTACTAATTGCCCCATATGGTCTGTATGCATGTCTCTGTGTGTCTCTGTGTGAGTGAGTGTGCCCAGGTTGATTGATAGATTGGTGCCCTGTCCTGGGTTTATCTGCCCAGCACTTGAAATGCCCTGGGTGAGCATGGAGAATCCCCCCCCCCAATTCATTGAATAAATGAATCATTCTTTAGTGAAGTATTACATTTGTTACCTCACATTTCTAAGAGATTAAAAGTACCATACAACTCAGTGGGCATGATATCTCAGTGGTCAGGGTGTTGGGCTATCAATCTGAAGGTTGTGGGTTCAAATCACAACTCTTTAAGCAAGACCCTTAAACATCATTGCACCAGGGAAACTGTGGTCAACCCTGTGTTCACTTTGTAAGTCGCGTCGGACAAAAGTGTCCTCTGGTTGACCAAATGTAATGTAAAGTAATGTAAATGTAATTGGCAAAAAAAAGTTTCAATGAAACTTTGCTTCTGGATTAGTGAAGGCCATTTTTAACATTGCTAAAATAAATCTATGGTCATGATGTTTTATACATTTTCAGACAGACCGATCTGGACTGTGGACGGGTCAGTGAAGCATACAAATTTCTATTTCTATGAGGCCACACTGTTGTAACTCTGGCAGAACAGACCAAACGCTGTCCTGAAATAGATGTGGACTTATCTTAATGGCAGCATATCACCTATTGGGCACTGATGCACCAGCATGTTATCACAAATGCTGTGTTTTGCACTTTTGTAGGTAATAATCTGGGTGGTCTTTTTGATCTATGGCACATAGAATCTGGTGTCCAGCCAAAATAAGCGGAAACCTGGACTCGCCTGTCCACATAAATTGTTTACACTGTTTTTCTCTCAGCTGAATTCCAATCCAGAAAACTCATTGGTGTTTCTGTACAAAATTTCTTTTACACACTACACTGTGATTATCCCTGATTTTTTTTCATATTATTAATTGTGGATGGTAAAGAATAACATAATTCCTTGCAATCCTGTGAAACATTTTAAATGAGTTTATTGACATTTATCTAATGCAGTATGGCAAAGGCGGTTTGATGTCATTTACCAAATGCTTCAAGCTTATTGGACCTACAGGTGTATCAATTGGTCTGTAATGATACAGCATTCTTGGAGCAATGAAAGCTAAGGGTCTTGCTTAATAGACCAGATAAGTAACGTCAGAGATTTTGGGTTTTGAACTCCCAACCTTCACATTTATGGCCTCACACACTAACTTCTGAGTGACTACAGCACCATATATGGTGAACTAAGCTTTGGTGGATGCTTCTTCTACTCTGGTAGAAGAAGCTCTTCTACTTCTACTTTTTGCTAGCTAAACTGCTCATTATAGAACTTTCTAGAACAATGTCACTCTATCCCATAGGTGTCAAACTCAAGGACTGCAGGACATATCCGGCTTGTAATACAATTATTTCTGACCCGCCAGATCATTTCACATTGATCTTTTATTATTGTTATTAATGCCTAGCGATATGTTTTTTTTGGACTATGCTCATAATTTAAATGTGTATGCATTTGACAGGAACATTTTAATGAAGCACAGAAGTATTAAAAGATATTTCAATTAAATTTTTTTAAATGGCCCAAGAGCAAAGAAAACTGAATGTTTTGATTTGTTATTTTTACTTTCGTAGAAAATAATAATTCCAAAAAAACTTTTCATGTTTTTTTTTTTTTTTTATGTTCATAGTTCACTTTTAAAATAGTATATTATATATAATAGATATTTCTGTAGAGCGCGAAGTATTTTAAGTTAAATTAAGTTTATTTATTGTGGGATAATATTCCTATATTATATTATTATCCATCCATCTATCCATTATCTCCGCTTTATCCTCTAATAGGGTCGGGGGGGGGGGTCTATTGCTGGGCACACACTCACTCACACGGACACATTCTACATGGGGTAAATTTGAGAATTCAATTGACCTTAATCCATGTATGTAAAGATAACAATATTGAAAAAAAATGTTGCTGCTCTTCATATATTCATTCATTCATTATCTTCCACTTTATCCTACATTAGGGTCAC
Source organism: Corydoras sp. C115 (assembly GCA_019802505.1). Lineage (NCBI taxonomy): Eukaryota > Metazoa > Chordata > Actinopteri > Siluriformes > Callichthyidae > Corydoras > Corydoras sp. C115. The sequence goes on from JAFMOC010000005.1 coordinate 599,914, forward strand.
GGGGAGATCCATCCAGGGGAGAACGTCTCAGGCGCTGGGCAGATACACCCAGGACAGGGCACCAATATATCGCTGGGCACACACTCACACACACAAACACACTCTACATAGGGCAATTTGGAGAACTCAATTGACTTGATCCATGTTTTTGGACTGTGGGAGGAAACCGGAGAACCCGGAGGAAACCGACGCGGACACGGGGAGAACATGGAAACTCCACCTAGATTGAGATTCGAACTGGGAATCCCTAACGCTGAGTGGCGAACGTGCGAACCACTAAGCCACCCTATATTATTATTATTATTATTTAGTCAGTTTTAATTCCTATTCATGTTCAGAAAACATTTACTTCCAGTGTGTTTAATAAATGTTTACCCTGTTCGGCCCATGACCTAAATTGTTTTGAGTTTTGGCCCCTGGTGCGATTGAGTTTGACACCCCTGCTCTATCCTGATCACCATCATGCTACACTTCAAAATCATGATACAAATCAACTGTGCAGAAATATAAAGAACCTGCCAAAGCTCTTACAGCCATATCCTGAATCAGGATGGCCAAACCTTGGACCTTGATGCAATGGGTCACAACATGGTCCACTGGAACCAGGCTAAACTGGTTGTGTTGGTTCTAATGACGAATTTATAAGCAGTGTCTGGACTCAAGCCTGCAGCTTTGTTTTGCCTGAATTAAGGAACAACAGTGGAGGCTCGGGTTAAGTTCCTCATGTTTCTGAGAACTGCCACAGTAGCTCGACCTTAAGGCGTCAGGGTTTATCACCTTTGCTGATTAGAACTTTCCTAGGAAGGGCAAATACAGCAAGTACAAAAGATGGGCGACACAAATGTACACCCATAAATCACGCGCTGCTACTTCAGCAAAAAGCTATGTGAGGTTTAGACGCGGCCACGTTGGCACAACAATTAGCAACATAAATATCCGAAATGTTGGATTTTCATTCATAGAGTTTTAAATAACTCTGTAAAGAGGAAGTTTAGGTTCTAGGAAAATCTTACGATCGTCTAATACAACATTCGAGTCTTCCGGGGGAAACCCAGCAAAAGATCTTGTTTGTCTGTAAAGAAACGCATTTAAACATCTGCAAATGAATTAACACCTCGACATTTAGAGCTACGAGGTTCCGATCTGTAACATATTTTAGAAAAGTCGCTCTTTTCCGTGTGCAGACAGAAATAAATGAACTTACCTGTCGCGCTAACAACACGGCTCGGATTTGGGTTTTTTGCCGATCTGATGGATTTGAAGTCGATTTATAAAATCATTTCAGGTTCTCGGAATTGCTAACTACCGACTTTATAAATAATTTATATAAATTAAACGATTCATGTCCAGTTTTTAGAAACCTGAAGTTTTAGACAGACGTCCAGACTACCGCTGAACTGCAGCAGGTAGGCGGGGACAAGGGTGACTTGAAAGTCTGTGGAACCAATCCTAAATTAACATAGAGAGGCATTGTCCAATCACAAAACAAGAATGCAGGAGGGCACGAAATGTACTGAAATTCAGGTAAGGTCAGTTAAGGTTAGTCTTCGGTAATCCTGATAGATCACGATTTCACGATATTTTCGATTTTACGATAGTTTAAGAAACGTATCAACTCTATTCAAAGTACATTCAATCTAAAGTAGAATCTTTCTAGGATTCCTTTTTCGCTCTTTATCTGTGTGATTTCTGAAATTAAGGCATCTTGTGCTTTTAAAACAGTTACACTCCAACTGTAAAAATATCCATCCATTATCTTCTGCTTTATCCTATATTAGGGTCGCGGGGGGGTTCCCCATGCCCACCCAGGGGAGAACGTTTCTGGCGCTGGGCAGATAGACCCAGGACAGGGCGCTAATCTATTGCTGGGCACACACTCACTCACACAAACACACTCTATATGGGACAATTTGGAGAACTCAATTGACTTGATCCATGTTTTTGGACTGTGGGAGGAAACCAGAGAACCCGGAGGAAACCCACACGGACACGGGGAGAACATGGAAACTCCACCCAGATAGGGATTCCAACTGGGAATCCCTAGCACTGAGAGGCGAACATGCTAACCACTAAGCTACCGTGCCGCCTTGTAAAAATATCTTCTGGCTTAATATTTTTAAAAGTTTTGGAACCTACTTCATTATTGTTGGAGGTGCATAAGTGCACTGGCTTACATATCCCAGAAGACAACTTAAATAAGGAAGTAAGAGAGATGCTCCCATACAAAATGACCTTTTTCAGAGATGGCTTTGCAGATTTAAACAACACATTGCCAAACAACATTGGCCATATAATAAAAACCCACCTAAAACATTTGGGAGATAATGCAACACTATTATGAAAGCGTTATTATTATGAGAATCCAAACTATTAAGCAGTTTAAAAAGTCAAGCTTAAATATGAATATATTTTACTTTCAGAACTACAGTAGTGGGTTTCTTTCAGATTTTTAAACAGTAAAAAGTGTTGTTAAAATTAAGTGATGAAACAATAACCATCTGGCCCAACATTATTGAAATATATTGCTGGCACAAAATTTAAATGAACATTTGAAAAGGAAAAAAAGCAGAGTTTTAAGATTTATTATACTAACCTGGAAGTAACTAAAATAAAAGGTAGGTGCTGTTGTTCAAAAATGCTGAGCTACATTGTTATTTTGGGAGCAATAAAGTCAAGTAAAATGTACGACTCGTCAACAATTGTACTTTTAAACTAAATTTAGTAAATAAAATAAGTTTTCAGCCACTGAATTACTTTCAGTCATGGATTTTACTCCTCCCACCCCACCATCAATATCTCACGCACTCACTAACAGAGATAGAAATATCCTGCATACATGTATTGTATGTTTACAAACACAGGCACTTTAAGCAATATATGCTATAGTCTCTAAAAGTTTATAAAATCTGAACAGTCTGTACTTTCAGCATTGCAGTTTCAAGTGCTACAGTAATAAGTTCCGACAAACCGGTTTGATGACTTTTTTTTACTAAGCATGTTTAAAGACATAATCACATACAAGTTAATTTCATACCTCTTCAAACAAATAGTATAATTAATCATATTTTTTCTGGAAATCAATAATGTTTACTTGTTCATAAAATTTTGTATCTGGGCTAATAACAAGAATATTGTGGCTTTGTAAAGATCAGGTAAAGTGATTTTGGTTACCTGGATTATTCACTTCCAAAACAGTAGTCGCTATGTACAGTAGGTGTGACGCGTGACATCAGCATAGCCTTGAAAACGTTGAGCCTATTTAGCTCCAACCCAAAATACAAAACATGCATACAATATACAATTAAGATTATCAATACATATGGATAATTATAATCATTATCATTGTGTGTAATGTAATTATTTGAGGCATTAAATTTTTTTTTATTTTACCTAAAAATAGACAGGGGTGGGTATGGTAGAGCAGTGGGGGGTGTGGTAGCTCAGTGTTGGGTGTAATGTGTTGGGCTATCAATCTGAAGGTTGGGGGTTTACTGAAATTACCAATGTGGGTTCTTGAGCAAGACCCTTAACACCCCTTATTGCTCCAGGGGTTCTGTATATATATATATATATATATATATATATATATATATATATATATATATATATATATATATATATATATATATATATAAATATATTCATTCATTATCTCCTGCTTTATCCTCTATTAGGGTCGCGGTAGGGTTCCCCATGCCCATCCAGGGAAAACTGTTCTCCCCTGGATGGGCATGGGGAAACATTGATTTGAGGCAAATTGGCTGCTCTAAATTGGCCCTATCGATTTGCACCCTGTCTTGGGTGTAACTCCCCAGTGCTCAAATTGTTCTCTGCTTGATGGGCATGGGACTCCCCCCCCACCCCCCTCCCTGACGGATAGAGAATAAAGCAGAAGATAAGATGAGATGAAGTAAGTTGCTGGTGTTTGTGGTTTGACAGCAAATCTGTATTGACCTAAAGACAGATTCAGCTAGATATATTGGTGATATAGAAAAATGAACAGACAGTCATTATTTATGTTAGGACCTAAAATGTTCTGCAGTGTGGCGGTTTTGTACGAAGAAAGATTTAAAAATATTTCTGCTTGAATGTCAATTAATTTCAAAATGATGGCCTGGAAGTTTAGCTCTTTGTTCTTTGTTGTTCTCACTGTGTTTTTCTTATTCTTTTAAAGCAAATGTGCTCTTTTGCATCTTCTTTGCTATTCCCAGAGTTACCTAGACAACTAGGTCATTGAGTCGCTGGCAACAACACCCCACACAAACAACCTTAATCCTAGTTTTCCAACTATCCTGAAAAACGCCTCACAAATCAAAGTGGAATAAGATTAACCGAATATTATTTATAGTTGATTTATAGTTGATATAGTTGATCTTAAGCATTCCAAATTTTGTGTCAAAATGACTTGAAAACAGTGAATGAATTAGAGGCCTGAATCAAATCCTTAAAAATATGGTGAAAAATAATATTTGTGGCCTAAACTGTAAAAGCTTGTTTGAGCAAGAATATCAACAAACATATATGAATCTCAGCAATTGTGTTACAAAGAAAGACTTAAATACTAGAATGGTCTCATGAGACAGTTGTGTAAGGCAACACTAAGCATTAAATTGTGGCTGCCCATTTAAAAAGTGGAAGTGTAGGGAAATTGAAAAACACTCAATCTTTTGAAAATCTAACATAACAACACATTTGGGTCTTATTATATTAATAAATGAATTGTGAATTTCCCTATTTTGGGACCAATAAAGAATCTTATTTAATCTTATCTTAATAAATTATACTATTTCATTTATTTGTTAAACCTCCTTGTTTCCAGACTCATTGTCGATTACATCAGCTTAGTCTATAATCTATTTGTTTCTCTGCATTCATTTTTCTCCTTGACTCAGTTACGTTTCACAGGACTATTTGGGTGGTGGAACATTTTTAGCATTACTGATATACACTGATTTCGACTAGTGCTGGAGTTTTTAAATAATTTGTCCACCATACTGTATACACCATAGTCATGTCGGTCAGTCCAGCACTGCTTTGTCTGATCCAGTCACACCAGCACCTGTTTTGGGTGGTACTGTGGAGATCCTTATCATTGAAGAGTAGATTAAGGGGAACAAAGTAGGTAGAACATGTTGGTAATCTCTAATTGCAAAGTGTTTATATATGTGAAACAAAATTGTAAGTACATAAAGCCAAAAAACAAATATTTCCATATATCCTTGGATAAATTTTGCATGAATGTTTATTAAACAAACATGTTTAGCAATTTTATGTATCTCATATGCTTTCATTTACATGGTAAAAATCTTATTTCAATGTGCAATATACACAATAAATAATTGTTCGGAAATCCTTTCTACATTTTAAGAACAAACTGTACCTGTCTCATACAATAGACACAGATCTCCATGTCAGTTAATCGCTATCTTTGTCTGCTTAAGTGTGGTTTTATCTTTGATCATGGGTGATTAGTAAATTCATTTCAAGAAAAAGTTATGAGTAAATAGCGCCATCTGCTGGCATACGTGTTTCTCATTCACGTAGTTGATACGAAACCTAAGCAGGACAAAGGAATTTAACGACACCTGCAGCTTCACTTCTGCTTTATTGTGTAGTGTGTGTGTGTGTGTGTGTGTGTATGAAAAAGAGAGAGTGCAATAGAGAGTAAAAGGTTGGCATTATGATTAGTAGTAGTAGTAATTGGCCCTAGTTAATGTTTTCATGCTACAACTTTACATAGATTATCTGCAATCATGTTTTTATATAGGTGGCACAGTGGCTTAGTGGTTAAAAGATCAGAAAAGTTATATTCATTTTTTTTTTTAATCTGCCATTGCACGGTGGCTTAGTGGTTAAGGATGGAGTTTCCATGTTCTCCCTGTGTCCGTGTGGGTTTCCTCCAGGTTCTCCAGCTTCCTCCCACAGTCCAAAAACATGGATCAAGGTCAATTTAATTCTCCAAAATGACCCATATAGAGTGTGTTTGTGTGTTTGCCTGTGTGAGTAAGTGTGTGCCCAGCGATAGATTGGCGTCCTGTCCTGTGAGTATCTGCCCCTGGGTGTATCTGCCCTGGGTGTATCTCCCCTGGATGGGCATGATGAATGACCCCGTGACCCCAGTACAGGATAAAGCGGAAGATAATGGATGGATAATGTGCCATTGATGGATAGCCAAACAGATAAGGGCAGCACATAAATGATGGCTTTGATCTTGAGTAATGAGTAATGTGGCTTACTCATACAAGACCACCTATATTCATGTCTGAAGTGCTGCCGGGATTCTGAAAGAATGACTGGAGCTTGGAAGTCCATAAAGCGCACATACTCTAAACAGTGTAGATTTTGTTTTTAGAAGTTTTGAGAGTGTGCTGACTGTCTTTCTATGCTAATACAATGATTGCTAGGCTTTCATATATTTATGAAAGTGGGAGTGGTAGCTCAGTGGTCAGGGCATTGGGCTGTCAATCTGAAGGTTGGGGGTTCAAATCCCAGGTCCACTGAAGTTACCAATGTGGGTCCTTGAGCAAGACCCTTAACCCTCATTGCTCCAGGGATGGTGTGATGAACCCTGTGTTCACCTTGTAAGTCGCTTTGGATAAAAGCGTCCAATAAATGACCAAAATGCAAATGTAATGTATTTAATTCAGCCAGTGCAGCAACATTAATAAAAATTGGGCTCAAGAGGGCTTTTTTACAGTCATGCCTGTTTATGTGTGGCTGTATCTATACATATACATACACAATGAAAAAATTGCTTTTACTTCAGGCCACATGAAAACTTGTAATTATACCATTGATCACAAGGCACCCTTTTCTGAAAAACTTTTTTTTTAAATATATGTTAAAGTCTAACCCAGTAGTTATAATGTTAAAGATGTCACCAATTTATCTTAATTTTTTTAGATGGAGGCCTGTGAGTGCACACGATCTACATTTAGAAAGGTCCTTGTCTGTTTCACCCTAGAAATCTATGACATTCTTGTTGTGATGCAAGAGCATTTATTTTTATCCCAACATGATAAATAAATCACTAAATAAATGACTTATTCAGAAAACAAATTACACATTTCGTTACAGTTCTGTTATTTATTTAAATACTAATTTCCATTATTACTTTTATTACAATTATTGTCTCTTATTATTGATGTCTTTGATTTGATTGATTGTAAAGTACTGAGCTGCTTTAGTGTTTATATCAGTTTTCATGTTCAGTTCAAATAACATATACAGATCTGGTACAGGTAAATGTTTTTGAACAAATATGAAATCAAAAAATGACACAATTTAGCAATGACATATTTGATGCTTGGTTATTATAGTATTCTTTAATCTTGAGTTTCCTCAATCATGTAATCATAATCTTGTGTCCTATAAGAAAAAAGACAAGAAAATTAGAAACAAATCAAGAAAACAAATTTTAGAGAGACAAAACTGTGCAGTACATTACTAAAAATGATTGGTAATTTTAAGTAACTCTTTAGAATATCTAATGTGGTCATTCAATCAGACTATTATTCAACTAAAAATATATAATCAAATATTTCTAATGTTTTTCCTACCAATTTGTAAGTAAACTGTGTTTTGTAAATGTAATTTGAACTGTAAAAAACAGTTTAATGCCTGCAATACATATAAATATGTTGTATTATTTATCTGTTTATAACATTTTAAATGATTTGGACTATTTGAATTCTTATTCGCAAGTACATATTTTCATGTATGTGCTAAATTAAATAATCATACTGTTTTTTTTTTTTTTTTTTAAATGTTTACCAAAAATACCATTTATTTTCATGTATGACATCACTTTTGACTGATTGAATATTTAAACAACTGCATGGTTTTATGAATATAGTAACATGCTGACCAAAATATGGTTTTACATTAATATCCATTTTGATAAGTCTGGTGTTCAAGACAGTAAAGACAAAGACTGCATGTGGTAGTAATAAATGTACACTTTTAATTACTTAATTTTAGCCTAAGAGAAAACAATACCAAAACTATGACAATATGATTATGTTTTAAATTAATGTACAAACCTTTTATTATTATAAAATAAGTTTATGCCCTTATTTGTATTAAATTATTAAATTTTTAGTAAATAAAAGTAATGCACTAAAAACCCACGACTATTGCTAATGCTAATTAAAGTGTTTAAGTTAATTTGTTACAATACCTAACAAAGAAATAGAAATATAATATAATCATAATATTTTTGGCCTCGAAGAACAAAAGAGGATTTAATATTTTTACAAGACAAATAAAATAATAATATACATTACTTGTCTCTCAGTAAGGCTGAATCTTGAATTGCTTCTCCAATGAGAATATTGCCCCGACCAAATCTTTGGGGCAAAGTGGCAGAGGGTGGATTCTCAGCACGTCGACACACAACACACTTTTGCCCAAAACTGGATCTGCTGTGTTGGGAGCGGCCAAACCTCTGTGGCAGGTTGATAGAGGACTTAGGTGCCCGATACATGAGAGTTGAGTCTCTGCCAAAACGGAGTGGCAGATTGGCATGTGGCTGTGCTGATTTTGTTGACAATGGGTACAGACGGAGGATGGTTGGTGAGTTTACCCTTCCAGTGGTTGGTGCCGCATTTATAGGAAACTCTTCCACTTCTAGACTTCGGGGGAGATCTTCATTGTGCTTTTAATAGAAAAGGATACAGTGCAACAGATAAAAACAGTCTAATATAACTGCACAGGTAGCATATTAAAGACCAAAGTGTTATTCTAAACATTTAATCATTATATCCTTAAATGTAAACCAATAAAATATTTTTTCTTTCAGGTGCATTATTTAATTTTTATGTATTATACATTATCTTCCACTTAATCCTCTAATAGGGTCTAGGGGTGGGGTTCTCCATGCCCATCCAAGAAGAGAACGTTTCGGGCACTCAGGACAGAGCGCCAATCTATCGCAGGGCACACACTCACCCACACAGACACACACACAAACATGCTCTATATGGGGCAATTTGGAGCATTCAATTTACCTTAATCCATGTTTTTGGACTGTGGGTAGAAACCAGATAAACTGAAGGAAACCCACACGGACACGGGGAGAACATGGAAACTCCACCCAGATTGGGATGAAAATTAAAATATATGTAAAAAACAAAGTATTCAAATAAACACCTTGAAAAATACATTTAAAACTACATGATAATAGTGTAAAACAGAGAAAATAATAGAAAAGTAAACATACACCACCTTACAGCAAAAAAAAAAAAAGGGTTCAATTTCTGGGCAGGACAAGTGCTCTTGTGTATGGATATGATTTGTATGTTCTCCCTAAATACACAATGTATTATAAGTAAATGTAGGCTTTAAATAAAACTAACATACAATGTTAAAATTCTTTCTAATTATGCTATTTTAATGTATGTGTTTGGGTGAGGGGGGGTTTGAAACAGACTCCACCCCCACCCAATCACATACATTTAAATAGCATAATTAGAAAAATGTTTAACATTGTACTTTATTTTTATTTAATGCCTACATTTACTTTTAATACATTGTGTATTAACTTATTTAACAACAGACTTTGTTTATATATTTAATGTTTTTATTTATTTAATCTATAAATTAAAGTAATATTAATCTATAATTTAAAGTAAAAATATGTATTATATTATAAATATATTAAAATGGTTTTATATATATGTAAAAAGGTTAAAACTTACTTACCTCTAGAAGTAATCTGCTTGTAATTGTTCCGACATCGCTACTGCCAGCAAGTGGGAGTCTGACAGTGCTAACATCCCGAAACACTAGACTGCTAATAATGCCTAATGTTAAGGAAAGCACTGAGCAAGTCATCTTACAATCTTTCGGTCAGGATTGAACCTAATACAGACTATTTATACAGTAGCACACACATCATCCTTAGCATAAAAATTCCAAACAGAACATTCATTCAATCATGTGTTAAAACTGCACATTTGCTGGCGGGAATGGCTTGTTCATTCATTATTGCATTCTTTGTTAAATCATAGCAACAAGACTCAGGAAGTGTGCTTATTAGTGGGGGGTAATCACTATTTGCATGGAGGTTGTTTATAGGGTTTAAACTCAAACACCTAAACGTCTTTATAGTTTGATGTTTCTTTTTGTGTAATTTAATGCATTTGTACACTTTCCTCCTCCAGTTTGCTTTTTATAATTTTGCATAATCGTGGAGTAACATGAGAATGAGAATTCTTTTGAAACATTGTAAAAATATATTTCTTTAAACATACTATACATACTGTTTGCTCATTTCTTACATTTAATATCTTTACATTTAATATCTTTACAAGTTTTAATAAAAAAAAAAATGAAGAAATATTTTTTGCTGTGTGTCAGATTTGAAAATTTCACAGATTTCTATATACCGGTATATACAGATTTCTATATGCGGTGGGGTTCCCCATGCCCATCCAGGTGAGAACTTTTCGGACACTGGGCAGATACACCCAGGACAGGGCACCAATCTATTGCTGGGCACTACTCACAACATCCTAAAATATTTGTTTTTGTGTTATTTGTTCTTCTGTAGCCCAGCGATGGATTGGCGCCCTGTCCTGGGTCTATCTGCCCAGCGCCCGAAACGTTCTCCCCTGGATGGGTATGGGGAACCCCACTGCAACCCTAATAGAGGATAAAGCGGGAGATAATGAATGAATGAATGTTCTTCTGTAAAGGAAAGTAGTTATTGTGTTCAATGTCATAACCAATTAAGTAGCAGAATTTAGATAATTGTTAAGAAGAAATTGGTTTACAAGGTGTTTTTTTTTTTTTTTTTAAGTAACATATTTAACAAATGTTCTTATAATTTTTTTCAATTAGAATGAGTAGTATTTGATCCACAGTATAAAACTACAGAATTATAGAGGAGAAGGTAAAAATGTTTCACTGATGTTCGATTATATGAGGGTCTACTCAACGACCTGGCATTTTTGAGTCATTTATTTTGAGGCATTTCTTAATTGGGTCACATATCAAAGCCCCCGCGCATTCTTCAGATATCCCTTGAATTAGTACATAGGTGTGTTTGTTTTACAAGCACACATTTTGTTAGCTATTTTGAGAAACTATGTTAATTGTAATTTAAGCATTGCTGGCTTTTATAAAAATCATACCTCAAATGTGTTGTGGTTGACATCTTAATACTAATTGAATGTTTATTTGTATCAAATGGCACTACAAACATTTAAACACTTTGAATATTGTTTTTCATTAGGTTATTTTTGTTCCTTGTTGTTGCTGGGCTCGGTGGCAAAAGGTTGGATATGTTCTTACTGACCAAAAATCAATAATATATTTCTATTATTATGACAATTAAAAGTGTTTTATTGGCATTAGCTAGTTGACAATATGTCTTATATTCTGGATATCTTGCCATATGTACAAATGAAGCCTTGTTGCCATGTCCCTCTGTTTAATTATAATTTACATTTTTTTTTTACTTTCTACAATTCTTATTATAATTAGGGTTGCTGTGGAGGTGAAGTGTTTTTCAGTGCTCACTGAGCATAAAATGGGAAAAGAGGTCAAAAACATTCATTCATTCATTTATTATCTCCCGCTTTATCCTCTATTAGGGTCGCGGTGGGGTTCCCCATGCCCATCCAGGGGAGAACGTCTCGGGCGCTGGGCAGATAGACCCAGGACAGGGCGCCAATCCATCGCTGGGCACACACTCACTCACACAGACACACTCTATATGGGGCAATTTGGGGAATTCAATTGACTTGATCCATGTTTTTGGACTGTGGGAGGAAACCGGAGAACCCGGAGGAAACCCACGCAGACACGGGGAGAACATGGAAACTCCACCCAGATGGGGATTCGAACCGGAAATCCCTAGCGCTGAGAGGCGAACGTGCTGACCACTAAGCCACCGTGCCGCCCGGTCAAAAACAGATTTTTTTAATTCACTTTAAATTTGCACATTATGAATCATTTTAGTCTTTAATTTGGGTTATGCTCTAGGTTGTTGGTTGGGGGATGCTTAAAGTTTACATTTTTAAAATCAAATTTTTAAAATCAAATCAAAAATTTTTTTAAAATTGCTCTTATTTTCTTGCACAAAGAAGGCAGTTTGTTTTATTGGTTCATTTATGGCCAAAACCCTAATCTGGTTATGTGTAAGAAGAGCATTTGTTTATTTATTTACAATAATTTTAAATCCCAATCTGGGTGGAGATTCCATGTTCTCTACGTGTCCATGTGGGTTTCCTCCGGGTTCTCAGGTGTCTGCCCACAGTTCAAAAACAAGGATTCAAGGAAAATTGAATGTTCTATATTGCCCTATATAGTGTGTGTTTGTGTGTGTGTGTGTGTGTGTGTGTGTGTGAGTTTCAGCAATAGATTGGCTCCTGTCCTGGGTGTATCTGACCAGTGCCAGCAGAAACGTTCTCCCCTGGTGCAGTAAAGTCTATCCATCCATTATCTTTATTTTATCCTCTACTAGGGTCGCGGGGGGGGGGGGGTATTCCCCATGCCTATCCAGGGGAGAACGTTTCGGCACTCAGGATAGGATGCCAATCAATCACACACTCACTCACACAAACACAGTCGATATGGGGCAATTTGGAAAATTCAATTGACCTTGATCCTTGTTTCTGGACTGTGGCAAGAAACCAGAGAACCCAGAGGAAACTCACGCGGACACGGGGAGAACATGGAAACTCCACCCAGATTGGGATCGGGAATCCCTAGTGCTAAGAGGAGAACGTGCTAACCACTAAGCCACCTTTACGCGCGCAGTAAAGGCGTTGTGTTAAATTAAGTACAAAAATAAAATAACACTTACATTGCGATTTAAAGATAAAATAAGAATATGTTATTCAGCATTTATCAAATACAAGGCTTAGTCAACAACCATAATAAGGTGCGTACCTAACAATCAAATAGGTGTAAATGTAAAGTCGAAGTTTTGACCTTATATGTTTACCAAATAATCCACTAGGTGGCAGTGCACAGCTATATCTGAAAGAACACTAACTAGATTTTGACACACAATATCTGGAGATAAAAAAGGGATTGTGTTTGTATCAAAACAAACGAATATAATAAAGCCGTCGCTTATGAAGTCATATCACATTTTAAATAAAAGGGTAATCGACGAAAAACAATGTTATCCCAAGTTTACATTTAAATATTCCAACTATACATACAAATTGATTCATTATCTTCTGTTTAATCCTCTACTAGGGTCGTAGGGTCATCCATGAGAAAATATTTAAGGCACTGGGTAGATAGACCCAGGACAGGGCGGCAATCTATCTCTAGGAACACATTCACTCACACAGACACACACAAACACACTCAATTATATAGGGCAATTTAGAGCATTCAATTTACACTGAATCCATTGTTTTTGGACTGTGGGAGGAAACCGGAGAACCTGGAGGAAACCTGGAATCCCCAGCGCTGAGAGGCGAACATGCTAACCACTAAGCCACCATGCAAACCCCTACATGCAAATTAAAAATGAATAGTAAAATTTACATTCAATTTAATTCAATAGCTTGATGCTGACTTATCAGGCAAAAACTGACAATTGATGAGTTTTTCTATTGTTATTCATAATACCTGATTATATTTTACTCTGTATTTGAACAAAACCCAAAAAAGTGGAAGAAGCATTTAAAACTTATGTTGACCAATAAAGAGAATTCAAATATGAAATATGTGATGACCACAGTAGACATTATTTTCCTCATCTTTTCATTAATTTTTGTATGCATTATTTTTGTTACTACTAAAGTAAACACTAATGCTTAATTACTTTTTTAAACTTCAGCTCAGTCATAAAAACACATGTGCTCTGTTTTTTCAATGTAACAAAAAAAATCATAAAAAAAATTGTAGAAAATTGGCAGCAGCATGTGGCTGACCTTCATCCCAGCGGGCAGTGCAACTGATTCCGCATTCAACAGGGAAAGCCCAGCATGCGGCCTACCAAAAAAGACCTACTGTTACCCAGATGTTTAAGTACCCACACATTTTATGTGCAATATGGGAATATGTGGGCCAAGCTGGAGTGAAAATTCAATTGTGCTTCCAGACGCTGACATACAATGATTTTGGTCCATTGTCCACACATCAAAAAGTGTGGAGGATGCCGCATTTAGGTGACTCCCTGCTAAATCACTTGTCCAGGACTGCTTTGTCCAATTCTAACATCATCAAGATAAGTTAAGCAAAAAAAGTGGATGAAAAGCCGAAAGGGCACTTCTAGGAAAAATGCCATGTGATGAAGTTTGGGTCAGCTCCTCAAGGCCTTACATGTCGCCCTTATATGACTCAACATGTGGCATGAACTTGAATGTAAAAGGGGGGCAAAAGTCATACTTAGACAGGTTGTGTCCAAGCCACTGTTCCTTAATGTGTGATTTAGAACAGGACAGGAAACAAGCTGCATGATAAGAGGGCTAAAGTACATGTAGTAATAGTAAGTGACACAATTTTGAAACCTTTACACTAACTTCCAGTTAGTGGACAATCAGTGGGATGGTAAATGCAAAGGAATTGGGTAGTCCACATCTCACCCAAAATTTAAACAGAATTTGGGTGAAATATAAACCACTAGCAGGATGAACAAAGTGGATACATGCGGCTTTGCGGAAATTCAGTAGGACGAGTGTGGCATCAGAACATAATGCCAATCTGGTTAAGAGTATCGGGTTTTGATGCAAGTGCTACACTATCTGATGAATATCTTCAAGCAGCTTAATATACATTTATTCAATATTCATTCATTATTTTCAACTTAATCCTCTACTAGGGTCGTGTGTGTGGGGGGGGGGTTTCCCCAAGCCCATCCAGGAGAGAACATTTCGGGTGCTGGGAAGCGTGTCATTCTATTGCTGGGCACACTCACACAGACACACACACACAAACACACACTATGTGGGGCAATTTAGAACATCCAATTTACCTTGAATCCATGTTTTTGGACTGTGAGAGGAAACTAGAGAACCCAAAGGAAACCCATGTGGACATGGGGAGAACATGAAAACTCCACCCAGATTGGGATTCAAACCTGAATCCCCAGCATTGAGAGGTGACAATGCTAACCACTAAGCCACCATTCTGCTGCTTAATATACTTGTATTCTCTAAAGAATTTCATCTTAAATGTTAAGTTTCTTTACCTTAACAATTCTACCTTACCTTATTCAATTCTTACCTACAATTCTAGTTACAATAATATTTTGGCAAGAACCTTCAAATTTTATTTAAAAACAGTTCTAACATTAAATAGCTCCTGTAGAAAGACATTGGTGATACCCATAATAATTTTTGCAGCAATTTGAAGGAGAAACAGCAATAATCTCCGCGGAGACGGGGAGAATATTAAAACTCCACCCAGATTGAGATTTTATTGTGCTAACCTCTAAGCCACCGTGCAACAACCCACTTATATTTATTTTTATTTAAATTATTATTGGTATTAATTGTTGCTTTATACACTCAATGAAATTCACAGCAAAAAAATATATGTAAAAAAATAAGAACAATAAACCTAAATCAAGACAAAACATTCACAATCAAGTCAAAATAAGTCAAATTAAATGTAGTGGGTTAATAAATTTATATTGTGAAGATTTCTTGAAATAATAAGAACATATGTATATAAAAAGATTTTTTATTTCTTGTTATAAATATATTCAAAAAAGATGTTGAGACTTTTTAAGATTTTCTGATTTGTTAAGATTTAATTTCTTGTAGTGTTATTTATGCATTCATCGGTGGAATTGAATTCATAGCTAACAGATATTCATTCATTCATTATCTGCCGCTTTATCCTCTATTAGGGTCGCGGTGGGGTTCCCCATGCTCATCCAGGGGAGAACGTCTCGGGCGCTGGGCAGATAGACCCAGGACAGGGCGCCAATCCATCGCTGGGCTCTAACAGATATATCTTTGTTTATTCACATTTACTCTATTTCAAATATTGTTTTGTAAGATTTTTTTAATTCAAATGCATTGTTCTCATAAATGTTACTTATTTTTGTCATTGTTAAAAAGATTATCTTTAGCATAGAGTACAAGTATTTTTTTTGAATATTCTTTGTGTGTTGTTTATAACTAGATTGCTTTTCCTTCCCACAGCCTTCAGCAACTGAACTCTCGACTGATACCTTAACAGCCCAAATTCATTCCTCGCTGTCTGGCCAGAGTCTGTCAGCCGAAGACATTGGCCAGTGGGCTGTTGTTTGAATTTAGGACTCTGCCGCCAATCAAGAGCAAACAGGAAGTCAGTGATGAAGGAGCAGGAAGCTTTGAAGATTGCTGGTAATAAAAGGAAAGGGTGTGTTTTATAATACATGTACATGTTTTAAGTTTTTATCAACATGTTACCATTTGGGTTCTAAAAAATGTAAGTAAGGCACTGGACAAAAACATCTTGAAGGACTGCTATATAACAGCAGCTTTTTTTTTTTAACTTACCCTCTACAGTGTTCGGCTTCTAGATAAAGGAAGAGTGACTTTTGACAGCAAAGCTGCAGAGGTCAGAGGACAGGAGCACATGGCCTTTCGGAATGTGTGGGAGGACTAAATAACCTTTGGCTTTTTTGAGAGATGAGCTATGGCCACTATCCTCGGCCTGCAGCAGAACAGCACGAACAAGTTGCAGTAATTAGAAAAGGACACACAACCATTTCCTCTTTGTTTGTGTCATCGTTATTTCTGTCATTTGAGTCGGCACAGATGTAGAAAAGCAAAGACATCAGTTTAATTGCATTTATTTGTTAAATAACTCAATTTTTGGACAAAAGCCCAGATGTCTATCAGATTTTTTGAAACCTGATAACTGCTTTAATCTAATTTAAAATATCATATTATAGGAATTACATGACTGTTTGGGTGAACAGTAAAAATTTGGCAATGACTGACTAATTTACGTGCATGTAAACATGCTTTAAATTACTATAAAAATAATGTCTTTATTACATCATACTACAATCTTAGCACCAATGTCCTGATGTATACTTTATTCCTCTGCCTTGTCTTTTATCCATGTTGATGTAATATTGGCTGTAAATTCTTATCTATATGACTAATAAATAAATAAATCATTATGTATAAAGTATATATATATATATATACTTTATACATAATGACTCTCATTATATACTCTCATTATAGAGTAGACTGATCATAACAGCTGTGTGTTCTTTAATACTTGCATATTTTGTCACTTATATTTGACTTGTCTGTTTGACTTGATATTGAGCATAAGAACTGTTTTTAAAAAAAGCATGTTTTTAAATACTAATACTTAAAAATACATAGTCCCACTATCACAATGGAACAAAGAGATATTCTTTGTTGGAATTCTTCCCAGGCAAACGTAATGAAAAAAAAATGTTTACAATCACATTAATAATCTCTATTGCTAATCATTAAACGTAGTTACAGGGCACAAAAAATACCTATATAATATAAACCATTAAAAGGGGCATTTTATAGCAGTTATATTCATTTATTCATTCATTCATTATCTTCCACTTAATCCTCTAATACGGTCACAGTGGCGTTCCCCATGCCCATCCAGGGGAGAACGTTTTGGGCGCTGAGTAGATACATCCTGGAAAAGGCTTCAATCTAGGACACACTCCTTCACACAGACACACACACAAACACACTCTATATGGGGCAATTTAGAGCATTCAATTTACCTTGAATCCATGTTTTTTGACTTTGAGAGGAAACCGGAGGACTGGGACGAAGCCCACACGGACACGGGGAGAACATGAAATCTCTATGCCACCTAACCACTAGGCCTCCATACGCCCTATAGCAGTTTTAGAAAAGTAATAAATCATTAAGAAAGGTTCTGTTAGAAAACATTCAGTTAAACCCCCAAAACCAAAAAGAGCAGCATCGATCACAAAAAAAAAGAACAGGGAATGTATTTTATTTTATGACTTTTACCCTACTATACTATTTTAAATGAAAATAATCTCCTTAAAATTTCCCTAATAATTCATAAACATTTTTCTCTGTATGGTGTGTATATAGGTTATTATGTTTGGACTTAAGTGATTAGTTATTTATCAACATAGATTAATGCACAAGTACATGCTCATTCATATGTGAACAATCATCTAAACAAATAGCAAACTTTCTCTTTGTATATTGAATATTTCTTCTGTGCAGTGGTCCATTGCATTTTCCACACCTACGAGTCTGTGATTGAATGCATTTATGTGGAATGAGCCAGAGTGTAAGAATAACACAGGCTGCCATGAATTTAATGTGCTGAAAAGTCATGTCACAACTCCTTGCACCTGTCAAATGTTACAGTGGAAAAAAATTCTTTTACCTCTCTTCATAAAATAGACTTAAGGCTAAATAAAAAAGGCCTATAAATAATGAAAATAAATAACTGTAAAAATAATGATATTAAAGATAAATAAGTATATAAATAAGTATATAAATAAGTGCCCACCAATAGATTGGCGCCCTGTCCTGGGTGTATCTGCCCAGCGCCCGAAACGTTCTCCCCTGGATGGGCATGGGGAACCCCCCGCGACCCTAATATAGGATGAAGCGGAAGATAATGAATGAATATATAAATAAGAGGCCCTTTAATTACATTCTTGCAGTAAATAGAATGTATTGATTTTATTCAGGCTAATATAATAATAATGAGTAGAATCTTTCATATCTTTAAAAAATATTATATATATCACATTTAATAATCACTTCAAATTTTTATTATTATTATAGACTATATATAATACTTTTGTTTCATTAATAAAACATGTTTAATATATTTTCATTTTTTTGTATGTAAATTAAATGTCAAAAAGCAACACTGGAGCTTCATAATAAATAAGAAAACTGCAAAATATCACAATGCATATTAATTGCACTGTCTTTATTTTTTGTGGAATTTCTATATGACTCTTCATAGATGATTCAATTTGACACTTATAAATGATGGTTTGCTTCCAAAATGTTTAAGAGAAATAATAACTTGAAGATGGCAATAATTTATGCCTCTTTTCAGTAAGTGCTAACAGACAGATACTTCTAAAGGATGAGGAAATGAAACATGTGCAGTAAATTACAGACCAGATGACAGAGAGGTGAAAGCCATTTATCAAAGTGCAAATGACTGAAAAGGAACAACTGCTGTGATTATGAATGAGATGTTCTTAACAAGAAACTGAACTTGCCACTACCAAGACATTCACTCATCTACACACCGTTATTATTAACGCATACACTTGAAACATGTTGTTTTAATTACATCAGTAAACCATGAGAGAGGTTTTATCACAACAATTATTATGGGTGTTCTTATAGGCATAAATCAAACTCTAATGAAATGGAAATTTCAGACATCACAATAATGATGTAAACAGTTTAAACAACAAAGCACAGATTTGCAATTACTTAAAAATGCTCCCAGTTACAAGGTGGGTAGTACTATTTTCTCACAATAAGCATTGGAAACATGGTTTTCATTCCCAGACAGAGTAGACAAGATCTTTTTTGTGTGGAGATCTTGTGCAGCTCATGTTCTTCTCAGTAAACATTAAGATTCCACTAAATCCACCTAAGTCAGGTAAATTGGTATGTCACCTCAGACGTGAATGTGTGCATGAATGTGTTTGTCTGTCAACACTGTGATGGTCTGATGACCTAACCAGTGAGTGATGGGAAAGGTTTCAGCACCTCACACAATCTTATTTAGAATTAGCAGCTTTAAATAAATGAAATGCAACCTGTCAAGTCCAAATATTAGTCATATAATGAATAATAAAATTCTAATTATGATTCCAATAAAACTGAATTTATTAAATGTAGAACACAGAATGACATTGTCTTCCAAAATCTTTTGAAAACACCAAAAACATTTGTAACATAGAAATAGCTTACCAACGCATATTTTGAAACACTTGAATACATACAGCAAGTAATTATATAACTAATCAAGCCAATTTAGGCTGGTGGGGGGTGTAGGCTTGTAGGGGAAGCATAAATGTATTTTCATTAAATTAATCTTGGTATATAAAATTCCCCATCACACTATACCCTCTTAACAGCGATATAAAAACGTCTAATTATGTTTGTGTTAATCAAACATGACACAACAGAGTGGAAACAAATTATATGCTACAGTAGACTGAGCCAAGTCTAAGACAGGCGTGTGTGTGTGTGTGTGTGTGTGAGAGAGAGAGAGAGAGAGAGAGAGAGAGAGAGAGAGAGAAAGAGAGATTCAGAGGCTGACAGCTATGACTGATGATGTGTTGGGTCTGGAAGTTGAAACAGTAGATGCTATCGGGAAAAGTCAAGATTAGATCAGCTCTTTCTGTCTGTTTCTCCCTCTCTCTCTTTGACACACTACACACACACACACACACACACACACACACACAAACTCACACACACTCTCTTTCTCTCTCACACACACACACACACTCACAATTTACTCTTGGATGCATTTAACTCTCAATAATGACATCCTGTCTTTTTTGCTTGTGAGTTTGTGAATGAAAGCAAAAATTATTTTGTTATTTGTTGCTGTAGTAATCAGTTGTGCCTCAGTGCACTACTTAAAATTAAACAGTAATAATTCATATAAATAAATTTATGAAATAGTCTAATTTAACTTTAATTAAACTGTTTTCAAATGTAACTTTTACTTTAATACATTTTTAGCAGCACAATTGTGGTTCTGGTCGCAAAAAACATGGCAGACTGTGTAGCTGCATCCATCCCTTATTATGGCATGGAATTTAGATTTATATTGGAGAAAAGTTCATTCATTCATAATCTTCATAAACTTATTCCTCTACTAGGGTCTCCAGGGACCCGGAGGAAAACCCCATGTCCAATAAAAATGATTTTATTTATTAAGGGAAAAGAAAACTATCAATATATATCAAACTATACAATCCAATCATATAAAAAAGTAATTACCCCTAAACCTGAATGCTGGTTGTGCCACTCTTGGTGGCATCAACTGCAATCAAGCATTTGTGACAACTGGCAATGAACACTTTTAGGCAGGATTAAAATTAAAGGTCATGCTACAGTATCATAATCAGATTTTTTCCAACTCAGGATTTACAAGTAGATAGCAGAAACAGTCCCAGACCAGACATTCACACTACCACCACCATGTTATATTGTTGGTATGATGTCCTTTTCTGCAATGCTATGATATGATTAAACATAGCTTCAGTTTAAAAGACTATAGTCTTTTCAGTCCACAGAATATTTTCCAATCCCAAGTTTTGGAGATTATCAAGATGTGTTTAGACCTTAATTTTATTTTTGCCATCGTATTGCAGTGGTGTTCGCATTGGATTCTCCCATGGATACCATTATGTCACTTTCTTATTGTTGAATCATGAACACTGAACTAAGGTCTGCAGTGCTTCAGATGTTGTTTTGGGGTCTTTTGTGACCTCCTGGATGAGTCATTGATGTGCTCTTGGAGTAATTTTGGTAGGCCGGTCACCTCTGGGACAGTTCAGTACTGTTCCATGTTTTCTCCATTTGTGGATAATAGCTCTCACTGAGGTTTGCTGGAGTCCCAAAACCTCAGAAATGGCTTTGAAATGTTTTTCAGGCTGATAGATGTCATTGACTTTGTTTCACATCAATTCTTGTATTTCTACAGATCGGGGTACAGATACAGATACAGATGTGTTGATTTATAAGATCTTTTAGCACCTTCATGTAGTCACCATTAAAAAAAAAGGCCAGGTAGCAGGTCATATCCAAAGAGGTTTATTAACCAAAATACTAAGACTAACAGAAGAAACCAAAAGGACATGTACAGAGGTCAAGGATCTCTCACAGAGGAGGGGGTGGACTGGCTTAAATACTAACATCACCAAACATGTGACCAATAACACAACAGAAACGAGCAATTTACATAATAACAGCACAGTAGTAGAGAATAAACAAAGATACCAGGTAATATGGCACAATAAGGCATAAATGAACTAAAACAGACTCTAAAAAACCAAAGTAACAGGAGAAAGGTTGAAGTGCAGACCTGAGTGCTAGTGAAATAAAACTCAGTTTTCTAACAAATGTGGTTAATTAAAGTTAATTTAAGGGGGTGAGGGGATTATATTTCACATAGGGCCAGGTTGTTTGATAATATTGTCTGATATTTAAACTCGTTTAAATATCCGAAACATTTACGTGTGACGACTGTGCAAAAAAGATTTCTTTAGCTACCAAAAAAAACTTTTTCACACATGCCATGAAATACATTATATTTCTTTTGTTATATTTATTTTTTAGGCTAACATCAACCTTTAAAATTTTTTTTATCTCTAAAATTTTTTTTATCTCACGTGTTTGGGTCCTACATGCCCATATTTTTAACAGCATGCCGTGGCATGTAACAGGATCTTATTTTTAGATGTTTTTTTTTAAGCAGATTTATGTAAGAGTAGTCCATAAAGCAAAATCAAGCCTGGTCTTAGAAACCAATTTAATATAGTTTTAAATCAGCTCAGATTCACCTTTTTGTGCACAAAGACAAATGTATACAGCTGGCTTACTCGTTCTCTCTCTTTCTTCAACAGAAGTTTGTTTAAGTGACAAGACGGTAAATGAAAATCCAGAATTTAGATCATTAGACAGTGGAAAAAACATTTTGTGGTCAGACAAAAAGATTTCAGAATCTGGGATAAAGAGAGGTCCTAATTTAAAGTAAGTATCATGCATCAATACTCCTCCTATTAGCTGATAACTGATGGGCAGAGTTTAAATAATGGTGTAAGGAATGTTTTTTTTGGAATTTAAAAGGAGAACCCAAGTATTGTGTCCCAACAAAGTTCATCCTGGTGTAGCAGCTCTATATACTCAAGCAGAATGACACTAGTATTAGTATACTGCATAAGGGTCATATAATCACTGATTGATTCCTGAAATAGCATAATCTTTTCTCTTTTCTCTATACGTGCGTTTCTGTGTGAGTGAGTGTGTGCCCAGCGATAGGTTGGCGCCCTGTCCTGGGTGTATCTGCCCAGCGCCCGAAACGTTCTCCCCTGGATGGGCATGAAGAACCCCACTGCGACCCTAATAGAAGATAAAGCAGAAGATAATGAATGAATAATATATATATATATATATATATATATATATATATATATATATATATATATATATATATATATAGAGTCATGAGAGCATATTACCCATATTACCTGCAATGTAGCTAGTGGCAAGGTACAGAGATTACAACCTCACAAGACATGCTTCAGCTGGGAACTATCAACTAGAGCTGAGGAAACCATTGTAATGGTTTCCAGACCCCATGTGTGTGCTAGTGAACTGTAATTGGATGGGACAGGATAGCTTATATTCTGTCAACCATTTCCCTGGTAGTTCCTCTGAAAAATCCCAGCTGTCATCCAGCTCGATGCCAGTGAAATGCCATTTGAGAATATACCTCTTATTTTGCTTATAGCAATAGTAAAGTTATGATACCGTTCCATCAAACTAAAAATAAAATCTAAAATAATCATTTAAATGTCATAAGTCACAACAGTAAAAATGTTAATTGTTTAGTGGAATTTACTTTTTACTTTCGCATGTGTTTTTATGATCCCACATGTGTATTTAGGAGTTTTATGTCTGGAAAACTGCCCAGCGATAGATTGCAGCTTTGTCCTGATCTGGCCAGTGCCCAAAATGTTCTCCACTGGATGGATATGGGACCCCCCACCCCCCTCCATGTACCTAATAAAGAATTAAGCAGAAGATTGAATAAATGAATGAATATCTTTACAAAAATGTTTCAAATTGAAAAGTAGCAAGGCCAATTTATTACATCCAGCTTTTTTTATTGGCATGTCTTTAAAATGTGGGAGGTAATTGGGTTGACCATAGTAAACATACCCAGACATGGAAAGGACATGACTCCACACTGAAGGAACCTTTGTTCGCCTCAACTAGCAAACAAACCTGGTACCTTGTTGCTATGAGCCTGAAGCACTAACCTCTGTGTCATGGTATCACCCACACACCCACATGTAAATAGCTAATCAAATTACACTGTGACAGAACTAATTATCAAAGCTGGTAATAATGGACCAGCATTAACATGATGCTGATAGTTGCTAAAACGCAACATCCAGAACATTAGCTTCAATACTAATTTACAAACACTTCTGCTCTAATAAAGATACTTAACTTTTAAAAAACTTACTTTTTTAAGTAAATGTAAATAATGTATATTTATAAAACGTAATAGGTCAACACTTTTTAACTTACTGACTTTAGGATTCTAAAATAATGGTACTGTATGTAAAAGATTAGCATCCATTTAAGCTGAAGTGAACAGAGTGTGTGTTTGCAGGTGTGACCAATGTACAATTATGTTCTTGAGGTAACAGCATCCTGTTGGTACGGCAACTTCTGATTTATTGGTCCTGCCAAATTGATGATGGCAATCCATCATGAAGGTCTTAATGCTAAAAAAGCAAGAAGACTATGCCCAATCAAAAGTATTAAAGAAGGTTCTGACTCAAGGTCTTGTGCACATGTCGTTTCAGTTGAGTGGAGTGACTTTATGACCCGATACAGAACTTCTGATTGCTGCTGATCTTGATGGCTTAACACAGCTGGTGTGTTTGGGTTTCATGATGTCACTGCATCCCCTGTGTTAATTGACTCTGTGCGTGTGTGTGTGTGTGTGTGTGTGTGTGTGTGTGCATTCCTGTCTCTGATTGCTGTTTGTTTATATCAGCTTTAGCTCTTTAATCATACACCAGGCCCCTGAGTCAACGGAAGGAAACTCAAATCTGACCAGCCCAGCATGCTAAAAAAATAACAAAACCTTTCTGCATATGTACACGTGTGCTCCTGCATATAGGAGATAAAGAAAAAAAAAAAAAAATGTGACTTCTGAAAAGCATAAAGTTAAAAACAGCACAATTCTTAAATATGTTAAGTATTTTGAGCATGTAGCAATGAGATGAGGAAAGACAGTTGACAGGAGAAAAAAACTCATGGACTGTCATGAACTAGCTCTTTACGATGACAGGCTCTATAATTTTTATATGCGGATAGAAACGCTTCATAACTCCAACAAAGTCAAGAAAAAAAATACAAACAACAAGAACTCTTGGTACAAACCTTGGTACAAACTTGTTCAGATAATCGGTGTAGCACTTAATGAATAAAGTCCCAAATATGTAGCTGTGGATCTACTTCTACTTAAAAAAAGTCTACTTCTCAAAAGGCCTAAGACTACAGCAAGGTCAAGTGCTTGAAGAATTTCAGGTCAGACCTTGTGTCAATCATCATATTTTAATGGGAAAGGTCGAGGCAGTAAAGTGATGCAAAGTGGCAGCACAACTGTTAAAGGCTACTGATCATCAAAAAGGAACTTTCAGAACAACCATTTAAAAAACCTTATATAAAAAAACTACCAACTGGAGAAGTTGTTAGAAAACAACAGTGCTTAGGTATTTATTTTTACCTAAAATGATGACAGTTGATAATTCAAAAGTACTTTTTCTGTTATCATAATTCTTTCATCAGTTGCTATAAAAATTACTTTATTTGTGAAGGATGCAGATGCAGAAGGATGTAGAGCAAGACAAAATAAAATGTCAGCATGGGATTGTACATTTCCCTTATATATTTCCCTAGTATCTTTAAGAAACAACTGAAAACACATCTCCTCCACAAACACCTGATATAAAATAAAATAAGAAAAGACATGATTGGATGATGATCTAAGTGTAAATGTAAAATATATGCTTTAAAAATTCATTGTACTTCCTTTATCATATAAAACCAGAGTATAGGTTGAAATTCACCGGTTGTGTTTATATGTACAGTATGTTTCAATATTTATACAGCTAAAATATTATATATGCATATATAAATGCCACCATTAAGTATTATATTCATGCACATGGACCATTTCGATATTTGACACAGGGTTCACAGGGTTAGCCTTTGGACTTTGTATATCTGGCTGTTGACTGGTATCTGGCAATATAAGGCCATTTTTTTATCACACTGTAAAATGCAAAGTTTAGTTAATCGAATGATTTATCGACTATAAAACTGTCACTTGCTGTAATGCAAATGTTCCATGACCACAGAGCACAGTAACATTACAAAATGTCCTTCGAAATGTTTTTTTCCAGTAAGCAAGTCCAAAATCACTTTACAACACAGAGAACCATGTGCTTGCAGCATTTCTGGGCTGAAAACAGTATTTTTCAGCAATAATCACGCGGTTGGACCAAAGTCAGTGAATCTGTCAGTCATCTGTTTAACTGACACTATCATGTCAACTGTGCTTACACACAGAGGAATACACATATGAACCAATCCGTGCAAGGACACTTTAGCCATTGCACTCGGTGAGACCTGGAATCGAACCGGGGAACCTCAGATCAGAAGGCTTGTTCCTTAGCCACAAGCCTATGATTGCGACAAAGCAAATTTGCACAGTACCGATTACACCTGTTCACACATTAAAAGCATGACTTGGGAAAGAGATATAATCTCATGGGTTCCGGGTGTTAAGTAAGTCTAGTTATGTACCTTATGCCTGGTTAAGTTTCCAGTCTGCTAGATGCCAGGTGTGCATAAACAACTTTAAATCATTTCTAAACTGAAGTATATTTTGAAAGATTTTAATGTATAGATGTAATTAAGACTATAGTAAGACTCATGCTATACTTTACACTTCAAAAGTAGTAAACTGTACTCTGCTGCAATTTGGAGGTACTTGTCCTAATTACAATCGATACATTGATTACACTAATATTAAACAGGTTTTATGAATACCTGGCTAAAGAACATAATATTTAATGACATAATTAAATAATAGAATAACACAGTGGCATGTCTGATTTTAAGACTATTCACCTGTTAGTGTCTCAGTCTTCCTTTTACATTATTTTACAATTTCAAGTGTATCCTCCTACCAAAATGACATTATTCATTCATTTATTATCTCCCGCTTTATCCTCTATTAGGGTCGCGGTGGGGGTTCCCCATGCCCATCCAGGGGAGAATGTCTCGGACGGTGGGCAGATAGACCCAGGACAGGGTGCCAATCCATCGCTGGGCAAAATGACATTATATACATAATAAATTAATGTAAAAACTGTTTATCTGATATAATCATATTTCTGCTGTGTCTTTTTTCAGATTACCATATCTGCAAATTATACTGATGACTGGACAAAAAGTTAAAAGTACTGCAGTGGCCATCTCAAAAGCCCACATTTTTTAACTCTTTATATATATATCATCATTATTTTTAACATCCACATTAAATTTTATATGCTGCACAATTGACTTTCTATAAACTGCAACAGGGACAATAAACAAATCAGCAGCAACTTTATCACTGCACATTTTTTGTATATATTGCATTTAGAGCTGTATGTGCATGAATGTATTTATATATTTAATGTGATTTCTTAAGAGGTTTTAATGTAGTAATCATTTATTAATCAATTAGACTATTTTGCATGTCTGTGTTTACAATGGATAGATATTACTGGTAAAAAAAATATTTTGCATTTACTTCTCAATTGTTCTTTTTCATTTGTCTGTCTCCTTCTCTTAATGCTAAGCACATGCTTCCTTTAGCATTTCTTTCAAGTCTGTCAGTCATCATGGCTGCCAGGAATATTAGTCTAAGCAGTCCAGTTGGGGGAGGGAGGGTTTCCAGGAACCAGACATTCAGTGGCTCTTAAGAGAAATTCAAAACCAAATGAATGGGAAGACTGGCAGACATACACACACACACACACACACACACACACACACACACACACACACACACACACACTCGATAACCACAAACTCTATTTAGCTACATTTCACATGTAAACCATCCATAAAATTAACAGTAAAGTTGTCTGTAATATATTTTCAGTTCTTTGAAAAATTATAAAATAAGATTAACTGACTAAATAAAATGACTAATGAAATGGTGGCTCAGTGGAACAACGGACAAGATCACCAGTTTCATGTCGGTTGTCTACGTGTGAATGTATTCATAAATGTGTTTGAATGTGTGTCTAACTTTTGATGGACTGGATGCTCCTGGAGAAGACTGTCACTGGTATGATGCTATTGATTTTAATTTTTTTAATGAAACTGCTGTTTTCTCGTTGCCTTATTGTGCTGTACATTTTTTCTGGATGTGTCACTTCAAAGATTTGTTATTTTTGTATTGTGTAGTTATTGGATGTTTTGATTAGTTTACCTATTTTTTGTGGGCACAGGGTGGTCATTGACACAGACACTGTCTCATGTGGTTGTGTGCTTTACTGACGTGTGTCTGATTTGTTATGGCTATTTATCCTCTCTGTTGAGTTTGGGCCCTAGTGGACTGTTTTTATAAGAGTCTGAAATCTAGTAGACCCTCCACAGCAAATCTGTCACTATGTGCTACCAATAATATATATTGATGTTTTGTTTTGTTTTTTATTAAAGATAAACTAGTTTGTTTGACAGCATTACTCTATTGTTAGACAAATGATCAATGATTTTAAAGTTTTTTACAAGCTAAGTTACTGTTCAAGTTAATTTATTTATATAACACTTTTTAACAGTACATTGTCACAAAGCAGCTTTACAGTGTTCGAAGCCTGAACCCTCAAATAGCGAGCAGAAATAAAAGTGACAAGGAAAAATTCCCTGTTATGTTGCTTTTAACAAAGAAACATTGGGAGGACTAATCCATGTACAGATTGTGGAGTGATCAGGTGTTTATTTTTTAAAATGATATATGTCCAAGTTTTTAACCTGATAAAATTATCCAATATAATATTTCCAACTTTTAGGTTATGTATATGGCAAACGACTGTGCTGTGCTAGCCTACTATCAAGTAAACTTAGAGGTACCACCATCATAGTAAGGTGTAAATACAATGTTTAAATATATTGTAAAAAATAAAAGTAAGGACAACTTTTGCAGAAGGTCTCAAGCAGAGAGATGCAGTAACGAGTACTTTATAATGAATGTTTATGCTTACAAGTGCACAAAAGTAGAACATTTACAAGTGCAAGAAAGTAGAATGTTTCCTTCCACAGTCCAAAAACATGGATTAAGGTCAATTGAATTCTCCAAATTCCCCCATATAGAGTGTGTAAGTGTGAGTGAGTGTCAGCCCAGCGATAGATTGGCGCCTGGTCCTGCATGTATTTGCGTAGCTTCCGAAACGTTCTCCCCTGGATGGGCATTGGGAATCCCCCCTCCACAACGCTAGTAGAGGATAAAGCGGAAGATAATGGATGGATGAATGGTGGATAAGTGGTTAGCACGTTTGCCTCTCAGTGCTGGGGATCCTGGTTAAAATCCCAATCTGAGTGGAGTTTTCATGTTCTCTCTGTTTACCACAGTCCAAAAACATGGATTTATGGTGTATTGAATGCTCCAAATTGCCCCAGAGTAAAGGATTAAGCGGAAGAGATAATGAATGAATGAATAAATAAATAAATAAATAAATAAATAAATGCTCTAAATTGCCTAATATAGTGTGTGTCTGTGTGTTTGAGGGAGTGTGCCCAGCAATAGATTGGTGCCCTATCCTGGGTGTATCTGCCCAGTGCAAAAAATGTTCTCTGTTGGATGGGTATGGGGAACCCCTCCATGACCCTAGTAGAGGATTAAGTGGAAGATAATGGATGGATGGATAATTTTAATCATAGATTGCAATATTTCTGTTCAATTATTTTTTTTTTTAATTAAATATGTTAATTCATTTTGGTGCAATAAGTTTTTACTATTTTGTTTTGCAAAAAAAGATCATTTCGCAACCATACAATTTAGTGACCACACTATTACAATTTGCTTTTACAAGGTAGTTTAAAAACAATGCATTCCTGACTTTTAAAGGTAATATTTACTGATATTTAAGACAGAAAACAGCGTAAAACAGACAACTCCCTTTTCACTGCCATGGCTAGTTCTCTTGAGTTTGAGCATGATTTGGCAAATTCGATATGTACACTCATTTGGCACAGCTGAGTGTACATATCGAAGCATTGCATCTCTTATGAACAAATTAGCAAAGTATTAAGTTCCAGGAAGAATATTTATTTCAATTGCAATTAATTCAAAAGAATATAACACACACAAACACACTCATAATGCCAGTAAACGCTCTCAAATTACAATGATGGGGGCTGGGAAGTACATTTGGGGATGTAGAAGAGCCCTGGCAGATACTTTCTAATGTTCAGTGACTGTGAAAAGGTTAAACAAGCCATGCATTTGACATACACATGTTTGATATACACTGTAAGCCAAGAATGTGATTTTGCAATAAAGAAGGCCAAGGTTTTCTTTTTTTGCATATTTGGTCATTTTTTATTTCTAATTATTGAATATGCATGCAGCTGATCCAGCAAATGTACAAGATTTGCTCTTTTACAGGAGTTCATACATACAAAAATGTTAAACAAACATAATTTTTTTTACTTTGCTATATTATATATATATATATATATATATATATATATATATATATATATATATATATATATATATATATATATATATATATATATATATATATATAAACAATGAAAACAATGATCTTAATAATAATAATAATAATAATAATAATAATAATAATAATAATAATAATAATAATAATAATATCACTGTATTTAAAATGAATTATTGCACAACAGATTCCTTTTACATTTCGTAGTAATTTATATTTTACAAATGAGTGAAGTATTTTACCTTCCTCAATTTTTCTGTTGTGTCTAATTCACTCAACTAATTTTCCATCTCCAATACTGGCCTAAAATCTATAGCTTTGGAACATTGGCTCAATCCGATTTTTGCAAAATGACACGTTAATATTGAAAACCTATTATCCTTCCCAGATCTCATTACCTGTAATGTACCACAAGGGTCTATTATAGGTCCATGTACTGTATCTCATCAGGAAATATAATATTGAGTCATATCTTCTTCTTAAAATTAATGATTCAATTCCATAAAAATGCTAAATCTGTATGAACCATATTAATTCTGGATGTCTCCTAAATCTCTACAGCTAAATGTTTTAAAAAATAAGACTTTGCTTGATGGTACCCAAAGATCCCCAATCTATTTGCCTTCATATTGTAGCATCTGAGTACTATAAATACTTTTGCTTGCAACTTCATATCACATAAGCAATTTATTTCCGTAGTCAAAGCTAAAATGAGTCATTTTTATCATAACTGACATGTTAAAGAAGAGCTTTGTGCTTTGAACAGGTTCTAGAGACATGGTATACTGGTCTTTGTCCACTAATTGTTTTTTCTTTATTTTTAGGGTTTCTATATAATTAATCAAATAAATGCTTTGCGTTGTAATGATTTATGCATATTTTATATATAATAAGTTGTGTATCTGCCCAGCACTCAAAACGTTCTCGCCTCGATGGGCATTTGAACCTACACACAACCCTAGTAGAGGATTAAGAGATAAATACATAGATGGATGTGTCTTTTTAATATAGTGCATGCAAACCTTTGACTATATATTAAACTAGATATTTAAATATGCACTGCCTGGACAAAAAAAAAATTCTATGTTCGCAATTGGATACTCTACACGCTGGTGTAAATGCAAAAGTCTAAATTGGAGAACGAGATTGCCGATACCTGGGGTCTGATAGCTTAAAGTTAGGGAAAATTATCTAAGATGACCTGACAAGACCATTTAAGGGTAATTACATTAAATATATAATCATATTGCGGCACAGTGGCTTAGTGGTTAGCACATTCGCCTCTCAGCACTAGGGATTCCCGGTTCAAATCCCCATCTGGGTGGAGTTTCCATGTTCTCCACGTGTCCGCGTGGGTTTCCTCCGGGTTCTCCGGTTTCCTCCCACAGTCCAAAAACATGGATCAAGTCAATTGATTTCTCCAAATTGCCCCATGTAGAGTGAGTTTGTGTGCATGTCTGTGTGTGTGAGTGTGTGCCCAGCGATAGATTGGCGCCCTGTCCTGGGTGTATCTGCTCAGCGATCGAAACGTTCTCGCCTGGATGGGCATGGGGAACCCCCCCCCCGCGACCCTAATATAGGATAAAGCGGAAGATAATGAATGAATGAATGAATATAATCATATCTAATTTAGGGAGCCTTTTATTGCCACTTTTGTCCATACTGTGTAGTGCAGTGACAATCTGATTTCTATCACAGGTTAAATCACTCCACAATGCTCCCTGACTTATACTTTTTTGATATTGACCAGATCAAAGGTGTGCCAGGCCCATGCCTCATAGGTTTAATGCCAATGGTATGGCATACTCCAATTGTACTTCCAATGGTATGCATTAATTCAAAAGAATATAACACACACAATACAATATAACTGTGCTGGTAACTCCAGTACTCAAAACCTACACAATATGTTATGTTTCTCACATTTGTCTACAAATTGTATCTAAAACCTATTGCAGCAGTATTGTGTATATGTTCTGGTAAATGTCCAATATTAACAAATATCACTTGTAATAGAAATACAAACTGAATCACTACTGTGTTGTGTATCATGGTCAACATTAGAATGTATGGTGAGAAATTTAAAATACACTGAGTAGACGTTGGTTATCTGACACTGGTTTAAATCTTGAAATCTCTTTCTAATTAGAAATCTCTTTCTAATGCTTTGAGATAAACATAACAATGAACATACACTAACGTCTACAACAAAAATGTTCTATTGCTTAACCACCCAAAAGGTATTTAGGCTTTACTGATACCTAATAAACAAAACGAGAAAATCTAAGTAATGAATACCAAGGCATTTAAATAAGATCAATTAAAATCACAGAAAAGATGCTGTGTAGCATGTGGAAGACAATTTAATAATTATATCATAATTATATAGAGAAATTAGAAAGTAGTCCTTATCAGACAGCAGGAGAGAGGTTTTCTAGCTGTCTTTGGCCTTACTTAGCTGTCAGTCCAAGTGACAGGCAAACCACAGGGTCTCATGTCACCAGGCGGAAACTGTCTGTCAGCTGTATGGCAGCTGTCATGACATCACTCAGAACAGAAGTGCACACAGGCAAGCATGCGTAAACTCACGAGCTGTTTAGGCTTACTCATTTTTGAGAAATCTGAACATTTGCAGTTAGGTAATGTATATATACATATTTTTAAATAATTATTTTATCTTAAATTAAGATAATAATAAAAGTGCAAGCATATAATGCAAACAATATAAAATTACTAGGTAAACAGATATATTTACATTAAAATGTTTTTAAAAAGTTGGAATGGGTTTTATTAGGGGAAAAAGCTATGCATATACCCGGGTGATAATTCAGTAGTCTGACAGAGATCACTCTGATATGTGACCTTAAAAAAAAGCAAGAAATTGTTTAATAAAGGTACACTTAAGGTTATATGTTTACCAGAATTGCCTAAATAGCACAAAACCTTTTCAATGTTAAGACCATGTGAAGCAAAATTAAAGTTCTTTTTTTTTTTTGTTCTGTACTTTTATTCATTTCACAAGTCAAGTCAAGTCAAGTAATTTATTTATATAGCGCTTTTTACAACAGTACATTGTCACAAAGCAGCTTTACAGAAGTCAGCCCACAGATACATGCACAAAACCCTACCCATAGCACACCTTACCATTCTCAAACAGAGTGGATATTGAAAACACAAAATTATATGAGCGAGAAATGAAAGGTACTGATCCATAACAGCATGACAACACAGATGACAGATGGCTATATCATCTAAGATGACTGACCTGACTCTATAAACTGTACTCAAAGCTCTCTATGTCTCTTTCTCTCTCTCTCTCTCTTTCTGTGTCTCTGTCTCTCTCTCTCTCTCTCTCTCTATCTATCTATCTCTCTCTCTCTCTCTCTCTCTCGCTGTGTGTGCATGTGCATGTTTTTCTTTTTTTTTTTTTTTTTTTTTTTTTTTTTTTTTTTTTTTTTTTTTTTTGGGTGGGGGGGTTGACAAAAATGAGGTCGATGCATGTGTGCATTTAAACTGCAACAAAGACACCAACTCTTGACCGAGGTGAAAAGAGGGAGAGATTGTGGGATGATGGACTTAAAGGTGAAGATTAACCATGGTTTGACCTGAAAAGAAAATTTGGCTGTCTGTTGATCTCTGCCAGTCTGTGTGTGTCTGTGTGTAGGTGGTTGATTGCTCTGCTTGAGCAGCGGGAGTGGGAACAGGAGGCCCTCTCCCCAGCTGCTGTCCGCACTCCTATTCTTTCCTTTTTTCTTCTATCTTTTGTTTTGTTGTCTTTCTTGTTTGCCTCCTCCTACACAGTGTTTTCACGGGCTATTTGGCTCTGAAGACCTGAAAGACTGCTGTAAATGAATGCCTTTCTGAAATAGGGAATCCTAGAGGAACAGATGTAAGTGGAATTAAAATGGTGAGTTCTGTAGTGTAAAACTTGAATGGAAACTCAACTATAATCCAGAGAGATGTACATCTTTTTGGCTGTTATTATATTTTATCCTACAGAACACTTATTATTATTAATAATAATTAATAAAAATCAATTTATTAATGACAGTTTCACAATTGGAAAGGAACTGGTAATATCTTCTTACACTATCAACTGTTATTTATTATCCTCAGTACACTAAATGTCACTGCTTGTAAAATAAACCCGTGGTTAAAGTGACAGGTTTAAGAGAGTTGCGCATGTAGTGATGATTTTAAAAGGAAGTTATGTTTTCCTGGGTTCTCTCAGTCGGATTTCCAAGTTTACAAATTTTACTGCAGCTGGATTATGAGCCCTCCATCTGGATTTTTATACTTTTCATGCATGTTTATCTGCTGAAAGAAAGATGAATAAACTAAAAGGCTTGGAGCAGAATAAGAGACTGAAAGTGGTTAAGGATATGTTTGCAGACACCTAAGGTGGTCCTGAGACTTATTAGAGTAAAAAACCAAAAAAACCATAAGTGGCTGTCAAGGTTTAAAAAACAACAGTTCTGACATGATCCCTGCTGGTCTAGACGATATTTGAGAACATAAGAACTCAACACGTTTGTATATTTTTGCCCCTAACAGATGTATTCCATGTTTCTGTATATTGCACACAGCATTCAAATTCAAGACATCCCACAAAGCAAAGACCTCTATGATTACAGGCCCCTCCCCCCAGCTCTCAACATCTGTCACTTATTATACTGACCCCTCCCTCTGCCCTTCAAGAGAGACGCCAGAAACAGCTCTTGACCTCTGACCCACAACAGGGGTCTTTGCTTCTGCTCATCACATCTTTTTTTTACATTTGTAATCTTTTAATTTTTTAAAGAAACAGAAAACAACAGAGACCTTACTTTGTGCACTTGGGCACAGTCATGCTGGAACAAGAAAGGGCCTTCCCCAATCTGTTGTGAAACATGTTGTAACAATGTGTATATATATATATTTTTTTTTTACAAATTCTTTGCAAAATTTGAATAAAATTCAATAATATGAATTAAATGGTTTATTTCCTATTTCTTATATGTATTTTATTTAAAATATTTATTTTATTAGTACAATATTCTTTGTGGTTTCTGGCCAGCATTGTCAGTCCACTCATCTCTCAATGTCTTTTGTCTAATGTCTTTTTTAGCACCTTTGCCTGATCAATAGCAGACACATTAGAACTTAGTTAATGTAATGTGGTTTTCCTCTATTGATTATTAATGTAAGATATTTCCATTCACAGTTTCATAACGTTCACTTTATGTCTTAAAGGCTGAGATAAGCTTTCTTTTCTGTGACATAAACCACAGTGATACTCAGTAAGAATGTGTTTGTCTGAACTCTGACTGAACACAGGGTAGATTTTTACACTGTTTACCATATTGCTTTTTTGCAGCACATGGGGCTCTGCAAATCTGTGCTGGCATTCCTGTATAGTATGTAGCAGGTCACTGGAACGGGCGAATGTCAAAAGCTAAACCAAGCTGAAAAGTCTCCTGTCATCGCTTTTTCCCAAAGAAAGGGAGAGAGGGGGAGAGAGAATGACATCTGATATTTGATTTCAGCGCCACCATCTGGCAGCCTGCGTGTCTCCACCAACTTTAGTTCCTACTGCTAAATAATAAAATACTGACAGACAAGAGTAGTAAAGAAAAATATAGTAGTAAAGAAGAAAAAAATAAAAAATAAATAAATAAATTTAAAAAAAAAATAATAATAATAATAATAATAAAAAAAAAAAAAAAATATACATATATATATATATATATATATATATATATATATATATATATATATATATATATATATATATATATATATATATATATATATTTACCTATATATTATTTACCTATATTTACGAAATTACTATATATATATATATATATATATATATATATATATATATATATATATATATATATATATATATATATATATATATATAGGTAATTGCGTTGCCTTTACTATTCTTTTTTAATTTTGTCTGTCAGTATATATATATATATATATATATATATATATATATATATATATATATATATTTTTTTTTTTTTTTTTTTTTTTTTTTTTTTTTTACGTTTAAAACGTTTTTTTTTATCTGTATCAGTAATAAGTTTTTTGTATGTTGTGTTTCAGTTAAAAGGGAAAAAAAAATATTATATAAATAATATAAATAATATATGTTGTGCATCGTGGACTCACCATCAGATCCTCCCATATACGTCATCAGTCCAAGCTCCACGAATCCAAGCTCCAGTTTTCAAAATGAATGATCTGATTGGTTCATACTCACCTGTCAATCAAGGCCCCGACGGCCCCGGCCCGCAGTAAGCGCTCAGTTGAGGGTTTGCATTGAGCAGAGCAGGGTCTCGCTTTTTCTCCGTCTCTCCTCATCGAAGCTTTAACCAAAGTTAATATATTACTCAAATTAACAGTATGGCGAGCAATATAACATTATTATTAACGTAATTACCTGTTGAACTAGTTTTAATTATTATTATTATAATTCTTGTTTGTTTTATTTTATATACCACTGTATTACTACAAGTAATAATAGTAGAAATGTTAAAAAAATTTAATTACAATTACTATAAATTAAAATAAAACAATAATACACATATTTATAATGTTAATACTGCTTATTGTGCAAGATTCATGATGTTACAGTTAGTATCTTTTTTTTATATAATTGTATCAATTATATAATGCATTATAAACAACAGTTTTACAATCTCTGCTTTAACAAGTAATAAATACTACTAATTTATTTTTAATACTTTATCAGCAGTAGTATTAAGTCATATATATATATATATATATATATATATATATATATATATATATATATATATATATATATATACACACACACAATATAAATTAAGGTTTTAGTTTTAATGTTACTTCATAGATTTTTTATTACCTACTCCAACCAGAAGCTATATTATCGAGTATTTTGATTGTTATTATTAAAAATTACAACAATAATAATGATAATAACATTGTTAGTAAGAGTAACAAATATTATTATTATTATTATTATTATTGTTGTTGTTGTTGTTGTTGTTGTAGCAAAAAAGGTCTTTCTGCGAAAAAAATCCAGTTTAGTGGATTAGTTTAAAAAGTGCTATGAGCTAAAGTCAATCTGCTGCTATTGCTCCTGAAGTAGCCTCTACTGTGTCCAACTTGTATTTACTATTATATCTGCAGCACTTATATGCTCATGCATCAGCAAAATCGCTGTTGATCTGAAGAGCAGCAGCCATTAACGATTTATAAATCAAATTAGTGCTCAATTGATCGCTGGGTAAGTGGATCGGCCTGAAGCACATGGGAGTGACGCCACCCTCACAGTCTGTGCTGAACTGCAACGTCACTATAATCTGACCAATCCGTGATATGGGGCGTGTTTATGTTTCTGTCTCTCTCTCTCTCTCTCTCCCCTCTATGTATTCTATATTTATTAAAATTGCGAGATTATTCAGAATTACAATTAAAATTAGATCATGATGAAATTGTCGGCGGCACGGTGGCTTAGTGGTTAGCACGTTCGCCTCTCAGCGCTAGGGATTCCCGGTTCGAATCCCCATTTGTTTTTCCATGTTCTCCCCGTGTTGCGTGGGTTCCTATATTCCGGTTTCCTACAGTCCAAAAACATGGATCAAGTAAAAATAAAATTGCCCCATATAGAGTGTGTCTGTGTGAGTGAGTGTGTGCCCAGCGATGGATTGGCGCCCTGTCCTGGGTTTTAGCGCCCTAGATGTTCTCCCCTGGATGGGCATGGAGAACCC
Source organism: Corydoras sp. C115 (assembly GCA_019802505.1). Lineage (NCBI taxonomy): Eukaryota > Metazoa > Chordata > Actinopteri > Siluriformes > Callichthyidae > Corydoras > Corydoras sp. C115. The sequence continues at coordinate 638,155 of JAFMOC010000005.1, forward strand.
CACCGCGACCCTAATAGAGGATAAAGCGGGAGATAATGAATGAATGAATGAATGAAATTGTCCCCGTTTATAGCATAGCTACATAGCTACAGTTCTTTGTTTTTCCTTACTTTAGTACCTTCATATATTGTTTACATCTACACATGATGTAAAAATAAGATGCTGTTCATTAAATGGTAATACAAACAGTAAGCAACATTTTTTTACTGAACAAGAACCACCACGAAGATAATATTCTTTATCCTCAGGTCAAAAAATGTTGAATTAATACAGAGGTATAGTTTTTACCAGCAGATGGCAGGGCAGCACTGCTCAATACACCCAGACTGTGCACATTCTTGAATGAGTAAGTGTTTGAATGAATAAGTGTGTGTGTGTGTGTGTGTGTGTGTGTGTGTGTGTTTATCAAAATCTCACTTCAAAATGCTCTAACAGCTAAAATCTGTAAGTGTATTAATTCTATTTAGTTGCACATTTGTTGAAAAGATATCCTTTCATTCATTATCTGCCGCTTTATCCTCTATTAGGGTCGCGGTGGGGGTTCCCCATGACCATCCAGAGGAGAACGTCCCGGGCGCTGGGCAGATAGACCCAGGACAGGGCGCCAATCCATCGCTGGGCACACACTCACTCACACAGACACACTCTATATGGCGCAATTTTGAGAATTCAATTGACTTGATCCATGTTTTTGGACTGTGGGAGGAAACCGGAGAACCCGGAGGAAACCCACGCAGACACGGGGAGAACATGGAAACTCCACCCAGATGGGGATTCGAACCGGGAATCCCTAGCACTGAGAGGCGACCGTGCTAACCACTAAGCCACCGTGCCACCTGAAAAGATATGGGTTTGGTAAAACATGGAAAACAAGATTCAATGTTTAAAAAACTGAATGTTAATGATCTTCAACTTTATCAGCAGGTGACAGGATCACAGTGCACATTACATAGATCCATCCATCCATTATCTTCCGCTTTATCCTCTACTAGGGTCGCGGTTCAATTGACCTCGTTCCATGTTTTTTGGACTGTGGGAGGAAACCAGCGAACGCGGAGGAAACCCACACAGAGCCGGGGAGAACATGGAAACTCCATCCAGATTAGGATTCGAACCGGGAATCACCAGCGCTGAGAGGCGAACACTAACCACTAAGCCACCGTGCCGACCTCACATTACATAAAGACTACACAATTTCTTATCTCGTGGGCGTGTGAGTAAAAGTGTCTATACATTCCGTATTCTAATACAAACTTATATTCCTGTTTTCAGATACAGAATTAAAAACTTAAAAAAAGGTTTACATTTTTCCTGTGGTGGAGGGTTCCCTATGTCTCTCTAGGGGAGAAAATTTTCCCACCAAAGATATAGTGTTATGGTTTTTTTATTATTTATTTATTTATTTCTAGATTTACAGTTTTTTACCTGAAATAATCGTAACCTGCTCCAAAGTTAAAACATAAAACAGAGCAGCAGCTTCCAGGACTTTCAAAGTGAGAACAAAAATAATATGTCTTAAGTTTTACAATGTTCATATTAAAAATGTTTTTTTTTAAATCATCATATTGCAGCAACAAAATGACTTTAATATCAAATGCATTCTGGTAGATAAAGGTGCAGATCTCAGGTTTGATGGTGTTTGGTTTGTGATCTGGGATAGTCTGCTGGCATTTCACGTTTTCCTCCAGCTCATCACTAGTAGAGGGTGTGGCACTGAAATAATGCTGTTCCAAGGAGCCTACTAAACAAAGTAAAGTCTGCAGCATCTGACCCTTTTAATTCTGCTGTTCTAGTCAGCTATGCCGGAGTCCCATGCTGCACTGTATTAACAAACTCTGGTTATTACTTAAAAACTGTGCTTTATTAACTCTAACTGCTTTTTTATCTTTTTTTGAGTTGTCATCAGCTTTTTTGAGGTGTTGTCAGCTCTTTTCTCCATGGCACTGCCGGAGCACAGTGACTACAACAAATTCCTGATGGAACCTGGATTTCAGTTGGGCTGGTGGTGTTGCAGTCCTACCAGGATGGCCTCACTGGAGTTATAAAAATGGACACCTGATCTCTAGAAAATCTGTACATGGCTATCCTACACTGATGATGCTGCTTGTGGGATGAACCCCCCACTGAGCCTTGGTCCTCCAAAGGTTTCTTTCTTCCATCCATCCATCCATCCATCCATTATCTTCCGTTTCATCTTCTATTAGGGTCAAGGGGGGGGGGGGTTCCCCATGCCCATCCAGGGAAGATATGGGCGCTGGGCAGATACACTCAGGACAGGGCGCCAATCTATCTTTGGGCACACACTCACTCACACAGACACACACACAAACACACTCCATAATTTGGAGAATTCACTTGACCTTCATCCATGTTTTTGGACTGTGGGAGGAAACAGGAGAACCTGGAGGAGCTCCACCCAGATTGGGATTTGAATCCCTAGCGCTGAGAGGCGAATGTGTTAACCACTAAGCCACCGTGCCGCCCTAGGTTTCTTTCTTAAAAAATTGTTTTTTTTCTTGCCACTGGCACTATGGCTTGCTCTTTGGGAGTTCAGGTTTACAACACTAAAAAAAGCTGCTTTTTGACAATTTACTATGGTAAAAAAAAAAAAAACACTATATAAATAAATGAACTAGAACTTGGGAAGGTCCACAGTTCCACTGTGTCGATCTATAAATTTCCACTGACTTTATCCTATATGGATTATATTTCAAAGATTCTCCTCTTCTGTGTATTTTGGTAATGGGCCTGCTCGTGTGTTGTCATCGGGGAGTTGTATAAAAATCTGATAAGAGACAGCACACTTCGAAGAGGTCAACAAAAGTTTAAAACAAGAAAAATCTCTAATATAAGTAAAATAACCCTTTAAAAATAGTAAAAGTGCTTAAAAGTAAGAATACCTTTGAGAACTGTGTGTAGTGAGACAGTGCAGGTGGGTGTGGGATGTTGTGCCATATAGTGTGAAAGATGTAATAAATCGAATTATAAAAAATTAATATTGATGGATAAACATCCATCCATCCATTATCTTCTGCTTTATCCTATATTAGGGTTGCGGTGGGGTTCCCCATGCCCATCCAGGGGAGAAAGTCTCGGGCGCTGGGCAGATACACCCAGGACAGGGCGCCAATCTATCGCTGGGCACACACTCACACAAACACACTCTATATGAGACAATTTGGAGAACTTAATTGACTTGATTCATGTTTTTGGACTGTGGGAGGAAACCGGAGAACCCGGAGGAAACCCACATGGACATGGAGAGAACATGGAAACTCCACCCAGATGGGGATTCGAACCAGGAATCCCTAGAGCTGAGAGGTGAACGTGCTAACCACTAAGCCACCGTGCTGCCATATTGAGTAAACAGTGTTACATATTTGGATTATGAACTTTGTAGAAAGTGTTTAGGTATAGGAAAGATTGTAAAGTGTGCTGTGTTAAAATGCACTAAAATGTATTTTTAACAATAAAATTATAGATTGAATGGGCATAATCAAGCCAGTTTTGTGAAATTAATTTGTGTAATTAATTTCAATAATGTGAAATATATAAGAAAGTAAGTAGGGAAAGTAGGGAAATTTTAAGAAAGAATGTGTGAAGTGAATTTAATATATTTAAAAATAATTCATTATATTCATTATATTCCGCTTAATCCTATATTAGGGTCGCGGGGGGGTTCCCCATGCCCATCCAGGGGAGAACATTTTGGGCGCTGGGCAGATACACCCAGGACAGGGCTCCAATCTATCGCTGGTCACACACTCACACACACAGACACACACTATATGGGGAAATTTGGAGAACTCAATTGACCTTGATCCATGTTTTTGGACTGTGGGAGGAAACCGAAGAACCTGGAGGAAACCCACGCGGACACGGGGAGAACATGGAAACTCCACCCAGATGGGGATTCGATCCGGGAATCCCTAGCGCTGAGAGGCGAACATGCTAACTACTAAGCCACCGTGCCACCCATGAGATGAACTACGTATGGATTAATTCGATAAGGAGACATGAGTGGCCTGATGTACGAACTTGCAGAAAAGGAACAAACTGACAAGACTGAGGACCAATCAAATTGACCAAAACCTTAGACTATACAGCTTTTTAATTTTTAAAAAAAATGGACACAAACTGTACATGGCTGTCCTGCACTGTTAATGCTGCCTTGGTTCTCCCAAGGTTTCTTCCTCAAAAAACAACATAACAGGGAATTTTTCTTGTCACTTTTTTCTTGGAACCTTAGATCAAAACTATGTAAACTCCTAACATGGAGCCAAAGTGTTTTATTTCTGGGTGTTAATCCAACTATAATTAATTGACGACACCCATGCTCATGGTAGTACCAAGGGAGAGAGACAGTGAGGAAGGACGCTGATCCGACCGAGACAGACAGGTAACCTAACAGTGTCAAAAGGGGCTGTTTAAGGAAGGGCTTAAGTAAACTAACACACAGGTGGGTTCTGTGCTCAGGGTTTTCCCCACACCTCACACCTCCATAGATCATAGAGACCAGCTGCTACTTGAATGGGCTATAGCTTGTTCCCCCTCTCACAAAGAAAGCTCGGCCTGCAATGCTCGTCTCGACCTGCATCTGCCATTCAATAATGGCCACTTGGTAAGCCCCACCCAAACCCCACATGCCTCAAGACTGGTTATATTCATTACCCATACCACTGTAGGAGATATTGGATTAGGTCTCGACATTACTGACATGTTTAATACAAGGGATGCAATGCAACTTGTGACTGAGGTGAGTGCTAACTGACTGTACACACCTGCACAGCAAATGCACAAAACTAACTAGCCATCTTATTCTCTGGGGCTACATGCTTATATATTTAACAGCCCAAGGCGGTTGGAACCCAAGTCTTGCCCAAATAGGCGAAAGGGCACTGAGGGCCAGATTGAGACACGTACATAGAAGGGTAATTACATTGGCTACCTTTTTACTTGTATTTACTGTTGTCGGCAAGATTCTGAGCAGGCCTTTACCTCCCAAATGCATGGAGTGGAGAAACCGATCACTGGAACCAGTCAAGATTCAACAAAGCCTATGCCGACAGTAAAAAGCATCAGCCAAAGCAAACGATCAAGAGCACCAACTGGTGGACTACCTGTGAAAAGGAAAAAAGACTGAGCAGACAAAAAGAAGGAAAAAAAAGAAAGAGGATAAAAAAACAAATAGACCAACCACCACCTCCATAATACGCCTAGAAGAGCCAAAGACCATGGGACTAACAGGGCCCATCCCAAGTGTAGTAATAAGTGAACAAGACCAACTTGTCGTCCAAAGAGCACAAAATATATATAAAGCATCTGTCTGAGATACAGCGGCCCTAGCAAGAGAGAACAATAAGAGAAGAATGGGTGACAAAGAGGCAGTGGGAGACCTAGGTGTCTCCATTGTCAGCAAGTCCCGATGAAGAGAAAAGAGGACAAGAGGCCTGGGAGAAGAGCCAAAGGCCACAGGGGATGTGCTAGGCGCTATCCCCATGGCTGTAACAGAACCCCCATGGTCTCGCACCAAGGTCCTAGCAAATCAAGGCAAGGGGTGTCGCTCAATAATGCTCGATACCGCAGTTGGAAAAAGAACAAGTTAAGTATATAAACAGTAAAGAGTAATAAAGCAACAAACATATCAAGTTATGGAAAAAGATAATAGCAAACAGAATGAACACGAAGTGACATGGAATCTGACAGAAGGGTTAATAGGATTGGGCCAAGGAAGGTAAAAATTAATTCAACAAGGTCCAGCAGAGCTGAGGCGTGCATTCCGGAGCATGATGGGGTGGAAGAGATCAAGACAGAGTTAAACATTTGTGACGCCAATAATAAGGAAACAGAGCCCCAACAAGGCTGGATGGACCTGCTAAGAGCAGGAACTCCAAGAGAGGAAATAGACAAAATCAGTACGGAGGAAATGAGGAAGAAATGGACTAGACTAAAACCAGGACATCAGTAGTCCCCATTGGCCCGGAAAAAGAACAGTGCATGCAGAGCAGACAGATGGGGAGAATGGAACTCACACCTTACCGACTACATATGGTAACTGATTTGAAGAGCTGGACCATGACTGTCATGACTGTTGTTGTTGTAAAGTGAAGAAAGGAATAAAGAAGCTAGAGAGGAGTCCTGGGGAGGAGCCCAGAGCAATAGGCTCCGGGCCACCCCAAGGATGAAGATCCTTCAACACTCCCTGCAATTGGCGATCTATTCTCCCTTGCAAATGAATAGGTTGGGCAGAGTAAACCCGAAGTCAGATCCACAGATCAGTGAACATGGGAACATGTAGCAGTTGATCCTGGGAAACCTGCCAGCAGGCAAGTGTGTGTGTGTGTGTGTGTGTGTGTGTGTGTGTGTGTGGTCGCATGTGTGTAAGTGAATGAGAGCACAGGATAGCAAAGCTGACAGCCCAACGCAAAACAACCGAGAATACCAACCAGGACCAAAGACCCCAACACCAGAAAACAAGGGAATGAGCAGGGAGGCCCGATGCCTCAATTCAAACAACGGAGAGGACGAGTAGGTTTACCCACCTACGGACAGAAAGCTTCCAGAAAGCTTCCAGCAACTGTCGGACTGCATGGCCAGCAGAGAAGGCTGGTGACCCAAAGAGGATAAGATTCTGGACAACCTAAGCCAGGCCTGGTTGCAGCCAACAATATGCAGGAGGACCGGTGAGCCGATGACGGGTAAGATCCTGACAACCTCAGACAGAAGCTGGCCCAATTGAAGAAAGATGGCATGGTGAACCTGGAGTAGTGTACGGAAAAGACCATGACAAGACCACGCCCTCGACTGAAGGCTGGTATATGGTGGAGTATATTTCAAAGCTTTGGCAAAGATTAGCAAGATCACTACACAATCTGTACATGGCTGTCCTATACTGTTTATGCAGCCCCGGCCGCTCAAGTCCCCCACTGAGCCTTGGATAAAAAATTCACTTTGAATAAAAGTGTCTGCTAAATGACTAAATGTATATGTATTTCCAATTTGAGTTAATGGTGTCTTCTGGAGCAAAAGACAAATGAGTGTCATTAGCATAGCAATTGTAAGAGAAACCATGTGCCTCGATGATGGTGCCTATAAATGTTACGTGCAATGAAAAGAGAAGGGAACCAATTACTGAGCCTCGAGGGCCTCCAGTGAGTACTTGGTGAGAGTTTAGAATCGAAAAGTTTGTTCTGTGCAAGAAAACGAGACCTGTGTAGATACCACCCCTTGGCTTTTGAAGAAGAGTTTTAAGTATAACCTGTTTAAAAGAATCATGAAAAGTACCAGAGGTGAGAAAGGTGTGTAAGTGTTAGTGTGATAGAAGAAGCAACGGACAGAAGGAAGTGAGATGGCTATAGATGAAGTAATTAGTTTTGCTAGTAGAATCTTGCAGATGTCCAATTTAGAGACGGGGAGAAAGAGGAGTAAGATGCAGTGTTTGCTGATGTCCTCGATCTTCTCTGTGAAGAAAGTTGCAGAGACATCAGCTGACAGAGAGGTATTGGGAGGGGGAGAAGGTGGACTAATTTAAGTGTTAAATGTACTAAATAAGGTGCAAGCCTCTGAAATGCATCATACTTTATACTGAAAGAACAAGGATTTAGAGGCAGTTTTGTTCCTCGAGAAGTTGGCGAGGGAAGACTGGTATGTTTCTAAATCTAAAGACAGACAGGAATTATGCCACTTTGTTTCAGTAAATCAAAGAACAGTGTGTTGCTTTTGAAGCACCTCTGAATGACAAAGTGATCTGACTCATGAAGTAGCATTTAAAAGTAATACAAGTCATAATGAAGTCAAGCTGGTTGCCCGCTCGGTGAGTAACTGAAGTGCGGAGAAGATGGAAGTCCAGGCTATAGATAAAAGAAAGAAACTTGGTAGCATAAGGTTGGTTTTCAAATGAGAGGGCTGAACTTCTACATGAGGTACGAAATAGCAGCAGACCAAAACTAGAAACCGCTACCACTAATGGCAGCTTTATCCGCACTAACAGTACAGAACGGTTAATGTCTAAAACTCTCAGTATGTATGCAACCACCAAAGATTATGCAATAAAGGAACAGGTATTACCGTAATCCCATAGCTGCCAAGACATTTTGGTATTAAAGGCAAACAGCCTTTCTTAGGACATGAACCAGACACCAGCAACAGAACAAACATAATATATTTTATTATTTTTAATAAGTCCAAAAACTTGTAAACTTGATATTGTGGCCAAAAGAACTATTAATTTTCCTAGGAACTGTCCATGGCTTTGACACATTTGTGTGATGCTAATATCGCCAAGGTTGTAAGTTCGATCCCTGCGTCTTCCATTTACGCAAAGACATTTTGGATTTAAAGGCAAACAGGTTACAACAGTCAGCCAGCAATCAATCAGTAAAAAGTTTACAGGCCATTGCTTTGAATGATTTTTGCACATCTGCATCCACAGGACATGACTAGTCTAGATTGTGGCCCACTCTTCCTAAAGATTCTTTTACAGTTTGGTGACTGTTGTTGTTTTTTTTTGGCATAACTTTGTCACCAAGGATTTTCAAGAGGTTTTCAAGACTGAACCCAAAGTGTCTAAAGAAGTCAGTGAAAGGTAGAGGAGAAAGTTTCATGGTTTGGGAAATGTTTTGGACAGCAGGAGTTGGCCCTCTCATACAGCCACATGGCAAAGTGAATGCAAGTGTCTATCTGAACCTTCTTTAAAAGTAGGTGGTTCATTCCTTATGTTTATCACTCCATCAGCCAGTAATTTTCATGCAGGACAATGCCCCTGTCTGTCACACAGCAAAACGGGTAGAGCAGTTCCTTAAAACTGAAAACAGTAAAACAATGAAATGGCCGGCCCAGAGGCCTGATCTAATCCTGCTCTCTAATAATGATCATCACGTTTTTCGCAAAATAATGATTTTATGTTGGAAATCTTTGGTAAAACACTGTTTTAGTGGCATGGTGTTCCTCTTACAAACAATCCTTCAAATGTTCTATGTAGATTATTTCTAAAAAATAAAAATAAAAATAAAAAAAACAATTGTTCATATATTGTTCTCTAATTTTGATCTCCAGTGTCCATCTTACATCATCAATGCAAAATCAGCCCTGAAACTAGGAAGATAATGGTCTATCTGGAGTACTAACAGGCTGGTTATCTCAGTTTTTAAACTGTGTTGCTAATAATCCCTTAGGCAAAGGTTTTCTACCTATATCTGCCATTTGTGCAGAGACATTTTGGTTTTAAGGCAAGTCTTTCTCTAGACATGAAATAGACTCCAATTACAATTCATCTCATTATCCTGTGCTTAATCCTATACTAGGGACTAGGGTCATATGGGGGTCTCTCATGCCCATGTAGGAGGGACACTTCGGGGGCTGGGCAGATAGACCCAGGACAGGGTGCCAATCCATTACTGGGCATACCCTCACTTACAAAGACACACTATATAGAGGCAGTTTAGAGCAGCCAATTCACAAGGATTCACAGCAAACAAGGATAACCCTAAATAGAAAGAACCCGGGCCACTACACCTGAGAATCAAGCTGAACCAACAGCTGCACCCACTGTTACATTCATTCATTTATTATCTTACAGTTAATTCTCTACTAGGGTTGCGGGGGAGGAGTCGGCCATGTTCATCCAGGGGAGAACGTTTCGGGCAATGGGCAGATACACCGAGGACAGGGTGCCAATCTATGGACATACTCACTTACACACACACACAAACACACTCTATATGGGGCTTTCGATTTACCTTGAATCCATGTTTTTGGACTGTGGGAGTAAATTGGAGAACCCAGAGGAAATCTATGAGGACATGGGGAGAACATGGAAATTCCACCCAGATTTGAACCTGTTCCCCAGTGCTGAGAGGCGAACATGCTAACCACAAAGCAACCTTGCCCTCCCCGATAATTCACCTTTTCTTAAATAAAGTTACTCACAGTATACACATTTTTATTGTGTCATGAACACTTACTTGAAATTACCCAAAACATTAGCTTTCATGCTGTTTTTAAAATAGTCACATTGAGGACATTCATTCATCCATCCATTATCTTCCGCTTTATCCTCTATTAGGGTTGCGGGGGGGTTCCCCATGCCCATCCAGGGGAGAACGTTTCGGGTGCCGGGCAGATACACCCAGGACAGGGCGCCAAACTATTGCTGGGCACACACTCACGCACACATACACACTCTATATGGGGCAATTTGGAGAACTCAATTGACTTGATCCATGTTTTTGGACTGTGGGAGGAAACTGGAGAACCAGGAGGAAACCCACGCAGACACGGGGAGAACATGGAAACTCCACCCAGATGGGAATTCGAACCGGGAATCCCTAGTGCTGAGAGGCGAACGTGCTAACCACTAACCCACCATGCCACATTGAGGACATATCACTTGGTTTTCGTTTAAAAATATATATACATAAATCGTCCATCCATCCATTATCTTCCGCTTTATCCTCTACTAGGGGGTGGGTGGGTTTCCCATGCCCATGCAGGGGAGAACGTTTCGGGCGCTGGGCAGATACACCCAGGACAGGACCACAATCCATCGCTGGTCACACACTCACTCACACAGACAAACACACTAAATATGTGGCAATTTGGAGCATTCAATTGACCTTGATCCATGTTTTTGGACTGTGGGAGGAAACCCAGAGGAACCCGGAGGAAACCCACGCAGACATGGGGAGAACATGGAAACTCCACCCAGATTGGGATACGAACCTGAATCCCCAAGAGGCGAACCACAGTGCCACCCCTATACATGAATCGTATTTTTTACAACATTTTTGTTGTTTTAACATCTAAACAACATAAAGATGTAAGTGCTTCGTTGAGTGCGAAACATTTGTAAAACATCGCTATTTGTTTGAAGCAGGTTAGTAGGTCAAACTACCGCAGGAGTGTCCGGATGTGACGTCTGAACGGTCACGCCAACGGTTTAATCGGTTTAACATAATTCTTTAAAAAATCTCTCCAGAAACCACTCGTAATTTAATTGAATCTTTTACATCTTACGAGGCTTTAATCGCGCCGCTCTTAAAAGTTGAAACTGCTCGGATTTTAGTAAAAGAGTTGAATTCTGAGGTAGAGACGAGCAGGGGCGGCTGTGCAATGAGACGATTGTGATTGGCTGAGCACTTGACAGAACTGTGAAACGGACCAATGGCCGCTTGTTGCGATGGTGCTCTGCGCGAGCTCGTGGTGGCGAGGCCCCTCCTCCTCACGCCGCGGTGCTGAGAGACGGGCGGCGGGTTGGTATCGTGAGGGAATTTAGTCTGTTGCTAGCGTGAAAGTTTGTGGCCCACCTCAAAACATGGATTATTAAGCGGCGTGTTGATTAATGGCGTGTTATGGGAGTTAGGGAACGGTATGGGTAAGACTGAGTCCGGTCAGGAAGAGCCGCGGCTAGTGAGGTAGCTTGTAGAAGAACGCTCGGCCGCCTGGGCTGTTCCCTTTGTCTGACAGGAGCCGGGAGGCAGCGCGTGCTCTTTTGTTTGGCCGGTCCGTCTTTGCCTCTTTGTTTAAAGCAGAGAACTCGGTCGGTTCGGTTAAACCATGCAGAGGAACACCAAAAAACATTTGACGGACGGTCTGATTCAGTTCACGATCTTCCTCAGTCTGCTCGGCGTGCGCGTGGACATCGATTCCTATTTGAACGCCAGCTTCAATTCGCTGCTTGTCGAGATCGACGGAGGGTCGAGTTCGGCTTTCATACAGACCCCGCTCCATCATTACCGAGACAGCGAGGCCGGGTATCACCTGCACCACAAATGCCCCGAGTTGGAGTACGAGCTGACGAGCCGCCAACTGCTGAGCGAAGTGCGTGCTCTCGGCTCACCGGCTCGCTTCCCCACGCGACTCAGCGCGTGGCTCGTGCACCTGGTGCCGAACGAAGCCGGAGCTCATCCGCCACCCAGCACCGTCACCGCGGGCCCGCAGCAGCCAGACGCCGCGGACCGCCACGAGGAGGACGACGAGCCTCACGTAAGCCCTTCACCCGTTTCCTCATCTGTCAACATTGCACTTTTTAGCCAACTAGCTAACCGTTTAGCTAACTTGGTAAATGATTTTTACGTTTTGTTCTACAACCAGCTCGCAGAGCAGGGCCACGATGTAATGCAATCGAATCCGTCGTTTGAACCGTAAATGTAATCTGGCTAAAACTTCCCGTGCTTGCTGATCATTTCGCTTTTAAGTCGATACCACATTAAAGAACTCTCAGCTGCACACTTAAGCAAAGTGAAGGCGTGTTCACTCTATAGGTTGTCATAAATTGATGCATTAATCTGCAGGTGCAACCTGGATTGCCTCATAAGGTAAGGACAAAATTGTTCGAGGAAATCAAACATAGTTCTAATTCATGTAACCTTTTAGAAATTATCTTGACTCAGATATAGATGATACCATTGTGCGTTGAATTGTCTTATCGTGGCTGCATCTCAGTCACTTTTACTTTCTCTTCCTAGTGCTTGCTGATTCAGTTACTTGTACACCACATGTTTGATAATGTTACAGCTACACATATGTCAACTCTACATTTATTTAAAGTAGATTTGTTCCTACCAGTTGTGATGAGTCAGAAAGAGAGCTCAGCTTATTTAAATTTTTATGAGTTTTTTTTTTTCATCCTCTGTGGTTCAGTTATCTAACATCTAAATGTGATGGAGAACAAGCCTCAAAAACTGGAATACTTCAAGGGTAAACTTCAGTGAAGAGAGCAAACGAGAAGCATAAATGTACATCTCCACAAAACTGTAGTGGGTACCAATTACATTTGGCATTAAGTTGAAATCCTGTTTATATTTGATAGACACTGTTATCCAAAGCAACTTACAAGTATCTTAGTAGGGGTCAGATCACAGGGTTGGTTACACAGCTCCCCTGGAGCAAAGAGGATTAAGGATCTTGCTCAAGGACCCAGAGTGGTAAGCTGGGCTTTAAACCTACAACCTTCAGATTGACAGCCCAACACTCTAACCACTCAGCTACCACACCCTTGGTATCAGTTTAAACCCCAACCCTAATGATATCAGTTTAAACAGGACACTGTTTTCTCTCATTCTTTTACTTTCTATTTAAATTTCTTGTTTGTCCACTTAAGCTTTATAATGAACCAAGCAAGTCACAGCATGATTTTCATTCAGTAGGAAAATTTAAATTGTGCTTAGTGATGATGATTTCTATAAGTTTTATACAACAGAAAACCACCAGTTTTAATGTGTTTCTAAAGAGTAAATTATTGTTTAAAAAATCAATGCACAATTAGCAGGTGTACTGGTTTAATGTTGTAAAATTATTTGTTGCATCATAAGGAACAGATGCCAGATTATGTCACAGTTGGTCAGTAAAGAGGAACAACAAAGCCGAATAGCTCACTGAAAAAGCTGCCTTGACTGGATAATTATTAAATCCTACACAGCAACCACAAAATTGAGTAAGAACCCTGTTGCAAAATTTCGCATTATTTTTCAGTGATAAGCTTTTTGGTGCAGTGATTAGCTGTCTCATCGCACAACAAGAAAGTCCTGGAATTGTTTCCTGGTCAAAGCAAACAAGGCTTTTTTTCTAAGTAGTTAGTATGTTCTCCTTATGGGGATGGTACAAAATTGCTCTTTAGTACCAATGTTTGCTTCGATGTTTAAATTTAATTTAAGTTTAAATATTTATAGTGTTTGTTTTTCAGTAGTATATTGCTTTAAATCAGCTTTTCAATTTTCTAAACCTAAAAACTCCAAAGAGCAAGCAGTGGTGACTGAAAAAGAAAAACCTCCGTTATTTATGGGGTATTTTTGTGTGTTTTTTCTAAACCTGGATCCTTAAGAGGGACAATGTACTATACACTGATCCCTTTTAACTGCTAAAATTGATAAACTATATTTAATATAAACCAAATTCCAATTTAAAACTGTGTTCTGCTAGCTGTTACTTGAGCTGGAGAGATTCATAATACCATGGGCCATAACCCTGGAATTTTTAATGTTTTGTACTAATCACTCTCAGAGGTAATTTTACAAGAGCAGACACACACACACTTTGGTGCTACAACCGATGTCTCGTTAAAATTTAGTTATTAGCAGATGCTTTTACCCAAAGCAACTTACAAATGAGAAAACAACACAAGTGAGTAGTTAAGGAGAAACCAGCTACACTGTATTATCAAACCTTATTATTATCCAATTTGAATTTATTGTTTAGATCTGTTCTGTGTCTGTTTTAATATGAACACACACACACATACACATCATTTTGCTTAAATTATTCAAAAGCACATTGATGAACACCAGGATATAACCTTTTAAAGCCATTCTCATTACAAGATTTGAACAAAGTTCATCTCAAAACAGTTCTTCTTCAAATTGTGAAGACTAAGCAACCAGGATGAAGGTATTCATACTGGATTTACAAATATAACAATGTTTTTGTCAGCCTTGCCTGATTGCTTAAAGTTTGAATAATAGTAACAACTTAACAGGGTTTTTGTAGCTACTTTATTATTTTTTTTACTATATTGTATATTTCGACCTACCCTGTTTAATTTCATATATATATATATATATACAAATTATGAAGTTGTAAACATGTGCATTTCATTTTTGTGAAATTTATCCAAAACACTTGGATCTGATTAAGTGCTATGCTGTAGGTATTTTTTACATTTTTACATTTACAAAGCAATTTGCCTGTATCATGATGAACACACTGGTACATCCGCTCAGGCAAATATCTGTCCATTCCTTGTCCTACTGATTTCCTGAGAGTCATTCCTCCAGAAATGATTATTAATTTACTACACAATATGTATTGCCATTCTAGCATGCCCAGACACAAGAGGGATGTGCACAGACAATTAATATTCATTCTCTAATCTGCTTTCCTGGCTCCGCCTATTATTCTCAAATCCGGTCTCGGTTAAATAGACGCCGTCATTACTGGCCTTTAAAACACCATTCTGTGGTGGGTTCATAAAGTTTTTATTCCTTGCAATAGTAGGAAATAATGAACTGACCTTTCTTTAAAACCACATGATTTACAAGTAGGCAACTAACATCTTTTTTGTTATTGTAGTTTAAGCTTTGTACCCTTATATTGAAATCAATGCAACTGGCTTTCAACTGATCACCTGTCACTATGGTTACCACACAAAAAAGACTGTTTTACAACAAAAGCTGTTGTGTTGCTTATAAAGCTTGTTGTATATATTTTTGACACTTAACTAGTTATTTCTTTAACCAAACATTTTACTTGGGCATTCCACACCAAGAAATATTGCTCTAATGCAATAGGAACTGAATTGATTACTAATGAGTATGTGGTAGTAGTATGTAGTATTACTTGTAGTGGTGGTGAAGGGTGTAAGTAAATTATAAGTACAATGATCTTGTTGAATGCTAAATTGGTTTCAATTTACCTAAAACTGCAATGGAATTTTATAAAATATTTATAACTATGGGCATGTTTCTCCGAGTCGTCACTCGTTTACAGTGCAGTGCCAGTGTTTTACTCTGCTGTATTCACCCCAAACTATGTGTTAAATTATTACATTCATCTCAACATTTCTTTTTAGGAGGCTACTTTAAATCAAACAAGACAGGAAGTTGTGAAAGATGAGGAAGAAATTGACAGTGATTCACCAAATCATCTTGCTGAAAATTCAACACTGGCGCAAGAGGTACGTTAATTAATTAATTAATTAATTATTTATTTACTTAGACTTGTTTTTTTATCCATTTAGGTTTTATCTTGTAAAATCTTCAAATGGTCTGTATATTATATGTGTAAGCTTCTTCACAGCAGTATTTTGTCTTTACCCTTACAGGGACTTGAACTCCATGGACAGTGGCCAGACTTTCTTTCTGAGCTTGATGTGAGTAGTTTTTTCTTAAAATGTTTAATTTATTTTATGTCATCATTTGTGACTTTGGCAATATTGTGGTGTAAAGTGTCTTTTTGCTTTTAGAAAAATAAAATAAAAAATGTAATATTTTAAAATATACTTACCACAGGCTGTGGGGAAGTGAAATGTGGTTTCTCCTGTTTTGAAACCTTTGGTGTTCAGTGTTGCAATGTGTACCATATACATATTTGGTCTTAAAATCTCAGCTTTATTAATGTCACACATTAATAAAATATAAAATAGAACAGATATTAAAACAGCTAGCTGGAGTAAGCTACATTATAGTTAATTATATAGTAAATAATTCTGGTTGGTTCTAACCAGTCTAGGAATAGCGATTTTAATGGTTAAATACAAAATTTACAATACGATTCAGCTTGACCCTTTTGGAAGAAAAAAAATCTTCAAAAAGCACAAGCAGAAAACTAAAAATAGTATAAAGATGTTGATAAGATAAAGGTCATGATTAGCTAATGATTTCAGTTTTAAAAAGAAAAAAAGATGATTTAATCATTTTTTAAACAGCTAAAACAAACATGTAAAACACAAACTGCAGCACCCATTTTTGATTGAAAACACAAGGCTGCGTCTAAAACCGAATACTTACATAGCAGACAAAAGCCAAAAATGACAATTTTATCTGACTGTGAACTGTGTCCAACACCAAGTAGCATTATGATTTTTAAAGGTCAGTGAAAGTTTTATAGTGGTGTGTCGTCTTACTGTATATAACTCAAAAATCCTATTACATTAACCTACTACTACTGGTTGAATAATAATGGAGTTAAATGGTATTTATAGATCAGTAGTACTTGATTTTGGATTTTGTACCGAAGTATATGGTGTGTGATGCTTTGAGATACTTAGAAACCGAATTTTTATATCATCTTATTTCAGATCAGTAAAAATGTGACTAAATAAACTGAGAGAGAGAGATGAGGTTGAAAAACTGTTGGTAAGGGTCAATAAATACATCACCAGGAAGGAACTATATGAACACAGGAGACACAGTTGCTAATGACAACATTAAGAAGTGGCTACATGACAACAGTTGATTTTTAATTTTGTACACACAAACACTATTGAAAAATGCATGTTCTTCGGATGTGTGCTGTATGTAAACAAAAGGTAGCTACAAAAAATGTCCATTTTATAATTTGAGTCAGTACTTGTTGATCATGTGTGAAATATAAGGCAGAGAAACAAGATAGATGATAAAGACTGATTTAAAGACAAAAAATAGGTAAACATAGCCATAATGTATTTCTTTGTACTTTATAAGTTTAGTATTTGCTATATGGAATGATCTTACTTTAAATTATTGGGAAATTAGTATTTTCCAGGGTGAGATTCTTCATGTTTACATTTATTTTTAAATAAATTGCTGTTAAATTCAGCGTCCCTCTTCTGTTACAGACATTCTGATAGTAAATCAGTCATATTAATGACTTTGTTGTGTCTTGTTTTTTATCAGGATTTTGAGTCCTTGGTCTCTCAGCACATGACAGACCTTGATGTAGTCCTCCAGAACCCTGTCAGCTACAATGCCAGCCTTCAAGATGCCACTGTTGGCAGTGGTGGTGGTTACAGGCCGGATCCACCTAGAGGAGGAGGACAGGCCATACTACAACAAAGAGCATCTCTATTTAGCCTGGAATCAACTAACTGCTCTAGCTCAGATGGACAATCTGGAACGCTGTCTCTCTTCTCCTCTTTAGAGAACAGTTCTCAGGATGGTACCTCTCACTCCAGGGTGGGAGGTTTTTTGGACGAGGCAGTGTTTGATCAAATAAATTTACTGGGCCTGGAGGGCCTGGCCAGCATGGACTCTCAGCTACTAAACCAAATGGAAAGCAATGCAGATTCTCCCTGGCTGGAGGAGTTAGAGTCTGATTCTGGCCTGTCACTAGAGAGCAGTTCTAAAAGCCCGATCTCAACGTCAAGCTCCTCTTCTGATTCATTTTGTGATGATGAGGCCGGCGCCACGGGCTACAGCAGTGAAGTCGAGTCCCTCTCCAGTAAGGGCGGAGCTTGCGCTTTCGGATGGCCGACGGACAACCTTAATGCTAACATCTGGCATGATCACACATACTCCACTCAATCACCTGAAGATCACGTGTCCTACAACTGTACACCATCTCTGAAAGAAATCAAGCAGGAAGTCATGAGTGATGATGAAACTGGTCCCGAGGAGCTAAGTCGGGATGAGCGGCGTCTACAGGCTCTGGGACTTCCATTTTCTGCCCCTGACATTGTTAACATGCCGGTGGATGATTTTCTGGAGTTGCTGGAAGGCCAGGGCCTGTCCTTGTCTGAGGTCACACTTTTGCGGGATGTACGCAGGCGTGGAAAGAATAAACTGGCAGCACAGAACTGCAGAAAAAGGAAGCTGCATGCCATCTTGGGCCTGCAGGCAGAGGTGGCGGAACTCGCAGCACAGAGGGACGCGCTCCTGCGTGAAAGGACGCGTACTCTCAAGGCCTTGTCGGTAACAGCAGAGCGATTTGAAGTGCTTTCACATGACCTAGTGCAGCAACTGAGGGATGAGCACGGACAGCCGTTAAGCCCAGAACTGTATATGCTTCACTGTAGTGCAAATGGACGTGTAGTAGTTCGACCTCGTGGTAGAGCAGAGAGAATGACCACAACTGTGGCCAAGTCTTCAAAGAGAAAGAAGGATAAAAAACCATAGACAATTTTTTTTTTATTTACAGGGTGTGCAAAGTAAGCATGTATGTTGTGTATTCCAAAAGGGCTATTAGGACTACTGGACTTTTCCTCCTATGACTGTCTGTTGAGGGATATTTCTGGATTTTTTTTTTCCTTTTTCTACAAGCTCTTCCTAACTGACTGCTGGTAATATTAAGATAACAATATATATTAAACTACATTTTTTGATCGAAAAGAAATGTGGTTAAACACTGGACATGTATAAGAGAGTCTCAGAGTATTTTTCTTTAAAGGGAAGATGTTCTTTTTTTTTTGCGCTTGCAAAGATAATTTATTTACAAAGTGTTCCTCTTTGCAACTGTTGGACAGATAGTCGCTGGTTGACTAAAATATAATTTGATGTTCATTTTGAAAACTTGAAACCCAGCCAGTTACCATTGCTTGGCTTGGTTCGCTTTAGGTTTGAAATTGTTTGCTAAAATTCACCTTTAATTGTCCAAAACTGCAGTATGCAATCCAGGATTTAGTCCTCATGTGAAACGAGACTTTCCTCATTTAACAGAGTTTGACACTCCCTGTTAACAGTTTAAGAATTTTTACACAATGCTTTGCAGCTGTTCTACACGTAACACTGCGAGTTATGTGAGATTTCAGTTACATGTAATATTTTGAAATGAAGATTTGTTTGACCTGAAAGGTACCAAAATACCTTGTGTTTTATGAATACAGGAGTTTAAAAACATTTAATGTGTGCTTGCATTTTTTTTTTTTACCCCCATTTGCTTATGTTTGTTTGTACAGGGGTTCAGAGAGCATTTTGAGTAAAAATAAGATTAAATACAAAGAATGATAAAGAAAGTAACACCTGTTTATTTAGTTGCCTTTTCCATATCATAGTGAAACTGGTGCTTTTATATCTTTTGCTGATGGTTTTAGTTTCACACTGCAAAAATGTAAGAGGCGTAGGAAAAAAAAAGCTGTCCTTAAGGTATAATTATACAAATGTGGACCTGAAAACCTCTTTATATTTATTCATTTTTATTTACTGGGTAGACGAATAGTGACTCAGGTTTCCAAATTATATTGAAAGACTGGAGTGCCTTTTGTGAATCATTATACACTTTCCCATTGGTCCACAATTAATTATTCTGTTCTTGGTTTATGTCACTTTGTTTTTTGTTTTTTTAAATTATTTATAAGGTTTCAAAATTAAGGTCTGGGGTTGAGTTGATTTGATTGATTTTAATTATATTTTCTCTTTGTACCTGTTACTGTCTGTGTTGTAGTAAAACCATTTCAACTGTAAGCATCCAAAGCACTCATTTAACCCACTACTGTCTGTGTAAAAAGTCTACACCTGTGCCAGTTCACATCAATTCTCGAACTTGAATAAATTGTGTTTGCCTCAAACAATAAATCAGATCAATAGTTGTGCAAAATTTACAAAAGCAACAAAAATAATTTTCAAATACACTTATGTTGAAAAGTTGGGTTGAACGTCATTTATAGTGCACCTTTGCTTTGAATCAGAATATTTGTATTGATCCTAGGGGGAAGTTGCAGTCACAGATCCAACTACTAACAGTTGTATACTGTTGTTATTTTGTATGCTTTAGTTTTATTTTCTTGCACAATAGATGGTTGATAACCTCAGGGTGCTTATATCCCCATATCATTTAACAATATCAAATGTATGTAAATGGTCCAACATGCAGTTATTAAACTTTAGTGATCTCAGTGTTAGTGGGTTGGTAGGGCTGGACACACCTGAACAATTCTCCTTGAACTTGTTTTTTTATTTCAGAAAGTATGAATAGTTATAATTAAACAACAATGGATGTATTTATAAATAACTTCAGACCAGAAAAGACCAACAATATTCAACGTTAACATGGCAACAGTTGTTAATGTGTATATTTTATATACAGCAGTTGCAGCATTTCTAAACTCAATGCACTATCTCTAAAACAAGGAATACTGACCTGCTGAGGCCCCAAGTTTACTGACAGCTAACTCTTTGTGAAAGAGCATTAGGCTGGTAAAATGCTTAAAACAAAGGCTGAATTTGATTTCCATACAGTGAGCATGTCTATATTATTACTCTAACATTTGTCTGGGAGAAACAGCTGGCATTCCATCAGCGCTCAGTCATGATCTAGTTCAAGATTCCAGTTGAACATGGAAATGGTGTAAAGAAAACATGTTATTTATATCTACTTAACATATTAATTTCTATAAAAGTCTTAACTGATCAAGTCACACCAATTTTCTATTTTGCACCTCATTAGGACCGTCACTTTCTTTTGCAGCATTTTTTTAAAAGAGCTCTTCGTACCCTCCTTAATAAATTTTGAATGTAACACTAACATTTGTACAAATGCATCAAGATGATACTAGGTTCTAATAAAGTTTTTAAAACCTTACTGCACTTTTGGTATCATTGGGTTTAACAAAGAGAAAAACATGTCAAGTAATTTGCACAGGTTTTAGATTTTTCAGCTGAGATTTTTAAGCTCTGCTTTCTTCAATAATTAGTATTAAATAATGATTAAAGCAAAGAACAATGGTATGATACATGAATGTGTGTGTATGTATGTACTGTGTGTGTGTGTGTATATATATATATATATATATATATATATATATATATATATATATATATGGCGGCACGGTGGCTTAGTGGTTAGCACGTTCCCCTCTCAGCGCTAGGGATTCCCGGTTCGAATCCCCATCTGGGTGGAGTTTCCATGTTCTCCCCGTGTCTGCATGGGTTTCCTCCGGGTTCTCCGGTTTCCTCCCACAGTACAAAACATGGATCAAGTCAATTGAATACTCCTAATTGCCCCATATAGAGTGTGTGTGTCTGAGTGAGTGTGTGCCCAGCGATGGATTGGCACCCTGTCCTGGGTGTATCTGCTCAGCGCCTGAGACGTTCTCCCCTGGATGGGCATGGGGAACCCCACCGCGACCCTAATAGAGGATAAAGCGGGAGATAATGAATGAATATATATATATATATATATATATATATATGTGTGTGTGTGTGTATATGTATATACATATACAGTATATGTATATACATACAGTGAGGGAAAAAAATATTGTCAGTAACTAATTTTGTAAGTTCTCACATTAAAAAGATGAGGGAGGCCTGTAATTGGCATCATATGTAGACCTTAACTATGAGAGAAAAAATGAGGAAAAAAAACATTCAGAAAATCACATTGTCTTATTTTTAAAGAATTTAATTTCAAATAATGGAACTCATTAACAGTATAAAAGACACCTGCCCACAACCTTAAACAGTCACACTCCAAACTCCACAAAGAGCTGTCGAACACAAAAAAAGCAACAAAACTGTAGACCTGCACCAGGCTGGGAAGACTGAATCTGCAATAGACAAGCAGCTTGGTGTGAAGAAATATACTTTCATCCGTCCATCCATCCATCATTTTCCACTTTATGCCATATTAGGGTCGTGGGGGGGGGGTTCCCCATGCCCATCCAGGGATGAACGTTTCGGGTGCTGGACAGATACACCCAGGACAGGATGCCAATCTATCGCTGGGCACACACTCACTCACACAGACACACTCTATATAGGGCAATTTGGAGAACTCAATTGACTTCATCCATGTTTTTGGACTGTGGGAGGAAACAGGACAACCCGGATGAAACCCACGCGGACACGGGGAGAACATGGAAATTCCACCTAGATGGGGATTCGAACTGGGAATGATTAGCTTTCAACTTTTCAACTTAAAACAAGCTCTCACCTAATGTGGGGCTCAATCCCACGACCTTGAGATTAAGAGTCTCATGCTATACCGACTGAGCTAGCCGGGCTAGAAATATACTTTGGAAACAATAATCAGAAAATGGAAAACCAACAAGACCACTGCTAATCTCCCTCGATCAGGGGTTCCACGCAAGATCTCAGCCCATGGGATCAAAATGATCACAAGAACCAAACGGAGGGACCTAGTGAATGACCTGCAGGAAGCTGGGACCAACGTTACAAAGGCTACTATCAGTAACACACTACGCCACCAGGGATTCAGATCTTGCAGTGCCAGACGTGTCCCCCTGCTTAAGACATTACATATCCAGGCGCGTCTGAAGTTTGCTCAAGAGTATTTGGATGTTCCGGAAGAGTGTTGGAAGAATGTCTTATGGTCAGATGAAACCAAAGTAGAACTGTTTGGTACAAACTCAACTCATTTTAAGTGGGAATGTGAATACTGAGTTGAATCCAAAGAACACCATACCAACTGTGAATCATGGGGGTGGCAACATCATGCTTTGGGGCTGTTTCTTTGCAAAGGGACCAGGACAACTGGTCCATGTACATGAAAGAAACTACTTAAGACGCATCTATTTAACAAATACCTGTTATAAAAAAAAAATAATAATAAAATAAAATAAAAAAGGGGGGGGGGCGCAGCTTCGAATAACAATCAGGTTTGATGAACTTACAGTATAGTTGGTTTTCTCCATGGCTTCTGATTTGTGGTGTTCTCATTTGTAAGTCGCTTTGGATAAAAGCGTCTGCTAAATGACTAAATGTAAAATGTAAATGTAAATGTAAAGAATGAATGGGGCCATGTATTGTGAGATTTTGAGTTCCATCAGCAAGGGCATTGAAGGTGAAACGTGGCTGGGTCTTTCAGCATGACAATGATCCCAAGCACACTGCCAAGGCAACAAAGGAGGGGCTTCGTAAGAAGCATTTCAAGGTCCTGGAGTGGCCTAGTCAGTCTCCAGATCTCATCCCCATATAAAACTTTTGGAAAAGGATGAAAGTCCGTATTGCCCGCCAACAGCCCCAAAACATCACTGTTCTAGAAGAGATCTGCATGGAGGAATGGGCCAACATACCAGTTTGACCTGTCATTGCCAACAAAAGATATATAACAAAGTATTGAGATTAACTTTTTTGACCAAATACTTATTTTCCACCATAAATTATTTAAAAATCAATGTGATTTTCTTTTTTAAAAAATTTTCATTTTGTCTCTCATAGTTGAGGTCTACCTATGATGTGAATTACAGGTGTCCCTCATCTTTTTAAGTGGGAGAACTTGCACAATTGGTGACTTACTAAATACTTTTTTCCCAACTGTATGTGTATATATATGTAAATGACCAATGACATTTGCAAAATCAGTATCTTAATTGATTCTGATCTCTCCGTATGCAGGGAAACTATTGCAGACTTTAATTACAAAGTTGATATTATAATTGTAATGCACCCCTTCGGTGAACTAATGAATCTCTGCATAAACTCCAAATAATTAAGAGTTTGGCAAAAACTAAAAGCTTAAATAAGCTTATATATGTCCCATTGTGCTTAGCTCCATGCCACACCCCTTAGAAATTGGCTATGTTTAGTGTGGTGTTAGTTTTGTACATAGTTCAATCTTTTTATACATTTTACCTCATTAAAGAATTATAGCAATATATAGCAAACAGGTTTAACAACATTAGTTTCGAATCAGGTTCAGTTTTTGAGTTTTTCTCAATTTTATGACCAACCAACTACAAGTCCGCTCACATTGGCCATTATTTATGGTAATTTTAATGTTTTATATACATCATTAAAAACAATAACCATTCATACTATGGCATGAGGCGGCATGGTGGCTTAGTGGTTAGCACGTTTGCCTCTCAGCACTAGGGATTCCCGGTTTGAATCCCCATCTGGGTGGAGTTTCCATGTTCTCTGCGTGGGTTTCCTCCGGGTTCCCCGGTTTCCTCCCAAAAACATGGATGAAGTCAATTGAATTCTCCAAATTGCCCCATATAGAGTGTGTCTGTGTGAGTGAGTGTGTGCCCAGCGATGGATTGGCACCCTGTCCTGGGTCTATCTGCCCAGCGCCTGACACGTTCTCCCCTGGATGGGCATGGGGAACCCCACTGCAACCCTAATAGAGGATAAAGCGGGAGATAATGAATGAATGAATATGACATGATAAAATAATAAAATTATACCACAACAATTTAATCATATTACATAGTACAAAAAATAATATTGACAATTTAAAATAAATTGCATTAATGTCTTCATTGCTGAACATTTATTATCTTCTGCTTAGTTCTCCACTAGGGTCGCATGGTGGTTCTCCATGTCCATCCAGGAGAGAACGTTTTGGGTACTGGGCAGATACACCCAGACCAAGGTGCCAATCCATCACAATGCACACACTCACGTATGCTGATTCACACTTTATGGGGCAATAGAGCAGCCAATTTGCCATGAATCCATGTTTTTGGACTGTGGGAGAAATCAAATTGGTACAATGGTTTGGATACTAAAAGTCGCCCCGATCCAGCAGGAATGTGTTAAATATTGGTGAGTACTGATAAGGGTACATATTGAATCTTGGTGATGTACTCAGACTACAGTCCATTGGAACCTGGTGAAAAAACATGGTAGTAAAGGTTAATTGTGTGCACGGTGACATTCACAATTATTATTTTGCAACTGTCATCAGTTAATTCAAGGAGGAAAAAACACTGGGGCTCCAGGTTCGAATTCCAGTCTTTGGTGGAGTTTCCATGTTCTCCCCGTGTTTGTGTGGGTTTCCTCCGGGTTCTCCGTTTTTCTCCCACAGTCTAAAAAACATGGATTCAAGGTAAATTGAATGCTCTAAATTACCCCATAAAGGGTGTTTGTATGTGTGTGAGAGAGTGGATGTTCCCAGCGATAGATTGGCACCCTGTCCTGGGTGTATCTGCCTAGGTCCAGAAATGTTCTCCACAGAATGGGCATCCCCCCCCCCGCGACCCGTGTTAGAGGATTAAGCGAAAGATAACGAATGAATGAATTAATGAATATATGATTGAATGAATGAATTATGGGCGGCACGGTGGCTTAGTGGTCAGCACGTTCGCCTCTCAGCGCTAGGGATTCCCGGTTCGAATCCCCATCTGGGTGGAGTTTCCATGTTCTCCCCGTGTCCGCGTGGGTTTCCTCCGGGTTCTCCGGTTTCCTCCCACATTTTTTTGCCCCACTCTATATGGGGCAATTAGGAGTACTCAATTGACTTGATCCAAAACATGGATCAAGTCAATTGAGTACTCCTAATTGCCCCATATAGAGTGTGTGTGTGTATGTGAGTGAGTGTGTGCCCAGTGATAGATTGGCGCCCTGTCCTGGGTCTATCTGCCCAGCGCCCAAGACGTTCTCCCCTGGATGGGCATGGGGAACCCCACCGCGACCCTAATAGAGGATAAAGCGGGAGATAATTAATGAATGAATGAATGAATTACTGAATAAATTAATGAAAATGCATAGCCCAAATTAAATAGGCTAGGCCGATACACACACCCACACGTATATCCATCCATTATCTTTCGTTTTATCCTCTATTAGGGTCGTGGGGGGGGGGGAGTTTCCCCATACCCATCCAGGGGAGAACGTTTCGGGCGCTGGGCAGATACACCCAGGACATTGTGCCAATCCATCGCTGGGCACACACTCACTCACACACACACACACACACACGCTATATGGGGCAATTTAGAGCATTCAATTTACCTTGAATCCATGTTTTTTAGACTGTGGGAGGAAACCGGAGAACCTGGAGGAAACCTACACGAACATGGGGAGAACATGGAAACTCCACCAAAGACTTATGAACTTATTTTAATGTAATGAAAAATAAATGGCTTTTTCCATTAAAATAAAAAAATGGAAATGGCTTCTCACATTTTCGCGGGGAATCGGAGTCACGTGACAGCTAGCGACCTATAAAAGGAGTTGATTTGTTTAAACTGTTGGGTTCGCCTCAGTAGTTGATGGTTTCGAGGTAATCACTTAAATCGCTACAGCATATGGTAAAGCAAAAAATCCGTCAGATTCTTAACGTATTATTCGTACTGCATAAAAAAAAATAATGCAACTGTAGGATTGTTGTGGCTGTAAAGCAGCACGGAGGGGGCGTGGCTTAGGGTGCGTGCGGGTTACTAAGCGGCTGCGGGCTGTCGCTAGGTGCTGGGAGCGAGTGCGCATGCGTGTGTGTGTTGGAGAGATAAAAGCCGCAGGAGAGTGCTGCCCCGGGTCCTTGCGCTTTCTTAACTTTAACTTTAAAAGTAAGTGCCCTTCATGCGTGCAGTAGTGTAGGGTAAGCACCGCTTTACACAGCTGTGTTTTATTTGTGCGTTTCGTTGCTTATTACGTGCTTTATTTCGTGTTGCTTTTGTTAGCGCGGTTTCGCGCCCATGCGGCTCTCCGTCGCGTGATCATTGAAAGGCTTATATTTTTGCCTTTATATTTGGTCATTTATGACAATTAGTCGTACAAACATACTAATTCCCATAGTCTTCCGTGATTTAAAAGACGTATTTGCTTTTTTTTTGCAGTTTTTCTTAGCTAGTTAGCTTTAAATGTACATAAAGGCCTCTGCGCAGCTTGTCCGTTACAGAACTTAGTAGTTTGCTCAATCTACGTAATTGAAAGACATACTTTGCATCATTTTGCTTTGGGAACTAACAATATATCCGTTAATATATAAATACGGTTGAGTTTCGGGCTCTTATATAATGTTCCGTCGATAACGACAGACTGTTAGCTCATTAGCTTAGCTTCGTGAATTTCGAGCTCCAGCGCTACTTCGCTCACGAGGGGTCACTATTGCGGCCACGTGTAAAGTCTAGATTTAAAGGCAGGTTTTGTTTCCCCCCTTAAGACTTTTTATGTGTTTTTATTGTCCCATCTAGTTGTTTGACAAATCTTATATGTCCAGTTCGTGAGGCTGCGTTTACAATATTACGCGTCGAATAAATAAACTGTGAGATCAGAGTTTTAATTGTAACTTGCTTCTGAAATCCTCCCCGCCCACTATAACCCTTTACCAGGATGCTGGCTCAGCACACAGTTTATATGCAACACGGTGCTCATTTGTTTTGGGTGTTGTTCCTTAACCAACCCATGACCGTCGTACTTTCTGAGATTTATCATCTTTGATATGCACATGCATTTCAGTCTGTCCACAGGGCTTTATTTTACAACCAAATTAACAAACTTCCCCCCAAAAAAATCAAACCAGTCCTGGTGCTGAATAAGAAATGTTCTACAGATCAACTGCTCCATTTGGGTTTAAGAATTTGGCATGATCTTTAACAACCTACATTCTGTGCATAGCTAGTTGTTTGGTGTGGGGGAGTATGTGGGTCTCTAAATTTCATCTTGTGTTAATGTGCCTTTTAGGCTGACATGGGTAAAAAACAGGCGACCAAGTCCAAAAAAGAAGTGGAGGAGCCAGAGGAGTTTGTGGTAGAAAAAGTGATCGACCAGCGGGTGGTGAATGGCAAAGTGGAGTTTTTTCTTAAATGGAAAGGCTTCCCAGAGTGAGTACTCTAATGTGAAGAATGACAAATGATGAAAAGCACTAATTAAAAGTCTTTTGTTGGACAACCAATTACTCCAGTATGGTCTGCAAATAGTCACATGATTCCTGAGTACATGTGCAAGTTAGCTGACTTGGTATATTTTATGACTTTGTTTGATAACCTCCAGCTGCTTGATAGGATGAGATTGGTTTTGCTTGGGATTTCAAAAGGCCATTGGTGTCAATCTTTAATTTGGTTACCTCAGGGTTTTTACATGCTAGATTTTGTTTGGGGGTATGTGCTTTGGCTTGTATTTAGCTTGGGTGAGCAGTCCTCTCCAAATAAGAATGTTTGCCTGCTTTATAAATTCAAAAAGTTGTGTTTAAAAAGTTTGACCCTTGAGACAAGACTGAAATTGCTTTTAAAATGTGCAGATTTAGAAAAATTTTTCCATGGTTCACATTCAGTGGAAATGAGGGACCGTATTTAAATCAATTTATTTAAAGCTGCATCGGGTTTGATCAGTTTGTTGCATTTAAATATGTAGTGTTTTTTAGTTTAATGAGGAGATTTTAATGTTTGGGTGATTGTGTTTTGCAGTACCGATAACACATGGGAGCCTGAAGAAAATCTTGATTGCCCAGAACTGATTAATGCCTTTTTGGACTCTCAGAAAGGTGTGGTTGAGAAGCCTGACTCCAATAAGCGAAAGTCTTCTATAGATGAACCAGAAACTGAGGAGAGTAAAGCAAAGAGGAGGAAGGAAATGGTGTGTGTTTGAATGAAATTGTCTTGCTTTTTAAGTAATTGGTCCCAGTAACACTGTATATACTGATCTTGTCATGTGTTTCAGAGTGAAAAACCAAGGGGTTTTGCTCGGAACCTTGAGCCGGAGCGAATCATTGGGGCAACGGACAGCAGTGGAGAACTAATGTTTCTCATGAAATGGCAAGTGAATCTATTAAGACTTTTACTTAAACCAACCCTGGAACACAGTTAATATTTTTATTGCTCACTAGATTACCCCCCCCCC
Organism: Corydoras sp. C115; assembly: GCA_019802505.1. NCBI lineage: Eukaryota > Metazoa > Chordata > Actinopteri > Siluriformes > Callichthyidae > Corydoras > Corydoras sp. C115. The sequence continues at coordinate 667,083 of JAFMOC010000005.1, forward strand.
CCCCCCCCCCCCCCCCCCCGCCAGGAAAATAGCTTATGAGCGGTCTTGGCATTAATCTTTCATTAAACAAAAAAACGAAATGACAAGTGAAAATATTTGTCTGTAGTACATGACCAACTCATCCATGTGATGTCATTGTGATCAGCTTAAATCATATTTAGTTAAAATGGTTTATTCTTGAGGCAAGTCGGAATCGTTTGAAGTGATGTGTACAATGATGCACATTCTGTAAAAGTATCTGGTCATAGTTTGCTTATTTAATGGGAGCTTTTCTATAAAGAAACCATGTGCAACAGGACATGGCAATTTAATTAAAGCTCCAAATGGAAAAAACCTAATAAGCTGACAATTTTTTAAAACGAAAGTAGTGAAATTGTACTGTGTGGTTGGCATGGAGTGTTTAACATGCACACAACTGCATAACCATTGTTTTGAAGGTTTTATTGTTATTATTTATATTTTTTAAGTTTTTACATTTTGTGTTTAACTTCCACATTGATTCCCTTAATTTTATAGGAAAGATTCTGATGAGGCAGACCTGGTACCAGCACGAGAGGCCAACACTCGCTGTCCACAGGTCGTCATTGCCTTTTATGAGGAGCGACTCACCTGGCACTCATGCCCGGAGGACGAGCAGCAGTAGTATTCTACCTTTCACAATCCTACCATTTCAATCCTAAACCTCTCTGGCTACATAACCATGTCCATCTCAGGACCTGAATGCTTCCTTACTTTTGTATGTATGGCATTGTGTACAGCCTGATTGGTGTTTTTTTTAGTGTCTGCTTTGGGCTGGAAGACCGTTTAAATGTTTTTGTTTTTAAGCTGAACACAAGCATGTTTGTAGCACCACTTTTCCTGTTTTTGTTTGGTGCATTTTTGTCTTTCTGCTGCCTTCCACTCATTTTTCTCCACTGTCTTGTCTCCACTGATTTTAGTCTGTAGTTTGGGTCATATTTGCCATGGTGTTGAATAGCTTTGCTGTATATTTTTTTTCTGTAAATATTTTTTCAAAAAAACCCTACCAAACGTTCAATAAAGGTTATATGCCTTTCTTTTAATCTACACTTGTGACTGTGTGATTTGTATTGGGTTAATCATGTGCTTATCATGTTTTGCTTTTTACACAGTTAACTGTTCATGGAAATCAAGATATGTTTTTGGTGTTGCAGTAAATTTTCAGTGATTGCTGTTATCTTCGCATTATCAAAGGGTGTAATTCTTAGAATGTGCTGGTACTTGATTTAAACCCCCAGGGTTTTTAAAAAAAAATCAAGAGGTTCATTTGCTGTTTGTCGACTTGTAAAAAATGTAATGCTAAAGGGCTAATAGAAAATGGGGATTTATGTGTGGGGATTATTAAAATGGGGATTATTTTAAGTGTGGTAAAACTAGAATTTGCTTGAAATAAAGCAAATGGTACCATTTATAGGTATTATTTTTAGTAGTTTGTCTTTTATGTTGGTACATGCACAACTTTGCATAGTCACTTTTTTTAAGATGTAAAAGGACTTGAGGGACTTTGTGTAGAATCTTATTGAATTGTTTAATATGCACATGACCCTTTCAGGTTTTCTTTTTTTTTCTTTTTTTTTTTTTTCCTCCCTGTTTTTATAAATGGTCTTTAATTTATCACTGAGTTTATATTTACCTAATTTCAGTCTTTACAAGAAACAAATATAAGACAAACAGTGCTGCTTGCATTACATAAACCCTTGGTCATCATGCCACATTAAAGGATTGCTACACTTCTATAACCTACAAGGTTTCTTATTCTGAAATACCATAAATTATCTGTCTTGGGTTTTAACCCCCCCCTCACCTATTTATATATATATTAGGTTATAAAATATATAATGAATAGCAGTGCTGGATCCTTTTAGTACCTATTATATGCATGGTTGTAAACATTTAACCTAATTTTATCAGCTGCTATGCCTCTTGTCGACTAAATTAAATGTATTTTCAGGTGAACCTGAAATATCAAATTTCTAATTATGTGGAATTACAGTAGGATTAACTTCAAGTTCAGTAGCTTTCAGCCTTTAGTTCCAACAAATGACAATTGACTACAGTTTCCTATCATCTATGATGAAATGTAACATCAAACTCCTCCCATGTAGTGGGGATGTTTTTCTTCTGTGTTTGGGGATATAGCTCAACCTTCAACTCATGGTTAGAATTCAATATTGCTTGGTTATTCATTCTTTATTTTGGGGCACTTGCCTCCTACACAATGCCATCAGTGTAGGGTAAGGAATATTTGAGATTTTGAGAGTTGTGTCAGCTTTTTTTTTTACATTACTTACAATGTTTTAATGTGGTTATTCTAATACAAAAATTTGAAAGATTACATATAATGGACCAATGGGACCAGGAGATGCACAAGAAAAGGTAAATTGTTCTCATGTCATAGTTGTGAAATTGCTGAAATATTCAATAATGTCAAGAAGTTGGCTTAAGTGTAGTCCCTTTAAGGACAAATTGTTATAGTTTTGTGAAATACTCGGCATAATTTGTTGTTTTATACATATATTTTAAATAAATCTTGTTCTGGTGTGGCAGGGAGGCTTAGTGGTTAGCACCAGGGGCTTTAGCCCAGACCCATTATTCCACATCTGTCCTCTTTAAAAATTGCCTATTCATGAGTGTATTTATCCATTTTTCAAACTGTTGTTACATTCATTTTGTTTGATCATTTATTAGTTATATTGGATAAAATTAAATAACATGAAATATGTCTGTCAGCAGTGGATAGCACATTCAGTTCTAATAAATGATTTTGGCTGAAATAAACGAACCTGAGCTTCAGCAGAAAAGCTGTTTTACGAGTCAGTCGCAGATGAGACAGTTTTAACGAGGTTTTGCTTTTGAATACCGTACATTTTGCGCCTTCAGAAAAATTCTGACTGTTTATGAAAGCTGAGAAGCTGCTCTTTGCAGCCAACATACAGTTATTACGGTAACTTTACTCCTGATACTGGCGAAAAAAATCTGTCTCCCTCATACACACACAGAGCTTGGAAGCGCAAACAGCTGATGGTGACTCCATCGTTCGGTCCTGCTGCTGGAGGAGCGGTGGCCAGAGAAAGCTGCTCTCATTTGATCCGGGGCTATAACCCCGAAAGCCCAGGTCTAACGACACCCCTGGTTAGCACGTTCGCTTCTCAGTGCTAGGGAGTCCCAGTTCGAATCCCAAACTAGGTAGAGTTTTCATGTTCTCCTGTTGTCCACGTGTCCTTCGGGTTTCTACGGCTTCCTCCCACAGTCCAAAAACATGGATCAAGTTAAATTAAATGCTCTAAATTGCCCCATATAGAGTATGTATAAGTGAGGGTGTTCCCAGCGGTAGATTGGCGCCCTGTCCTCGGTGTATCTGCCCAGGATCTGGATCTCCCCTGGATAAGATGACCAGATGTCCCACTTTGTGTGAGACAGTCACGCAATTTTGTTACTTTTCACGCGTCTCGCTTATTGAGACATTGTCCTGAATTGTTAATGAAAATCAGACTTTGTGTGTTTTATAAATAGGTGTGGGTGGCATGGTGGCCTAGTGGTTAGCACGTTCTCCTCTCAGCACTAGGGATTCCGGGTTCGAATCCCAATCTGGGTGGAGTTTCCATGTTCTCCCCGTGTCCGCGTGTGTTTCCTCCGCGTTCTCCGGTTTCCTCCCACAGTCCAAAAACATGGATCTCCCCTGGATGGGCATGGGGAACCCCCCCCGCGACCCTAATATAGGATAAAGCGGATGATAATAGATGGATAAATGCGTGTTTAAATGCCAACCAATCTGGAACGCGGGAATGTCAACCAATCGGGAATGCGGACGCATATATTCATTCATTCATTCATTATCTCCCGCTTTATCCTCTATTAGGGTCGTGGGGGGTTCCCCATGCCCATCCAGGGGAGAACATTTTGGGCGCTGAGCAGATACACCCAGGACAGGGCGCCAATCCATTGCTGGGCACACACTCACTTACACACACACACTCTATATGGCGCAATTTGGAGAATTAAATTGACTTGATCCATGTTTTTGGACTGTGGGAGGAAACCGGAGAACCCGGAGGAAACCCACGCGGAGAACATGGAAACTCCACCCAGATGGGGATTCGAACCGGGAATCCCTAGTGCTGAGAGGCGAACGTGCTAACCACTAAGCCACCATGCTGCGGAGACATATATATACATACATATAGGTTTCTACGGCTTCCTCCCACAGTCCAAAAACATGGATCAAGTTAAATTAAATGCTCTAAATTGCCCCATATAGAGTATGTATGAGTGAGGGTGTTCCCAGCGATAGATTGGCGCTCTGTCCTCGGTGTATATATATATATGTATATATATATATATATATATATATATATATATATATATATATATATATATGTGTGGTGTGTGTGTATATATATATATATATATATATATATATATATATATATATATATATATATATATATATATATATATATATACACACACACACACACACAAGTTTTCATTTGCAGTGCATTGGTGTCCCACACAAACATAGTCTCTGTCCCACATCTGGTGAATTGGAATCTGGTCACCCTACATCTGGATGAGCATAGGAACCCCCCCCCCCCCCCTTCCCGCGACCCTAATAGTGGATTATGGATATTATCTTCTAATAGAAGATGATGGATGGACAGATGGATGGATCATGGTATCGATGAGATCCTCTGTTCTCTTATCGTTCGATTCTATCGAACCAGCAAGGCTTTAGACGTCACAAGTGACGTCACTCACCGACAATGAAGCAAGCCTAAACAACCTCCCGCCTGGTTTTGTCAACACAAAAGCCGTGAAGCCTCGGTATCGTTTGTCCATTACTATCTTTAGTTTGGGGTTGAATATTATATACTTTGGTAGTTGTTCTCGTCTGATTACAGTTGCTTCCAAAAGCGCAGTTTAATAAAGCGGTTTGATTGTAACTTTCTTTCGTTCTGAGTGAGTCCATCAGATTATAATATACAGCAGTTGATACACAGCGTATTTAAACGATCAGCATTACATTATTCTTTCTGACAATGTCCAACTAATGTTTTTGTTTTTTAATGAATGCAGTCTAAGGTTGCTACTCATCCCGTGTTTGGCAAATAACTGTTGCGTCCCTTACTGAACAAATACGGGACGCGATTTGCTTCGTATTTCTATAAATGTCTAATAAACATGTCTGTTATACAACAACACTAAATCTAACAATAATGATGAAAAGTTCTCCCGGCACAGGTGGAACACCGAAATTCTGTGACCAATGGGTTATTTGACCATAGAGGGCGCTGTTGTCAATTTAGACCCCATAATAACATTTGTTAAGAAAAATGTCTATTCTGTTATGATATATATATATTCATTCAATAATTCATTCATTATCTCCCACTTTATCCTCTATTAGGGTCGCGGTGGGGTTCCCCATGCCCATCCAGGGGAGAACGTCTCGGGCGCTGGGCAGATAGACCCAGGACAGGGCGCCAATCCATCGCTGGGCACACACGCACTCACACAAACACACTCTATGTGGGGCAATTTTGAGAACTCAATTGACTTGATCTATGTTTTTGGACTGTGGGAGGAAACCAGAGAACCTGGAGGAAACCCACGCAGACACGGGGAGAACATGGAAACTCCACCCAGATGGGGATTCGAACCAGGAATCCCTAGCGCTGAGAGGCAAACGTGCTAACCACTAAGCCACCGTGCCGCCGTATATATATATCACTCACACAGACACACACACAAACAAACTTTATATGGGGTTGACCTTGATCCAATCAATTGACCTTGATTTATATATAAGGGCAGCACAGTGGCTTAGAGGTTAGCACATTCTTCTCTCAGCAGTAGGGATTCCTGGTTTAAATCTGGTTGGAGTTTCCATGTTCTCCCTGTGTCCACATGGGTTTCCTCAGAGTTCTCCGGTTTCCTCCCACAGTTCTAAAACATGGATCAAGGTCAATGAAATTCTCCAAATTGCCCCATATAGAGTGTGTTTGTGTGAGTGAGTGTGTGCCCAGTGATAGATCGGCGCCCTGTCCTGGGTGTATCTGCCCAACACCCGAAACATTCTCTCCTAGATGGGCATGGGAACCCCCCCCCCCCACCATGACCCAAGTAGAGGATAAAGCGGAAGATAATGGATGGATGGATATATATATATATATATATATATATATATATATATATATATATATATATATATATATATATATATAATATATATATATATATATATATATATATATCCATCCATCCATTTTATATATATATATATATATATATATATATATATATATATATATATATATATATATATATATATATATATATATTCTAGGTCACAAAATGCATTTATTAATGTGGCTGTTAAACTGTTTAACTGTTTGGATCTCCTGACATTCCTTCAGTCATAAGACCATCCATCCATCCATTATATTCCACTTTATCCTCTACTAGGGTCACGGAGGGGTTCCCCATGCCCATCTATGGGAGAACGTTTCAGGAGCTGGGCAGATACACCCAGGACAGGGCGCCAATCCATCGCTGGTCACACACTCACTCACACAGACACATAAACAAACACACCCTACAGTATATGGGGTTGAACTTGATCCAATCATTTGACCTTGACCCATGTTTTAGGACTGTGGAAGGAAACTGGATAAACTGGAGGAAACCCACGCAGAAACAAGAAGAACATGGAGAGTCCACCCAGATTGGGATTCGAACTGGGAATCCCTAGTGCTGGGAGGCGAAACGCTAACCACTAAGCCACCGTGCTTAAGACCAGTAATGTTCGATTTAAATAACAATTTGTCAGCGCACTCCTTCTTTCTAGTTTACATAGGATTCGGGCTCATGGTGGTCATGGCCTAGAGGAGCTGTGGTGAGCGTCCCTTATTTTCATTTCTAAAAGGTGGCAACCCTTATTGCAGTCTTACCTGTGTGATTCTAACCCCCCTCGGTTTTCCCTTCAGCTCTGCATAGTTCATCCACACTCCATGTTTTAGATCTGAATTTGGAGAGCAATGAGAAATCTCCCAAAACAGATTCATGCAGAACATCTTGTATTCCCCAAGCACAGAAAAACTAAATGCTTAAACAAAAGAGACTGCAATACTTTCTCTCTATTCTGCTCATGTGTTTCTTATGTTTGTGTCATGTGTTTGGTTCATGAAATATTTTTTAATGACTATATTTCAATACTGCCCAGTGATAGATTGACACCCTGCCCTGGGTGTATCTGCCCAGCACCCAAAAATTTCTTGAATGGACATGGGGACCCCAATAGAGGATTAAGTGGAAGATAATGAATAAATTAATGAATATATTTAAATCCACCTTCTAAAAAAATTACTCCCTATTTCTTTTAAGTAAAACACAATGTCTTACAATAAATGCAACAGACCTTTTGATCTACACTCACTCATCTAAATAATGAAGCTGTTGGCAAATAAAGAATATGTGAGTGTGTGGATGTGCTACAATAAGGGAAAGTCATGATTTGTATGCACTGTACGTTCAGTCAACAATTATGCATGATGCAAGCTCAATTAGGATGAACCTCATGCTGTTGCCTGCTGACCCTGAACTAGATGAAACAGCTGAGGTGGCTGCTAGTCACAGGTGTGCCTCCAATATATTAATCAATGTCTCCATGTTCTCAGTTCTCCTGGGGTTCTGGTAAACAATTAACTAGTTTGTGAAACAGCTTAAATTAATTACTGGTCAAATACAATAAAATATGTATGGATATGTAAAATCATTGAAAGTTATCTACAAGCTACTGTATTATCTACAGCATATCTTGATTTAGTTTGGCTGCCCACAAGTTGAACAGCTTTTTGGCATCACAGCATACAAAAGGTAGATAAAAGCAATTAAAGCCTTGGAACATGTGTATTAGGGCAGAGTGGGCTTTGGATATCTTATCTTTGATGTGCACAATACTATAATGTATATACACTAAGTTTTTATAAAATTGTGTAATACTGTATATTGAGACACATCTCTTAATTATTAAATCAAAGAGGTGTTAAGGCATACAATTAAAACACCTACATGCTTCCAACTTTTCAGTTTGGGGAAAAGTCATTTTCTGTCCCAGGATGACCATCCCCCCCCCCCCCCCAGTGTACAAAGCAAGGCCTACAAAAACATGGTTCAGTAATTTTGCTGTAAAAAGCTAAATTGGCCAACATGTAACCACGTTTGCCTCTCAGCGCTAGGGATTCCTGGTTTGAATCCCCATCTGGGTGGAGTTTCCATGTTCTCCCCGTGTCCGTGTGGGTTTCATCCGGGTTCTCCGGTTTCCTCCCACAGTCCAAAAACATGGATCAAGTCAATTGAGTTCTCCAAATCGCCCCATGTAGAGTGTGTTTGTGTGAGTGAGTGTGTGCCCAGCGATAGGTTGGCGCCCTGTCCTGGGTGTATCTGTCCAGCGCCCGAGACGTTCTCCCCTGGATGGGCATGGGAAACCCCACCGCGACCCTAATAGAGGATAAAGCGGAAGATAATGAAAGAATGAATGAAAACAAAGATTGTTTGCCAGACTTTTTTGTTTAACATCAGTATCTGATATCATACATGCTGCTCTAAATAACCGGTTAAGCATTTCTATGGAGAAACTTCTTAGTTTCTCTATAGAAAGAATCTTATAAAAATTCAACTGCAAAGGAGGAACATTTTAGAATATATTAAATGTCATGCAGGTTGCTTTGGGTGCAATGTGTATCTTACTACATTAAAATATCTGCAATGTTGCTTATGAGGCAAGCTAAGGCACAATTTTGGGCTGTGCTATAAAATTCTAAGTCTTTTAAAATTGAAGAAATAGCTTTTGTGTTGTCATTTTGTATGTTATATAAATGTTCCATAAATTCCATTCTAAAGTTCTGTAACAAGTTTGTCTTAAATGATGTTATTGTGGACTGAAACTGTTGTGTATAATAATATTTTTACAAATTTGTCTTGTCTAATTTATTAATACACAGGTTTAATAAATGTACTTATTTATTTGATCTCAGTCTATCGAGGGATTGGTCAGCTGTTGACCAGGTGTGGCTAACAGCTCATGAAATGCAACAGCACCTGCCAAAACCCCAGAAACAAACATCCACTAATAAGCCTTATCACGAAATAGGCTCTTTTGTGTTGGGCTCTTTTTGTTATTTTGCATCTGTAAACAATTTCTTGAACTACTATGATAATTTTAACATAACAACTTTTAGCCAATTAGGAATTGATCCAACTGAGCCAATCTGTTTGCTATTTCCAGTAACAAAAATTTCAAAAGAGCTGACTATTGTACTTTGTGGCTGCAGGTCATCTTAAATTAGTCTGAAGGTTGTTCTTTAGCCCTCTTTCCAACAATTTTTGATTGCAATTTTCGCTTTCGTCTACACTCAGGAAGGTCAGCTATAAAGTGCCTCTGGCTGTAAATGTTTTAATGACATTGTGCACAGTGGACACAGACAAAGCCAAGCCTGACTATTGTGTGCCCTAGGCAAGATTTTGGCTCGTGCCCCTTGCATCATTCATTCATCAATCATCGTGTTCAGAATCGTGTGACCATTGGGTGTTAACAATATAAAAAAAAGCTGTGGATGGTGACCCCAAGCGAATAATTGCACCTAAGCCATGTTATAGCTGAAAGCTTATTTGGCCTCATTCGGTTTGGTCTGTTCATTTAACTGCAGTTGGCTGATAAAAACTTCAGTGAAATGATCATTTATTTCAAATGAATTCTGTAATTATAAATAGTTACTGGGCAAGATTACACAGTGTCCCTGCAGGGTCGATACAGCAGTGCCAGGACCGTTTTGCACCCTGACGCGGTGTGCATCCTTATGTTTCTTTTATGCATTTTGTGATTTTGTGTAGGGTGTGCATGGGCACTGAAATAAAATCTTAATAAGAGTCGTAGTAAGTACCACCTGAGGTATGATTTGATATATAGGGGTCCATGTATGCAGGTGTTTACCGCTACAGTAATATGTAGTATGTGCATTGCTAACATTTTTTATCTTTCTGCAGCACATGCATTTAAAATCTCTAATTACAATGTGCTCTTCTGTGGACTTTTACCTTAATTATGTCAACTGGCTGTCTACGAACAGATGTGTAAACATAAAGCGGGGTAGCATGCTAACCATAAAGCTAAAAGCAAGTTGTGACTAGGGTTGCCACCTTTCAGAAGAGAAAATAAGGGACACCCACCACTCGGTAACCTGGAGGAGTTATGTCTGAAAATTATTTTTATCTGAGTTGTTTCCTTCAGTTCATGACTCGAAAGGATGTAGGGGCGTCCAAACAGTTAAACCACAATAATAAACACTCCAAAACGTGTTACTGTAAGTTTGGGCAGAGCATAATGAATTCAAGCGTGTATGTGATTTTTGGGTCTAAATTGGCAACAGCGCCCTCTAATATCACGGAATTCAGTGTTCCACCTATGTTTGAAGGACAGGACTCATCGAAGCCAGGGGGAGTGCTTTTGATCACATTTGTTACTTTTAGTGTTGATTCAGTGTTGATGTGTGTGACACATGTTTATTTGGAATTAAATTGCGTCCCGTATTGGTTCAATATGGGATACAACATTTGTTTGCCAAATATGGGATGATTCTGTATTTTACAGGACGGATAGCAACCCTAGTTGTGACAGTGACACAAGCACAGGAACAGGCTTCATTAACAGAATGTTTTAAAAATACATTTAAATACATATGTCCACTGATGGCGGCATGGTGGCTTAGTGATTAGCACGTTCACGTTCGTTCCTCCCACAGTCCAAAAACATGGATCAAGTCAATTGAGTTCTCCAAATTGCCCCATATAGTGTGTATGTGCATGTGTATATGTGAGTGAGTGCGTGTCCTACGATAGATTGGCGCCCTGTCCTGGGTGTATCTGCCCAGCGCCCGAGACGTTCTCCCCTGGATGGGCATGGGGAACCCCCCCCCCCCCCCTGCAACCCTAATATAGGATAAAGTGGAAGATAATGAATGAATGAATGTCCACTGATGCACCTTGTTGTGGAAATATTCAGTATGATAATTTTTAAAATACAAAGTTGAAAGTGCTCTTTGATAGAAAGAGTTCCAGTTGCTCAGATGTTTTTTGTTTTCTTTAAAATCAGCATCAATATTATATACATTTCTGCGTTCATGTATTTCATTCTCTGATTCGTGGAATGTCAGATGTTTTCTTTACAGATCGACTGCATGCCTTGCGCACCTGCTAATTTCGTCTAGTTCCACGAATGCATCATTCAGTTCATTATAGGTCTCCTGTTTTCCCACGTATATTCAGGGTTATGGTAATGTTGATATAAAAAGGCCTCGCCTATTTTCCCACATATCTTCAGCACTGTGGGATTATTGATATTAAAAAGCCTAGGTTCACACAGGAGATCTCGAGCAGGAGATTCCCATACACATTTTCACACAGCTATCCACATTTCTCTTGTCTTTTCCCCATTACAATCCACAAAACAAGCACAGTATATTTTATTCTAATACATCTTTAAGTGGTTTCGATCAAAACAGAAAATTCTCCCTTTACGTTTTGTTCTTTTTCCTTGGAAACGTTATTTTAACTTATGCTGGAGTTATACAAAAGTTGACACCAGTCAACTTTGAGAATTACATAATTTAGGGATGTGCTGAGAGAACAGAGAGATTAAGACAGTGATCATAACTAGACATATTTTAAACTTGAAACTATGAATTTATTTATTTTTTATTTGAATATATTTTAACATTGTCTTAGACGCTGTATTTCTAGTTTTAGAAACTGTAACTGATGTAGAGCTCTAAATCAATGTTCCTGGCTTTAACCTTATTGCCTGGCCCTCCCGTTGCTTCATTAATGTCTGAATAATCCAAGATCTTTTTAATGATGGTTAACATCAGGCAATCCATTGAATGGCCATCACTCCCTTAGGGCTGTTTTATTTCATGGACTCCCAGTATCCCGCAGTTTGGGAGCTTGTCTACACATACTGCTGCCTGATCACAGTGGCTTTAATGCACTCAGATCTATTGGCGCAGAAACATGTATCACTATGTAAATTTGCAGATTTCTGTCATATAGCACAGTCACAACAGGGGCACACATTCTCCATGTTTGTATGATTTAACCTTTTCACCTTGAATCAAAATCTATCCTATTTTATCCACCTTCCACCAATGTTTGTGAACATTCTGTAAAACTATGGCTTTGGGAAACACAGGTGTTGCTTAACGATGGTTCAGAAAATGCTATTGGAGGTTACCATAATTGTTGATTCTATAGTTTCTATAGTTTCATTTTGATTTCCGGAAACACTTGCATCATATTTATATCGTTCCAGCTACGTAGGTAAGCATTAATGTCATTTAATGCCAGTCAGATGATTGTCATAATCCAGCAGTTGATTAGCTGCTTCAGTCGTTATGATGATTTGAATTGAAAGGAACAAACTCTTAATACTCGACAGCCTCAATGGTCATTGTTTTTTAATAATTTTCTGATACCACTATTTCCCATCCTATTCATTGAAAGATGGAATAGGAGAAATAAATTCCAATCCTGCTCCACTCAGTTGTACTCCTAATCGTACTTAAAGTCTTTCACAAATATGAATACACCCCTCAAATTTTTGTAAACATATTATATATTTTCATGCTACAACACTGAAGATCTGACACTTTGATACAATGTAAAGTAGTCAGAATAAAGCTTGTATAACAGTCACTGTGCCCTCAAAATCAACACACAGAAATTGGCATCAAACAGCTGGCAACAAAATTGAAACTAGATGTGCCTAGTGCCCAATTAGTAATGTTTCCTCCCCGGTGTCATGTGACTCATTGGTATGACAAGGTCTCAGGTGTAAAGGTGGAGCAGGTGTGTTAAATTTGGTGTTATTGCTCTCATACTTTCTTATACTGGTTACATGATGTTCAACATAGCTCCTTATTACAAAGAAAAAGAAAAAAAAAAAAAATATATATATATATATATATATATATATATATATATATATATATATATATATATTGTTGCTCTACATAAAGATGGCCTATGATATAAAAAGATTTCCAACACCCTGAAACTAGGCTGCAACATGGTGGACAAGACCATACATCGGTTTAAAAGAACAGGTTCCACTCTGAACATGCCCCGCCATTGTTGACCAAATAAGTTGAGAGCATGTGCTTTGCATCATAGCCAGAGGTTGGCTTTGAAACGTAGATGTATGAGTGCTGCCAGTATTGCTGCAGAGGTTAAAAGATTAGGGGCTCAGCCTGTCAGTATTTAGAGCATTCGCCGCGAACAGTATCAAATTGGTTTAGATGGCTCCCTAAAGGAAGCCTATTCTAAAAATGATACACAAGAAAGACCTCAAACAGTTGGCTGAAGACAAGCAGACTAATGACATAGATTAATGGAACCATGCCCTGTGGTCTGATGAGACCAAGATAAAATTAATCGGTTCAGATGTAAACAAAAAGTGTGTGTTGTCTACAGTCACACATGGTGGCTGGAGTGTCATGAGATTGCATAAGTGCTGCTGGCTTTGGGGATTTGCAGCTTATTGAAAGAATAATGAATGCCACATACTGAATCGGTGACATGCTGGCGCAGAACATGACCCCCCCCCCCCCCAGGGCAGTATTTCAACATAATGACTACCCCAAACTCACCTTTAAGAGATTTTTATATCTTCAGTGTTGTCCTGTGAAAACATAAGGTGTTGTTACTTTTGTGAGATTTGGTATGTACTGTTGTTGTTTCATAATCAGCTTATCACTTTGACCCATTTCTTCCTTTACTCCACACATCACAAAGTGGCATTCATCTTCCTGGATGCAAGTATTGGTGACAGATACTAAAAACAATCATGTTTTGTTAGTTCATGTCTTTGATGTGCTTTATTCAAAATCCCATTTTATTCTTTTAATATTGCAACTGACTGGGCTTGTTTTCTTCCATTGGCAGAAAAAGTACATAAAACATTGCATCATTCCGCCACTAGCCTCACTTCTTCTTAGTGCATCCTTGGCTACCAGCCTCATTTTGTACTGTGGGATCCTGAGCACTCTTTTGTTCCAGCAGCTGATCTTGGTTTGTTGGAAAAGAGAGAGTTTGGCCACAAGATCACAACATATTGAGAGGGTTCTGCATCATAATATGTTATTTCAAGTATGTAAGTATTTTATTTGTCATTCCACAATATAAAGTACAGTACAGTATATGTGGAACGAGACAGCGTTCCCCAGGAACAAGGTGCTACACTTAACAGCTACTACACAACCAACATAAAGTGCAAGTGTGCAAACACAAGGGTCACAATAAATACACAGAACAGTAAACAGTAAACATTCAAGTAATGGTATGACGTAAACCCTGAGTTTGGTTATTGTAAACAGTTAACATTAGGTGGAGAGGTAACAATGCTGGTGGCCTCCTAGTGATGTGAGCCACATGTGCCAAGAAAAAAAAATGTCCTTGATTTTAAAAATTCAGAGTACCATCGTACTTCTGCGCCTACTTATTCTCTTGATGATATTATCTGGGTTAATCGTTGCCATTTCCATTGTTACTCAAAGGCACACAAATTACTCCTTTGTTTTCTTGGCTCTTTCAGATTTTGTATGAGTTTGTGATGTAGTCTGTTGGGTTAAACTTATATACCATCTACAGGTTCATCTCATATTCCATACTTGTCTGCTTAAACTCTTTGTACCCGGTCTCTTGAATTCTGCTTGCAAATCAGCCCTCCTCTTTACCCAATATGTATGTGTTTGGTATCACCCTCTCAGATTTGTGAGGGCTGCATTATTTCGTACTTTGTACAGTGGAAGGGTTTTGCTTCTGAGAAACAGAGTTTGGTTTCCGTCGCTGACACCTTAGATCACCGACTTATTGTGGAATTCCATAATTATCATCCTAAGAGACTTGCTTCTTGTACCAGGGGTTGACCACTTTGCAAAGGTATGCTTTGCCTTCTGCTGCTTCCTCTTTTTCTGGTTTAGAGGTATAGTCAATGTTGGCCATTTTGGAATTTGTTTTCTTGTTTCTTTTTGAGGTGTTGGCGAGTGCCATTGTTGCAGGTTATGTTGTCCTGTTTTTGCATGTGATGTTTTCTTTTCTTATTGTTTTTTGGCTTTTTTATGCAAAGGATTCTCCTTAATAAAGACTGTGTGAATCATCACTTCTAAACTACCTCTTGTTGACTGTATTATTCCGTAGTCTGCTTTCAAATTCCTTTTATCGCACACAGAAGAAAAGATAATTACACTTACATAATTACCAAATAGCAGGTGTTTTCATTTACCTGATTTGCCCCCATGACCTCTGTTCACAGGTGTTGCCTCTTCATGACCTTGCACCACAAACTGCTTTTTTAATTGCTCTTTTAATGCAATTTTTACAACTTTTACAATAACCCTGCTAAAAAATTTGCTTACATACCATAAACATATGCACATATACATATGTGCATAATTTCTCAATGTGCTGTTTTATTATTGATTTGCATTTTTTTGGTGAGTATTTATTTATTAACTTGTTTTTCTACCTTCTTATATTTTACTTAATGTTTTTAAACAGTATTGGTGCAGGTGTCAAGCAGTCTAAACTGCTAAAAAGCTTTTATTGTCCTTTTGACTGCAACAAATGAATGCCTGCACTATTTCATTCATTTAAATGTATAATTTGAAAAGAACTGACAAAAGTGAGCTTTAATGCTTGTCAGTAAAGGCTTGATTATTGCTTCATTATTGAATTTATGTGACTCTTTGAGGACTGTAGCCATGTTCATGCATCCTTATTCGATTAGTTTTATGCAAATACTGCCAGAATATTTGGTAAAGCAGATTGCAGACCTAGACGACTCAGCATTTCAAGTAATCCACAACACACTGAATTAATGAACAGTGGATGGGAGGTAGCCCATTAATCATATGATGCTGAGGAGATGCCAGGGTGGCTTTTCCAGTGTTTCAGCAGCCAAAGTTGTTAGCAAAATCAACTGAATGAACTCAGTGTTAACCTCATAAAACCAGAATCCACCTTCATATTTTGAATAAATCTGAGGTACATAGACAAATGCTGATTGGCCTAATATAATAATAATAATAATAATAATAATAATAATAATTTCATATTTTCTTATTATTTTTTCTATTTATCCAATTACTGACAGATAATGTAAAAACCATGAATTGAGCAAAATATATTTTGCTTTATTAATTTTAATTTGACAGTTATATATATATTCTACCCTTTAAAAGAGCATGTAGGCAAATATATGTGTGAATCATTAAAAATACACAATGACAATTTATGATCATATGGGTTAATCCATTTTATTAATCACTGTGATTAAAATGATTAAAATTAAATGAACTGCATTGTAAAAATAACAGTGTGCTAATGAGTGATCGTGTATTGTAATGTACTGATCGTGGATTTGGAGGTTTTTCAGCATAGTCATATTTATATAATGCTCACTTGCTAATCCTCACTAATACTTTCACTGTTCTCATTTACACATTATGTTTCCTATGGCCTGTGTGTAATTGAAAAAAGTTCCTTTAATGATCTCAAGTAAATACTGTGCTTCGGTTTTTTACAGTGAAGTGTGTGAAATGGAAGACATGACAACCAGTCCTACAAAAGAGGTAATTATTTATTTTACTAACTGTTTTTTTTTAATTATAACTATAATCTGTTATAAGAGATACTGAATACTTTTACTTTAACTTCTTGCGTTAATAATGATTCTAGTTTTTGTCATATTTATTTTGTAATCACATTGAATATTATAATCAAATGTTGTAACTTATATTTTTGTTACAGTTGAATATAGTATAAACCTAGAAAAAATCCATATAATTACTTAAGCTTAAATATCTTCTATTTTCTAACATCATGCCACATAGCATTTAATTTATTATACTTACCCTTAAACCTGTGAGTCTTAAGTTTGTTTATGTGAATGTTATTCTTTATTTGGACAGGAACTTGTAATTAATAGTTATATTTAACACACTTATGCATTTTTATACCTGTTATCAAAGTTAATATTAGTCTTTTTTTAGTTAATTAGAATGTTCTATTGTAATTTCCAAATACATCTTAGCATATAAGAATTGTGCTGCTCAGTAAATGTAAAACGGTGATGTGTTTGAATAGGAAGCATTTGAGTATTAAAGCTGGGATTTGTCATATGATCTAAACGTGCAAAAAATATTTAGAGCTTTTGTTGTTGTTTTTTAGTAATGTAATTAATAATTCAGTTGCAAATGACAAACTTTATATTGTAAGACTTCTGAAATAAAAGTAATTTGAAGTCATGATTTTTAATATGTTAATATTTGTCTTGCAGGTGTTTATTAATGTGTGGGTACGCAATCCTCAGCTCCACAAAGATGATTTTTGGCACCCTTATATTGATTATGAGATCTGTCTTCATGTAAGTTTGTCTCCTCTGTCCTCTAAAATACTTTGAACATGCATTGCTGAAGCCATAAACAATCCTTGCTTGTGACATTAAGTTATCAATTTGCAGTCACACTTCTGTGTATACATGTGATACAGTGTCATTCATTATTTTCCATCCATCCATCCATCCATCCTTTATTTTCTGCTTTATCCTATATTAGGGTCACGCGGGGGGGGGGGGGGGGGGGGGTTCCGCATGCCCGTCCAGGGGAGAACGTTTCGGGCGCTGTGCAGATACACCCAGGACAGGGTGCCAATCAATCACTGGGCACACACACAAACACACTCTATATGGGGCAATTTGTAGAACTCACTTGACTTGATCCATGTTTTTGGACTGTGGGAGGAAACCGGAGAACCCAGAGGAAACCCATGCGGACACAGGGAGAACATGGAAACTCCACCCAGATGGGGATTCGAACCAGGAATCCCTAGTGCTGAGAGGCGAACGTGCTAACCACTAAGCCACCGTGCCCACATAAAACATACTTGAAATAAATATGGTAACCACAATTGAATCCCAATACATCGCTTGGTCAGCATATAACTAAAGTAACAAGATTATGTTAGCAACATTCAAATGTATAACTTATTCAAACTTATATACATGAAAGTTTACATATATATATATATATATATATATATATATATATATATATATATATATATATATATATATATATATATTATATACATATAAGTATACTTATCACTGTTGCATTGCTGTAATATATATAGAAGGATGAACATGAATTAATGCGATATATTGTATATAAAATTGCTGACCCTGATTTTACTATACTGCAGTCACCTTGGCAGTGTGTCACAACACAAAACTATTTCTGAGGCTGTCAATCACCTACAGTGGGGAAAATACATATTTGATACACTGCTGATTTTGCAAATTTTCCCACCTACAACAAACGGAGATGTCATTAATTTTTTTTATCGTAGTTACACTTCAACTGTAAGAGACATAATAAAAAAATCCCAAAAATCACACTGTATGAATTTTAAATTATTTATTTGTATTTCATTGTATGAAATCAATATTTGATAACCTTCCAACCAGCAAGAATTCTGTCTCTCACAGACATGTATTTATTTTAAGAATACTCCCTTATTCTGCACGAATTATCTGTGTTAATTGCACTTGTTTGAACTTGTTATCTGTATAAAAGGCATCTATCCACACTCTCAATCCATCACTCTCCAGCCTCTTTACCATGCCCAATACCAAAGAGCTGGACACCAAGGACAAAATTATATACCCATAAAAGAATGGGATAGGCTACAGGACAATACAGAAGCAGCTTAGTGAGAAGGCATCTTGTGGTGCTCTTATTTGTAAGTCGCTTTGGATAAAAGTGTCTGCTAAATGACTAAATGTAAATGTAAATGCATGTGGGTGGAAACATCATACATTTGGGGTGTTTTCTACAAAGGGGATGAGAGATGACAGCATCGTATTAAAGGGAGTATGGGTGGGGTCATGTGTTGCGAAATTTGGCCAATTTGGTCAAAAACTACAGGAAATGTTTCCGAAGCTATCAAGTTCTGTTTTTCTGTTGTATTACATAAAATAACATACAAATTAATTACCTCAAAAATAAAACAATGGGACTTTCTGGATTCTGTGTCTCGCAGTTAAAGTGTTCTTATGAAAGTACCCCTCCATTCTCTGTAGGTAGAAAAACTTTGCCAGTGTATCAAATACTTATTTTCCCCACAGTTTATAGAGGCTATACTGTTTGTAGTTTGCTGACCGACCTACAGGTGGTGCCAAATCCATTTAGTAGTATTAAAATTATCTATCTATCTATCTATCTATCTATCTATCTATCTATCTATCTATCTATCTATCTATCTATCTATCTATCTATCTATCTATCTATCTATCTATCTGTCTATTTGTCTGTCTGTCTGTCTGTCTGTCTGTCCATTTATTTAGTGGGTGGTAAGATACTACTGTACTTATCAGCAACATTCTTATAATTAGTCAGACAGATTTGAGCTATTTCAGCTAACTTTTGTGGCTTGTTCTATCTTTGTTTAAATCGTACAGATTGTTTAGCATCAACAGAAACCATATGAGTTCTACAGATGCAGTTCTACAGATTAAAATAAAATCAGTAATGATTTTAACAATAGAAAAACAATAGAAAAACAGTGGACAATTACAATAAAACAGTTGTTAAATGAGGGAAGAATCTGCGATGGTTGACATTTTCTTGTTTCCAATATTCTTATAATTTAAGCACCCACCTGTAAATTTCGATCTGAACTATGCAATTGTGTAAGTGAAGTAGTCTTTCTATACATAATTACTCTTACTTTTCTCCCATTCATTATGCCTAGTTGAAAAAAGTTTAACATGTAATTAATGGATTCTTGGACCATGCTTGTCAGGTATTTAATGCCTTGTTCCTTGTGTGCAGACTAACAGCATCTGTTTTAGCAGGAAGAAATCTTGTGTGAGAAGGCGATACAGAGACTTTGTCTGGCTTCGTCAGAGATTGAGGGATAATGCTTTGCTCATGTTAGTAAATTTAGGGATTGTTGTAAATGTAATGTATTCCAACTATTCCTATTATTTTTAATTGAAGACCTCATGGCAAATATTCTATTACATTCACACGGGCTGTTTCTTTACCTGTTCTCAGTCAGTTGCCCAAACTGCCTCTTGCCAACCCATTCTTTAATTGCAACAACTTATTACATGTGACTCAGCGCATGGAAGGACTGCAGAAATTTCTAGAAGCGTAAGTAAATTTTTTCTTTGCTGTTTAAGATTTAACTTGCTTTGTGCTACTTTATATTTAACGTTTACATTATAAAGTAATACAGAATAGTACAATCTCTTGGAAACTACTGGGAATGCAGTGAGGATTCATTCTCCTTAGCGGCTAACATAAACTATTGATTCTGAAAATAAATAAATAAAAAATATTACGGCACGGTGGCTTAGTGGTTAGCACGTTCGCCTCTCAGCACTAGGGATTCCTGGTTCGAATCCCCATCTGGGTGGAGTTTCCATGTTCTCCTTGTGTCTGCGTGGGTTTCCTCCGGGTTCTCCGGTTTCCTCCCACAGTCCAAAAACATGGATCAAGTCAATAGAGTTCTCCAAATTGCCCCATATAGAGTGTGTCTGTGTGATTGAGTGTGTGCCCAGCGATAGATTGGCGCCCTGTCTTGGGTGTATCTGCCCAGCACCTGAGACGTTCTCCCTTGGATGGGCATGGGGAACCCCACCGCGATAATATAGGATAAAGCAGAAGATAATGAATGATATATATATATATATATATATATATATATATATATATATATATGTATATATATATATATATATAGTGTGTGTGTATTATATATATATATATATATATATATATATATATATATATATATATATATATAATATTTTTTATATATATATATATATATATATATATATATATATATATATATATATATATATATATATATATATATAAAATTTTTTTTAGTTATCAATACTACTTTTAGTAAATACAATTTTCTCATATTTTAGTAATTTCTTGTTTTTATAGATAAAATTTAATGTTTTTAAAAGATAGAAAAGATTTGCATTACCCAATTGAATTTACCAACTTCAACTGTTTGTTTTGTTTAGAGTGTTCCAGTTGCCCTTACTTTTGTCAGACAGTCACCTTCACCTGTTCCTGCAGTCAAAATTAAGCTTAGCCAAAATAAAGGCGTGTGTGCAAGGCCAAACTCACTACAGTGTGCAACAGGCCATCCAGAGCTGTGGGAAGGATGAAAGTTTCTCATTGGAGGATAAGTGCAAGAGACTATGTGATTCTAAAAGGTATAAACCTTCAATGTTTATTTTTATAAATTAATTTATTTTATTTGCTGTTTGTTGATGGTTTCTGTATCAAAATTGTTGCAGTTATTAATTAATTAATTTACTATTTACTATTTTACATTTATATATGTCTAGTTTCCTAACATATTCAGTCTGAATGTTTGGAATCATTGTTAAAATAAGAGCCGTTAAATTGTAATTTTTATTATATAGTTTACGTTCACTTTATTTACCAAAAAAAGCTTCTAAAAACGCACTTGTCACTATCATAAACATTAGGCACATGATCCAGGCACAACACGGGACAACAGCTCCCAGGATTGGTTGTGTCTGATGACTTTTGCATGTTTTAATTCATTTACTTTATGCCACTGTGCATCTTAGAATATATATAAGAAATATATATATATATATATTATATATATATGAGGTAGCACTTCTTTACACACTGCAGATGGCAGTCTGTCACTCACACGCTGATTGGTTTATTGAACAATACACTGAAAACACACCTAATAATAACTAGAATTAGTACATGTGTTATGCGTGTTATTGCAAGCCATGCAATGCACACATTTTCTGTTGTTATTATAGCAAAGACACACTAACATGCACTAAATCAGTCCGCTCAATCGACGGTATGCTAAAGATTGCTAAAATGGTGCCCAATAAGTATGTGTCTATGACTACTATATTATGACTGATTTTTTTTTACATATTTGATGTGTTGGACTAAAGTTGACTAATCATAATTTTATTGTATGCTTTTTTTTTTTTTTACAGCATTTGTTCCTCTGAGCTTGGCAATATTGTTGATGCCTCCATCATACCATCCCAAAAAATACCATCCCAAAAAATACCATCCCAAAGTGGAAGTCCAGTCAGTCAGTTCTTGATCATAGATCCACATCCTGAGCTTATTCAGCATTCAGCTACTGACAATTAACTGGACATTTAAATTGTGTGCTGTAAGTACAGAACTTATGTACATTTATATATGCCTAGTTTCCTGACAGCATATTCAGAATCATTGTTAAAATAACAGCTATTTATTTTATTTACTAAAAAAAGCTACTAATAATATACTTGCCACTATTATAAAGCATTAGACTAGGATAAAGTTTATAGTGTTTGAACAAAGGGCAAAATAAATCCAGCCTGAAATACGTTGCCTTGGTCATGTGGATTTGAATCATGTAGATCTGTCACAGAGCAGTAAGTGTGTAAATATATCTTAATATTTTGTAAAATATCTTAATAATTGTATTATTTGCAGTTTTTACAAATTGTAAACTAAATGTCTAAATTAAAAACAAATAAAACAATTCTTATATTGAGCCTTTAATTATTGTGATTGTAAACTCAGTCATACTGCTCTTTAAGAAAACAAACTCAGAGAGAAGACAAGGGATAAAACAAGGGATAAAAATGGACACATCAGTAAATTGCTTTAGACAAAATTGAAAAATGTTGTCACTGGTTTTGTTGTTGTTGGTCTGATTAGGTAAACATTCGACCCCCTTACTCAATGATTCATCAATGTCCAACAGCAGCCAATAAACCTTTTTAGGTATGTTGCAGTCATCACTACTCCTGCAAGCCCTTGATAATTCAAATCCCATCTCATCAAGGACCAATAACACAAAGTTTGTCAGCTGTGTTAAAGTTGTGCTAAAATATTTGTGTTAAACATGTGAACATTTGTTTATTAATTCAAAATTCATCTGTCTGTCTGTCTGTCTGATGTATTTATTATCTATTTATCTAGTTTAAAATGCAATGCCCCTTTTGTTCTTTTTTATAGTCTTAAAGTTATACATATATTCAACATTTCAAGCTTATTGACTTTATAAGCATCATGGATCTCAGTTTGGGAATAAATAAACATAAAGATGGAAATGGCAAAATTTGCATATGCCAAATGTTTTACAGGCTTCAAAGTTTGTGTCTATAAAAAGTTAACAGGACAGAATTTTTTTTTTTTTAAAAAAAGAGTGATTTTAGTCCCCCAAAACAAAAACAAAAACAGCCACAACTATACATGTACTACAAAATACCATATATTTATCGTAAAACATATAGTGACAATAGTATGTTGTGGGTGCCCAGCTATAGATTGGCGCTCTGTCCTGGATGTATCTACCCAGTGCCCGAAATGATCTCCTCTGGATAGGAACCCCCCTTGACCGTGGTAGTGGATTAAGTGGAATATAATGAATGAATGAGTATTTTGTGGATGTCTTTTTTTCTTTAGTGAAAACTGGGCAGTTGGTCAGGACTAAAAAGAACATGATGCTGGCAAGTAACCCTCTGCTAAAGACATTAAAATAGGCATGTTTTTTTTCAGCATGAAAACACCCAAAACCTAAAACTAAATGATTAAACCAATGGCTTAAATATAATATAATATAAGAAATGTCATCAGGCAATTAAAAACCTTGACTTATAAAATCTTGGTGGATAAAAGAGAATATGCTTTTGCCATTTACCATGAAATCTGTCTGCATTTGAAATCAAACAATTAACACCGAGCACAAGTTGGCTTCATGAATAGGTAACTAGGTGGCTTTTTCAACACTGGAATTCTATTTTGTTTTAAATAATATATTTTAAATGTTTTCATTTTGCTTTGTGTGCTGTATGACAAAACGTGCAAATAAACCTGTAAAGGGTCTTTAATAGGTTTTGATTATAGGCTGTGAAAAGGAAAATGTGGCTATTTCAAAGTGCTAAGATGATTTTCTATTGGCACTGAATAAGAACACAGATGAAACGCCAAAGCAGGAACTTTCACAGATCAGTCTCCTGCAGTCAATCAATAATTTGATCAGAATCTAGCTCTTTTTGATGGATTAAGCAAAGGAATGAGGCTGACCGTTTGTGCCCAATAATGCCATCTAATCATTCTATGTAATAGGTTTTTCTTAATATACTGTTACTGCAACAACACATTATGCTGGTTCCCTTTAAATAATTCACTCATCACTGTCTGAAAACATTACGTTTGAAAATATTAGTTAGCAGTAAAATATAGAAGAGTATCGACATGTTTAGTGATGATCAAAAATAGACACAATTTAGTTAACTCTAGCTACAACATCTTGATAACTCTACACCTAATTGTTCTCAAAATTTAATTTTATTTTAATCTAGGCTTAAATCTTGGAGTTTGTGAGGGTAAGACATTTTGTTATTTCTTTATCTATTAAATAACTGGACTTAATTTATCTTAGCTGATCTGAGCATGGTGAGTTCATTATTTATGTGGAAATGGAATAATATGGTTTTTGTGTGTGTGTGTGTGTGTGTGTGTGTGTGTGTGTGTGTGTATGTGTGTCTTTGTGGGGGGGGGGGTTTTTGTAGTAATTGCTCCATTTTATTTTTATTGCTTTTTAACCTTGGGATGACGGCTACTAGGCAGGTGGGTGTTTTGTTGCTATGACAACATCCATGTAATAATTGTAAAAAACAAACTGTGCTGGCAGATAAAACTACTTAACCCCAGGACAAGCAAAAATCATACATAATATAGAAAAAATATTTAAGTGATAATTGTAATAATAAGGTTATACACAGGAATACAAAAACCTACAATATATATATATATATATATATATATATATATATATATATATATATATATATATATATATATATATATAAACTAATTATATTTATTTGCACATTTTGCATGTACACACATATTCCCATCAAAATGTTAAACTAAGACATTTGACTATTTCATAGCATGTATAAGCTCATTTTGAATTTGCAAGTCATAGCATTCTTTCTTCATTTACATTTAACACCAACAGCATCCCATTTTTCAGAAATGGGGCTGTAATTCCAAGGTTGCAAATGTTATTAATTCTCTCATGTCATACTTTATATAGTTAATTGTAGTTATCAGCCTGTCAGCATTTTTCTACGCAAGCTTTTCACATTTTTAATAAAAGTATATGCACATGCTGCACTGCAATATCTATTTGCAGTCAAATTTGGAACCTGGGTTCCAAATTTCCAAAGTCTGGGTTCTAAGTGCTTCTCTCTTCAAAAGCATCCACAGATTAAGGCCGCTCACTGTAATTTTTTTTATGTTTTTTATTAATCTTCTATTTATTGTCTAATAACTCTTGATTAACAGAAGCTATAAAAATGTTTAGGTCTAGGTCTCTCTTATATGGTTTGTTTGGGATGTTTTAAATGTAATGTATATTTTTTTAAACATAACATTTTGTATCAGAGTCTATTAACTATTATTGATCCAGGTTTATCAAATTGGTAATAGGAAAATTTAAATGAGGAGATATGGTGGCTTAGTGGTTAGCACGTTCGCCTCTCAGTGCTGGGGATTCCAGGTTCGAATCCTAATCTGGGTCGAGTTTCCATGTTCTCCCCTTTTCTGTGTGGATTTTAAGGTAAACATAATGCTTTAAATTGCTACATATAGAGATTGTGTGTGAGTGAATGTGTCCAGGGATAGAGATTAAGCAGATACAATTAAGCAGAAGATAATGAATAAATAAAATCATTCATTCATTCATCAACTTCTGCTTTATCGCGGAGGGGGGGGTTCCCCATGCCCATCCAGGGGAGAACGTTTCGGGCGCTGGTCAGATGCACCCAGGACAGGGCGCCAATCTATCACTGGGCAGAATAAATAAATAAATAAATGAATGAATGAAAATTTAAATGGCCAGTGAAAAGGCCTCAACCTCATCCAGACATCTAGTCAAAATTGTTAACTGTTTCAAAGATGACATAATATAGCTCAATCGCTTCCTTGCAGACTCATAAAATGTGATAAAGTGATTAATTTGGCCTACTGTAATCACACACAGAGGAATTTCTCCTCAACATTTAATTAATCCCTTTAGTGAAACACACACATACACACACTGGGTGAAGTAAGTGAGTGGTGGGCAGGCCTATACATGGTGCCTGGTGAACAACTGGTGTTAGGTGCCTTGCCTTTAGGTCAGAAGTTTGGCTCCTTAATCATAAACCTTCGACTGCCCCATGTGTGACATGCTTAATTCAATTACCGCATTGATTAAGAATCACGGGGCCTTTTTCACAATTATTTTATTGTATGAAATTGTGTATTAAATCATGTTTCCCCCACCCCCTTCTTCCATGTCCTATAATAATGTAACCATACTGTGACAACTTTGATAAGTTGCTAATAACAAACTCTTATCGAAACTTTGCAAGCAAAGCATTGTCTATGATGATAACACCAAGAAATGAAAACATTAAACAAACCCCAAACGTGTATTCTCCACACATGAATTCTGGCATGCAATCCATTGTGCCCTACAAATGCTTCACAGACTTCCTCTAGATCAAGCAGACCCCATATTACCAAAGATCTGTCTGTGTAAACGGGAACATGAGCAAAGTACCCAAGCTGGGATTATTTTTTTGGAGCAGTGCCAGCTTTATGACCTGGGAAATATACCGAATGGTAAAATTAGTAATCCATCCATCCATCTATCTATTATCTTCCACTTTTATCCTCTAGTAGGGTCGCGGGGGAAACGTTTCGGGCGCTGTGTAGATACACCCAGGACAGGGCGCCAATCCATCGCTGGTCACACACTCACTCACACAGACATGTACACAAACACAATCTATTTTCTGGATTTTCTTTTTAATATTCTGTCTCTCCATGTAAGAATACATCTACCATTAAAAGTATAGAATGATCATGTCTTTAGTAGTGGGCCAACGAAGAAAATCAGCAAGGGATCAAATACTTCTTGGACTCACTGTATATGGGGCAATTTGGAGAATTCAATTTGCCTTGTTCCATGTTTTTGGACTGTGGGAGGAAACCGGAGGAAACTCACGCGGACATGGGGAGAACATGGAAACTCCACCCAGATGGGGATTCGAACCGGGAATCCCTAGCGCTCAGAGGCGAATGTGCTAACCACTAAGCCACGTGCCGACCTAAAATTAGTAATCCTTATCTAATAATAAAATTACGTTATTTTATGTTCTGTGTTTATGCAGCTCATTGTTACATGTTGTTAAAAATTGCTCGGTTGTGTGTTGTCAGTGTGATATGTGGCCTGTTATAAACAAAATTAAATGCAAATGAAATAAACACTTATACTTCTTATAATAGAAATCATTTACCCTATTCTTAGTCTCATTTTCCTAACCTCAGTGCTGTTAAATTGTTAAAATCACTGTCAAGTTGTATGTACATTAGGGCTGTATTCAACTAAGGCTTTTCATAGTCGAATCTGATTCGTCAGATTTTCCCTATAGTCGACTGATAGTCGAATCAGTTAAAATTTCACCACAAGATGGCGCTATAAGCGTGTTTTTTTTTAAAGATTTTTTTTTATATTTTACATGTTTTTCTAGAGCACCGTAAATGGGTTAAAGCGCACACATCATTTAAAAAAATTTTTTTAACAGAAATTAGGATGTGTAACAATCACCTGCGGCACCTGTCCCTCATTTGGTTTCTGATTATCTCACTTGGGTGATTGGTTGGGTTAGTGCACGTCTTTAATTTGTGGTTATCTTACCCGATGTTGCTTTGTTCGTTTGCCCCCTTTCTGTTGGTGCTTCGGCACCACTTTTTAAATAAATCCTAGTTTTGGTTTTTATCCCGGTGTTTCAGTTTTTCTCCATCAGCATTTCGGCCACGGTGTGTTGCTGCGCATTTGTTCCGCGCAGGTCATCTCCGGGGAAAGACGGACATTTGTGACAGGATGATTTTATTTGACAAAAGGCTATATATATAACGAAAACAAAGACATTTCATGTAAAAACTAATGCTTAGCAGCAGCCATGGGCACCCCCATGTGATCAAAATGGTACATTCGACTATGAGGTTCATAGTCGACTACGGTTCTCCGAATCGAATCGTCGAATCAGCGAATATTGCAGCTCACCCCTAATGTACATCTGTTCCTGAAGAATCTACTGACATCATTGTGTTGTTTTACTTTTGCTCTAATGTGCGGTATGTAGTTATTCTGCTGTATGTGGATAATAAGGGTGGTGCTACTGTATTAAGTGATTATTAATATCATTAAAGGCATAAAAGCAAAATAAAATGTATGACCTTAGCTAAAACCATTTTTTAAAATTCAAAGAATGAAAATTACCTTGACAATTAGATTCTATAGTGTAATTAATGAAACTAAAGGTACATATTTGCAGTTAGACTAACTGATCATCTGAAATCAATCACACGGATAAAGGCAAATTAAACCATGACAAAAAGAGATTAGAATGGTTCCGAAAAAGATGAGTTAGCTAAAGAGAAAGTCAGAAAAAGTAAGAAGATGGAGAGAAAAAAATAAACATGTCATATGAAACAAGACATGTAATCTATTATTAAAAAGCTGAATTAAAACCGGCTCCTTCTGAAACCTTATTAAATTCTCCAATTAGTTGGAAGACATAAATAACTGCTTCCAATTTCGGCACTTCATTCAAAGGCTGGCTCCCAGCTTCAGGGAAACAAAACAATTTAAATCAAGTCCTTAACTCTGTGACCAGCTTTTCATTGTACACTGTAATTATGCTGCCATTCCTTTC
Source organism: Corydoras sp. C115 (assembly GCA_019802505.1). Lineage (NCBI taxonomy): Eukaryota > Metazoa > Chordata > Actinopteri > Siluriformes > Callichthyidae > Corydoras > Corydoras sp. C115. The sequence continues at coordinate 696,019 of JAFMOC010000005.1, forward strand.
CTTGGTTCTCCGGCAATACATCACAAATTTGACCCTAGTGATGAACGCCCTTCTCAGAAGCGCTGTGACCTAATACTGCTCACTATTAGCATAAACTCTCTCTCTCACACACACACACACACACACTCCCTCTCTTTCGCACTCACACTCTCTCCTCCCCCTTCCTTTCCTCCCTCCCTCCCTCCTGCACTATGCAAATGCTGAGTGCCAATAATATTTTACTTCCAGCTTGGTTGCATCTATAATTCACAACTCAGCCACTGATGGTAAAAATAGGAAATTTATCATGGAGACAAATGGGTGTTAAATAAAGGCCCTGTATTGCATTCAAAGAGACAGTGTAAGACTATTAATTGCCTTTTCATGGTCAAGTGAATTCCTTAGTCCAATTCTAGCCTTAATTGAAACTGCAGTGTGAGACGTATAGATGTAAATGCTTGTATGCTTTTATGTTGCTTGATCCAATGATATTTGACCATAGCTGTGCAATATTTCGTATTTAATAGTTTCTTAATAAAATGGTAAATTGGCCCAAACTGAATAGAATTTTCTAAGCAGGCTTGTAAATTCACAATCAGGCTGTCAGTGTCTGATTCACAGATGTAATAGAGGTGGATCCTTTCATCTTACATGCTGTGGTTGCTGTAGCAACTCACTAAAATCTTTCTTTTCAGTCAGTGGGGAATGAGCTATAATCTATTATCTGTTACACACAGCCTCATGCATGCATACACATTGAGGTCGTTAGTACACACAAGCAGACTGCTTTCGTATGAAGATAAACTCTTTCCGAATTTATTATCTAATAAATATATTTTTAGTGGAAGGACTTGTCAAGACATTATAACATTGTCAACATGTTCCTAAATTTGACTGTTAGTTAGTATGTCCATATTGCAGATATTTGATTTAGAGATCGCTGTATAAAACATCCAATTGAATGAATTTATGTTTTTTCAAAACTTGATTGTTTACACACCCCATTCATTTTAGTGCTTGTGACTGTGTTAAATTCACACTATTTATAATACATTTAGCAACATTCGGATTGGGGCCAGCATGGTGGTGTAGTGGTTATCATGTTTGCCTCTCAGCGCTGGGGATCCAGACTGGAATCCCAATCTGGGTGGAGTTTCCATGTTCACCCCGTGTTTCCGGTTTCCTCCCACAGTCTAAAAACATGGATTCAAGGTAAATTAAATTGCTCTAAATTGCCCGATATAGCATGGGTGTGTGTAAGTGAGTTTGCCCAGCAATAGATTGGCACCCTGTTCTGGGTGTATCCGCCCAGCACCAAAAACGTTCTGCCCTGAATAAACATGGAGAACCCCTTGCGACCCTAGTAAAAAATGAAGGGAAAAATACGGTAGTGAAGTGGTTATCACAACTGCCGCTCAGAGCTGGGGATCCATTGGCGAATCCCTTTCTGGGTGGAGTTTTCATGTTTTCCCCATGTAGACTTTTCCTCCGGGTTCTCCGGTTTCCTCCCACAGTTAAAGATTGTAATAAATTGCACCTATATAATCTGTGTGAGTGAGTGAGTCTGTGTGAGTGAATGGGTTGCTGCCCCGTCTCAGGTGTAATTCTATCTTGGAAGGCCACCTCGAGACACTAGTAGAGGATTAAGCAGAAGATAATGATGCTGAAGATGAGATGAAGATTGTATTGTAAATGTAATTCTAAGTAATACAACATTTACATGCAGCAAAGTATTTTTTATAAACCAAATGTAAAACATTGTCAAAAGTAACGCCGGAAGCTGAGCAAAAAAAAAACAATCTTTGTCGCCACCTAGCTTTAGTATGGGCATACACGGTTTGTGAAATTATGCAAGCTATATTTAATAATTGCATTATTTAGTCACAGAATACAAATGCAATATATAAATTACATAGCAAACAAATTTATTAAACAAAAATTTGTTGTGTTTTATTGGAGTTTTTTTTTTTTTTTTTTTATAAAGGATGTAAATCTCTGACAGAAGTATAAATATATAAGTAAGCGAAAACATTTAACACAATAAAAAACGTAATAAAGTACACTTTCTAGGCCATTTCAAAATTTGCATACTCTGTGTTGATAAAATACTTTGTTCCTGGGTAAATTGATGTCTTGTGTTCAGTCGTTGACCGCTAGATGTCACAATAGCACACACAAATTATGTAAGACGCACTGCCTACTGAATACAACAGCTATGAAATGTCCCATTTGTTGAAAGTTCTTTGTCCCCCAAAATTACATGAGAATAAAATTGTTATTGTTAATTTGGATATTGTTTATTGTAGGGAGTGGTAGCGCAGTGGTCAGGGTGTTTGGGCTATTAATCTAAAGGTTGTGGGTTCAAATCCCAGGTCTATTGAAGTTACCAATGTGAGTCCTTTAGCCCTCATTCCTTCAGAGGGCTGTATCAGCCCTGTGCTCTGACCCCAACCATCAAGTTGGGATGCTTGTATGTCGCTTTGGATAAAATGGTTTGCTAAAAAGACTAAATGTAAATGTAAAATCTCTCAATGTATATACTTTTCAATGTACTCATGATGAAATGAGTCTGCATGTTTAGAATAGAAAACTGTGTGAATCAATGTTCAGAATCCATCCATCCATTATCTTCCACTTTATCCTCTACTAGGGTCATGGTGGGGTTTCCCATGCCCATCCAAGGGAGAATATTTCAGGCGCTGGGCAGATACACCCAGGACAGGGCGTCAATCTATCACTGGGCACACACTCACTCACACAGATGCACACATAAACACACTCTATATGGGGCAATTTGGAGAATTCAATTGACTTGATCCATGTTTTTTTTGGACTGTGGGAGGAAACCGGAGAACCCGGAGGAAACCCACGCAGACACAGAGAGAACATAAAAACTCCACCCAGAGTGGGATTCGAACAGGGAATCCCTAGCGCTGAGAGGCGAATTTGCTAACCACTTAGCCCCCGTGCCACCCAATGTTCAGAATCAATCAACAGAATTGTAGCATGATTGTTGGTGCCAAAGGTCTGGGGTATTTTTAAAGACTTGTGGGATTGTGAAACACTAAATAAGAAGAAAGGGGAAAAAATCAAAAAAGAAAGTCAAAATACATTTAAAAAAAAAGTTTTTTATTGTCTATTGACAATATTGATTGTGATGATTTGGGAATCACATGGTGCACAACACTAAAAATAAAGACTGATGGACTAAAATAGCAGAAGACCATACTGGGATCCAAAAACAGCAAATTATAGGTTCATTAAACTAAATAACTGTAGGCCTGTTTGTTATTTGGAGTCCTTATATTCATAGTAGACACAAATAATCGTAGGTACAACAAAAACTAAATGTAATGCCTTTTAAAAAGCAGCTGATATCATGTTTTGATTTGTAAACTAGGTTTTGGTTTGAGGTGTGTTCACTGATTCCTGAGCCATCACATTGATTTGTTTAAACTCATCACCTGTAAAGTTGACTCACTATAAAAAAAGTACAGTTTAGTTGTACTGACCTCAAACCTCAGATAGTACTGTTTTTTAATGCACTAAAGTTTATAAACTTTAAAATAAACATTTTGACGTGAAATCACAACCTACTGAATTGATCTTATTTATATTTAATTTTATTGGTCATAATTTCTTTTGAATCATTCATTCATCATCTCATATACATCATTCATTATCTCACCTTAATTCCCTACTGGGGTTGAGGGAGAGGGGGGTGTTCATCTGGGCAGATACACCCAGGTTGGGCTCACTCACTCACACAGACACATTCACAAACACACTCTATATGGGGCAATTTAGAGCATTCAAGTTACCTTAAATCCATGTTTTTGGACTGTGGAAGGAAACAGGAGAACTCAGAGGAAACCCATGTGGACACTGGGAGAACATGGAACCCATATTGGGATTCGAACCTCGATACCCACCACTGAGAGGTGAACATGCTAATCACTAAGCCACTGTGCCGCCCAATCACAGGCACAGGCTAGGTTTGGCTTTTGTGTATATTTTAAAGTCTTTGTGGACAGACATACAAACATACAAAAATTGAATACAATATACTAAATTATGACCTATTAAATATGCATCAAACTTATTAAACCAATTTGTTGTATGACATAGAAATATATCTGATCATCTTGATTTTAAAATCTTTCAATTCCTTTCAATTCAATTCCCGCACCTTCCAAAGTTCAAACATAAATCTTTTTATTCAATCCCTCAATAAAGAATTAGCATTTTCTAGCTGCAGAGGGCAGTCATCAAGCAGTCAATGCTCTGCATCCCATGTCAGGGAATCAACAGCAGGGCAGTGATCGTAGCCCTCTGACCTCCTGTTGGCAGGTTATGTTTTCATTTGTCTGTTCCAGTAGGACATAACAGATCTCAGTGGACACAAAGACATAGAAATAGGAAAATAGAACAATGAGTAATGGAAAGTAAGCCCCCCACAAAAGCACAATCACACAAAGACACACATGCTGAGTCAGGTCTTTGTGTCAAAATTTGACCCAGACAGCACTTCCTTATATGAAGAGACTCAGATTGTGATGAGAGATGGCACAATAGATGTACAGCCCCAGAACTGCATTAAATTTTAATAATCATACCAATGCTGTTGGCATGGAGGTTTTTCTTAAAGTCTTTTTCATACTTGTATCAACACTATATCGAATCTATGTTTTAAATCTCTTCAAATGATGCATTCAATTATCATTTCTTCTCAAAACTATGTCTCAGTCAGTGTTTACCAATAGCAAGTACCTAAACAGCAAGAGTAACTTTTATAGACATTAAGGAACTTTTTCTAAACTTTCAAATGTTAATCCAAACCCACACATTATTCACTGTTATATCAATGTAGCTGATTTTTTATCATTATTATAAATCATTATTATTTTTTATTTTAAATAAATGTAATACATGTAAGACTTTCAATAAATGTAAGACAGAATGAGCTGATTGAGATAAATACTATTACATTTATTTTGTAATTGAGAGTTTTTGTATTTAATTTGTATTTGTTATTGATTATCATGCCATTTTGCATGTATTTTTGTCATTTCTTGGGAAAGTAAAGTTACACACTGAAGATAAATGGCAAAATATAAACTCCCTAAAGTATACTATTGTTATGTAACACACTAACAGTTGTTTTTCTGAGTTTCTGATGCAGTAAAATATTCCATCCATCCATTATCTTCCGCTTTATCCTATATATTAGGGTCGCGGGGGGGTTTCCCATGCCCATCCAGGGGAGAACGTTTTGGGGGCTGGGCAGATACACCCTGGACAGGGCGCCAATCCATCGCTGGGCACACACTCACTCACACAGACACACAAACAAACACACTCTATATGGGGCAATTTGGAGAATTCAATTGACTTGATCTATGTTTTTGGACTGTGGGAGGAAACCGGAGAACTCGGAGGAAACCCACGCAGACACAGGGAGAACATGGAAACTCCATCCAGATGGGGATTCGAACCGGGAATCCCTAGTGCTGAGAGGCAAACGTACTAACCACTAAGCCACCATGAATGCAGTAAAATATTTATTAATTTAAATTTACTGCACTCAGTAAATGGATGTAATAGACATGGTGGCGTTTACATTTTCTTCCAGTGTTCATGTGAGTTTTCTTAGGGTTGACCAGTTTCTTCCCGCAGTCCAAAAACATAGATTTAAGGTGAACTGGCTTCTCTAAATTGCCCAAATTATGCTAAATTAAATATATTGGCTGTGTGAGTGAATGTGGGCCCAGCGATGGAATGACCTGATGTTGGAAGGACCTCTGTCCTGGTTGTGTGGGCATGGGAAACCTCCCCACGACCCTTGTATAGGATTAAGTAAAGAATAGTGTATGTATTTCGCAGTGTTTTAATATGTTATGATTGTTTTAACTGGGTTAAACTTCAGGAATATACATCTGTCCAAATAGGAAGTATTGCTTTTTTGTTTTCTTGTCATTTCTGGTAGCATAGTGTGATAACTGTAGCTTGTTCACATTGCACTAATGGAACCAGAATGATATATCCATTGGTGTTTTTACAGGAAGGTCTGCTGTGTCACCAAACACAGTCTTAAGGTCACGAATGAGTTACCAAGACACAGGCCATACCACAATGAGACCTAGATGGAACTCTAGAAATGCATCAATCTAGCTGCAGGAATAGTATGGCCAGTTTTTCCAAAAGTAGCACTACTAGAGCCGTAAAAATGATCTTCTGTAAGATGGCGATGTGCAAACTGTCAGAGAGAAACTACATGAGGAGGCATGAGGGTTTAAGTTCTAATTAAGACCTCTGCTCACCCAAAACCATGCAAGTTGATTTCCATTTGTCAGAAAACACCAAAATTAGCAGGTCTGCATTGAGACCACATATTCCATTTTTAAATATACTTAGTCTGCTTGCCTTTAACAAACAGTTTGAGGTTTTATTCTTGTGCATCATCTTTAGAAAAAACTTAATTCTGGGACAACAGTCATGCAGATTAATTTAATACAGTTTGTGGTGTATGATCTCAGCACTGACAGGCTAAGCCCCTCACCTCTGCAGCAATGCTGGCAGCACTTATACTTCTTTATGTCTTATACAATATGCGTTTAACTTCTTTGTGGACCGTGGCAAGGCCTGTTATAAATAAAATCTGTTCTGTTAAACTGCTGGACAATCTTGGTCACCATGCTGCAGCTCAGTTTTTATCTTAAAAAAGGCCTAGGCCATCTTTGTGCAGAGCAACAATATTTTTTTCAGATCCTCAGAGAGTTCTTTGTCATCAGGTGCCATTTGAACTTCCAGTGACTAGAATGGGTTAGGGTTAGGGCCAGTGTGAGAGCTATAACAACAAATTTAACTCACTTGCATTTTTACCTGGTCACAGTAATGAGTCACATGACACTAGGGTAGAAAAAAATACTAATTAGGCACAAATAAGCCATTTTCATTTAGGTACTTTTGCTGCTAGTGGTTTAGACATTAATGGCTGTGTTTTGAGTTATTTTGAGGGCTAAGCAACTTCACACTGATATACAAGCGTACACTGACTACTTTATATTAAATCAAAATGTGAGATCTTTTTTCAGAAGTGTTGCCCCATGAAAATGTATAGTAAAATATTTACAAAAATGTAAGGGGTGGCTCCAGCACATACACATACACGTACACACATACGTATACATGTAAAACTTGAATGGTGTGATAACTTTATGGCATTTGACCAACACCTTTAACTTCCTGTTTCTGGGCTGCACACCTCCTGTGATCGCAATATCCTTCCTTTGCTGTCAAGGAAGGACTTCTCCATTTCATTATCTTTCCCCCTTTTTTCCATAGTAAGATAAATACTAAGATCTTAAGAATAAGTTAATTGTATTAGTGTAAATTAGTGTAATATGTTTCATTTAAACATGCTTTCCATAGTTTTGAAGTTTCTTGTCACATTACCCTGTTCCCTCTCTATACTTACGTGCTTTGCAGATGGTATTAGCGAAGCAGAGAGATTTGAACATGTCCAAAAATCGATGAGTGGCCTTAACTTTTATCTGATTTTCCAATGGCCTGACGGAAGCCAGGTCGATTGGACGCATGCCCGTGTCAAGTTGACCTTTTCAGGGCATCGTCAGCTTGCTGTCCCTTGGGTTCTTAACTGCTTTGCTGTCATTGTGTGAGCGACATCGGTCCAATCTGCTCAAACACAAAGTCTGGCTGGATGTCTATATTGCACTGTTGCCTGCTGACAGAGACTGGACATTTTATTTGTAAGCTGTCCTTTGACTGTGACATTTTGCCAATGAGCAGAGGCTAATTTATGCTGTTAATGCTCCTTGCTGCAAAAATAAAATCTAATTGAGTCATTATCCACTAATTCAGTCAAATATGCTTAATATTTGTTTGTTTTTAATTATTATATTGTTATGGTTCCCCCGTTCATGCTGGGCCCATGTACATTACATTGGAAAAAAATTAACAAGCCACAGTGTTATGTTTCATTGCTTATATACTACTAATTTAAATATTTTCCTATGCTATATTTGGATATATTAATTAACATAGTCCCCAACGATGGATTTGCGCCCTGTCCTGGGTCTATCTGCCCAGCGCCCGAAATGTTCCCACCGTGACCCTAATAGAGGACAAAGCAGGAGATAATGAATGAATGAATGAATGAATAATTAACATAGATTTTAAGAAAGTTTATAAGAATTTTATAATAAAAGCCTTTGAGCCTTCCTTATTACTGCAAAAATCGTAAATGTATGTAAAATATGACATTTGATCATTTAGCAGTAAGATAACTAAAAGCCATTTTCATTGTTTTATTAGCATTTATACTCGAAAAGCAATTACTCCATACTTAAATTAGTTTTTCTTTCATTCCTCTCTTAATAAGTTTTGTTTGTTAGATGTAATTACGATTATTTGAACCCTGATAAATTAAAATAAAGAAGGATGTGTTTTCCATTACTTGTTGACACCAGTGAATAAAATGTTTTACATTAATGTTGTGCTAATCATAGTGATGAATAACATCAAATTGTGAAAGCATGTGAAATAAATAATCATTTTATCATGACATCAACCTGAAATACTCAATATGTTCTGTTTTAATAAACCCAAAAGTATTTTAAAGATTTATAATGAATCATTTAATTAATTACCTATATCTACCTACCAACAAAAGTTTGATCTATGGTTTCCTTTAGCAAAGAGCTTGATGGACTGTTTATAAATCAATGTGGAGTTTTCCAGAAGGACATACTCACTGTCATCATCAGGATTAATTAAGGTGTGTCCTGCATAGGAAATGCTTCCACAACCATAATAATAATAATAATAATAAATGTGTGTGTGTGTGTGTGTGTGTGTGTGTGTGTGTGTGTGTGTGTGTGTGTGTGTGTGTGTGTGTGTGTGTGTGTGTGTGCGTGTGTGCATGTGTGTGCATGTGTGTGCATGCGTGTTTGGTGTTTATGTTTGTGTGTGCATGCACATGTGTGTCATTGTGTGAGTGTGTGAGAAAGATCAAGTAAACATTAGAAGTACAATTGTAACTGTATTTGTCATTCTAAAAAGAACATTGGATTGAATAGAATTAAATTAAATTGTACTGAGAGAGAGAGAGAGAGAGAGAGAGAGAGAGAGAGAGAGCGCAGTGCAAAGGGTAAAGTATAAGACATTATTAAATCTATGTGTTTAAGCAGTAAGAATTGTACAGAATTCTTTACTCAAAAAGGAAAGACTAAAACAGGCTGCAGCCTACATCCAACTCTGTCTGCATTAATGAGTAAGCAGGGCAGTCAGAACAGTCTGGAGCGACTGGAGCTCTAACCTGGTGATGCTGTCCCATGGGTACATAGTGTTTAGCAGCACCTGGACCTGCTGAAGCTGTACTGCCTGTAGAGAGCTCTGGCAGTTAACCTGAAAAAGACAAACATTATGATCTTCCCCAAAAAAGCCAGATGTCAGGAACACAGGTATTAATTCTCTCTGGGTAGCACCACCTTTGATCACACAACACAGTACACTTACCTTGACCTTGTTATCACTGCATCCGGGAGTTTCACTGTGCTAATGAATCTACAAAAGGATAAAGCTCATAGAGCTCAATATCTTATGGACATTTTATAATATAAACTTTCCGATCAGCTACTGCCATGGCGAGCTGCTCAACTGATTTTTACTGCAATGATGGCTGACAGCGTTGAAAGTGACGATAATAGCATAATGTAAAGTTTGGGGTAAAGTTTGGTCCCACTTAAAGAGAAAAACAATACTGTATGGGCCATTAAACGTGCATCCAATGATTCTGTAAAATTATTCTTAAAGTTCAAAGAGAAACACCAACCAGTGGATGCAAGGCACAATTTGGCTGCCTACTGGTAAAAAGATTTGGTAACTTTATTTGGAGATGCACTTAAAACTTGTTCAGCACTACAGAGCCAGAAACTTACATGTAAACTGAAAAAAACTGCATCAGCTGGTTTTGAAAATTTCTACTCTTCTAACATCCATCCACCTCACTCATTTGCTTCACAACACAAACTTACCATTTACCCTCTCATCCAAAACACTATATGTTTGGAACATTGGAAAAAGCTAATTCAAACTCAAAGCAATTCTGAACTATAAAAAACAAAGTAAAGATCAGCAGAGCATCTCCTGAGTGGCAGAGATACAAAGCACAGACACCGTACTGGCCATGTACAGGCTAAATGAGCACAGTCTGACTATAAGAGCTAGCTATTATAAAAGGTCCTGGCTTTCATGGCAGAGTTGTCAGATTGTCAGATTGTCAATGACAAGTTTTGGAAAATACGAAAGTAATATTTTTCAATCTTACACAAATCCTAAAATTAAATAAGTTTTAAATCACTGGCTAAAATGAAAAACAATTGTAGCACTTAATATAATATGGAGTTTTTGCATTTCTAAAATAATTTAAATTTTATTTTAAAAAAGTGAAAAAGCAAAAGAAAATAATTATACAAAACAGTTAATTCCTTCTTAATATGCCAATTTATTCATTCATTCATTCATTCATTATCTTCCGCTTTATCCTATATTAGGGTCACGGTGGGGTTCCCCATACCCATCTAGGGGAGAACGTTTTGGGCGCTGGGCAGATACACCCAGGACAAGGCGCCAATCTATCGCTGGGCGCACACTCACTCACACAGACACGCACGCATACACACTCTATATGGGGCAATTTGGAGAACTCGATTGACTTGTTCCATGTTTTTGGACTGTGGGAGGAAACCGGAGAACCCGGAGGAAACCCACGCAAACACGGGGAGAACATGGAAACTCCACCCAGATGGGGATTCGAACCGGGAATCCCTAGTGCTGAGAGTCGAACATGCTAACCACTAAGCCACCGTGCCGCCCCAATTTTTTTAATTGTCATTTAATTCCCTATTCACACTGCCTTCATTGGGTAGCTATTAATATTTATTTTTAAATTGATCTATCGACATTTTAATATATTTTTAATTATTTTAATTATTAAATTATCTGCAGAGTTATCTATTAATAAATGGTGTCATAGCATGTTAAGACCATTTATTTGATATAAGCAGTAGGTAGAACTGATAAAAACACATGTACATACATGCACAGGAATGCACACAATAAATGCATAATATAAAATATTGTACTTTCTGTAGAAAATGACAGTAAGATTTAAAATGTTAACAGTACATTATGTATGTTTTTGCAGTATTTTCAGTGACATAGATATAACTACTTGAATGTTATTTTTTATTTGGTGTAAGTACCTTTGTGTTTTAAAAATATTATAAAATGTTTAGTATTGATGCCTGCATACTAATTTTTGTGCCAGTATTTATATTCTTATACTCAAAAATAACAATGGAAACATCCTTGATGTGGCTGCATACTGATGTTGTGTGTGTGTGTGTGTGGGGGGGGGTGTTTGTGTGTGTGTGTGTGTGTGTGTGTGTGTGTGTGTGTGTGTTCAGGTGTGTGTGCTTGTGCATTAACAACAAAGATTGGTGGTCTCTGTTAAAATTAGACAGGTGGGATCTGAAGGTAGGGGGCAGAAACAGAATGGATCCCAATTGCAGGTCTACATCTGTGTTGCTAAGGACACTAAGCCCAGCCATAAATCATTAATAACCTCCCTCTGCTGTTGTGATATATGAACCATGTCAGAATATCCAGCCACATGACACACCAACACTAACTTAGACACACACACACACACACAGTGAGAGACACAAAGGACCATTCACTGAATATCTCTCTCTCTCTCTCTCTCTCTCTCTCTCTCTCTCTCTCTCTATCCTCACAAATTATACACAGTTAGACATTTTTAAGGTACACCCATCTTTTGACATTTTTACTTTTCCTGTATAACATATACTCATTATTAAGAACAATACAATAATTTGTTGAAAATTTGTGCTTTTGAGGTGGCAGGCTAATTACACAGATGGCATTTTAACTAATCATGATATTAAATGGTGGGTCAGGAAGCATGAGGAAAAAAAGAGTAATAGTCATCAATACAGTGTGAGTAACAGAGATGTGACGGAGAAAGTATGTGTGGGGATGTAAGATTAGATGTGTAATGTGTGTGTGTGTGTGTGTGTGTGTGTGTGTGAGAGAGAGAGAGAGTGAGAGAGAGAGATTGAGAGAGAAGGAGGGAAATAAGGAATGTTTTTGGGGAGGGACACATATCCACACTCTCTGCAAAATATATGTAACTGCCTGGGAGACAGCGAGTAACATGCACCATTACATGTATTGCACCCCCCCCCACACTGACCCCCAACCTTCTGTCTGCCCTAAAATACTGCTCCCACAATTCCTTACCCCCCACTCTACATACACCGCTCTATGTTTTTAGCTACCCCACCTTTCTGGCCCCTCGATTATATTATTCCTACATTTATAAGTAATGTAATATTAATGTAATAATAAAATATATTTTGTATAAATGTAAACACACATCTTTGAAAAATACACAGTAAGACCTAAATTGTCCATACATGTATGACATGTGTGTAAACAAATTTTACTTTACGTCTATGAAATATTTTATTCCTGAGAACCATGTTCACAGTGTAGTTGCCAGTTACTTCAATAAGATAATAACTAGTTACCTAGTTCTTTATATTTCGCAAAAAAGAGCTAAAAAGGGTTTAGATATCCAATAATTTAATGAATTACCATAGATGAAATGTGCAGCGCTTATTAAACTTTGTTAATTGGTGATCAGGGACAGTCAGTGCTGTCATTTCCCTGTTTCACCCAGCTCACCATTAGTTGGGAGGCTGAAATGCTAATTGGCTGTCTTGACTGAAATCTCTGCTGCATTTGCCTCATGGTTATTACTGCTCTAATCAGTGGTGCTTAAGTTTCATTCTGCACAGTTTTAAATTCTTTATATGTCATAACGATGTCCTACTTTTTTTCTGCTGTCTTTTAAGATGATACCATGTCCTCATCCTTAACCCTGGTGCTAAAGAGTGATGGCCTTAGAGCATTATCATCATCAGAGATCATTCACAAGACCTTAATAATTCAACTCAGTCAATTTAAGGCATGATACAGTGAGGACCTTTGAGAAGTGCTACTGAGGATCAAAAAGCTTATTCATTAAACTTCCATTAGTGAAGTCAATCACTATAACTATTAGATAATGAACATATTTGAACAGTATTATTATTTAACACTCATTAACACTGCACAATCACCCAAGGAGGATCCCCCACTTAGCCTTGTTCCTCGCTTATGAGTTATATTTTTTAACAAAACAAATACGATTAACATCACAATAACAATTGACAAAATATATTTTTTAACAAAACAAATACGATTAACATCACAATAACAATTGACAAAAAAAAAAACATAGCAGTTTTTAGAATCAATTTAAAGAAAACAAGGGCAGCAAGGTTGCTTTGTGGTTAGCACGTCCGCATCTCAGCACTGGTGATACAGGTTCAATTTATTGTTATTTTTATATCATATAGTTCTATAGTTCCAAGTACACACTTCAATGACAGTGTTTGCGACTGTTCTTTGGAACTATGGTTTTGGGAAACACTTGTGTTGCTAAACAATTTCTCAGACTATGTAACTGGCTAACAAGGTTACAACTATGGTTGTGAGAAAGACATGCATCGCATCTCTGTCATTTCAACTATGAAACAATGAACCAATGATTGGTTTATTGCTCATTATGCCCAAAACACACCCATGTTTAACCAAAAGAATTAGTACTTGCATTGGCATACTTTTCACATCATCACAAAACACACTGACAAGCCTTGAATCAAGCTGACCAGTTCACGGCTACCTAAAATTTCCAAAATAGGGCACTTTTGGTGGTGGTAAAGAGTATATAAACCTCTGCAGGGTTCTGAAGAGTAAGTATGTAAAATGTAAGGTAAGTGAAGCAACGGTGTGAATTTGTAGAAGAAACACACACTCTCAGACACACACACACTCTTATTTATAAGACAGTATATATCTCTTAATACCTCTGGAATAGATGTGTTAAATGTATTTACATATATGTAAATATATCTAATGCATATAAACTTATTTCTACAGTGGTTGATGTCAATAATTAATTAAGCTTATTTTACAGTAATTAAAATAATTTAAAACTAGGGGATTGGATTATTTTCAGCCTGTATGATGGACCCCAGACAATTTCACACGCAGTACATTGGTGTCCTGCACAGTTAAAACTGTCTGGCTGATTAAGAAGGACGGGTCCTTCACTGATCCTTTGACCACACAAAGCTTATATTTAAAATCTATTTACATCTGATTGTGGTTTTTTGGGGAGTTCTGGCTTGGAACACTCTAAAGTTTTTATTCTCCAGTTATCCAGGTCCTCGGCCACGATAATAATAATAATCCAACAACTAAGGCTTAACAAAATGTGATGTAACTTACTGTTTCAACACACATGCAAACTGCATGATTAAAAAAACTACACTAAAAATTTTTTTTTTCGCTGTCTTAGATCTGACTGAAAGCAAGAATAAAGAAATGTATGTGTTCTGTGATAAAGAATAACAAAAAAGTTATATAAATCATACAATTTTCCATGTTAATCAAGCCCATTGTGGAATTGTGCATGGATTAAAGAAGTGTTTGTTTCACTAAGATAACAGGCTAACACCTCACTAATCCCACTAAGCGTCTGTTTAGGTAAAAGCTTCAGTGAGGAATTCCTGATGAGGGCTTTATTGACCAATGGCTCAGACATACACAAACATGCACACCACCATGCATCCAGATCAGCTCGCTAGTCCATGAATGTGTCAATGTATGAATGGACAGATGATCCCAAAGGGAACAGCATGAGCATACGCATAAACACACTAACTTTCTGTGTGGCTGATGTGCATACATAGTGAGGGAAACAAAGCTTACAGAAACCACAAGAAACAATGCACAAGGATGCATAAGGATGATATTATTAAACTTAAAACAATGTGCATTAAACTGTAAATAAGCAAAACTATAGTGTTGACCTTTGCCTGTAGATGCTAATTTCATTGTGCAGACTGTAATTTATGTCAATTATACAAATTATAAGACTCAATGACATTTATGGATGCATCTACAATTTTGTGTGTGTGTGTGTGTGTGTGTGTGTGTGTGTGTGTGTGTGTGTGTGTGTGTGTGTGTGTGTGTGTGTTTCGTGTGTCAGAAAAAAATTATATACCTCTCTACCATAAACTTATTTTTAAAATTTCTATCCTGTCTAATATTTGGTATATCACTACTTAAAACAAACTTAGGCAACCAATGATTAAAATCTGCAATAAATTACAATAGTTTCGCCATTGTTTGTACCCTGATTAGCAAGCTGAAAAGCTGCTATTCCTAAAAGTCAGCCTGTTGTCCAGCTATTGACAGATGTCTCTGGACCTCAGGCCTCACTCTTTGGTGTCAGAAAATTGCCATGGCTGCAGGTCCCTGTCAGATATCGGCTGCTGGGCATTAAGCATGCATACAAGGATCTACTGTCTAAGTGGCCAAAATGCCAGTCTACAGATTCGAAGGGGACTAAAGATCATGTCCCCATGTCCAAGAGGCACAAGTGACATATCGTGCATTAATGGAACGAAATCCCCTAGCACAGTCATGTCTCTCGTTGATTAGGTCATCCCCAACTGCACAAGATATAATATGTATAATATATAGAAAATTACATTCGCCTCTCAGCGCTAGGGATTCCCGGTTCGAATCCCCATCTGGGTGGAGTTTCCATGTTCTCCCTGTGTCCGCGTGGGTTTCCTCCGGGTTCTCCGGTTTCCTCCCACAGTCCAAAAACATGGATCAAGTTAATTGAGTTCTCTAAATTGCCCCATATAGAGTGTGTATCAGTGAGTGAGTGTGTACCCAGCGATGGATTGGCGCCCTGTCCTGGGTCTATCTGCCCAGCGCCCGAGACGTTCTCCCCTGGATGGGCATGGGGAACCCCACCGCGACCCTAATAGAGGATAGAGCGGGAGATAATGAATGAATGAATATAGAAAATTACAGTACATTTGTTTCTTTGCAATGTTTGGTATGTCTCTTGCTCTAATGTTTAGAACCTCCAAAAAAAAACACAGAGCAGTTATTATTTGGCTGGTAGATGATTTTCAGCATTACAGTGACACTGTGAGCATTGTTCGGCATTAACATCAAGAGGCCCAAGTCATCAGGGATACCATTTCCATGAAACCTAGTCTGCAACATTGCTTAAGTTAGTGGTATGTTCTAAAGTAACCTCCACATGGATGGCGGGACCTAATGTTTCCCAGCAGAAGCAAGCACATCACACTGCATCTGTTATCTTGTCCTTATTCCATAGTGTATCAAAGTGCCATGTGTTCCCCAGGTAAGTGACCTAATATATCCCCTCTACTAATCGGTGCTGTGAAGAGCAGATCATTTTTCACCTGTCAGTGGTTTTTATATACAAGTGTCATATGATATGGCAAGGGCGACACGGTGGCTTAGTGGTTAGCACGTTCGCCTCTTAGCACTAGGGATTCCCATTTTGAATCCCAATCTGGGTGGTGTTTCCATGTTCTCCCTGTGTCCGCGTGGGTTCCTCCGGGTTCTCCGGTTTCTCCCACAGTCCAAAAACATGGATCAGGTCAATTGAGTTCTCCAAATTGCCCTATATAGAGTGTGTTTGTGTGAGTGAGTGTGTGCCCAGCGATGGATTGGCACCCTGTCCTGGGTGTATCTGCCCAGCGCCCGAAACGTTCCCCCACCGACCCCACCCACCGCAACCCTAATAGAGGATAAAGCGGAAGATAATGGATGGATGAATGATATGGCAACCCACACTGAGCATTAAGTAAACTTGCCATGAAAAAACAGAATGAATGATTAAACTTAGGATCTGACGGACTTGTTCATGCCTAATCACTTAATGAACTCTGTCGACTTTTTAGGTATTGATATCTGTTTTGTATGTGCCTTTCTCTGTTTCTGCTTCTCTTTCTTTCTCTCTCTCTCTCTCTCTCTCTCTTTACAGGTACAGGAGTCTATCAACCAACATTGACCCTGTTGTCTTCTCAGACAGCTTCCGTCAATCACCTGAAGCCACAGCCCTCTATAGGCTCTAAAGAGGAGGTGCCAAAGATTAATAAGCTACACCTGAGTTCTGCCCAGCAGTCATTTTGGAGGTTTGTTTGTGTGTCTTGTGTTTGTTTGGGGTGAAACAGGTAAGAGGTGCACACACATACATGGAGCACACGTAGGAACTGTTCACTGTATTAGCCAAACTAGGTAAGAGGACAGGTAACACCCCATGTATTTTTATTAGTTTTAATTGAGGTTATTTACTTTAGATTATTCATTCATTCATTCATTCATTATCTCCCGCTTTATCCTCTATTAGGGTCGCGGTGGGGTTCCCCATGCCCATCCAGGGGAGAACATCTCGGGCACTGGGCAGATACACCCAGGACAGGGCGCCAATCCATCGCTGTGCACACACTTACTCACACAAACACACTCTATATGGGGCAATTTTTAAGAATTCAATTGACTTGATCCATGTTTTTGGACTGTGGGAGGAAACCGGAGAACACGGAGGAAACCCATGCAGACACGGGGAGGGAGAACATGGAAACTCCACCCAGATGGGGATTCGAACTGGGAATCCCTAGCGCTGAGAGGCGAACGTGCTAACCACTAAGCCACCGTGCCGCCTAATTTAGATTAGTTTTCTATAATTATTATTATGTTCATGTTCTCCTTACTTCAGTTAACATGTATACATATATATCTGTTATGTATTTCTGATAAACTTTATTTCCATTTTGTCCAGTATTTTGGAATTAAACAACAAATATTCAACTTTCTGGCCTTGTATGGATTTGTAGACTAATTCACTAATTCACTCTTTTTACATCTACACCTTATTGTTACTGTCTCTGCTATACCCTCAGACCCAAAACCATATGGTAGCAATGTTACAATATCTGGTATTGTAACCATTTTCATTATCATTGTGCTCAAAAATACTCTGAATAGATGTATGTATTTAAATTTATATAAAACAAGACAAAACAAATTTAAATTCAACTTCACTCTAATCTCAAATCTGATCTGGGTGGTTGAGCATGATGCAACTCCCCATTGGAGTAGAGAATGAAATGGAAGATAATGAGATTAAAATTTAATCAAAGCAACATTTTTTGTGCTGTTGAGTTTGCAGGTTTTTTTGGGAGGGTAACAAAGAAAAAAAGAATTATGTAAATTGCTTCTTCACTTAAACTTTGCTTAAAAAAAAAGCAGAAATTATTTTTATTCATTAAAATTAAATTAATGACTGCTAAACAGAGGCATGTTTACCATTGATTCACATCACCCTTTAATTATATTTCAATAATTTAGGACTTGACAATACTAATTGTTGCCATTCTATAAATAGATTCTTGCCCCTTTTTGCTATGTAGAAGACTTCACAGTCAATGGTCATCATTGTTTGATTCGAACAATTGTCTTTGAATTGACTGACTAGTATTTGGAGTTTGGCACAATGTTTTTATTGGAAAAACAAGGTCTTTGCTTGTCTTTGACCTCAAAATGTACCAGAATAAGTAATAACATAGTGTTACTATAAACTGTAATGTAACATTCCAATGCAATAAAAGTGAAAACAAAAGGCCTATAAATATGGAAGGCATGGGATGGAGAACTGACACGTAAATAAGGCTTAGGTGCTAGAAGGAGTGACAAAGTAATTCAACAAAATACATATATTTTAGTTTTACAACCTAAGGTTAGAACAATTATAGTAATAGTTTATGTGTAACCTTGCACACTGTTGGTACACTCTTCTTGACAAGGTTGTAGTTTGTGGGTATTTGTTTATGCACAGCTCTGTTAAGGTCCTGCCCAAGCATTTCCATATGGTTTAAATCTTATATCTCAGAGCGGGTCATTCTAAAACCAAACAAATTAATTTCTATTTCAGCCATTTTATTAAATATTTGATGTGCCTGTGATTATTGTCATTCTGCATTGTCCCGTTTTAGTCATTAGCTAAATAGGTGAACTCACATTTGAGGATCAAGCATGCTTTGGTGTGCAGAAAAGTTCATGATTGATTTCTGACTTCAAGTTGCCTAGTTTCCTTGGCTGCAAAATAAACTTAAATCCCCACCCCCCTACCATGATCATTTGTTTAAGATGTTTGTGCTATGTTGTGAATGGTTTGCACTAAACATTATGCTGTGCATTATGGCCAAACACCTTTATTTTTATTCTTTTGTACACAGGATATTTTTCAGAGATCTTGTGTTTAGTTCACATTCAGCTTTGCAAACCGACTGCCATGTTCTTTATATAAAAGTGTTTAGTGTGACTGAGAGGGGGCTTAGTTGATTGTTATAAATAAAGAATTATATTTTGCCATGTGTTACTGTTCATCTGTAGTCCACTACCTATAAAATATTGAAGAACAATACTGTGCATGGCAGGGTTGCAAGTAGGGGGTTGCTGCTTTCTAAAATAAACATTTTTTTGGAAAAAGTTTAAGAAATGTTCTGTTCTGTAAAGAAGGACTTGAAGCAAGACTTAAATAAAGTTTTCAGAGAAAAACAACATAACATATTTTAAATAATATATTTTTGTGGTTCTTAGTGGTTAGCATGTTCGCCTCTCAGCACTAGGGATTCCCTGTTCGAATCTCAATCTGGGTGGCGTTTCCATGTTCTCCCCATGTCCGCGTGGGTTTCCTCCGGGTTCTTCGGTTGCCTCCCACAGTCCAAAAACATGGATCAAGGTCAATTGAATTCTCCAAATTGCCCCATATAGAGTTTGTTTGTGTGCATGTTTGTGTGAGTGGGGAACCCCCCTGCGCCCCTAATAGAGGATAAAGCGGAAGATAATGGATGGATAGATCTGTTCACGGTCCATGGGCTCATAAAAAACCTTCCTGATTGAGAAAATTTACCTCATATTGAACAAAGAGCAAGCTTAAACAGAAGACAAGAATCCAACGAAAACTACAAGGAAAATCCAAGGAAAACTAAACTACAAAGAATAAACTACAAAAACTAAACTACAACGAATCCAAGGAAAACTAAACTCTGTCTGGGTGCATCATCCATCCCCTTTTAAGCAACAGTTGGCACCAGAGAAAAAGACCCAGAAGGCATAAACATAGTATTCATTCACAATCTTCTGCTTAATCCTCTAATAGGGGTACTGGGCTTCCCCATGCACATTCCCATCCAGGGGAGAATGTTTCGGGCTCTGGGCATATACACCCAGGACAGGGTGCCAATCTATCACTGGGCACACACTCACTCACACACACACACAAAGACACACTATATGGGACAAAGAGCATTTAGTTTACCTCGAATCTTTAAATCTATCCTGGATACTGGAGAACACGGAGGAAACACACATGGACATGGGGAGAACATGGAAACTCCAGCGCTCCCCAGTGCTGAGAGTCGAATGTGCTAACCACCGTGTTTGCCCACCTAAAGATAACAGAAAAACCTAAAAGAACTAGACTGGGATTTGCTAAAATGTAAGTTAACGTTAAGTTGTAAGTCACACAATCTCTTTGCAGATGACAAGAGAATCTTCTGGAGATATTATCCAGTATTCTCCAAAATGTACTGTATGTAGTTAAATATAAAATATTATATAAACACCACAGTGACAGAACCAGGTTCTTAGAAACTACAATATCCTTCTCGGCTTTGAAGTGACCTAATTCAGCTGACAAAGATAATGCATTTTAACTGTTGTGATCTTTTTTTTCCTATAATCCTCTTTAAGCATGTTAATTTTCTGTTTGTTGCATGTTTAACATACAATACAGCTCTTTCTTAAGTCAGTCCATTAGTTCATGTTTTTTTATTTATTATATTGCTAAGGAAGCAGAGGATATTGGGAGCGGTATCTCAGTGGTTAGGGCATTGGGCTATCAATCTGAAGGTTGGCGGTTCAAATCCCAGGTCCACTGAAGTTACCAGTGTGGGTCCTTGAGCAAGGCCCTTAACCCTCATTGTTTCAGGGATGTTGTGATTAACCCTGTGCTCACCTTGTAAGTCGCTTTGGATAAAAGTGTCTGCTAAATGACCAAATGTAATGCTAAGATATTACTTACATACTTTTATAGGGAAATTGCAAAATGGTAACTTTTTTTGTAAAACAAAATAGTATTAGATTTTTAAAAACTAATGAAGAACAGAATAAAAATGAAATGCAACCAATTCCTTAATCGTTTATAAATGTTCTGTCTGCATTATTCACTAAAGATATTATTAGCATATTGTCTAGATGATCAGTTAAATAGTAAGTACAGGATACCAGCTTTGTTTGACCAGTTTGATATGGATCTATTTATTCATTCATTCATTCATTTTCTTCCACTTAATCCTCTACTAGGGTCAGGGGAGGTTCCCTATGCCCATTCAGGGAAGAACGTTTCAGGCACTGGGCAGATACACCCAGGACAGGACCCAATCTGGACACACACACTCAATTTACTTTGAATCCATGTTTTTGGACTGTGGGAGGAAACCGGAGAACCCGGTGGAAAGCCACACGAAAACGGGGAGAACATGGAAACTCCACCCAGATTGGGATTAGAACCTGGCGCTGAGAGGCGGAGGTGCTAACCACTAAGTCACCACCCTTGGATCTATTTAGACCAAGAGAAAAGATTAAAGTATAGTGATGTAAAGAATCCAGCACAGTCACAGATCACAAAATGCAAGTTTTCTTTTAGTATTTAAAAGGTCATATAAAGGTGTTTAAAGAGCAGCTGTAAATTATAATTTCTTCTTAAATCTTGTTTCCTATTGATTGCTTCGTGTTAACGTATGGTTGTTTATAGCATTTCGAGTTTTTGTATATTATCTGCTTTGGTTGCAAGATGTACAAAACTGTCTATTTGCGTAAATGTTTTAAAAACTGGTACGATTTACTTTACCTTTTTGAATACGTTCTACAGTTTTGACGCTGATCAGCCAATTCTTGAGTTTATTACTGCCATCCATCATAAACACTCGCATTTTAGTGTTTCTAGGAAACTTAAATCATTTGACAAGAGCTGTCTTTGTCGTTTAATTGGCCTAATTTTTAATCGTTTAGAGGGGGCGGTGAATGATAGATGTTGGTGAATATCTAATGTCTAAATTTATGTGTATATCATTAATCTCCACACGACAAAATACCACGGAATTTAAATAATTTCATGGAATTTCATGCCATGTAGCCTATAAAGTCATAATGTTGTAGCTATGTAAAATATCAGTCTTAATATAACACATTGTCTTTTATTGTGTATTTTATTTTGTTTAGTTTGGTTAATCTGTTCGTTCTTGTAAGTAATATGCTTGTTAAATATGCCAATTAACAACGTTTTAATGTCGTAATGTATGTGTCTGTTTAGAGACATTTACTTTAATTGTAATATTTTCAACACATTTGGCTATATTTACTTAACGCAACAGTAAACTATCTAATTATTTTATTAGCTTTCTACCAGCACTACATTAAACTTTTAATCTACTTTGCGAAACGAACAAAAGAACGATTTTCAGACTCTGTTAGTGGCCAGGTGTTATTAGAGACACTGGTAACGCGGACAAAATAAGATATTTATAGTTTATGATTTTGTTGTACGAATAACATTTATTAGGAATAGTAGAACAACTATACTACATTGATTAAACTCGTTTTACCAAATAAGGAAATTATTTACCAACTGGTCAATTAAAAATGTAATAACATGAAAACTGTGATAAAATATGTTTTTGCATAGTTAAATAAAAATGCCGATCACTCATTAATCGTTAGTCTCAGTTTAATAAGCAATAGTAAAATATATAGCCACTGTTTTCAATCGTGAAATCACTATAAACTGAGACAAAAGTTTTACCAGCATCGAGAATTAACCATGATACTTTTGTACACTTTTGTCAAGAACGGCTCAATGTGTTTTTGAGCCTATGTTTTGGTTTAATACATAAACCATTTTAATATTTAAATCTGTTGCATTTTGTTTCTTTCACAAAGTCAGCCCTTTCTCACAAGCGGTACTTGATGGAAATGTGATGTTATTTTATTCAATATAAAAACATCATTACAAGCAAAAAGTCACAGGCTGTGGAAAGTAAAAATATTCAAATAAATTTACATAGAATGCAAATCAAAAACACACAGGCTTTAATCCAGCCATGTTTCATTCTCATTGTGGAGGGGGCTGTTTTTAGAATAATTTCCCTTACAAACTGGTGGGTAAAAAGGTGAGGTTTAATGTTGATTGTCAGTTGAAACCACTTTTCACACTTATACATTTTTGTGAAATGAGAGTTCCGTACGTAGTTTATAAGCAATTTAATCGTTTAAAACGGCAAAACAAAAAATGAACAAGTAAACTCTATGAATTAAATTAAAAGTTATGAGAGAATTATATTTTACCATCTGATATATGATTACAGTCAGATGCCTGGTAGAGATATTTTTTAATCTTTCCAAAATTTGATATCTGTTTATGATATGTTATTACACTGGAGAGCATACAATTAAGTGCCAATACAAATTTGTTATTCCTAATGACAATAGAAACATCTGTGTTTGCCTAAAATAAAAAAAGCTTTTCCAGGTTTGGAAAATAGGACATAAATGCACCTGTTATTTCTTTAAAAATACATTTTTACATTTTGGCATCACTTGTAAAGGTAAACTAAACTATATAAGTATTTTGGGGTGTTACTTCTGAAAAATACTAGTCCTTAGCCACTTGCAAAGACACAAACTGAAGCATGAACTAAGTGAATACACTGGAGAACACATGGGAGATCTCAGAAAATTCCTCCATGTGTAATCATAATGTTAATGGGAAAATGTATTGAAAAATCTCCTGGTACTTTGTAACATGTATCTAAACAGCTTTTTATGAACTTCAGTTTTTTATGAAATCCACATCATCACAGAGGATTCATCACAATGTCTTAGTAGAGGGATGAGGTATTTTTTTATAGTTTGCCTTCTATGCATATCTGGGTTTAGTGGGTTTATCTGTTTAAAAAAATCTGTTTCAGGTTTCATTTGAATGTAGAACATAACCACAATCGTTTGGCTATTATACATGAAGCTACAGACTTAAATTGGTTTATTTTGGACAATGACAGCTTTTATAAATAAATGTTATTTATGGGTGACCTTAGCCTGTTTTGACCACATAATCTAAATATAGCCTGCAATAGCTGTTTTTTATATTTGTTTGACACCCGTATAATATTCCTATAGCATACTTTTGACTATTTGAGGCTACAAAAGGGAGAAATTATTATAATTTAAAAAGTAATATCACCTCATATTCATACCTCAGTACAGCAAAAAATCGTAAATGGCTTAAATGGCTTGGTTTCTAAACACTCAGCGTAACTTCAAAACACAAAATATCAACAATTAATTTCTGATACATATACAATATGAATGTCTGGAATACCAACAACACAAATTCTGTTATTTTTATAAGATTTCGATTAAGAAACTATAATGGGACTCTTTATATCTTCAAAACAGGCTTTTGTTGATGCTGTGAACGAAATGAACGGATAAGCCATAAATTGTTCCCTAAAGTCAACGTTGCTTATGTTAGTTAGGTTGCATATTTAGGGACTGTATACTTAGTGTCACTACACGGGTCTGTTTATGTTAAAAGTTTTTTTTAATTGTCTGTCTCTCCTTCTTTTCTCCTTTATTTAACCGCTTGAATACGCCAAACAGAGGTTTCTTACGAGGTGCGTACAGATGTAGGTGGGAAAGTGCGTTTCCAGTGGTGATAAGAGTGGGGAGATATTCAGTTGATTAAAGCCCAAAAGTATAATATCACCAAATCTGGAGCTTAAATGAATGCAGTGATAATAAAATGCCCCCTAAATGTACATTATATACGGAAATATCATCGACGATTTCTTAAACTTTAGCACACAGACATTGCCCTATTACAGTTCTCACATTTGCTGCAAGAACTTAAAGTGAATAGGATGCACAGACGTTATCTTCACTGATAAAACTCAGCTTTGCAGTTCAAACAGACTGCCAGTCTTCCTAACACTAACAGCATTTAGTCCTTAAAACAACAGTAGAAGGCCGAAAGACGAGGTAGCATATCTCTCGCTCTCTCTAACTCTCTCTCCGAGGTAGAATTTAAAGTATAGATTATATTAAGTGGTTTTGCTTGATAGGATATACAAACTATCTATTAACAGTTCCTATTATAAATAGAGACGATTGACAAAGGCATTTCACACTTTTAGTGTTAAATGATTTAAGATACCACAGTGAACAGTCAAAACTAATAAATAGTGCATTATTGTAACATATATTTCTAGCCAGTCCTAAGTTGCTAGTTACAGGCTCTTTAACCTGAAGAGTACGGATCGTTCGTCGAGGAAGCAGGAGATGGTGTGGATGGAGGAGAGAAAGATCGTTCCGAATCTTCAGCTTTTTCGTGACAGACATCTGATTCCGATACTGCCTTAGACAACAGTCCTTCTTTTTCGCGTTTCTTTTGCTTCATGCGGCGATTCTGAAACCAGATTTTAACTTGAGTCTCGTTCAGCTGAAGAGCCGCCGCTATCTCCACGCGTCTGGCGCGCGTTAAGTACTTGTTGAAGTGGAACTCCTTTTCCAGCTCGGTTAACTGTTTGGTGGTGAAACTGGTGCGAACAGTGTTCGGTTGCCCAACATAGCCGTATTCTCCAATTTTTCCTAAAAATGACAGAGACAACCATTAGTCTACAGTAGTATGGCAATTCTCTCACCCCACATAAACACAATGTGTGAATGTAATGGGAATGTAATGTAACATTGTTTTTAACTTACATCAAGCTACATAACAAACAGAACTAAGTTAAAGCCGGCGTTTTGAGAAGACTCTAAGTAATCACCTGTCTTTGGCGGATTCCTCTTAACTTTCATCCAGTCAAACGTCTGCGTTGTGGACATGCCATCTGATAGAGGGGAACAGCAGGCGTCCTGCTGGGACGCGTGTAAAGGGGAGAGAGGATTTGAACATCCCGCCACAAACGTTAGGTTTCCAGGATCCTGCCCGTGACCAAAAGTGGCTGCAGCGTAGTGCAGTTGCCCGTGTAGATGTGCACCGCTGCCAGAATAACCGTGACGAGGATGATGAAGATGGTGATGATGATGGTGATGATGGTGATGGGGCTGTACAATATTTCCAGTGTAAATCAAAGGAGCGCACTGAGAGAACTGCGTCGTGGAATCGACCTCCTGGTTGATGTTGTAGTGATTGTAACCAGCGCACAAACTTTGCGTCCCGTACGTCGGATGGGCGCCGTAAGCGATCGACACGGTAGGCGATTGGCGATTGAGAACACCGGATTGGTACGACCCAGCCTGCTGTAAGTTCTCTGCTACAGCGTCTGGCGACGTTCTGCTGCTGGGAAATCGCTCGCTCCCGCCGCCGTTATTTAGCGTGACGGAACAGGACTGGAACGTTGTAATTCCGTGATCGGTGTGGTACGTTCTCACCGAGCAGGAGCCCCCGCCGACTCCGTCACCGCCACTCATCATTGAGTAATCTAAGAAAGTATTCATTCTGGCATCTTCCTGAGCGATACTGACTTCCCACCGCCACGCGGGCTGCTCATCACCCCGCACAGGTCCAATCTGCAGCCCCCCGCCTCTTTCAATCAGCAGCGGAACGGAGGAGCCGCGCAGAGGTGATTTGAACGAGCAGTGACAGTCACGTGAGAGCTGTCAGCCAGTAGGTGCCGCCTTGCTTTGATCTCAGGCTTTATTCGCCTATTGACTGGCGATCGTTAAACAAAACGTGAAGCCCTATGCAAATCCCATACTGTCCATCACCGTGACGTAAGCACACCTACCTGCTACTGCTCTCTGTAACTACTCGTTCAGCAGCACATCGCTGAGGTCGCGGGGCCGTGCCGACCTGTAGAAGTTTGGAGCAATCTGGAAAGTTATTCAAACGTTAATGCTTAGGTAAGACTATATAAAGACAAAGAAATAATTTTGTAATTCGTGTTAAATGTGTATTTAGGGATTTTTCCCCATGCATGATAAGCATTGTGCATGCACGGTATTATATGTTGTGTGGGCGGCTGCTAAGTGTACCAAAACGAACATCTTTGCCACTCGAGTATGCCCAAATGATCACAAAAGATGATGTTGTGGTTTATCTTAGTATTGATAGTATTCCACATATGGGTTTCTCAGATTATTTTCTCGTGCAAAACTTTTAAACACCGTTGATGAGACTTCTTTGTGACCATTAAAACATTACAACACGTGTTGGCTTCGTCAACATGTTACAAACTATAGTTCACGCTGGGGTTAGAGGAATAGTAGCGTCCTCCTGACCACGATGACAACAGCGGCCTAGATTCTGTCCTCTAACTTTTGATTCATAGTATCAGGCGAATTATTAACTCTTAGGGCTCGTCTTATGTAGAAAATGCAGGTTCTATGTTGGCGAAATAATAAACCCTTAATTAATGTATGTATTTATTTGATTATTTATTTATGTCTATGGATAACCATTTCATCGTGAGTAAAATGTAAATAGACTGTTCGTCGTAACTCGGATGAAAAGTTTAGATTAAGGTTTAAATCTCGTTACCTCACTCTCATGAGGTCATATCGAGTTTTGAAAACGAGTTAACATCTCGGTGTGGATGTAGCCTACTTACCATTTACAATAAAAAATGAAAATTATGCTATTGAATCGGCACCTGTCTCTGCGTTTCAAAGATGTAGTTGTGTGCAGGGCTGAGCTCACTTGCAGATATAACGGATAACTGATATTCACCGATATACTAAAAACAATTACGAGACTTTTTAATTGCACCTTATTACATCAAAAGCATATAAGGATAACGTTCCTTAAAACGTATTTGTTTAGTTTGTTAGGAAAGTCGCTCTTAAATCTTTATTATCCTTATAATGACGTAAGTTTATTTACGTTTGTTATCAAAGTCCTTTAGCCACTTCTAGTCTACCCCAACAAAACATTACCCTAGCTGTGGAACTTGTCCTGAAATAAACGAATGCGTTATTTTAGATGATTTGCCACCATGTTAGTTTTTTAGAACTTAATAGGTTACATACCTGTTACACTTTCTTTCTCTTCTCTCTCTCTCTTTCTCTCTCTCTCTCTCCCTCTCTCTCTCTCTCTCTCTCTCACACACACACACACACACTAATATCCATCCATCCAATATCTTTCGCTTTATCCTCCACTAGGGGGGGAGTCCCATCCATGGGAGAACGTTTTGAGCGCTGGGCAGATACACCCAGGACAGGGCGCCAATCTATCGCTGGACACACACTCACAAAGACACACACACAAACACCCTCTATATGGGGCAATTTGGAGAATTCGATTTACCTTGATCCATGTTTTGGACTGTGGGAGGAAACCGGAGAACACGAAGGAAACCCTTGCGGACACGGGGAGAACATGGAAACTCCACCCAGATTGTGAACCGAACCGGGAATCCCTAACGTGCAAGCCACTAAGCCATTGTGCAGCCGTACACACTAATATATATGAAGGTAATAACTTTTAGCAGCACCCTCTTCCACCTCTCTCTCTTGCTCAAATTCACTTTAGAAAATATATAACAAGAGAACCCCGTAATTAATATATCAACATTTACGTCAAATGTTCGGAAATTAAGATGAGTTTAAAACTTTTAGGTATATCTATAGACAACACAGTGTGCGTGTGTGTGCGTGTGCCTGTGCGTGTGCATGTGTGTGTGTGTGTGTGTGTGTGTGTGTGTGTGTGTGTGTGTGTGTGTGTGTGTGTGTGTGAATGTGTGTATGTGTGTGTTGTGTGTGTGTGTGTGAATGTGTGTGTGTGTGTGTGTGTTGTGTGTGTGTGTGTGTGTGTGTGTGTGTGTGTGTGTGTGTGTGTGTGTGTGCAAACGAAAATAGCAAATGGTCTTTTATTTATGTTGCTGTCATTGCTATTGTCTCGTGCTGTCGGGCTGCTTGAAAGACTGTGATTTATGAGTTTGGCAGTAAAGAAACATCCCCGGCATTTCCCCCACGCTGGGCCAAGGGTTCACACAACGTGCACTACTGAGAGAAGCAGACGTATTGGATTTTACAACACAAGATAAAAGCTTGTAATTTTGATAAATAATGAAAACGTGGACCACCATAGACGTCTGCTTCTTCTAGAGTTTAATTTCAATTGATTTTTATCGACTGCTAAAACGGCGTTTGAACTCATCAAGAATTATAATCCTTGATATGATTCAATATAGTCCACTTCTATTATACGCATTGTCATTGATTAATTCGCTAATAAATTTGATTTGCTGTACAAGTAGGCCATACGTGGAAAAACAGATCTTTAATTTTTTATTTTCACAAAAATATGATGCATAAATATAAAAGACAAATACATCCGTAATGTAGATTGGGACTTATAAATGTTTAAAATAAAATATAAACATCTTAAAAATAAATAAACACATACAATTTCAAATGTCCTTTGTGATATCAAATTCGCAAAGCAAAATCAGAGAGAAGCAAGCCCAGTCCGTCGAAAAAAATTAAAGGTTTAATCCAGATCGAAAGAGATGTTTATCGATGAGATGTTTATATAATGTAGTTTCAAAGTCCGTAACTGAAGGGAAGGGGTTCCACAAATATGTAAACAAATGGCGATGTAATCAGTACATGAATGCGTTAGCTTCAAATGTAATGGATGACTCACAACGCAATGTCCCTGTTTCCAACCGGAGACACACTGTTCTCTTTTCTACACTGTAACGCTCTGCGCACCAGCCGTTTGTGTTCTCCGTGACGGCCGGGAAAAGCTTTGATTTGCCGCTGTCACTTCAGTCACCGTTACTATCTCCTCGCCACGAGACCGATAAGATATGTACTGAAATGTAAATGATTCTGCAGCAGCAGCAGTAGCTTTGTGTCAGCGTGTCCAGTCCTCAAACTTCGAGAATTTGCTCCTCATTGCCAAACTGAAGTAAGAACAAGTCTGAAATAAAGAGTGTGTTCACAGAAACAAAGCCAAACTTTAACAAATAAAAACACTTCCAGGCTGATTGTTAAATAACTAAATATCTTGCACTAAAATTACTCACTCTAAACCAAATGCAAAATGCAAAAAAATACATGAAGCCTAATGTTCCACTGCAAAATGAAAATGTTAGTCACCATATGAGAATATTTGATAACAGGAATACAATTGCTATCAAATATTTTGTAAAAATCGATAGGAATTGGTTAAAGTCCGATACAAAATGTTGAGTTAAACTTATACATTTGCTCTAATGTTTTAAGTTTAGACTTTTGTCCGTTGGTGTTTTCCGTTAATCCCTTTAACACAAATACGCTTCTAGTAAAAAAAAATGCTACAAAGTATATCAATGTATCTTTTTCATCACTTACCATTTGATGGAAATCTGTAGGTCCGTCGTGTAAATGTGTTTTTTCCTTCTTCTAGGAAGACTTCGTTCCTTTCGTCCTTTTTCTGAGGAACGGCGACAGACTGCGCCCAACCATGTTGAGTCGGTGTCGGCCATGAAGCTGCTTGCTCCCGATAATCCAGACGCACAGTGTGAATGAAGGGAGGAGGAATGCGCAAGCGTCGAAACCGTGATTGATGAGTTCTGAAATGAGTCGGGGGGGGGGGGGGGGGGGGGGTAACACATCAGGCACTCGGCAAGAGACGGTCGACCACTGATGAGTCCGTATTCGTAATTCATGGCTTCCATTGTTCTGTGTTGCATGAGGGACACTGCCGCCTCATTCTCAGAGCTTAAATGCTTGGGACCTTTGCTCAAGAAATAACCAGGTTGCCTTGACGTCAGTGAAACGCATATGGATATTTCAGAACTGCAGCCAAAGATGATCAGTAAACAAATTTACGCTATACATTTTATACAAACTTGTAAGGAATATAAAGCAGCTTTGTCACGTGATTCCGTCCGACCACTGATAGGAGAACGATTAAAATAAACCACCACGTGCGCAATCGCTGTAATGGAGTGCTGTAACAAACAACGGTGTTTTGTTTGACCTAGCGACCAAGTCATATATTTCGCAATGTAAAGTGGATGCAGAGATTTACTAGCGATACTCTTCCCATATTTATTATCATGGACTCCTTAAACGGGTGATTTGTTAAACCGTGATCTCACTGATCAGTCTAAACGCTTTGAGACGCTGAATTCAAGTTTCATCTTGCTTTTACTCACTCAAAGGCCCGACATGCATAAAGTGCTACAAATGGACCCACATTTAGGGAACTTTAAATGAAACCAGGGTTTTCATTTTGTGCATAAAATGTATTCTAATTAACATTTAGACCTAGTCACATTTTGCAAGCACAAGACATTACGGAGCCATTAATTGACACGGAATTGTAAATAATAGCTTGCGATAACATACAACTGCTTTAGAAATACCTGTATAATGATAATATAAGTATTCGCAAGT